>CADCWW010000001.1:3032500-3632500 GCA_902806505.1 Hypoxylon lienhwacheense | reverse complement strand
CTCGTATGAGGAGGCGGACGGCAGATTTCCTACAAGGTATGATTGTATCCATAGACATGGAAGATTTCATGCTTACCATCATCATAGTACTTCGAAGAGCGAGGCCGGAGAACGAAGAAAAGGAGAGGAAGACGGCAAGCGGAAGAACATTCAAGGTCCAGGCTTAGGGTGGATTGTCTTGGACAGGGCTTCTTGCGCGCAGTTACAACGAGCAAGCTCATGCCCTGTATACTCGATACTAACGAATAATACCTCCCAGATCGATAAATCGATATTATATCTACTTTTGATTACGCGCTCTATCCTAGTCTATAAGCTCAAGGGTGGATGTGTTTGAATAGCAACATATCAGGGCCTAACAGAATGAATGGTGCTAGTGTCCATCCGATGGAAATTTTAACGAGCTTTAAACTGTTGACGACAGCTATATTCCTATAATTGAAGCACAATTCTTCGAAATCAAGGTTTTATCGTGACGACAACTTCAAAAAGTGATCTTGAGATTGAGATACTCTCACAAATAGATCGATCTCCAAATCGAAGCACCAGGGAAACCCTGTACATAGTCCGAGAAATCATCAGTATCTCATATAAACCTTGTATAACTTATAAATCGGCTCCTAGGATAGCTGTAATGACTCTGTATAATATTTCTAGGGGCTAACATTGATCAGCTATTTACCCACGATATAGACGGGATCAATACTAACACAATTAAATCGAACCAGCAGAATATTCGATAAAAAGGCAAAGGGAGTTTAATAACGTCGGGTATTATATGCTTTGAATGTCTTAGGTAGTACTTTACTATGAAATGCACGAAACCACAACATCTTCCCGACACCCCCAATATTTATACCAATCGACACATAAGTTCTATCTCCAACCTCACCCTAAACCTTCCCGGTCTCTACGTGCTAAGAATTCTTGTGTACGAACGCTTTCTTCTCCGACCGCCGCGGAAAGGTGAGTAGAAATGCGCAGATACCTAGCATGACAACGACCGCAACGACTGTGGACAGAACGTTCACGACCAAGACGATAGAAACAACAGCAACGACGGGACGCTCCAGGAACGTGCTGTTAATCAGGGACAATAATGATAAGTCTGGCATGGTGTCGCTGTTGGTTTCTTGGGAGGGAGCACGCAAGGCTTTGAGGAATTTGGCGAGTTTTTTTTTGGTAGTCTTGAGTCGGGTTTATTTGATATGTGATGGACGAGTCTAAGAGCTCTTGTTCGAGGATTGTTGTGTGGTTTCGAGGTGGTAAAATATACCTAGCATATAATAGTGTCTACCGCTTACCTATATACCTGTCTCGATGTGTTTTACTGCTCGTCTGCAGGGAAGTTCTCGAAAGAACGGCATGTTTCTGATGTGTTCATGAAGATGCAGCCATCCTTATCCAATCTGTTGTTTCTACAGAGCTATATCGGGAAACTTATAGTAAATTTGATTTCTACATGCTTTCCTTGATTCTAGAGCTTCTTCGAGGGACGAAGAGAGAACCCCTTCTCTACCTACAGGAACTACCGAGCTGGCTTGTCGAGTCCGTATAGCTCTCTCATCCGAGCTTCTCCTATCTGCGACCTATCCCGTAGGCCATGTGGTATAGACTTACTATGTCACATACGTACCTCCTAAATATTGAACCCTTACTAGCAGCCCTACCCTACCTAGCGTGATCTGTCTCATCAGGGGAGAGGCATTATCTTAGCCAATGATGTACAGATTATATACAACTCGTGAAAATGCTATACAGAGGACGATGCTCACGTAAAATAGGTATTGAGTCTGACCTCCGCAACTAAGCGCGGCTAAGAGGTAAGGTCAACTAGAACGGGTCTCGGGCGACTTATCCGGGCTGTCATAGAACATCATCAGATGCGCGTCGGCCTCCATCTTCTTCTTCCTGAGGAACAGCTCGGCCGGGTCCGCGCCGTCCTCCTCCGCGCCGCGCGCCGCCTCCCCGGCCTGGTCCGTCGAGGAGCCGGGCGGGACCTCGCCGGGGTCGACGCCGGCCTCGTCCAGGTGCGAGAGGCAGAGGTCGTAGGCGTCCTCGAGGTGGCCGCGCAGCGTGCGCAGGCGGGACTTGACGTGCTCGAGCCGCACGTCCAGCGCGATCTTCTTGTCCGCGCAGTAGGGGCAGATCCGCGGCACGCGGATCGTGCTCCGCCCGTGCGTCTCCACCACGTCGCACGGCTCCGGCCGCCGGCCCTCCTCGTGCTCCTGCTGCGCGGCGCACGGCCGCAGCCGCGACGGGTTGATCATGCTGTGGTTGCATCGGTAGATTACCTTGCGGTGGGGACACATGGTGTGGGATATGGGGAGGTTACCTGGGAGCGTACAGCTTTTCTCTTTTCTTTTCTTTCTCCCTCTTCTCTTCTTCTCTACGGACTTGCTCGGATAGGGGGAGGGGGGAAGCTTGCTCTGGGAGACTATGTGTGCAGGCGTAGGTTATACCAGGGACGAAATAAACTTGCGACTTACACTCGGTCGGTCTCTGGCCGCCGTGAAATATCGTTGGGGAGATGGAGATGGAGATGGGGAGCGCGTACGTGGTGAGAATGGCATGTTTGTTATATGCGCTCCGTCTAACAATAGGATTGTGTGTCTTGTCTTCGCGTCGGCTTTTGTGCCCTTTGTTCACACTAGCTTTCTCACGGGTGAATGCTACCTCTGCCTTGATGCAAGATGCATTGTTCCATGATAAAGTGACATAGAGAGGCATCCGCGCTCTTGGACGGACGCTTCGCTTTGAGTCGAAGTCTTGGCTGTTACGGCGTTCGAGCTTGAGGTGTTGGAACTGGGCTTTGACTTCATAAAATGCTCCGAGCAAGGTTGCGGAAACCGTCCGCGTAGGTACGGTTACTCTAGGATATTAAAGCATTAAAAATTAGTCCCTAGTCTTATTGATAATGTTCTAGTCATCTGCCTTTTTTAATCCAAGAGAAAGTGTTAGGTCTTCTTGACAATGAGATATGCTGCTGCCGTCGACGATGTTTTCACTCCTGGTAGCACCCTATATAGGTACTTACACGTACCCCTACACTTTTCTAATTATCAGGTGCCCACGTAAATTAATTCTACGATTACTGTAACTTAGGCTTTACTATACACCAAAAGGGGGATCTGCTGTTTGTAGCTTACATGTTGCTGAGTTGTCGAGTTACAGTTTGCTTACCAGTTGTTCACCTATTGATATACTAGGTAGACCAGCAACAGCTCATCAACAACTCAACAATAGGTGCACAATAAGTACCTACCTAGGTCAATCGTAACTCGACAAGTCAACAGTAGTTGAAAACAGCTAAACTGGTGTCTCAAGTATGTCATATAGTTTATACACTTGTCAAAGAGTGACCCTTCGACTCTTTAGCTGCGGACCGTATTTAGAGAGTAAGAGTCTATCTTTCAAGTAATGGAAAGGCAAGTCAGGTATGACCCAGTGATAGCATTTGAAAATTTTTGTCACTTACAAGTCATTACAAGAAACGCAAGTAGCAATTGATTCTCTAGCCATGTGGTTTATCTACCTAGGGGTAAGTACCTAGTTAATAACTTTTTATTAGGCCATACCTCGACCCATACCCCTAAGCCCTTTTCTAGCTCGACCTCATAGTCAAACGCTGCCAATCCTGTCATGCTGAGAATATCCTCTACTCAGTGCGTCAGTCCGGCTGTACATCACCAGCCGTCTCCGTATCCCTGTCGTCGTCACTGTTATCTTCATAAATGTATTCGGGAGACACCGGAACGACGTCTTCCATAGTTGGGGTCACGGCTAGCAGCTGAAAGACATATCTGGATTGTCGGTAGCCGTAAACGCACTTTGGAAAGGCCCAGTACCTTACCCTCTGCCTATTCTGCAAGACACCACTCCCTCTCGGGAACTGTATCGAGATCCGGAACATGTACCCGGCCAGCCGGTACCATGGGTTGCCGCTCATCATCATCTCGTTATTGAGAGTGTTATACAATATCTGGAGTTGTTGTACGTACACCGGGTGAGGCAGCGTGATCTGGAACATGGGACCGCGCTCAAAGCTGTATTCCGACAACTGGACCGTGCCGTCGTTACGTCGCAGGTACATGGGGTACATGCCGAACTTGACTTTGGGAAGGTCTGGCAGCTGGAGCTGCTGCTTTACGAGAAGCTTGATGGGGTGGACGAGTGGGCGGAACTTATCTTTCAGCCGCTCTTGGAGCTCGCCCAGCGTGCTGAAGGATACGTACAAGGGCTGGTCATGTGGTTGTGTGGGGGTCGTCGGTATGAGGCCCATCGGCGAGATAGGCGGCACGATCCTAGGTCGTACCTCGGAAACGGGAATATATCCGTAAAGCCTCTCAGACGGAGGATACTGTTCACGAGGGGGACCTGATGGTGGTGGAGGCGGGCCCATATTAAAACGCATAGTTGGTTCACTCCCGAGCATATATCCTGGAGCAGGTGCCCAAATGGAAGCTTGCATACCCGGCGCGAATCCGGGGATATGTGGGGGAGGAAGGGGGGAATATGGTGATACTGGAGGAGGAGGAGGAGGACCGGAACGATATGGTGGAAAGCCGTATGGATTGGAGGGCGGAAAGGGAGGGTGTAAATAAGGGGGGGGTGGGCTGGAGGCCCCGGATTGTTCAGGAATCTCTGGAGGTACACCACGCCTTCTATATCTTCGACGAGGCTGTCTGTCGTCTCTAGGATTGGAAGCCATGCTATGGTACCTGGCCTAGGTGCGCCGTTTTATTCAAGGTGTCAGTGGTATACTCCATGGATTGGAAAGAAAGATAGCACAGCCTGGTGTTTACGAATTAGGCGACAAGGGGTCCTTCTAGGCTGTATATATATGGTATTTGTATTAAGCTAGGACGTGGGAATATCTGCCTATTCGTCGTGATTGAGGCTGTCCGCAGCGTAAGGTAAGTGAATCATATCTTACGAGAATTTTTGTATAGAATTTCTGCCACGAGCTGCGGTTACATACAGCGTGGAGTAAACAGATGATGTTCTAAGATAGGTTGCTTAACATCATGAATATTGAATACAATGGTAGGTTTGGTTAGGATGGAAGAAAACTGTCAACAGACAAAAATCGGATGCCCCTCAACTGAGTCATATCACAAGGTAGTCACTGATATATTATATTACATATCGAGGTTAGTTGGGATAGAGCATTTATCTTGGTCGTCTCGATTATGATTGAAGTTGTTTATTGCACTAATAGACTTGTGACACTCAGGCTTCTTCTGGCGAGCCCTATGAGGTGTGACATAGAAGAAAATTCACTGCTTGTCAACTCAGTCGAATGCCCTTTAGAGACCATATGTATCGCGTGTAAGCCGAAGAAAGCATGCTATGGGACACCTCGAAGTGAAGCTGACTCCATTGTACTCCGATGTATTACCAGTTCACGAGCTTACGTTTCCTGAAAGCCACGTAAGAGATACATGTCACATCCGTTGAAGGAAAATGACATAGACCACAAGAATAAAAAGTCCTGGTTAGACTGCGTTACCAAAGGTCATGCTCTATCACGTTTTCGAAGAAAACGTCGTTTTATCCATCCGTTAAGTAGGATAACGACCTATGTCAGGGCAAATATGGGATCCGGTATATCTTCGAAGTTGGAAGTCCACGCCAGGCTACTCATCGTACTCCAATCCCAGATGTGACATACGTCCTTGCCTATCCTCCTCAGCGTCCTCAGCAGTGATGAATCATCCTCATCCGCCATGACAAAGCCCATGTCGGTAGCGAGCAGACATTCTAGATCAGTCGTCGAGTCACCGAAGTAGACCGACGGCTTAGCAGCTAAGCCCTCAGACCTAATCACCGCTTCCATGGCATCCAGCTTGTCACGCGAGTTCGTCATGTTACGTGTCGTCTCCGCGCCCGCCGGGTTCAGCACGGCGGGCCCGGCGATGGAGCCGTCGCCGCACACGTCGTTCGCGATAACGACGAGGCCAGGCAGCTCGCCGCAGGCGCCCTCGATGAAGGCAGAGCTCCAGTTGACGGAGAGGACCCAGACGCGCCACCCCTGGCTTGCCCTCTCACGCACAAACCGCGCGAAACCAGGCCTCAGCTCGACGACGCCCTCGCGCACCAGGTCGCGGCCTGCGGCACGGAGGACGGCCGGGCTGATGCCGCGGAAGAGGCGGCACCCCTTGACGCGGTCGAGCGAGCGCGTCTCCGCGTCCTTTGTGCGGCGCAGGAACTCGATCTCCTGCGCCGGCACGCTGCGCGAGTGCGCCGCCGGGACGTACCCGTCGACGTGGGCGCGGTGGTCGTCGACGTAGGCGCTGACCACGGCGTCCCACTCCTTCTCCAGGTCCTCGCCTTCATCCGCTCGGACGCGCAGCGCGAATTTGGCCAGCTCGTTGACGGTGTCCTTCACCGTTATGGTGCCGTCGAAATCTAGAAAGATGCTCATGACGAATTATGGAAAGGGGAGAGGGAAAGGGGGAAAGGGGGAAAGGGGAAAAGGATGATGGAGAGTGGAGAAAAGGGGGTTCTAGGTCTATTGGTTGGCTGGAGTTGATGATATAATCGTGGATGTCTTTTTTTTAACGAGCACTTAAATTACGTGTAAATTTAAAAAGGAGTCAATAGGTGGGAATCGTAGGTAAAGAAAGACGTAGATGTCATACAAATTTAGGTCTAAATATACAAGTCCCTAGAAATTTAGTTTTTATCTACCATGAATCCGTACTCATATTGGCGTCTCAAATCACTTTTTATTTGTTCATTGTTTACGAGGCTTCTAAACGCAGATGTGACGCCGATAAGCCTCTCGCAGGTTATATGTGATTCGTTTCTCTTTACTCTCTTTAACCCTTTAGTGCCTACTATGCACATAATGGTGCTCGTAACAGATCAAACTATTGCCAGCTCGAGTATCGACTAACCTTAATCTTGGCTGTGATATGTCGAGGGTATCATCTATAGTACAGGAAAATGCCCTGAATGTAAGTTATCGAGTGAAGACGCCCTAACTCCCGTTTTACGTCCTGTGGCCCTTATCACTTGACTTAGTAGTCGCCCTCTCGCTCGGTAATGACAAATTAATCACGATGGAATAACATCCTCCATCTCCGCGTCAGATTCGGAATCATCCCCTTCTAGACCAATATCAGGTGCAGCACCATCGGCTCCGATAAGATTGAGACCTCTCTTGTGGTCCGCATTTAACTCCCAGTGGTTCGCAAAACGTCCTGTCTTATGGAGGATTGCCACTTCTTCCAGGTTCTCCCGCAGCCATGCTTCTGGCTGGTTCAAGGCCTGCTTGAAAGCTTTCATGGACCAGTAGTTAAATTGCTCGAAGCATCTGAAGATCTGGTCACGTAATTCGCTCTTAGGAATACGAGCTGCCTTATCCTCCTTCTGCTTCTTGGTTCCCTTCTTCCCCTCGGGTCCAATACGCTGGTAAATGTTAGGTATTGGCGGAAATACGATAGAAAGAACAAAGAAACGCTTACAACAAAGTTGCTGAATTTGTCGTTCGAAACGTGCGCACCGGCTTGGATGACACCAGTAGGCCTGGCAGAGGAAGTAAGAGTTGTAGTAGCTTTTGGTTTCATGGCGTCGGTGCTTCTGATGTTTAGCCAATGCTTACTTTCCTCGTTCATAACTGGTCGGCAGGTTAATTCGTGACGAAAGCGACCGGCAAGGACGGTTTTCTCTGAGATGAGTTAATATCCCACGAGTTATTCTTTCAAGTGTAGCGATAGAGAGGATAGATCATCACTGACTGGGAATAGCCTTTCTGTAATAGGGCTGGTATCGGCCTTTACGGCCGCGCTTGTCACCCTCCGGCTGCGTGTTCTCGCGAGGACGCTCCGGCTTCGGTCGGAGATACGATGGAATATTATTGTTAGGCCCTTGAGATTTCGCTTTGTAGCCAGGAAGATCCTGTTCAGTAAAAAGGAATGTATTGGTGAGATCCATATCCTTCACGTCAAGATCATATTCCTTTGGGATCTCTTGATGGGGGGCGAGTTTGTGATCTAATAAGATAGCGATGCGTGGCTGTAGCAGAAACTAGTTAGAGAGATTGTGTAAACTGCAAGACGGGGAGTGATAAACTACCGATAGTTGCCCGACCGGACTCTTCTCCGTCCATTGTCGAAAAGTGCCGATTCTGATTTCGGCGTCATCATCTAAATGCGCCCACGCATCATAAAGATACTTGGGTATGTGAGTCAGATAGACGGCTGCATCCTTAATTTTGTTCGGGTCATAAAACTCGAGATCTCCTGCATCTTCGTAAATGTCATCCTCCGATATAGCAACAGATGAAGGACTAGCATTATCAAATTCGGGCTTGACACCAGGTTCCGGTTTGATGGTCGGTTCGGTCTTGGCTCGAGGTGCAGCCATAGCGACCTTTGTTGTCCAATAAGGAAGCAATCCAAGTAAGAGCTCAGCTTTCCCAAATGATTTTGTGATGATCTAGGCTGGTGTGGTAAGGTAGAAGGTGGAAGGTGGTAAACAATAGGTGTATGTAGAGGAATAGGTGGAATAGGTGAAAGGTCGAAAGAGAGCGCGGTTCGTGTCGAAGACAAAAAAAAAGATGATGTAAATTATTAGGTGAAAGTCTTAATGCGGATATTTACCAACTGTACATTAGGTACTTGGTAGGTATCATGGGTACCTGGTACCTTTACTACTCCGTATACCTCATAATAAGGTTAAGCTTCTCATAGTCTCATAATCGTTTGCAGGTATATGTACGTAGTGAATCAAAATTAATACCTGCGTGGCATCTATCTACATTATATATATACATACATTCACCTTGATATGATAGGTACATGCATGTACCTTATGTAGGGACGTAAGTACCTACCTAGTATTTACCTTACCGTCATGGGGGGGGTTAGCAAAACGGTATTATTTCGGCTTAATAATCATCAACCGTAGATATTCGGCTTAATGAAATAAGCCACTCGTTTTATGAATGTTATGAATATAAGCTGCTGTATTATTAAGCCGTATTTATACCTTTTATTTGTATAAACGTTTCCTGTTTTTTAAACCGCTGCTCAAATAAGCCGTATACATACAGCTCATACAGCTCATACAGCTCATACAGCTTATACAGCTCATACAGCTCATACAACCTGTATAACATACAGGTTACAGTAATTATATCAATTGAATCAATTGATCAAGGGCTAGATTACCTGTCCAATTAATCTGATTGGTTGCGCAACCAGTATACAGGTCTAGTATACAGGTACAGGTGGTGATGGGTTGCACCTTCCTAATTTATCTCGTTAGATGAATAATACTGCGAAATAACATTTCTTGTCTATACGCGTAGTTTGCCTCGTAGCCTAGTGGTTAGATGCGTAGACCAACCAATTAGATCTAAAGCCTTAGGTTCGAATGCCTATATAAGTAAATATCTTTACCTAGTACCTTATCACGTGACCTTATAGCTCTATAAGTATTATACCATACAAAATAATATACAAGGATACCTCCACTAGTATAATCAATTAGTAATCAATTGAAATTTTTTTCAAAAACGAATGGCTAAACCTAAACGAATGGCCAAATCTAAGCCGCTTAATAATTAAACGGCTTAAAACATTTTAAGCCGTTCTATATATTTTTACGTATGAAAATATACTGCTCGATCATTTCCTTTTATATTTTTAAACGGCTTAGATTTGCATCCCGTATGTATACCAAATATATACCGTTTGAGCAACCCCCCCTGTGACGGTAAGGTAGTATCACACCTGCCTAGATACATGAACTCTGTATTACATGCTACAAACGAAATGCTGATTAGATAAGGCGCATAGTTGCTCCATAATATCCATTAAATTTCCATTATTTTCCATCTCGATCAAAGATATCGAACGAACACTTTCCTTATACAAATCTACAATCCACAATCCACAATCCGTCTCACGAATACCAAACAAACACTCCCATAACAATCATCGCCGTTATAGTAACTACGTATCTTCAACGCCGAAAGAAATCATTACAAGCAAGGATTTTCCTACTTTCGGATTTAGAATCGATAACAACGTCTAGAAATAACTATCTCTGCGACTTCTTTGACCCAACATTGATGATTCTATCACCATACAACAAGATTCGCCACTATCGCCATTCAGTTATTAGACCCCTTTGTTCCTCACTACAAGTCTACCGCCCCTACAGCCAATATTCATCAAATTGTCGCAATTTCTAGAAGACTTTGTACTATAGTTACATGTCACGTAACTTCATTCTCTGCGCGTCTCGTCGCTTCTCTCTCTACCGCTCCCACAATCAAACCTCCTTAATCTCGAGACATTCCTTGTCGTTCTGATACCTTGAGTTGGAAACATGGCGACATCCGAAGATCAAGAACTGATGGCCAAGATAGGCAGGCTAGCTAGTGAGTTTCTTGATGACGATGATACATTTCATCTATTCCACCATCTGTACTGACATTTGCGGTCAGGTCAAATCAATCGCCACAAGGCCCAACGCGATGGCGTTATTCTTGGTATAAGCACCTCCTCCCGATTCATCGCCATCAAACTAAATACTGATCTCCCTAGATTCGAATGAACACTCCCGCGCGTCCTCTTACCGAGCCGCGCCGTATGCCCGTGGCAGTTTCCGCGGCAGACGCGGCGGACGTGGTAGACTCATTCCAAGTTATCGCAACAAGACTCTAGTTCTTAATGGGCAATCCCAAACCGTAGCCGGTACAAGCGAAGGCGCCAATGAGGCGTTTGAGCCAGCGTCCCCGTCGTGGGTGGCTAAGACCGATCGTCATTTGCAGTTGATCAACAGTTCCGTGTACGAGAAGGGGGCCCAGCAGCGCGCCAATGCGATAGAGCAGACCCATCTTCAGAAGCAACGACAAATGAACAACCGTGAGAAGGCTACGTTTATAAATAACCTGCTTCAGAGTGATTCTAGCAGCGCTCCTTCGGCACTTCCCAATGCGGCTTCCCGATACGAGGTTGTCGTGGACGGCATAGTCTTCCACGTTGTGCAACTAGGAAGCAAGCTCGTCAAGGCGCCCGGTAAGTCGCTCCCGTGTGTAGATGCAAGATTCGGTGGCTAATAATTGGCCGTTAGACGACGTCAACCCTCCTTCGGCCACCCCGAAAGTGGCATTAATCGGTGGTGTCCAGTTCCATCGAACTAAGCATGGCAACCTTGTGAGACACGGCATCGTCAGAGCCCAGCGGTATGTACCCCAAGGCATATATGGACGTTATACTGATCTGCTACTATTCTTAGATTTGCTGGCGGACTCAAGGTCAACGAGCAGTGCCCGACCTTTTCATGGACCGGTATCGTCTTCCTCAAAACTATGGAAATAAACCCATCTCGCGACTCACGGAGGACTGCGGTGTGGTAAGGCCCCCAGGATGCATACTAACGCTTATTTCTAGGATCATGCCCGAAGGGCCCAAGATGTCGGTACATGCACGACGCGTCCAAGACGGCCATCTGCCGCGATTATCTCTTAAAGGGTAAATGTCTACAAGGTGATGATTGCGACCTTTCACATGACATCACAGACGAGCGAACCCCCTTATGCGTGCACTTCGCCAAGGGAAATTGCCAGAATGCCTCGTGCTCCTATGTTCACGCAGAGCACTCCCCCGCTGATCCCGTATGTCGATCCTTCGGGATCTATGGATACTGCGAGCAGGGAGCGCAATGTCCCGATCGCCACGTATTCGAGTGTCCTGACTTCAGCAATACCGGTGTCTGTAAACGCGAGGGCTGTAAGCGACCTCACTTCGAACGGGCAAGTGTCCTTCGAAAGGCGAATAATCGTAAGTCTTCCGAGGAGATGGAGGACTTATCTAGCGATGATGAGGACGCTGCAGCAGACAGCGACGACATTGACTCTGACGAAGTCGAAGAATTCGTCAAGAAAGATGACGATGATCTCGACTTTGTCCAACAAAAGGACTTTATCGGGTTTTGATGATGAAGTCTTCTTCCCTCTCCAGACTTATTGCTTACTGACCCGTCCAGAACCTTGCGGTGTGGCCCGCTCGGACAATGCCGCAGTTATGAAGGGGCGTTGTTCTTGCTTTTCTAAGGTTCGATTTCTAGCTCTTGCGACTGGTATCCAGACGGCACATATCACGGCCCTTGGCCTCTGGCGTTCTCGAAGGCTTTCTTATTCATACAACGATTCGTGATACCCTTGAGGCATGTCTTAGGGAATTGATACCCCATATGGAAGAAAGAAAAGGCAAACGATACATGGTAGATACTAAGTAATCGCAAGTAGACAATCAAAGTGTATTGCGTTCTGATCAGATTTCTTTTTTTCTTCTTCTTCTTCTTCTTCTTCTTCCATTCTTCTTCCAATCTAAGTGATGCTAGATTTATATCAAATATTATGTTTCCACGTATTCTTTGGACAAGTCTGCTGCTATGTGCGATAGGTACGCTGACAGGTTCCGAATTGCCTCAATCATAGGAAGTACCCAGACGTAAATTTACTTGATTACCTCTGTTCCATGACATCAAGCTTCCAAACTTTGTATGAGGTACCGTACCTACCCGTACAAAGTACATAGATACATACATATGTATTTACGAAGTAGCTTGACAGGATAAGGTACATACATCTATAACCCCACCGAGTAGTGTAGAGTTCAACCACTGTAAGACTTCTTCAAAACGGGTACGGCCAATCTTGGCACAGCGGTGTCTCACCGTTTTACGCTCTGGAAACAACCCCCCCTTTTAAGGGTCGTCGCTCCACGTCGGCGCGTAAGTTGGAGCTGAAAGGAATAAACGGAGTAACAACCTGAATACTCCGTACCTCCTAAGTAAAAGCGTATTATAGGAAACGAAGGAAAGAAGTACCATTGATGCTATAAATACTACAACTTTAATCGAATAATCGAATCCGATCGCGAGTTTTTTTTCTTTTTTCCTTCCTTCGCAACTAAAATCTCCGTATTTGTTCGGTTGTTGGATATATGTTCGGAGTTTTTTTTTTTTTTGGAGTCTTCTTTCTGAAAGAGAGTAAATAGTAAGCTATGGGAATTCGTGATCTAATTAAGAAGAAGAATCAGTTGGATGGTGATGATGACGGCGGCGTCGATCGCGAAACATTGGATAGGCTCGCCGGTCCCGAATTCACGTTTATTCGATCCGACACTCACACCCACGAAATAATCCATCCGCCGACCTATCCGAAGAATAGCGGCGGAAATAATGACGGCAATTATCTTGCAGCCAAGGATGGCGGATCATCTTCGTCAAAGTCTCGTCGTAGCCTCGACGTCTTCAGGCCGCGATCACGAGGCAGTAGTATCTCTTCGGTTCAGAGTGAAAGTTCCTCGCGTAACCAACAAAACGGTCATAACAGTCGTCGTCGCTTATCTCAGAGACTGCATCTGTCCAAGGCACCGTCCACGTCCGAGTACGTGCCCGAGAACCTACCGCAGATCAACGTCTCCTCGGCGGAGGCGTCGGGCATTGGCCGGGGAGTCGGAGGGGCGGGATTAGACAAAGACGCGTACGAAGGACAGTGGGAGAAGAGGGCCACCATCCTGGCCGAGGCGAACGAGAGAGGACAACGCCGGAGCAGATCACCTAGTGTCGTGTCGCCGTCTCCGTCGCCCTTGGCCTCGCCTACCGCCGAGCTAGCTAGCTTGCGCCTGCGAGATGACGGAGGGGACGGGAATGTGTCTAGGGCGGGCGGCGTGGTCTCCTCCAAGGCGATCGACGAGCAGATCCAGGAAGCCATCCGATTGCACGAAGAGGGGCAACTCGACCAATCTACGCAATTGTTTGGACGCCTAGCCGATCCTCGAGGCGCGAATAACCCCTTAAGCCAAGTTCTCTACGGTCTTGCTCTAAGGTTAGTAGGTGGATTTGCCACCGCTGTCTCTGTTATTGCTATTTATAAATCCATCGCTTCCTTTAGCTCCCTATGCGTGCTCTTCCGTCACATGGGCAGCTTCTAGACCGGAAAGGAGTCGACCGCGAATTACCTTTTTCCGAGTAACGACCCCTAAGTAGAATATACATGCGAATGGATTGATGGTGGCAAAGTTGCCCACACATGAATACGAAGTACAAGCTACGAATTAATGTCAAAAGTACATCTGATGGGAAACGAGCTGACATCCTGCTTTCTCCTCCTTGCCGAACTCCAGACACGGCTGGGGTTGCGAACCAGATCCTGAGCGAGCTGTCACCTACCTATCCGCGGCGGCGTCCAACGCGGCAGCGGTTGAGAGCATGGCGCTACAGGCGGGCCTGAAGAAAGGCGGCGCCGCCAAGGGCGAGCTCGTCCTGGCTATCTTCGAATTGGCGAATTGTTTCCGCCACGGCTGGGGCATCCCACGAGATCCAGTCGCTGCCAAGCAGGTGGGTCACCGACACTGTTACCGTTCCATTATTGAAGCATGACCTGAGTCGAGTGGATGATAATTGCTGGGGAAGAGGGGAGGACGTCTTGCGCCAGCCAGGCATCGTGCAAAGTCCCCCTTGTTCTGTTCTTAAAACATATTCTTCTTGACGATCATGGCGACTAATGGCTAATGGCTACCGTCGGGCAGTATTATGAGACGGCCGCAAACCTCGGAGACACTGGTAAGTGATTCTACCCGTAAGAGACGGGGGCCATCTCATTACGTAGGTGGACTTGCGGATGTGATAGGCTGACGCGAACATGCTCCTCGGTGTACGCAGATGCGATGAACGAAGTCGGTTGGTGCTATTTGGAAGGCTTCGGGTGCAAGAAAGACAAGGTACGTTAGGCGCAAAACCAGGTACCAGGCTCCCCTCGCCGTCTATCCATTCCTCTCTTCGTCACATATCATTTCCAAATCCAGCGCCTCACGTCCCTGCCCAAAGCTCATGGTAGCAACAACGCACGAGAGACAACTATCTGCGATGAGGTGTCAGCCTCATGTGGCCTAAGATCGTGAGCTGTGGCTTGTCTAGTCAGCTTTGCTCGCTTAGCATTCAGGGGTTCGGGTCAGGATGTATGATCTTCAGGTGGACGTCAGGTGGGAGAGCAACAGCGAGCTAAGTAGCCCTGTTATTCGTCCCGTAATCACGACTTCTTCCCTCGTCGGGCAGCAATGAGGCTTGCCCTCTACCGCAAATCAGAACGACGCAGGAACGAAGTCTCCCCAGGCACTCAACCACTTAACCACCTAACCCGCCCTAATGTACCGCCTGCGTGCCTAAGGAAGGAAGGGATGAAAATCACATGAGACTAACCGTATGCTTCTTCTATAGTTTGCTGCAGCAAGGTACTATCGATTGGCGGAGGAGAACGGCAATAAGACGCTCGGGAATACATGGTAAGTCTCATCTTTATTAGTCTCCCATTAGTCCTCTCTAGTAAGCTCCTCGTACGACTACTCTGGGTATTTCTCTTGGCAAA
Source organism: Hypoxylon lienhwacheense (assembly GCA_902806505.1). Classification (NCBI taxonomy): domain Eukaryota; kingdom Fungi; phylum Ascomycota; class Sordariomycetes; order Xylariales; family Hypoxylaceae; genus Hypoxylon; species Hypoxylon lienhwacheense. The sequence continues at coordinate 3,617,106 of CADCWW010000001.1, read as the reverse complement.
GCCTCTCCCCTTTCTCCCTTCGTCCCTTTACCCCGTACGTCGGCGGCGCAGCAGATGCAAGATCCGGCCGTCGCGGATAGCTGGTCCTCGAGATGGACGATAGGCTATCCGCCTTCCCGGACCCATTAGCAAAGGCTCGCCTCATCCCTATGTTTTCCTTTTCGACAACAGGTCTCCGGCCGGGTCTAGAACAAGGTTCCTCTTTTGCTCCATTTGGCTTCTTCTCCAACAAGATACGGCCGCCGAAACGGGCCTGGAGGGTTAGATGTGGACGAATCATAACCCCGGTATACACCGAACCCGGGAATTGTCGCCCTCCTTGTCCTCCCTCCCTCTTGCCTCTTACCCTTCCTACCGTTCTCTCTTACCCATATCCAATGTGTCCAATGTGTCCGATGTATTCAGTGTAAATCCCTCAGTTGCAGCAGGCGGCTCCCGGCTCCCTTCTGCCTGCTCTGTGCTGTTCTGTGCTGTTTTGTTCCCCCCCGGTTGCTCTGCCGAATTTCTCCGAATCTTCTCAAGACATATATTCCAGCTGTATAGTTGTAACATTGTTCTTTTGCTAACCAATAACGTATCGCGAGTAGGATTTGGAAAGACAAATACAATCCTACGAACTCCAAGAAATAAGCAACGTCCCCATCATAGGAAGACGGTGACTAGGTACGATAGGCGGAGGTAGGGGAATGGCCATTTGCCAATTGAATACGTAGCGCCGTCTCGGGTAGTCCCTATTACGGCATTCTAGCGCAACGAATACAGGCGTCTCACAGGTAGATGCCGAGTGGGAAACACTCGCAAAGATGACGAGAGAACGATCGAATTCGCGGAGAGGATGAAAAGAGGAGAGACGATCCCTTTTCTTTTCCCCTTTCCGCTCATTCGCGGGGTTCTTTCAGAGTTGGCCGCAAGGAGAAGGCAAAGGTCCTGCGCATCATCTCTGCATATGCATTGACGATTGTGGGGGAATGCATGCCCTGTCTTGTCCTCTTGGAGGGCGTGCGCACCGGGAAAGGGAGAAAAAGGGGGGTGATAGCGAGGATGATGATGGTGGTGATAGTGGTGGTGGTGGTGATAGTTGTGATGGTGGGAAGGACGAGCGCATACGACTTGCTCTCGTCTCGCGTATATACGATGTACAGTAAGAAGTCAGCCCCTTGGCGGCGATAAGATCTCTACCCTCAGACATTCCATAGGGATGAATAGAAGAAAGAAAGAGAAAGAAAAATGCACCTTGGGGTATTCCGACAGCGGCATCTCGCTTTCCTACTTCTCCGGACTTGTCGTATATTCCAATGGGGGAGCAAGGAACTGGTAATTAATTGGCCTCCCTGGTTGGCCGACGGGCTCGGCGGTCGGCCTCTTCGAGGGCAGGCTGCGCTCTATTTTACAATGCCCAGGTGTCTCATGCTCATCTTTCTTCTTCTTCTTCTTCTCGCCCATTCATTTTAGGTTCTTTTCTGTTCTTTTCTTTTTTTTTCCTAGATTTTTACAAGCCTTCTTCGTACGGAGGGCGAGCACCATGACACGCCATGCCATGCCGACTGGCTGAGCGCGCCACCGTTTCATCTACACTAGAAATACTACGCCATCCCGAGTTCACGTCTGGGGCTAGCTGCGTGCGTGCGTGCGTGTGTATGCCGTCTTAGAGGGTGCCTACCTACTTAACCCCCTAGCTACCTACCTCCTTACCAAGACGCGGCGGCGGGAAGGGATTCATGGACGCCCGAGTTCTACGAGGTAGGTATGTACCTATGTATGTATGTATGTATGTATGTATGTATGTATGTATGTATGTATGTATGTATGTACCTGTATGTATGTATATACGGGAATGCTTGCCTACCTCTTTTAAGCACTCCTGTCTAGGTAGGTAGGTAGGTAGTAAGTAGGTATTTAAAGGTGTGTGTTTAGGTCAGTTCTAAGGGGTAGCTTGGTGCTTGCTTGGTAGCTGGGAGGAGGCAAGGCAAGGTAAGGTAAGGTACCTAAGGTAAGGTAAAGTATAAAGATAGGTAGGGGCAGGGAGGTAAAGAGGTTACGTGGAATGGCATAGGAATAGCCTTAGCCAATGCCTACGCAGCTCGAGACAGCTCGGGACCGGGTTCGGGGTCGGACTAGTATCCGTGTTGGAGCTTGGGGATGAGAGTAGGTATGTATGTATGTGAATTTGTGTGTCAGGCCTATGATGGGATGGGGAGGGGGGGGGGCTGCTTGGCTTGCGCAGACACAGTCAGTGCCGGGTACGCTCCTGGTTGGAATTGTCGAATCGTCATTGTAGCTAGGGGTAGCTACCTAGGTAGGTAGGCTTTACGTGCGCCTCTACTACTACTGCTAAGCTACCATGCACTACCTAAGGTATACATATTACAGGTAGCTAGCTACCAGCGAGTCACCGGACTACCTACCTACCTAAACATTGCTACGCTTTTTTCCCCTTTCGTCTTCTCCTTATTCGGTCTTGTAGATGTGAGATGCCTCCTACCTAGGTACCTATCGCTTTTGGACCCAGACGAGTCGAGGGATTAGGAGTGAAGTAGACGATAGAACGCGCGCTCGCGAGTCCCTCTCCTGCGCCAGACCCCTTACCCGACGCTAGGGGCATCTGCTTGCCCTACCTCCTAGCTCCCAAGCACGCCGCGCCTCTCCCGTCCCGGCGCAGCGCGCCGTACGTCCGGGAGCGGAAACGGGGGTGGGAGGTATAGGGAGCAGCTCCTATGTTCTGACTTCTGTGCCCGTAAGGGAGTATGAAGGGTACCTAGGTAGGTAGGTAGGGAGGGAGACAGCCATTCCATGTGCAAAATGCAGGTGTAAGACGCCTTCGCTGCGGGAGCCTTTCACGGACTGGAGGAGGAAATATTGGCCAGGGAAAATTTTCCCCGGGAGCTGCTTTGTACTAGGTTGTGCGATACATGTCCTACGTGACCTCAGGTATGTAAGGTGATGAAGAAGCGTGCGAGCGTGCGAGCGTGCGTGAGTGCGTGCTATGAGGGAGGTTACATGTATCTGCTTAGCTTTTCCTGCGTACCTGCGAGGCGTGAGTAGGTAGGTAGGTAGCTGGTAAGGTAGTTAACGGCGGCTCTTCCGTCCCGTCCGTGTCGCTGCCGTGCGTCGCGAGGCTTAGGGATATATTCGTCATGCATATGAGTACATATTTCGGGTTGGGGGGCTGTCATTCTCAGTTTTAGTGTCGGACCTCTGCCCTCTGTCTCTCACCCGTTCTTGGTCTTGCATGTGTTCTTGTGCCATTCTCCATCGCCATTTTCTTGGCTGTACGCTGGGGATCGTTGTGTGCGACGATGGCACGGGTGGTGTGAGGAGGCATGGATGAGATATATGCCGAGAAGGCGAAGGAGAAAAGAAAGAAAAGAACTTACCTTACCTACTTCCTTCCCTTGAGATGAGACGATGGATGCCTATGGGATGCACGCCTGTGAATCCGCGGGTGGCGTTTGGACGATCCTGTGTCGATACTCGTTATTTTGCCATACGTGATGCGATGAGAGGGGTAAGGTAAGGTATGTTGATCGTAGAATTGCAGATGTGCGGTGCTCCTACAGGTGTAACGGATTCATGTATGGTAAGGGTAGTAGGGATGTGGTAACCCCCTTTTTTTGCGAGAAAGGGGTATGCCGATGGCTCTCTTTTTAGCTTCCCGGTTTATATGATATGGATATTCATATAATACTCTGGCTACTTCTCTCATAAATTACCTATGATATCACCGCTCTAAACATACAAGATACAGAGCTTCATATGAACAAATAAGGAAGCAGTTACGTGGTAGCCCAAGTAAAAACTGCTTTATATACCCCTATAGCTCGCCTGTAACACCAGTAATTTCACGTAGAACATCAGTCCATCGCACAGGATGTAGTGCTTACACACACAACCGTTCTATGTGCTCCCACCGAGCGCTCCTCAAACCGTATCTGTGATACCCATCACCGCGCCAGAAGCATAAAGACCTGCTCCCAACCCCGTGGGGAAGAACAGGAAAGTTGAGCCGGTAAATACCAAGTATGACAATGATCGGAACTAGAACGGCTCGTGCTACCTGGTTAAACTACTGCGAGCTTGGCGATGACATGATGATATATTTAACAGGAGGTACGGGCCAAGCAGGTAGGCAAACATGCTAACCCAGAGCAAGCGGTGAACCACACCTCCCCGGATGTTCCAGACTTCCCGGCTGCCTGGTCTGTGGCGACGAGGTCGTCGGACAGGCAGGTTCCCGGTCGCACTTATATCTCTGTCTGTTGCTGTGTGGCACTCTCACATCGCTCTGCAAGGATCCGAAAGCTGGGACAGAGGAAGGAATATCGGCGTACATACGACACACAAGCCAAGATTGATCGCTCCGGAGCTCGCCTCGTCTTGCAGTCTCCGTGTGCGGAGGATCGATAGACACGAAGGTCGTCGTCAGGTTATTGTTAAGCAAGAAAAAAAGAAGACGCCGATGGTGGTTGTGGTTAGTCAGTAGGCAGACAAGGGAGACAAGGGAAAAAAGGAAAAAAAAAAAAAAGAATATGTCGGTTGGCGGCAGATGGACAAGATGCAAACATCCGTATTCCGATCTCACTTTGTTGATCTTACATACGGAATCCACTTACCCACTCGCCTACATAGGAGTAACGAGATACCTATACTTCATACCGCTTACATTAGAGTAACTATTGAACGGTCCCCGATCCTTCGAGACGCTTTTTACCACGATAGGTATGTAAACAACGCTCCTACGAACTAGAATTAGAACTACCTTGCGCACCCACGCAAACTCACACGATGTATGCTTGTTAGTTAGTCATTCCCTCCATGTTTAGATAAACAGAAAAAGGGGGTGGAAGGAGGAGGAAGGGGGGGGAGACTAGAACCAGCTGCAGGTTTCAGAGTAGGTAAGTAACCTATCGTACGTAGGTATTGGATTAGAATTTGGGGGGGGGAGGGGAGGTAGGGAAGCGCCAGCTGTCAACCACGAGATCAGACCAAGCCTCACAGGCCACCCACACATCCTCTGCTTGGCCGGACCGCGGCCTGTCTCGCGTGAACGACCAGAGCGGCCCACCATATGACGAGTCCGAATCGAATCGCGTTCTACCTACGGACATGAGGTAATCTAGAAACCCCTTTGCTCCTGCATTCCTGAATCCTGTCCCTAAGCTGCATGTTCTTCCCCAGGGTCCCGTGTTTGAGACAGCATGTGGGCGTGTCGGCGTTGTCTACGAGAGCGCTTGCGTAGTATATGATGTGCTTTCTCATGGATACGTAAGAATGGATGAGGTGTAAAGTAGGTTATGTATGGCTGGACAGGTGGGTGTGGTGAGTAAGGTCACGCTGCGCGCGCGATTTCGAACCCAGGGGTCGTTAGCAAATAGGGGAGGAGGGGGGGAACGAGTAGGTATTGTGCGATACAAGACATCATAGTTTCTATCCTACCATCGCTCGCCTTAGTAGCTCAGGTAAAACTTATACACCTCTCACATGGCTCGGTTGTAAGACCTTGGTATCCCGTAACTGCGACGCACCCCATGTCCCATACCGTTACCTGCCTGCGCGTTCCTGTCTTGGATATTACGATATCGATTGTATATATGCGCCGTGACGGCCTCTCCCACTGGGTCTCGAACCTACGCACCTGGGCTACCTCTGGCACGGCCTACTCCTCGTCGACCGTACTTGGTTCGACCTTCCCTTTCCTTACCATCGCCTACCTATCCCACTATACGGCGATACTCGGGAATAGAGGGGCGTATGGGGTCAGAGAAACAGCAATAATGAAAAGAAGATCTAGAGAGATATATTTTTAAAAAAAAAATTAATAGTATAACGCAAAAAAAAAAGGAAAAGAGGTATAAAAACAAAAAGAAAAAAAACAGGAATGCGAGGTGCAGGTAACAGCGCATGTGAGCTCTCCTACCCGCATACTTGGCGCGGAGAAGAGAGAAAGAGAGACAGAAGCTTAGCTGCGGTAGGTTAGCATGTTCGTCCGTCCTAGCCACAACCGACCAACCAACGGTCTGGTTTAGGTAGTGTACATGTCTCCCATGTACGTATGTGGTAATGCATAGCCGTCGACTTGGCTGTGCTGGTACCGAGCAAGCAGCAGCAGTCGCAGTATAAGCAGGCTTTCCGTTGTTTGTACATGCAGAATAGGTAGGTAAGTCGAGTTCTTAGACTCCCGTCGTGAAGAACGGATGGACTTTACTATGGTCAACCTACCGAACACGACTCATATATGGATCTGAGCGTTTATCCTTCGTATTGGCCTCCTACCTACAGTACATATCCATACTTGCCTCTTCCTACGTAGCAGTTATGGCAGTTGGGAATAGATATCGTAGCAATAGCTTCGCAAGCACAATCAAGGTAAGAATTTAAACCGGAGCGGGAAAAGAAGGGAAATACCTGTCCCAGAGCGCTCGAACGGATTTTGGCATTACTATTGTTATGGCTACTGCTACTGCTATTGCTACTGCTACTGTTACCGTTGCTATATGCGTATGTTCATCATACAGCACCCCTATAGCATCTAACTATTCCTTTACCACTAACCACGACCGAACCTGGGGCGCAGCACGGGGGTTTTTTTTGTTTTTCAAGACGAAGAGGGGATGGGGGGAGGGGAGGGGTGGAGCGAACCAGAATATTCCAATGGATATTAATTATTAGCCTACGGCATGGTAAAAAGAAAATCAAAAATAAAACCAAACGCATTTACTTACTGGTTGTCGTCGTTGGTTGCTACGATCCGGGGCGGAACAGACACAGAAGACTCACTCACGACAAAAGAAATTATCTTAGCTGAGGTCCATAATCCCATTAACGGCCATTAGAAAACGTACCCTATTTGCTACGATGGGGCATGGCACCTACATACTCTACCTTTGCCTGCCCATTTCTACCTTTTCATCCCATATAACCTATGTCATTGGCTCTCGCTCCTCGTAAGCTGCTTTAGGCAAGTGGAAGCACACCCCATCTGATCTGACATGACATCCTGACCTACCTACCTAATGTACCCGTATCGTGCATTACATGGTACATACGCTCGGCATGTGGTATGTATGGTGGTTACGTAGGTCAAGGCCAAGGTGATTTATGTTCCTTTTTTTCAGTCTTTTTTTATACGGGTATAGGTAGGTAGGTAGGGGAAAAAGTACGGCATCTACGTTACTTGCCAGTTTACTACTTCGCATTTCACGGGACATAAGCCTGCCGGGCTTGTTTCTGACTCTGTATTCGTGTATGATTTGCTCCGTTTTACTAGCCTATAGTATAGTAGGTAGGTTAGATCAGGTAGCTAGCTACAAGAGATCACGGCAAGACACTAAGATGCGAGAGAGGAGCTCAGGCGAAGATGAAGACAAAGATGGGATTGTGACGGATTCATATTATTTGCTCGCATCGCTTTGCTTTGCTTGCTGGGGTGTTCATGTTCATCTTGACGTTTCGCTAATAAACTGACTGGTAAGCTACAAGACGAACAAGAGCAAGTGATGAGCTGCTACAATGTTCGCTCTGCTATGCCGTCCCAAAAAATAAAGGGGGCCACCTCAGCTGCTGGTAAGCTTCCTGTGCTCTTCACCGCCCCCCTCCTATGTGCTGTTGTCCATGACATATTCTCGTCATTCTCGTATGATGAATTCCGCATATCCAATAAGACCTCCCCCCGGCCTGATTAGGCATCCTTTGCGTTGAAGAGGAACAGGAAAAGTAAAACCAGGAATAATGTAGGAAAATTGTGAAAGAAATATGAAAACGATATGAAAGGGAAGAAGAAAAAAAAAACCAGAATGTCTCGCTTCCGTTGCTCTCGTCAGCTCACTCCCGATCCCCTCCTTTGCCGTGGTCTAGCGACCACCCAAGACCAAACAACCCCCATTATGTCGTGTCGTGAGACGGTTTCCCAATCCGATTTCCCACCCACCCCTAAAAAGAAAAACAAAAAAGGTCGACAAAAAAAAGAAGCCCTCCGCTCCCGTGCGCGCACACACCTCATGCTATAAGGTGAGGGTCTCATCGATCGGCGAACCGAGACAAGATACCGAAAGGGCAACAGAGAGCAGATGGGCGATCAAGAAGAGAAGAAGTGTAAGGGAAGAAAGCAGCGACGGCAAAACCCGAAAGCGAGAAAAATGTGACCTCCAACCTCCGTTTCGCGGGCTTCTCTCTCCTAACCCTCACCACCCCCGGTTTCCCCGTATGATCCCGTGAAAAAACGATGTACAAGCAAATGTGTAGCCTTGACCAAGCCAGGCCCGGCTTTACCTGCCAGAGTAGTTCCCCGCTCCCCAATGACCGACCATTTTCGCCATGCTTTGAAATGTTGGTGTGCCGATAATATATCGGAAGGGAAAGGGAAAAGGGAAAGGGAAAAAATGACTCGGCGCGGAAATAAACAATAAAAAATAGGATAATGGGCTATCTCCGGTAACGAGATAGACGAATGGTAAACAATCAAAATCAGAATGCTGGCTCGCTTGCTAAGATTCGACATAAAAAAAAGGGACTGCGCGACAATCGACAGAGACGGACATAGTGGATAAGATGATGATGATGATGATGACGACGATGATAATGATGCTGATGATGACGAGAGGCGATGATGATGATGATGATAACAGTCGTAAGAAAGGAAAAAGTCATAGTAGTTCGTTTCGGTGTGCGTGAGCAGCTTTGGATCTGGTTTTTTGATGCGCGGGAGCGCAGTGTAAAAAAAGAAGTGTATGAAGTATGAACAAGGCAACCGAAGACGATATTTCAAATACCAACAAGCGAAGAAGTAATATCCAAGATAAAAAAAATAAAGGGCAGTGCATATGTTGTAATGTGTGTCTGTGTCTGTGCAAGACTATGAATGTGTGATGATATATGAAATATTCGGAATTCGTTCTTCGTAAAATAAAACTTGATCGTTATGTCGTTAAAGTCGTCATGAGTTTGCTTCATTGCCCGTTTGACCATTGTTCGCGTTGTTGCATTCGGCCACCATCTTGGCGAAATTCCTCACAACATCGCCTGGGATCTGATCCCACAGCAGTGATCTTGTATATACCTCGGCCGCCGATTGCTTCTCGCCGCTGCGCATATTCTGTAGCGCTTCCGCGAGGTTTCGTCGACCTTGGCATGTTGATCGCGTTGGCGGCGTCCGAAGAAAATCTTGAGACGTCACCCCGTTATACTGCGCCGGCGTGAGTGAGAATATCTGCTCGTTCGTCTGCTCTTGGGTTGGTTGCGTGAGCGAATCGGCCAGATCGCCCAACATAGACGGCGCCACGCCGTCCATGCTGCCACCTGCCATCGGTACCGAGGCACTCGAAGCCCAGTCCGCGCCGGAGGGCTGAGGACCTGCCGGTACGATGGCGGTCTCGGGCGTGTTGGCGACACCCGCATCCTTGAATATATTGTTGAGCAGCGTTGCCGAAGCCTCGCGCACGTCTTCCGACACCCGTGGGATAGTCGGAGTCGACCTGTTGGAGAGGACGAAAGCGCCGACGAGGAAGAGCATGAACAGGAGACCGCCTTGGGTAGTAGACCTGTCCACGTCGGACTGGAGCGGGACCTCGGCCTTCTTTTGAGGCACGATCTGAAGCTCTTGCTTGACCTCGGGCTCCATCGGGAAGTCGTTCATGAAACCCATGCTCTCCCAAGATGTGTCCATGGTCAAGCTGTCCATATCAGTAAACCCGTTAGAGTAACCAGTATTGCTTGGTATGGCCGCGTGTTCAAGCCTTTGGACGTGATCAGTCAACACGCTAATCTTCTTGCGCAGGTCTCCTGTCTCGATTGTGTGATTTCGAATCAGCTCTTCCTTCTCTAGAGTCAAGTTCTCGACGTGGGCCACCAAGTACTCCCTCTCGCGCCTCTCTTGCTCGCATTTCAGGTGTAGCTCGCTCATCTCTTCCTCCATCGACGTGATGAGAGTAGTGAAGTGTTTCTTCTCATCCTCCAACCTCTCCGTGTGCATCTTCTTCCTCTGCCTCGAGTCAAGCGCGGCCTGTCGGTTACGCAGTAACCGCTTCTGCTGCTTCAGCTCCTTGATCTCCTGCTCGTCGGATGTCGCGGCGATAAGTTGATCAATGTTGCCGAGGTTGCGTTCCGCGGGGATGTCGAACCTAGCGTTCTTCTTACGGATGCCGTCGCCGCGGCGCAGCTCGTTGTGCGAGCGGATCGTCGGCGTATCCGGCCGCATGCGCTTGACTATGGACGGGTTCTTGAGATCTTGGCCCACCCAGTCCTTCTGCGGTGAGTTGGGCATGGTAGGGTTGTTGGGTCCAACAGAAGAGAAGAGAGGTACCTGATGTCCGGGGTTGCTGAAGGGTGTTTGCATCTGTAGAGGTCGTTGGAAGATGGACTGGTTGTTGTCAAAGGTGTTGTCGAGGCTGTCATATTGTGCTAGAGGCGTGCAGGTGCCGGAACCTTGGCTCATCGGCCATTGCTGACCTTGCGAACCGTAGCCGGCTTGCGACGCATCTCTTGTGAAGGGATTGTTGTTTTGCGGTTCTAGGAATGGGTTGTTAGACGGGACGGACTGCATGTCGACAGACTGCCAATCCTCCGTCTTTGGAGAGAATATCGAGCCACCGATGGCAAACGAGTCTCTCCGGCTGTCGGCCATAGGCGGCGACAGCTCCAACCCCGAGTCCATTGCGCTGCTGTCTAGGATGTTATCGTCGAGGATGTTATTGTTGTCCTCCTCATCGAAGTACTTTTGCGCATGGCTGGTGTCGACAGATAAAGGATTCGGCCGGTAGAAGGCCTGCATCTGAAATGTTGAGACCATTGCTGGTCCTTGTGTATGTGTGAATATGTGGGTGTGAGTGAGAGTATGGATGTGGTGAGATGTCTTGGAAAAGAAACGAGAGCTATTTAGAAACTCTGCGGGTCTTTTACAAAATAGTCGAAGAGGTCGGTATTCCTTTTCTTTTTTTTCTCTCTTTCTCTCGTCCTACAGGGATTTATTCGTTAGTGCATCGAGCGGTGAATGGGTTTTATGCGACTGATATAGCGGTGGGCCGTTTGATGGTCCGTTCTCTCTCTCATCCCCCTATTTTTTTTTTCAAACGAGTCTTAATCTAGGACGACAGCCTGGTTCGAGAAGTTGATTAAGAGTATAAGGTGTAGTGTATGTATGTAAGGTAAGGCATGTAGGGTATGTAAAGTGTGTATGTGGGTGTAAGTGTGAGTGTGTGAGTGTGTGAGTGCGAGCGTCAGTGTCAGTGTCAAGTGTCAGTGTGAGAGATAATGGAGAGAGGGGAATGTTGCAGTGATAAATGGGCACGATAAGAGGTTGGTTCAAATTTGGGTGCGTGTAAGTGGTAAGTTTAGGTAGTAGGATGGGTAGTAAGACGGTAGTAGTATTGGTGCTATGTAATGGATGTAATGGTGGCGGCGGGGAAGACTTGCAGGGTGGGAGGAGAGGAGACGGAGAAGAGAGACCCGGCAACTTTTGTTTAAAAAAATGTAGAAGAAAATAAAAAATAACATAAAAATAAAACAGGAGTAGAATATGGGACAAGAAAACAGACAAGAAGAGAGGGGAAAATGTGTTACTACACACAACTTACAACTTTCTTCGGTTAAGAGATTCTTGTGTCGTACTCGGCCTGGATCCGTCTTACAGATGTATGTTATGCAAAACAGGACGAATATAAAGAAGGGAAGAAGAAGAAAGAAAGTGGTTGTAAGAGATGCGCTGAGGATTCGCGTGATTCACGATCTTTAACAACAATCGAGATGTTTTATAAGTTATTTTCCTTATGGTCGGGGGGCGATATGGGATGGGGTGGGAGGAATGGTCGTCTACTTAAAGAGAGGTCAGCTTTTCTATGTTAATGGATTTGAAGGTCACAAAAATATTGTCATTTAAAGCTCGTGGTGGGGAAAAGGAATACCATGAGACTACCTGACTGACGAACGATATCTTTTTGCTTGGGTTCGCCCGTGCAATGATGGTGTGAAAAGGCGTGGGTACATCCCTGGTCTGTAAGTACAACGACGGTACTGGGGTGTGGTAGCGAAATGGATGCTCTTCCGGGCCAGTGGTGATCCTGAGCCAAGAAAAAATCCCATCTCTCCACCGTCTTTTCGTTTATTCGACGGCAGCAATTTTGCGAGGACAAGCAAAAAAAAAAGGAAAAAAAAAACACAGAGGGTAACGACCGTTTTCTTCTTCTTCCCCCTCGTCCAGTGGAACAGTTCTTCAATAAAAGAGGAGCTTAGCCATACGGACGGCTGGGTTTGTCTAAACGGGAGCTTACAAGATCCCTGATTTCTAGCCACTTGGGATACGTGCCACCAAGCTTGCAGCTAAAAGACTCCTATTTACGGTAAGGCGACGGATAACTGTAGATCTCATAGTACCAATCGTAAGCGTACCCCGTTTGGACGTTTGGCACCCCCCTCTCCGACCATAGACATGACCCTATTCGTGTGGATCGGACAAATACAGAATCAGGATGGGCCGCTATATGGACGGTTGGAGTTGGTCAAGTAGGGTAGTCTGCTAGAAACGGAAGATGTCGATGCTGGAACCGGCGACCGTTTACGAGCGACTTGAGGACGCCATAGGCCAGTAATGGGTATGTTAGCCCTGCCCAGTGTTGGGCATCGATGAATTCTTTGGGTGCAATTGCTACCTAAGTAACCGGAACCCATGCCCACGAGCAACTCTTGCATCCACTAGACAGGACCTTGAAGCCTCCTTAGGCATACTAGGCCTTCCTATTGCTCATTGCTTTGTGGTGGGGTGACAAGAGATCTTTTGCCAGGCATTCTCGCACTTACGAGTCCACCGGATCGGTCGATACAATGGACTTACATCCTATAGTATCCTGCTTTTGACGGCGAAGCTTTGACTTCCCAGGTTATGCAAGAGTGTACATAGTAGAAGCAGTCTTTGGAGTAGCTCATGCCCAAGATATACGCTCGAGAGGATAGGTGCTGTGAGATGACGAGTGTTCCAGCCATCCTAACCCCGGCTGCGATGCAGACGCAGAGGAGATGCTGTGCCATACAAAAGCGTCATGGCCTTCCCCGAATTCTTACTGGAGACCTGAGAACGCTAATGCTCAATGTTCAGTCTGACTGGCGTCACATGACCATGGCCGGCGCTGGTTGTTGTTTGTACTGTTGAGAGATAGAGTACCTCCTGCGCCTGAATTCGATACATAAAACAAAACATAAATAATTGCAGCCCGACCCATGTGCATCCGGGGCTCTGACGGCCATGCCATGGCATGACTGCGTTTCCATTATCAAGCAAACAGTCTACTGCTGTACGTTATTACCTAACACCGCGAAGGACCTTAGCACATGGGCGACGCGGCGCCGTTCATCGTGCTTCGTTCAACAGTAGATCACGAGATACGAATGGTTACGATGCCCGCTATTGATCGTTGCTCCTCTACCGTACCATGCTCGGATCTCGGAACGGGACGGAGGTACCGAGTCGTCAGATCAAAGACGAGACCGGGAGAGCCTGGGGTCGATCTTTGCTTTTACCCGCCCTTGGGTCCTTGGGTGCTCGAGTTTTGGGAGCTAGAAGTAACTCCGCTGCTGCTGCTGCTTCTCGGCATCTTGTTCGGTTGCGTGAATACCTTTCCCTAGGTAGATGATATTATTGATGTTCTCCCGTTCGGCGATGCCTAGATGAAACTCCTTCCAACCTATTTACGATCCCTGTGAATCAATATTCAAGAAGAAGGGGGAAAGATAATCTATCTAACTTGGCTGGGTTGGTTTCAAGTCGCGGGATTCTTGCGGTGAAGAGAATACAATACTATAAACACTATACTATTACAATATTTTTGTCAGGTAACGTTAAAAATAGTCAATAATAGTGAGAGCTAAGCCGCGGAAGGGGTTTGAGCACAGACAATGGGTCCAACTTGTTCGAATCCTCGATTTGTCGTAACGGACTTGACGCGATGAGTTACTTGACAGGCGACGAGGGTCTCTTCCCCCTTGTTGATGGGCGGGTCTTCCGGGACCAGGGTCTATACTAAAAGACTAAAAAAGATGCTAGGTACCGAACCTTGGACACGGGTTGGCACTTGGAAGAAAATCGTCGCACGGGATTTCGGAAAAATTCCTTGATCCTTGGACCTTGGACCTTGGATCATGGACTATGGATCGTGGGCCGTGGTCCACAGATACTAGCGAGTCCTTCGCGTCGACGACTTGCGTACTCTCGTCCTCTTAGGAGAGACGCGAGTGCGCCAACGACAGCAATGATTATTCAAGACACGCTCAGCCACCGCGTATACAAACACGACGATGGGTTAGGAAAAGGCCAACAGGAAACCGTCCGCTTTCGAGGATGGCGCAAGAGTGTGTAGATCTTCGACAGGAGTAGTTAATGAATGCCTCATAGAAGCCTCGTTTGAGATCATGTTTACAAGGAAAAGAGTCATCACGGGAACGATGAATTGTAATAGACGAAGCCCAACTACCTCTGTCATAAGCAGAAAGCAGAGCACGGAGCGCAGAACGCAGAATGCAGAACGAAGAACGCAGAAGCACAGAAGCACAGGCCGCGAAGGAATTAGTCTGAACAAGAGTACCATATAGGCGTGGCCGAACCTCTCGGCCGCAGTCTTTTTTCAGCATTTAGAACCGGTGCAGGTATTTTCCGCAAGTCAGTATGAATTGGGCTTGGTGATCAATGGGTCCCAGAAGTTTGCAGCCGGGTAAGTCAGCCGGGAAAATATGACGAATTTAGTCGTCGTTGGCGACGACGTGCAGTTTGGTTTGACGCCCGAATTGATACAAGTGAGAGCTCTATGATCAGCTCTGGTGGATTAATCCGAAGACAAGATGTGCGATGGAGGGACCCTCAACGCACGTGCTATTCAGTTGCTCCGTGTTGCTGGAAGAGTTCGCCTCGTCTGAACGATTGGCTATCGAGCATGCAACCTCTTGCGATTTTTGGCTGAGAGCCAGGCCACGCTTGGCGCGGGCGCGTTTCTGTCCTCTACCCGCGATACGCAATGGCAATGGCTAAGTAAGGATTATGTAGAAACCGGTCGAATATAAGACTGAATGATGCTAACTCAAAACGAGGAGCACGGCTGGCTTTGGGCCTTTTTTTCACTGCTTCAATGACGCATTATCAGCTCGCTCACCACTCCTTGTGGATGCGACGCGGTGTGGACGACCGGAGCTCGATTAATCGTGCTGCCTACACCGACTGTGACTCCTGTTCCGAGATACCGACGAGACCCAAGGCTTCAAGTACTTTCCCAGATAGGAACAGCTTCTCGTTAGGCACGAACTTCATTGTACATACACATTACCTGCACTACTGTGACACTCAGCGGGCCGGCTTTTATGCGACCGGTCGCACATCAGCTTGATCACATCCCCTTCTGGTACGATCTGAAGGGTGATGAGAGGCCGGATTTGGGGCTGATGGAGAAGACTAAAAGTTCGACTGCCCTTAACAGGTGCAAGACATGTGCGCCTGTTCGGGGTTTCCTAGGCCGAAAGGGTATAGCTCGTAAGCGGCGGTGAGTAGGATTATCGACCAACCAGCTTTAAACCATCGACCCTAGTAGGGGGATACTACGGCTGGATGGTCAAATACGAAACGGCCGTTTCTGCCCAAAGGGATGAGAAATCAGGGTGCGATGGGGATCTCTACCGTGAATATGTCGAATTTCCAGACGATCCCTAAACCTTTCTATGCGTATCTACCCCGAGAAGCTGCATACTGCGATCGCGTTTGTTGATGTGGACGTTGGAGGAAGATAGATAATGGTCTTCGGCTCTATTTAGCGGCCTACTTCGCACTTCTCATACACTTTCTTAGATCTGACCCTTCATCGGACACCTGCAGCTTCACGCGGCTTGCGAGCCAGGTACCGTCCGGCTCTACTGACCGTATGCGATATCACGTTCGACCACCAGGAGTCCAGGACCCCGATAATCGCTAGTGAAATACCTAAAAGGGGGGAGGGAGTTATGAGTCACATCTAAACCGTTGACACACACAAGGGGAAGACGATATCGATAAATTCGATGCTGTCCCTGCAATTGCTATCAAATTCTTCCATGCTGAACTGGATTTCGTCTTTGTTCTCTATGTAGTAGTCAATTGCCAGACCTCGGCCAATATGGCGGTGTAGCTCCGATAACCCGGTAAACTGTACGCAGGTTTGTTTTCAGGCCTAATAATATGATTTCAGAGTAATATATTCGATATGCGGTTTAAATCCTTCCTATGAGTTTCGTCCACTCATCTCGTCGGACCTTCAGGATTCTGAAACGTATTCCTCGCCCAACTCGCACACATGAATGATCTGTTCCCCACTCCGCGTTACGTAGGGCAAAAGTGGAGTTAAGGCTGCGCGTCGAAGAAAATTCCAATCGAACGATGCTCGGCAGCTCGTCATTCTGTACCTTGCGTTGGCGTACTTTGGTGGTACAGCCTGGGTGACACGAAGTCGCAAGGAACCGCGGAGTAGGGTGAGAGAATCCTGGTAATGCCTCGCGGCTTCAGGCTGAAAATATCCCTGGAATCGCGACGAAAGCGACGTAATTAGCACTTCGGAGAGAGGCGGACTGGCTTCGTGACCGTCCCTGCGATACCGAGCCACGTTGAGCTATTCATGGTATAAGCATTCGTAGTATAGGTAGCGTCAATGGTCTGAATTGGTAATCATCGTCACCTCCAAACTACCTAGTGAGGCGAGAAGGCCGACCACCGAGGAAAGTTCCTGGTTTCCCGAGTCTACTCTCCTAGGTTGTACGTATTGCCCAAGTGATGATCACTGAAAGTCCCAAAGCTTTGCCAACAGGCTGTCTTCTACCCCTGAAGCCGGATCCTGTGGTAGGAACACCTTCTTGGGGATCATAAACTCCACAACAGGAGCCTTTTTAACCTGTTTAGATAGTTCCGAATCAAGCAACTAGAGACCTGTGAGTAAGATAGAAGCCGGTGTATAGGATGATAGTTCGTCCAACTTACACTACTATACGAATGGTCCAAGAAATCTTCAAGATTGTAGGACTGCTTCGTAAACTGCTCCGATATTATCTTGGCTATGGTCGCGACGTTCGGGTGATAGTGCGACTGCAGCTGAACGACTTCCCAGAGGCAGCTGTCAATGGCACAAGTCTCCATTGGGTCTTCTTCGTCGGCAACGAAAGGGTCCTCCATCCCTTCATTTTCCAAGGTCTCTTTCTCTTCCGGAGTCCTTGGTACGCGATGCATCATAAACGTGCAAAGCGGATGCTTCTTGAATAGATTATAGATCCAGGGTATGACGACAACGATAGCGGCAGGGGGGGCATTGAGGCACAGTCTCGTGATTCGCTTGATGAAACTTGCAACGAGGACAGCGGGTAGATGCGTAGACGACAGGAACGTATCCAATAGACGGAAAAATCTGGACCGATGCTTTGAATGCAGGATATTTGCATCCAGCAACGAGTAGAGTTTCCGATAGAATGACGGATAATCCAAGTTCCGCTCTTGTATGAGATAGAAGACTCCTGATAGAGCCAACAGAGCAGTCGCGCCACCGGAATTGTACGAGTCCGTCAGGAAGTCCATAAGAAGTTCCGGCTTGGTAAACCACGGGACTATGGATTTAGTCATGGTTTGAAGTACCCTCTTCCTTTGCTCCTGGTTGGGATCTAAGTTAAGCAGCGCTAGCCATGCTTCTTGTGCGTGTCTCTTGTGCTGATTCAAGGACGTGACGGGATGTGACTTCTTCTGCGGCGCATTGAGATAGAACTTGCCCATATCATCTACAGAATCAGGAACATCTTCGAAGAATGATAGCAAGTCAAACGCATTGTCAAACATGTCCTCGTCAGGAGACTCCGCAGAATCTATCGAAAGAATGTCCCTGCGATTAGGTTAGTATGACGGACATGTCCTAATCGAAGATCATCTACATACTTCAATACTTTGAAGGTATAGAACCGTATATCTACGTATTCACCTAAGAATTTCTCGCAAAACTCTTCTCTAATATCGTCAAACTCGCTCTGGACAAGCGCGCGTATGATTTCTTTGAGAGATGCCTTCGGGAAGTTGTATTCATCCTTGTCGTTCATATATTGGCCCTCGGCCTGCAAAATGCGCATAGCTAAGGTGAGTGCAGTCGAAGCAGAATTATCCCGGCCGAGAGCAGAGAGAATTATCTTCTTGTAGTCTCCAAGTCTCGTCCTAAGCCATTGTATTACCACGATATCCTTTTCCGACTGTCCATGTTGTCTCGCTAAGCTTCCCGACGCAAGCAGACGCAGAAATACTCTGCATAATGAGACTAACACAAGTTGAGTCGTATCATGATCGCCATCTTTTTGCGCATACTCGAGAAGGATTGTTATGTTATTGTAATTCTTCTTGGATTCGAGGATTTCATTTTCGAGTACGAGAATCTCTGCTTGAGGATCGTGTTGATTGACACTCTTTGCTTTTGTCCGCTTGTTGGCATTTTCCGGGATTTTCGAACGTTTCCTTTTTAAGGCATCGTTGGTATTTAAAACGGGCATTTTCGTAGGGATTCTTTATTGAAATATAATCGCAGATAGTAAATGTACAATTATATAAAATGCAATAATTGTGTTGAAGAGAGGAAATGAAATGAAATGAAATAAAAGAAGGAAGAAGAGAAAAAAAAAAGTTTAGGTTAATTGCTATGGATTCCCAGCCTCGAGAAAGTGTTATGCAAGGCTGACCCAACTTTTTGAATTTGAAGTGGAGATGAAATCGGATAAATCACGTGTATTCAACCAATCACGGAAGTTAAACTAATAATTATATGTGGATCTACAATACTTACACCTAAAAAGTAAGAGTGCGATTAAAACCTCATCCATTTTAATCCCGAATCTCCTCCAGACAGCGATATAGACTTCATCTCCCTTCCCTTGAAACCGCCTTCTTTTTTTGTTATATTCTCGAAATGGCCTCCCGCTTGGCTACTCGTGCCTTCGGTAAGTTACTCCATTTTTATCAATTGATTTAGTTGAGTAATATAGAACTCATCATTATCGCAAATTATAGGAGCCGCCCGTCTGCGACCCTCCGTCGCTCCGCGAGTTCTTCCCGCAATTACTTCCTTAACTACCGCTCGGCCGGCATCAAACGTTCCCGAACCTAAGGCAAAGGCCCAGTCTATTATTGATGCTCTGCCCGGCAACTCGCTCATCTCTAAGACTGCTATCTTATCTTCCGCCGCCGGTCTCTCCATCTATGCCATTAGCAACGAGTACTACGTCGTAAACGAGGAGTCCGTCGTCGCCTTCTGTCTGCTTAGCGTCTGGGCTGCCCTGATCAAGTATGGTGGCCCTATGTATACGCAATGGGCTGAGGCCCAGAACGACAAGATCAAGGGCATCTTGAACGCTGCCCGTGCCGACCACACCCAAGCTGTCAAGAACCGGATCGAGAACGTCCAGCAGATGGGAGGTGTTGTCGACATCACCAAGAACCTCTTCGAAGTATCCAAGGAGACTGCCAGGCTCGAGGCCAAGGCTTATGAATTGGAGCAAACTACCTCCCTAGCGGCTGAGGCTAAGTCTGTATTGGACTCGTGGGTGCGGTATGAGGGACAAGTCAAGCAGCGCCAGCAGAAGGAACTAGCCGAAAGCATCATCGCTAAGGTGAAGAAGGAGCTCGAGAGCCCTAGAACACTGCAGCAGATCCTACAACAAAGCGTCACGGATGTAGAGAGTAAGTCCTACAACACTTCTGTGGTCACCGGCACAGGCTAATCTGGTATCTAGGAATTGTGTCTTCTAAGCCTTAGTAGACAAGACAAGACTGTTTAGACAAATACTCCATGGTGCAAAGCGAAGATTTCCCATGTGACCTCAACCTGTGTTCATAAAACACTCTGTGTATTAGTCAAAAGCAACTTATCCCTAAAAAAAAGAAGAAAAATCAAACTTATAGCCACGTGAGAAAGCTTTCTAATGTTGCTGGTCTTGCATATTGGTATGACACGGGAGTTAGGAGGTGGTTGAGCATAGACTACAATAATGGAAGCACAATGAACTTTCACATGGTGAACATCAAAGACGTTAAATTGACTAGGCCTAGCCCTGGTATTTCCAAGGCTTAAATCAACTTGTTCGTAACCTCAATCAATATAGGGTATTCTGAGTAGGCTCGGGATTTTGCTACTGTGCTCTTGATCTAATACTTTCATGGGTCAAGAGGTCATC
Organism: Hypoxylon lienhwacheense; assembly: GCA_902806505.1. Taxonomy (NCBI): domain Eukaryota; kingdom Fungi; phylum Ascomycota; class Sordariomycetes; order Xylariales; family Hypoxylaceae; genus Hypoxylon; species Hypoxylon lienhwacheense. The sequence continues at coordinate 3,596,925 of CADCWW010000001.1, read as the reverse complement.
CTATATCAATTAGAGTCAACTCTGGCTAGGCCTATGAGACCGTGCCTTATGGAGTACGTCGCTTTTTTGGATCATGGGAGGATCCATAGAGACAGAAATTGGCCGAATAGGTAGATAGCAACGCCCGTATAACAATGTCTATACTCGAGCAACATTCATCCACTTATGCCATCCCACTTTTCCAAGAGACCGACGTTCCATTCCTTGAACTGGCGATCACTCTCAGGCAGTAAACAGGTACTACTGCTCAGGATATCTTGGACATTCTCGATTGCCTCCGCCGGTAGAGTGATGTCTTGTACGTCTGATGTCATGGAGTCCAGTAGTTTATCCGATTCGCCCTGACTGATCGTACGATAAAAGATCTTCACGGCCTGAAAGGGTGATCTTGTTTCTCTGGTTGACGAGAAGACTATGTTGCTATTGAATACCCATATGTTTAATAGGGGCTGAGTTGCTTCATTCATCTGCAGAGCCTCCTGTCGTGTTTGTTCTTGTAATTTCATCGGCAGAATGATAGACTTTGAACAGCCCGAGCGGGCTATCGTTGCTAGAAGCGTAGCGCTGACGCAATGGGAAATACTTGGTAGGTCATTGAGACCCCGTGAAACCTGTTCATTCACATGGATCTGCCACTTAAATAGGGAGACAGAGGATTCTTGATCATTTAGTATACCCAACAAATTCTTACAGGATATACAAAAGATAGGCACATTTCCAGCTCGTAAGTCCCACGATTCGTCGGTACTGAGCGCCGAATCACAATGTTCCGTATTGTAGAGTGACTTTTTCATTATCTAGAGAAGCTAATGTTAGTAAAACAATGGAAGAAATGTTCCGCTGGTTAATCCCAGAATTTCCACATCCAAGGAAACTCTTAGTGAAAGGCAGAGGATCTTCAGATACATAAGCGTCGATCCCTTGGGCAAGCCAGGGTTCGGCGTTTACATATGAACGCAGAAGAGAGTATCATTCTAGGGTATGAGTATCGGTAACCACACCACTGATAAGCTGCAATGCTGCTGGCCTGGCCACCTTCTATATACCCATCTGACGGACCAAGAAAAAACTTACAGCAGATGTAGATAAATCCGTATCCGAGAGTAGAAAGGAAATGAGATCCACAAACCCGACACCGACCTGAGCCGATATCCTAGAACTCGCACCGTACGCTTTAGCAGTGAGGCTATCATCATCTTCGTGTGCGTGGCCATGTGGTTTATGGCAATGCCAGAATTCCATCATTTCAGCCCAGTTCTCACTTGGCAAGTCCTTCCATGACTTAATCGTCCCAGGTTCCACGATGATAGCGTGACATACCCTACATGTGATGGGCGACTCTGGCTTCAGATCGCTCGCCAACCACGGAACGGTCTGAGTCTCCGAAATAGATAAATGATGGCGCTCCGATGCATTAAAAAGAGGCAACCGCCAGGAAAGGCTTTTCACACCCAAAGCTCGTACTGGGAGTTTGGTTGGGACGACTCGTCCCGGAAGGCGTACAGACGTTTCCACGCCATCGTGGCTGATTGTGAGCGTATAACCATCAGATGAGACAATGGCTCTAGTTCCAAGTGAGCTGGGTGTATATAATGAGCAGCTGATAGATATCTGACGTATATTTGATAAAAGTTCGGCGTATACAAGGACCGGATGTGACGCGCTCATTTTGTGTACATTCTGGAAAAGGTTGAAAATGGTTGAGATGTGGCGCGATGCTTTCGTTGATGTATCATAGTATCAGGTAAGTACCTAAGTATTCGTATTCATAATCCGGTCATTTAAAGAACAAAAAGTTGGAATTGATTAGTTATATGCACAGACCAATTATGATGTTCGGATTCCCAAAATACTATGTAATAAATAGGTATATTTAACTGTCGAATCATGCAAATGTACGCTACATATTCTTGTTACGTCACTTACAAATTACATCTACAACACTTCAACTTTCAAGTCTTCAACTCCACAAGGTCAAAGATCGTGATTTTTTTGAATGTGATACTCAACATGACCTCTGTACTCTCTTACGTTCCCATTGTAAATCGGCTCGTCCCCAATCAGGACAAAACCAGGACCATCGACATACCACCTGTTGAGGTTCACAACGTCGAGACGGCGCCTGAGAAACGCCCTAGAACTCTCAAGCATCTGTTGAGAGCAAATCATGTGAATTACTCAATCATCTACCACAACCTGGAGTTTCATAATCACGCACCTCATATCCTCAGCTCCGCCTACCTCCTCGGAGCAGATTTCCAACAACTGCATAAGATCTACGATGAGGAGATTCAACAACTGGAGCCATGGCAGTCATCGCCGGCCGAGATAGTCCAGGATGATTGGCGAGACTTTCTCGGAAACCCGGAGTATCAGCGTGCCTATGTCGATTTCTTTGAAGATGCCCTAGCGTTGAAGCACAATTATCTGTGGAAAGGTGTCGTAGACGAGTATATGTATGGAGGAAAGGAGCCACTAGTGAACAACCTCATGGCAGGTCGTATGTTCAATCGCTTTAGTGTTTTATTATGCGGATGAACTAACTTCATTAGTCGGTCATCCCGTCATCCACCTAGCTTATGCCTATGAAGTGAACAGTCGCGAGGTTGCCATGGAGGCTCTTGCCATGGCTGCAACGCAGTACGATTTTCTCCACAAGTACATTGATGATCCTTCATACACGAGGGACTCTCCTATCGGGTCAGCCTCACCAGCAGGGCTACTGTTGAAATTAGCGCAAGATAAACGCCTAGACAATTCGTTCAAGGAGTCAGGGCCCCAGAACATTCCGTCGTTATTTCAACAGCACGAGGATATTGTCATGGAGTATTGGAATGCATGGGTCCTCGATGATCCTGTGAAGGACTTTGAGCTGTCGCAGGAGGCAGCGGTTGCTATCCTGGTTGCCACAGTACCACCGGGAACTCATTCATACGACTTCTTCCTTTGCCACGTGCTCACGACAAGCCATGCCGTCAGGGTACTTCTTCCGTTCGTCCCAGCGGAATTTCGCATTAGCTTAGTGCGTCAATGGTGGTTGTTTGCAATTACCGTCTATATCGTTACTCTCCGCCCTAAAATCGATCCGGATTACATCCAGCCGATAGACGGTCTCGGGAAGCAATGGAATTATGTAGAGTATAAGGCTCTCAATGGCCCATATGCCACCGATGCTCACTTCGTCAAAGGTAAACTCCTCTCTAATCCATGGTGAATATTTTGGGATCTAACTTGTTATGTAGTCGTGCGTGCGATTAAGGAAGCGGCTCGGACTTGGGGAGATGTACACGAACGCTATCTAGCTGCAGCCGTACGATTCGCGGACGACTTTGCGGGATGGAAATTTTCTTAAAATATTACTAACTACCTCTCCATTTATATCAAGGTATTTTTGTTGTTGTCAAGATTAAAAATTTTGAAGGATATACGAATTTACGAACCATGAGCATTCTAGGTACGAACTGTGTGTTTTTGGGCGGCAAAAGTTTCAACATCTCATCTCACATATATCGTGGATGTAGTTTAAAGCCTATTTTTTTCAGGTCAACTAAAGACAGAATGACAAAAATGAAGGGGTAATAAAAATACGCCAGCAAAAGTAAAGGTTAGGTACTATATGTCGAATATCCATGATTCTCGTCTTTCGTAGCGGCATTAACATATGAAAGTTGTATGTGGTATTTATGCATATACATAAAGTTTCAGGCTCTTAAAATAATGCTCATATTGCTTGCATAACATAAGCCCAGTAATAGAGGTCAAGTTTAATTGATCACATGATATCGCAATGCTAAAAACCGGGAACGCGCTTATCAGGTACCCGCGACGGAAGGTTTAAGTTTGACTAATAACTTTGAATTAATACTTGGAACTAAACGGGTAGGTACTTCAACCTTTTAGAGCAGAATACTAAGAGGTAAGTACCTCGATTCCTCGATTGCTCCCCGCGCAACATTGAACTTTTTGATAATTTTTAATTTTTTTTGTACTTGAATCTACGATAAATTTCTGAGAACCAAAAAGAAGGAAGAAAACGCCCTTACGTGATATTAATATATTCGCTATTCCTTTCTTATCTCAATCTGAATATATAGGAAAGAAGCTACGCTCGCTACCTAGCAGCAGATGCCGTGCTGTCATTCAACTTATCGTCATGGCGCCGCCTGCGAAGCGTCGGAGACGAAATATCGTTCATGCTTCGGATGATGAAGAAGAAGAGCAACAGCCCAGATCAAACACCAATACCCTTATCAATTACCTCTCATCGCCTATTCAGCCAACTGCTTCTACCACAGATGCCGCCCGAACCACACCTACTTCGCCGAGTCCTGTTAGGAAGTCGTCTCGCTTATTGGCTTCCCAACCTTCTCGGACCTCCCAATCCTCCGTTCCAACATCTAGACCTCTCAGGTCCCTTAACAATGGCTCAAAGAGCACAAGTACAAGTCCAGAAAAGCCCAGGACTCAACCTTTCGCAAAGGGGAAACGTGACGAGAAAACTGCGGACCTTATAACGATGTTCTCTAAGCAATCACAGCGGCCCCCGACAACGCTACCTTCTAAGAGAGACGATATAATAAACGACCCGATATCTGATGATGACGATGTGGGAGAACATAGGGCTACAAATACTAGCAGAGTCGGACAAGCTGCTCGTAGGCGTTTTCGAGATACTACTGCTCAGCCGAGTAGCGGCTTAGCTATTTTAACAAGCCAGAAGTTTCTAAGACCACCCCGTTCGCACCAAGTCCCAACTGCAGCTGACGAGCAACGGCCGTGGTCTGAACGATTTGGACCTACGAATTTAGAAGAGCTTGTAGTTCACAAAAGGAAAGTAGCAGACGTTCGTCGGTGGCTTGAAGATGTCATGGCTGGGAGGATGCGACAACGGCTTCTTATCCTGAAAGGTGCTGCCGGAACGGGAAAGACGACCACAGTTAGACTTCTTGCTAAGGATATGCGTTGCGAGCTTCTCGAATGGAGGAATCCAGTCGGTTCCCTCGGCACAGACCAAGGACACCAGTCGGCCTCGGCGCAATTTGAAGAGTTTATGGGGAGAGGTGGGAAATTCGGTCAACTAGACATTGATATCGATTCAGCTGCTCCGAGCTTTGTCAAGGACGAAATCAATGATAATACAAGAAAGATTATCTTAATTGAGGAATTTCCAAACACATATACCCGTTCGTCCACTGCTTTAATGGGCTTTCGAAATACTATTTTACAATACTTAGCTGCTAATACACCTTCTCTTGCAACCTTTGGCCGACAAACATCCTCGGACCCTATCACACCTATCGTTATGGTCATATCAGAAACCCTCTTGACAACTACTTCGGCATCCGCGGACAGCTTTACAGTCCACCGGTTATTAGGACCCGAAATTGCCCATCATCCGGGCTCTCGCATTATCGAATTTAATGCCGTCGCGCCCACTCTTCTCGCGGGTGCCCTCGAGTTAATCGTACAGAAAGAAGCGCGAATATCAGGGCGACATCGAACGCCGGGTCCGCTTGTCCTAAAAAGACTGGGCGAAATAGGGGATATAAGAAGTGCCATCTCTTCATTAGAATTTCTTTGCCTCAAAGGCGATGCCGATGCAGACTGGGGCTCCAAAATCACTTTTACCAAAACAAAACGCGGTTCTAAAAACGAAGTGTCCTTAACCAAGGGTGAAACGGAAAGCTTAGAGCTCGTCTCTCAAAGAGAAGCCAGTCTAGGTATATTCCACGCCGTTGGAAAAGTAGTGTATAACAGAAGGGATGAACGCCCGATGGGACGACAGACGCCTGAGGGTCAAGCTGAAATGCTACCTGATTTTATATCTCATAACTCCAGGCCAAACAAGTCGGAAGTCTCCGTCGACAGCCTTATTGATGAAATTGGAACTGACACTCACACTTTCATCTCAGCCCTCCACGAGAATTATGCCCTATCATGTGAATCTAGTGGGCCTTCGGATCCGAAATCCTCACTTGACTATATAAATGGTTGTATCGAATATCTTTCCGAGAGTGACATGCTTTCTCCCTCATGGGATGTCTTCTTCCGCGGGGGATCTAGTTTTACGGGACGGGATTCGGCCAGTCACGCGCTAAGGCAAGATGAGATTACCTTTCAGGTCGCAACACGGGGCCTTCTATTCTCCCTCCCAAACCCAGTGAAGAGGATAGCAAAAGCTTCCGGACGCGGCGGCGGCGATGCTTACAAGATGTTCTACCCTACAAGCCTTAAGCTGTGGCGGGAAAAGGAGGAGCTTGAAGGGGTCGTGGACCACTGGGCCTCGAGACTCCTTAAGGGTGATGAGACGGGACAGGATCTCACTCAAGGCGCATCCGCATTCAGACGGCCCAGACCAACGAACAATGGCGGGGAATGGATCAGCAAACACCAGAGTTCGCTGTCAAATAAACGCCTGGACGCCAAATCGGCTAGGCAGAATCAAGAACAGCAACAAGCGAGTCCCCTACTCTTCCTCGGAAATTCGGCTCGCAGAGAGCTACTCTTGGAGCGTCTACCTTACATGGCACACATAGCACGTGGACGCCGGAATGCGACTGGCGCCGTTCGACTTAAGGAGATTGAAAAGGTGACCTCGTTCTCCGGAATTGGTGCCGCAGCAGACGACGACGCCGCCATCGACGGGGACGCGGACGAGATGCCGGGCGAGGCGTGGGCAACGGACAAACCCACCGAGGAGCCCTCACCAAGGAAGAAGAGGGGCGCCATCGGCATACGACATAAGAACGATTATCCGTCTCCTACCTCTATACCGTCCATGCAGAAACTAGTGCTGAGCGACGACGATATTGAGGATTGATATGTCTTCGTTTCCCAGCAGTGGAAACGAGATTAAGGGAAAGCGAGTAGTACGCTTATACGATAGGTAATACTTAAGTTACACTCTTATGGTGCTTCTTTGCTAGCTTTGGGTATGGATATATCGGTCTATGTGTGTACTAGCTTTGTGGCTCTATGGCTTCCCTATCGTCGGGGTAAGCATGTAGCTAACTGTGTAGCTAGATCTGCACTGAGGTATCTTAGGTCTTGACGAGCGAGATTTTGTTTTTCACTTTTTCGATATGTATAGAGTGTAGAACCGAGGGTACATTATATGCAGGGTGTATGTGTGCATGGTACGCTTACAGAGGGTCCTTACCTACCTACCTCTTATGCTCGCGCCTACCTGGTAACTGGGTAGGAGGTGTCTACCTACCTAAGGCAGATAGCTCGAGGCTCACGTATTATATATCTATCATAACCGCGGCAGCAATGCTTCTTTCTTTTCTATCTCGTGTTTCAGTGAACGTATTAGGTACTTTGAAGGGGGGTTACGGGTAGCGCAGGTAGTTGTACGGTTACCAGGTAAGCTGAGAGAAGTCCACGTGAGGAGGTATAAGGTAGGTACCTACCCCTACCTACTTACCTCTTAGGTATAGGGGTATGTATGACGCAGCCGTACCCCCGTGATATCCCATGAAACAGGACAGGAGGGTACGAGGATGTATTAGGCGTCGTACCTGTTTCTTGCGGGGATTCTTTACTTACCTTAGGTAGGTACCTACCTACCTACCTTAGGGTATCTACGGTACATCCTAGGAGGTAGGCACATAAGACTAGGTATCCCGGCTTCTAGCTTAGACCTTGTCGTTGATTCGTAACGGTGGTGTAAGGTTACATAGGTAAGTAGGTGCCTAGGTAGTAGGTACCTATGCTCATCAAGATGCTTATTGTTTCTCTCTCTCTCTCTCTCTATCAGGTATAGGCGGCTCCCTCTTACGTGCCCTTATAGTTCGTACTAGGGGGTATGTGCCTCATAATGGTGGTAGTAGTAGGTGTGTTATGTGTGTTGAAATATGCTTTTGGGAACGGTCCTACGTCGTTCGAATCATACCTTAGGTACCTATAGATCCTGACTTACCTACCCTACCTACCGACCCTACCTCTCTACCTCTCCTAAGACACCTAAGTAGGAGGTACCTAATACAATACCGACATATTACGAGTAACCAAGGTCTTCTCGACGTAGCATGTCGTTAATAGAGGGATAGACGTCTGATCTAATAATGTTAGCTCAGAGATACAGGCGTACGAGGTACCTACCCAGGTACCTAAAGGATAACTTCAATATACCTACCTAACCTACCTCCTACAAACCGTACATGTCGATATCATCCAACCACCTAGGTACCTACGCCCTCCCCCTCACCTCACTCCCAGGACATCACAGTACCTACCTACCTACCTACCTACCTACCCCTACTCAAGCCAGCCAGGCTCTTTACATGCCCCTACATAGGTAGGTACAGATAACAGAGCGATAAGCGAGAAACCAATAGCGCTCGTGGGAATCACACCGGCATACTCTCTTATAGCCCTGTCTCTTAAGTCATACCTCCCTACCTGGTAAGTACTACGTAACCTAACAGGTAATAAACATACCTACCTTTAAATAAGGTAAAGACTCATTGTGTCTCGTGCTACGTAAATATCTTGTTTCCCGAGATAACCTTGGTCTTTCTAGCGGGCTACTCTTGTAATAGCTCGAGACTCGTCTCTGTCCTAGATAATTATATATTTACTTCAACTTTCGGTCGTAGAAAGAGATCGGTGTTGAAGTAAACTTAGGGCATTATCAACTCATATTACTAGTAATGCGTCAAGACACAAGTTCAAGAGTGGATGGCTGAGAAACACTGTTCATAACACCTGAAATAATTACTCGAGGTCACACATTCACGCTTTGATGAATCGATAAGAGCAGACGAGGTCATATGGTATCATATTTTGTCCTGTTCGACATATCGTCATGTTGAAAAAAACAATGTAATGCGGATAATGCTTTTATCCGCTGTCTTTGCCGGCCGTGGCTCCGTAGATGCCACTTTATCTGTGCCTTTGCCCAAACCAGGTATGTTGAAACCGTACGCCATGCTGCCATGCCCGTTTAACTTTTTCATGACATTTTCCGATGAGGGAATCCTATGTCTCTAGATAACACACCAAAACAACGCCAGTCGCAATGCAGAAAGAAGTTGATTCTTCCGCTACTATAAATCTGAGAAGATCCCCCCAGCGGAACTCTACAAGTAATCAGCTTAGAATTTGAGGGCCTTGGGCTGCTCCCAGGTAAAGTCCTGGTTAGTGCCGAAGTGACCAAACTTCGCTGTCTGGTTGTAGATGGGGCGTATTAAGTTTAGTTCCTTGGCAATAGCGCCAGGTCGAAGATCGAAGTTGGATTTGACAATGTCGACTAATTCCTGGGCAGTCCTGTCGGACGTGCCGTAGGAGTCGACGTATATGGAGCAGGGCTCGGCTACACCAATGGCGTAGCTGAGTTGAACCAGCGCTCGCTTAGCGAGGCCGGCGGCAACGAGTGACTTTGCAACCCATCGAGCAAGGTAGGCGGCGGATCGGTCTACCTTGGAGAAGTCCTTGCCGGAGAAGGCACCACCACCGTGAGCACCCCATCCACCATAGGTGTCGACGATAATCTTTCGGCCGGTAACACCGGCGTCACCCTGAGGGCCACCAATGATGAACAGACCACTGGGTTGGAGCTGCAGATTAGGTCAGCATCACATGCATCGGAGAAGATGGCCTATTTAGGCTTATTAGGGCACTGAAACTTACGTGGAGGATAGTGTGCTCGTCAATGTACTGCTTGGGAACGACATGGTCGATGATCTTGGACTTCAGCTCCTTTCGGACCTGCTCCGTGGTAATATCGGCGCTGTGTTGAGTAGAGATGACGATGGTGTGGACTCTTAGAGGGACAACAGCACCGCCGTCGTGCTTGTACTCCATAGTGATTTGGGTCTTGGTGTCAGGTCGTAGCCAGGGGAGGGAACCGTCCCGGCGAGCCGCGGACATGGCTTGGTTCAACCTGTGGGCAAGGAGATGGGAGAGGGGGTGTAGTTCAGGGGTTTCGTTGGTGGCATAGCCGAACATGAGACCTTGGTCACCAGCGCCCATCTCCTCGAGAGCCTTCTCGTAGTGAAGGCCTTGAGCGATATCGGCGGACTGCTGCTCAATGGCAACCAAGACGTTGCAGGTCTTGTAGTCAAAGCCCTTCTCCGAAGAATCGTACCCGATATCCTTGATGGCATTTCGGATGACGTTCTGGTAGTCGATGTTGGCCTTGGTGGTGATCTCACCGAAAACCATGATCATGCCAGTCTTGGTGGCCGACTCACAAGCCACCTTAGAGAGAGGGTCCTGCGCCAGGCAGGCATCGAGAATAGCATCTGAGACCTGATCGCAGATCTTGTCGGGGTGACCTTCACCGACGGACTCGGACTGGGAGATTATTTTAGCTTGAGGAACTAGACAAAGGGAGAGAGAGAAGAGAGAAGAAAGAAGAAAGAAGAAGAAGAAAAAGAAAAATCAGTTTCAATGCATACTTACGGTGAAAAGGAAGGCCCCGGGGTTCCGAGGAGTGCTCAAGGAGCTAGCAAAGCCGTTGGTAGCAGGCATCGTGAATATAGCAGGTGAGATGAAGCAATTTATTTTAACACGCCGCTGATTATTTCTTTATGTCTGTCTATATTGACCAAGGGAAATGCAAAGACCCAGGAGTGACTTCTCGGAGAATTGGTAGAAGAAGGGATGGAAGAAGAGGGATGGAGGGTGAAGGGAAAGGGTTAAAAATAAGGGAAGAATTGGGAAGCGGGAGTTTTTTCCTTTAACTTTTTTTTTATTCCCTATTTTATTATTTTATTTTATTATTTTAGGTTTTTTAATTGGAAGAAGGAAAGTCGGAGGGGCAGGAACTGGGACTAAATTACTAAGTTAATCAGACCTAGGATGGCGCAATTCTCTTACGACCCCTACTAACGAATATATGGTGCATTAGCATTTGATAGTGGATAGGTAGGTATCTACTTTATCTTATATGTATACATCACTACAAGCACGAAATGGTTTATACTGACAAAGCCCATTGTTTCGATGGAACAAGTTAGGTACCCTTATTCGTACAAAACAAGTGATTTTACACAGACGCTTTACTTTACTATATTATATGGCTCTCTACTAAAAATGTTCAAGCACGATCAAGATGATAATAAAGAATCTTCAAACCTCGATATACAAGATTGAATGCATATAGTAATATGTATATCAACATAGATATTACTTGCAGTAAACCATAGATACCTAGTATAAAACCCCATCCTAGCGCTGTGTCCCTGTGTCCCTGAGCCATGGGATTGAACTGGTAGTACGCTATAAGAGGCAATTGTGGGGCATACTTAATACCTAGTCGAAGGAATTTTCTCTAAACAGGGGCGTGTACACATGTACTTACACTATACTGTGTAGGCGGTAGAGTTCGGAGTAACTCTATAAATTCGCTTTGCAGGCCCTGGTAAAGTAACTCCATTTGGTTAGTTGCATTGTATGTATAGACCGTATCACCAAGGTCACCGACTAATCGGGCTAATTAGTACATACCTCTTATGTAATGTAGGTATACCTACGGATGACCCTCCCAAAAGTAATGTCCATGAGAAAATATCTACCAGCTGTCAGGGGGGCCGTGCCAGTTGCTTTCTAAGGGCCTGGCAGCTGGTCATAACAGACCCACTATTATACCTGGTAGATGAGTGCCCACCAGCTGCTAGCAAGGTATTGCAGCTGGTACCAGAGAATTACAAGTCTGATTTTAATTGTCACGCCCGCCCGCAACAGCTGGCCGCAGCTGGAAGCCAGCTGGCACGGACTAACCTTTGGTACTATAAATAAAAGTGGATTAGCCATGACTCTTTGGCACATGCCAAGCATTTACCATGGACATTACTTTTGGGAGGGTCATCCGTATATGTAGATAGATATCAGGGAATTACTTACATACATGAGATATGTAGGTACATCTAGTCTTTCTCATCACCCCCCCTTTCGCAATTCCGAAATTCCATTTAAACGATCTTTACCCCGTCTACCTTGCCGGTTATACGTACCATGGAGGTAGGATACCTAGTAAGTTAGCAATATCTTCTATGTGGCGGTTCAGGATATGCTCTGTAAGATTCCATGCCACCAACTGAATCCTGTCAGCAACTATGAGTACACGGATTTTTACAGTTGACCTACATGTAGAATGTCTAGGATAGTCAAGTATACCTCTCATATTCCTATAGGTTTCTCATCATTCCTTCGAGATTCGTAAGCCACAAGGAACAGGTAGGCTATGGAGTATGTAAGTGTCTGTAATATCAACTAGATTCTTTATAATAGTCGTAGTAGAGATAGAAGTCAAGGTCCTCTGACTTGATATTATTGACAAAAATCTATTCCACGGGAAAGTCTTATCAAATGAGATTCGCTTCAGTTATCCATTCTATTAATCCATACGGCCCTTATAACTGCCATATCTGCCCCTCTCGAGAACGTGCAGATGAATTGGGGGAAGACCGAAGTTCGGCATCTGTTCATGAACCCTAGTCTTAATAGGTAGGTATCTTACACGGTATAAGCCAAAAAAAAAAGACTCGATTTGAATTATAAGATGTTACCGGTGTTAGACCGGCCGAGAGATTACGGTTGCCGAATATATAACATAATGTATACGTTGTAAATTCAGCTTGGCTTGTCATATCTTGATTTGGTTCCCTTGCATTAACTCTGAGGCATATGAAGGATCATCAGCCTTTCAGAACTCTTCAACCTCACAAACATAATCCCGTTATTAGTGACCCACCAAGAGCTTAGGTACGCGGGCACAAACATTTCGAACATTGTACAGCTTTGGTATAATAATATACTAAAGTCTAAAGATGGCAAGCAAATTAAGATAGACGGTGGATAGTAAATCGTCCACCACAGGGATGAATACACTACCTACCATTTGGGAAAAGATTCAGACTTTCTTCCGTCGAGAACGGATATAATTCGAAGATAGAGTCACGACTTTGGAACGTTTGTACGTGAATCGGATTTGTATTTATCTTTATATAATGGTAGTTAGGTATGTAATAGTAAAGATTCACATACGTACCTCCTACCTATTATATATTATATAAGAGGTAGCATTATATAGTAGGCCTATAATTCGATATTCAAAGTTGTGAAAGTAATACATTTATGCATCAATATAATGCCAATTATGAATGAAGGTACAGCCTTGAAGTTATACTTGTCTAGTACCTACTATGGTAGCTACCTCCTAAAAGTACGTGTAAGCAGCAGGATGCTTACGAGATATTTACATACCTACTACAGGTACGTAAGTACCTACATACATGCATGTGCTTCTTCTCCTTACCGTATTGTACCTTATAGGCACCAATAGTGTATCTAACCCCACCATGGTCCCTGGAATTCAGACCTTAACCACTAAGGTTGACTTAAACCCCTCCACGCTTTCTACAGAAAGAAATTCTTTCCTCCTACATCAACAAGATCTGAAAATATTACATCAGAACTCGATTTCAATACGACATACACCAAGCTGAACCTTTACTAGTTCGATCCTAAAATCCTCTATTATCAATCAACCAATTAAACTGACTTATCTAACTACATACGAATACACGCTCGACATCATGAGCAAGTTCGGAGTTATGGTGATGGGCCCTGCTGGCGCTGGCAAGGTATGCGATCGAAATTATTTATATTATCTTTGATCTTTACTTTCACTTCGACGAATTTGAGCTATGAAATACGTCGATGCGGAGATTACCTAAAGCTTCCTTTCAATTAATATGTATTGATTTATGGACTAATGAGCTTCATCTAAAGTCCACCTTTTGTTCGTCGCTCATCACTCATCTTCGCCTGAATCGCCGATCATGCTTCTACGTCAACCTCGATCCTGCCGCTGAATCGTTTGAGCATGCGCCGGATTTAGATATTCGAGATCTTATATCACTACAAGATGTTATGGAAGACATGAACCTCGGCCCAAATGGTGGCCTCATATACTGCTTCGAGTTTCTGATGGAGAACCTCGACTTCTTGAACGAGTCCCTGGAGTCGCTCACTGAAGAATACCTTATAATTATTGATATGCCTGGTCAGATTGAGTTATACACCCACGTCCCAATATTGCCAGCTCTCGTTCGCTTCTTAACGCGAACTGGATCCCTCGACATCCGCCTGTGTGCCGCCTATCTGCTAGAAGCTACATTCGTGGTTGATAGAGCCAAGTTCTTTGCCGGCACACTGAGCGCCATGAGTGCCATGATAATGCTCGAGATCCCGCACATCAACATTTTGTCTAAGATGGATCTCGTCAAGGACCAAATTCGCAAGAAAGACCTGAAACGCTTCCTCACGCCCGACACAACCTTGATCGATGACGACCCGGCTGAGATCGCCAGACGTAAAGTAGAGGGGGATGATGAAGAACTCGAGATGGCTAGCCCTCAAAACAAGGAAAGCGTCGTGCGCGGTGCAGGGTTCCGACGTCTCAACCGGGCAGTGGCTACTTTAATCGAAGACTTCAGCATGGTCAGTTACCTCAAGCTCGATGTACAGGACGAGGAGAGCGTAGGAGCGATCCTCAGCTACATCGATGATTCCATTCAATACCATGAGGCACAAGAGCCCAAGGAGTTGAAGGATGAGGAATTTGAGGACGTAGAAGACGGGACTGACGCATAAAGTTTCTATGGTCGTTGAAGGAGTCGTTTAGGGAATGTGGTCAGATAGGGAGTCAGAAGTGGGAATCTGGACAAGATGGTAATTTTGGAAGGTCACATATTTGCACAGCGATGGCGCACATGGTCAAGGCTAGGCGTAGGGAGTACAGGTTGATACCCTAGGGGAATATAAATCTGGCATTGCCAACACGGCATGCTGCTCCTTCTTTTCTCCTCATATCATCTCATTGTCTCTGCAAAAGCATCCTGTGATTCATGACTCATTCCTAGACGTAGACGCTAACGTGAACACTACCTAAACAACGAATTTTTTTTTGCTCGCATCCATGCTTTCCCCCCGGTTCCCAGAAGACCGCCCCTAGAATACTGTGCCATGACTTGCCGTGTATGAGACAAGAGGCAAGAGGATACAAGGAGAAATGAATTAGAAAAAAAAAAAGACAAAGAAAGAAGAAGCCGAATACCAAGACCAAAAAAAAATATCAACCGAAAAAAAAAGAGAAAAAAAAAACACTACCATCTCGACCCGCCGTATCCTCCCGACGGCACCCCCCGCCCCGTAGCACCGGCACCGGCGCTCGTGCCGCCGCGCTTGGTCTGCGCGTCGAAGCGCTGGTACTCGGACCACCAGATATCCTTGACGAGGGCGGCGTAGCCGGCGAGCTTGCCGAGGACGAGGAAGAGGTCGCGGGCGGCGGCCTCGGGGCCGCGACGCCAGAGGGCGGCGAGGAGGGCGGCGAAGAGGGCCCAGCCGAGGGCGCGGAAGGCGAGGCGCGTGACGGCCATGAGGGTGCGGTGCAGCCAGGCGACGACCTGGATGACGAGCACGAAGGCGGCCAGGGCGAAGGTGAGCACGACGAGGTCGGGCGAGTCGTGCAGCGCCTGCAGGGCCCGCGCGAGCAGGGGGCTGACGAGCGGGGAGAGCGTGGCGGTGAGCTTCGTCGTTAGGTGCGCCGTCTGGTGCCACACGGCTTGTAGGGCGTTGGACGGGTCGCGGAGGTGCGTCTGGAGCAAGGCTAGGGCTTGCTCGGGCAGGATGTCTAGAGGAGGTGTTTTTGTTAGTCGGAGAGGGTTGGTAAAGGGATTTGTTTGCTTGGTTGGTCAGGCTTGGAAGGGGTGGGAAGGTATGAGAGAGAGAAAGAAAGAAAAAAGAAAAGAAGAATAGATAAATAAATAAATATGTACCTTGCAAGGCATCCATTATCACAGAATCGCCTCTCTCCATGGTTGCTACTATCTCGTGTCTACTAGAATTTGTCTTGTCTCGGTGTCGTATCGTAGCTTATCTCGTCTTCGGTAGTAGATGGAAGACGTAGCGATGTAGTTGCCGAGCTGCGAGAATATCGTGAGGAAAACTTGTCTGCTGAGAAGTTCTGGTTGCTGCTTCGTTGATCGAAGAGGGAAAGTTCTCTTCTTCTCTTTTTTTTTCCGATCAACGTTGTATTGATACGATAGATGGAGTGTAGGAATAATCCGAAGACGGACAAGTAAAGGATGTCGAAGTTGAAGGAGAAGTGGTCGAACTGGGGAGTTGAGTTTCTTTGTTCGATTTCAACTTCTTAACGTCTAACGATCGAAGACAGACAAGTTGAAGGTTAGTTGTAAATTTGTGAAATGGAAGAAAAAAAAAAAAAGAAGGATAGAGAGTTGCCGATTGGTGTGATGTGATATGATATGGTATGTGTGGTGGTGGTATGTGTAGTATATTTGATGTATGTGGATGTTGTTATTATTATGATTAACTATTTTATTCACTCATTTATTTATGAGTTATTCAAGATAAATGATAACAATCAAAATAATTAACTTTTTCTTTTTACTTTATTTACTGTTGGATTAATGGATTGATTTGCACGCGATCTGGTACTTTGTAAAGGGCGGTGATGACGATAAATGCAATAACAGGGGAAGAAAGTGGAGTCATCATTCTAGGCGCTGTTTCTAATTGGTTCTATAAAATGGTACTATGGTACTATGGTCTGTGCACACCGGTCGGTGGATGTACATAACGGGGGAGAGAGGGTTTCTAGGGGTCTCGACTCCATCGACTCCATCAACTGCATCACTTTTTTTTTTCCTTTTCTTTTCACGTGCTTCTTCGTTTCTTTCTTTTTCAATGCCTACCTACCACACGAACTATACTACGAATACCCAAATCATATATTTATTTATTTTTTCTTTTTCCTTCTCTTTATCCCCCTCCCTATTATTCAATTACATATAACTTCGAGAATGATCAATCAGAATCAAACCCAATGATAAGTACTATTGCTTTTTCAATATGCTACCAAATTAGTAGGTGGCTATTCCTTCACTATTAATGACAGAAAAGATGCAAGTCGGAGAAGTATTATACTATTACCATCACATACAATCTACAAATGGTTCGATGACTCGACTGTTCGTGAACCATCCTCTTCCTGGTGAAACTCCACACTCTTTGTCCGGTTCAGCGTATCAACTTTCTAAAGAACGTCGACCTGATCTTTCTATAACGCACGTGCTACTGGTGACGTGTCAGGACCCGTTGTGATATCGTGCGAGTGTTTGTGGTGATCACTTCTGTCTAACTACCTACCTAAGGTACCTTCTATTCTTTCCCATCTTTTTTTATTCTCGTCTAAAATAAAATATCTAGAAGAATTTCTTGATGAAAAGCTAATCATCTAATCCAGAGTTATTTTCATCCTATCCTTGTCATGGCAATGGCTATTATGTAGAGGGATAATGATCCTATCTACACTTATGCTTTGGATAAATCTCCGGAAGAAATATCTTGAATTATGTAGGAGAGGATATGCACAAATCTTCACTTCATATTCCTACACCTGTTGTTTAAACAGCAGTCTGGGCTTACATTTTGTGGGAATAACCCTACTTCGCCAACCTTGCTATCTCTTTCTTCATGATGGCAATACATTTAACCTAGCTCCTAACCTGTAATATAACCTCCATCATACCGTGCCTCTATATCCAAACACTATTTTCTTCAACCTTGCCTATATTCAACACTCCCAATAAATATGTTCATGTAGCCTTAGATAGCCAGTATAGCCTCACATGGAAAGGAGATAGATGTCCCTTGACTCCCTTCACATTCCCAAGCCCAATTCTCCATTGACCCAGTACTCTTGCTTAACACTTAGGTTAACACCCTCATCCCTAACTTCCCTCAACCCCAATCTGTGCATGAGACAAAAAGTGCGAGCCACCGGCGCACCTATACCCGTCAGTCTGTCGTATCCACTCGAAACCCACCGGACATCTACCCAACTTCTTAATCCGCGCCTGAACCAAAGCTTGCTTCCGCTGCCTCTCCTCCATCTCCTTCCGCCTCCGCTCCGCCCTATCGCGCTCCGCTCTCGCCTCCTCCAACTTGCGTAGCTCCTCGCGCCGCGCCGCCTCGTCCAATCTTCGTTGCTCCATTCGCAACCTCTCCTCTTTTTCCCGCACCGCTTTTTCGAGCTCCGCCGCTTCCTTCTGCGCTTCGGCTAGCTCTTGCCGGCGACGTTCTTCCGCTGCTTTGTCTTTCTGGAGTTGTTCCCATACGGCATCTGACACGCCGGCGTCACGGATGCTGATCTTGGCCTGGTCGTGTGACGCCTTCTTACCGTCATCCTCGTTGTCAGACTGGACCGGGGGCTCCTCTTGGGCTATATCTGTTGCAGTCGAAGTAGCCATCTGAGGTGGCGGCGGCTGTTGCTGTTGCTGTTGCTGTTGCTGTTGCTGTTGCTGTTGCTGTTGCTGAAATTTGGAAGGGTGAGACAAGAATGGGAACGGATCATGGTTAACGTCGGCCGCCGCAGCGCGCTCGGTGCGCTCTTTAACCATTTTATTGATCACGTCCAAAACAATACCCTCCGGTACGATCCGATCGGGGTCCGGCGTTTTGGACTTAAGGACCTTGTTCACGACGGACTTCGCGATCGTCTGCACGTCGCGAGCGTTGCCCCATCCTTTCGTCTGCGAGAGTGTGCGGAACAGATTCAGGAGTTTACCGTCTAGGCTGGGCGAGGCCTCGAGGGCATCTGTGTTCAACCGCTTCATCTGCAGGCATTTCATCAACAGCTCTCGGCAGTGGCGTGGCGGGAGGTTGTGGAACGACATTGTCTCGGGGAATCTGCTGGTTAAGCCCGAGTTCTGGTTCATTAACCGGTTGATATCGTCATCGTAGCCCGCAAGAACTATGATGCCCCGGATTAGTAGGCACGTTGTTAAAAGCCGTGAAAAATGACACGGATAGGAGGGTTTGGTCCACAACGCTGTTTTTCCAAGCCATGTGTATAGCAGGTGGCCTCAAATAGGGGTAGTAAAGAGGGAGTAGGAAAATCCGGTTATACTTACTGACTACAAGTTTGTTATGGAAAGCCTCCTTTGTTAGGCAATCGACAATCTCGTCCATCGCTTCTTTGGCATAGTGGCCCTCGGCAAGCCTGTAGGCCTCGTCGATGAAGAGGACCCTTCCGAGGGCTTCGCGGAACTTCTTCTGGACTTTGGGACCGGTTTGACCTACGTACTGGCCAATTATGTCCGTTGCGGAGCATTCAAGCACGGTAGCTTCCGCAAGGAATCCCATATCGTAATAGACCTTTCCCATTTTCCTCGCTGTCGTAGTCTTGCCGGTTCCTAGTCATGGTTAGAAGGACGAAAATGCTTGCTTCAAGGGTAATTTACCTGGTGGACCACGGAACAGAAATCCGAAGGGAATCTGGGAAGCAGGATCCATGTCCATATCCTTCATATTCTTAACAACTTGCTGATATCCTTCTAGTTGGTCGACGATATCCTCGCATCCAATGACGTCTTTGAAGAGCATACGGATGTTAGTCGAGGCGCGCTCGGATCGATCAAACTCGGGATCGATATCCTCGGGTGCCAGTAGATCCACATTCTTGGCTCCTGGCGCTTTCGACAGACGTGCCTGTTGGCGCTCCTTAGCTTGGTCGAGGATGATATCGACTTCGCCCGCGTTACCAAAATTGGGCCTATTACGAGCGCGTCGCAAGACTTCGATCACAACCTTCTTCGCAGTCTCACCAGCTTTAAACCCTTGTTGCTTCAGTTTCAAGTCTAATATTTTCCTCAGTTCGTCGTCATCGTAGTCCTCAAAATTAAAGCCAGACGACATCGGAAACCGTCGTGTTAAGCCCGGGTTGACCTTCTGGAACATATCCTCCATCTGCTCCTTATAGCCCAGTAATAGAACGCACCTGTCCTCGAGCGCAGTACTTTGGACTTCGGCGACGATAGTATCCACGACTGCCGTTTTGTAAGGGTCGCTGACACCTCCAGTATCCGAGGCGCCGCCGGAGAGCATATATGCCTCATCAATGATGAGAACCTTGCCTTTCGTAGACTCGAGGATGCTCTTCGTGTTCTTTTCCGATTGGCCAAGAGCACCACCGACAAAATCAGATGGATTCTTAATGATGACTTCGCCGTTGCTAAGCAGTCCCAAGGCCTTCAGGATAGCGCCGTAAAGCTTCGCGACCGTCGTCTTGCCAGTCCCGGGGTTTCCGAAGAATACCTTGTTCAGCGAGCACTCGACAGAGGGCTGCTCATTCAACTCGCGCTCGTAGTTCGTCTGGAGGCGGTCTACGAGGACCAAGACCGACTGTTTGACAGACTGGAGTCCGATCATGTCTTGGAGCTTCCGCCAATCTTTGTTATTAGAGAACTCCAACTTTGGCTCTGGTCCTATGAGGTCGATTTTCTGAAGCAGCATGTAATCCGGCATCTTCCCTGCTTTCTTTTCTTGGGTAAGGCGACTCGCCTGTCTGTTTAAGAGAGTCGACAGCACGTTTTCTACTTCTCTGGCGTTGCCAAACCCTTCCTTTCCTCGCCCACGACCGATGCGGCGTGCCACGATCCGCATATAAAGACCGTCTGGGCCATCCTCGACCTTCATTCGGTCGCCATACTTCTTTTTCAGCTGGTAATTGAGGATCTTTAATAGCTCGGCGTCTTCGTAGTCCTGGAAGTTGAGCTGCATGGGGATCCGGCTGGGGATACCTGGGTTGTGGGCGAAAAAGGCCTCCATCTGCTTCCGGTAGCCGGCGAACACGAAGACCACTTTCCCCCTGAGATTTTCGATCTCGGCGAGGAGGAAGTCGAGCACCTGCCCGCCTCCGAACGAGCTGCCGGACACGATCTGGTATGCCTCGTCCAGGAAGAAGACGCCGCCGCCGTTGTTGAGGATGTTGTCTATCAGGCCCTGGCAACCCTTCACTCCATCGTTGGCAAGCCGCGAGCCGGTGGTTTCCTCGAAGTGGTCCCCGGGGATCGCCCCGATGGAAGAGAGGAACTTAGCATAGAGCCTAGCCACCGTCGTTTTACCTAGGTACGCATGTATTAGTCAAACGGTGGTATTTTAAATCGCACTCAACTTCACTCACCTGTTCCTGGATTACCCAGCAATGCGGCGCCGAACCTCTCGTCCTTGATGTCTGCCCCTTGGCACAAGGTAGTATCGATCCTGGCCTTGATATCTAGGAACTCCCTCTTCACGCTCTCTAGCCCGATCATCTTGATGAGAGAGTCTAGGGCTTCGTTGGACGCGTTTTCGTAGTCTTTCTGATGCTGCCAGTCCGCCTCGGCGGCCGACGGCGCCGTACTCAGAAGTTGCGGGCTGTGCTCGTCACCGGCCTCTGGCGCATCTTCGTGGTCGGTGTCGTCGCAACCCGAACCTGATGCTGGAGTGTCCTCGGCCGGCGATTGGTCAGGGGTGTCGCTCGTAGGTGGCGTTTTTTGTTGATCACTCTGACCATGGCCTTTACTAGGCGTGGCCGGGTCCCGACTCGGATTCTGCGCGGGCTTGGCCGCACCTTGCTTCGAACCGTCTTTGCTAGCGGGGGGTTTCTGCGCTTGCTTCTTTAACTGGATCAGCTCGTTGTAATGCTGCTGAAGGGTCTGCTGCCTCATCCTCTCTTCCTCGGCGTCTTTGATTGACTTCCTCTGCGCCGCGATCGCGTCCTGGATGGCCCTCAGCTCCTTGACGTACGCGAACTGCTTCGCCTGCCGCTCGAGCTCGAGATCCTTGTCCCTGCGGGCTTTCCGGTCCTGCTCGTCCTTCTCTCGACGACAGGTCTGACACACAGGCGGATTCATGTCCGAGCACTGCCAGACGAGCTTGTGGTTTTGGGGGCAGGCGCCGGTGATAGTCTGCTCGCACGTCACCTTCGTGTGGTCGACTCGTATGTGGCATCGCATCGGGCAGGTGTGTTGGCCGCAAGAGAGCATCTCCGAGCACGGAAGGGCGCATCCCCCGTCGGGGCAGTACAGGTCGAAGTCGTCGGGCGAGCGAGCCAAGTATTTCGTGTTGATGTGTCTCTCGCACTTGAGCGGGAACCCGTCGTGGATGCTGCCGGTCGATCTCAAGTGGTTAAAGAACCGGATCCACTCATCCTGTCCCTTCCTGGCATGCATGAAGGTCTTCGCGTTCCCGATCATGATCAGCGCGTCCCGAGCTCGAGAGACCAGCACGTTGAGTCGTTCCGGGGCAGCCATGAATCCGATGTCTCCGTCCCCGTTGCTGCGGGTTAACGAGGCGACGACGATCGGGCTTTCTTCTCCCTGGTAGTTATCGATGGTGGAGAGACGGATGGGCTTCTTGTTCACCCGCGCGCTGGCGGCTGGCATGATCCCGGCTTGGACTAAGTCGTGAGAATCGATGTCGTTCAGGATTGGATCGAGATCCTTGCTAAGCATATTGCGGAGCAAGGAGAGTTGGCCCTGTTACGTGTTAGTAGCGGTTTACGGACGACTTGGTACATGTATATCCAGGCGAGTCTTACGAGGTATGGTGTGAGCACCACTATATCCGACGTCTTGTAGGATTGCTGGGCCAAGTAACGGACACACCTCAGAACCATCTTGGCCTCGAAGATGTTCTGCTTGCTCGATGCCGCGCCTTGGTCGAACTTGTCCACGAGGACGTTGTGTTTCTCTTCGGAATTATCGTGGTCGAAGAATACGACGTCGTGTTGGAACCCGCTAAGGTGTGGTCGAGTTTTCGTGCTATCGGCGTCTTCCAGAGCAGGGTAGTTGTGTCTGATCAGCGTTGATATCTCCGGCCTCATCCTGTGCTGCTTTAGTAATGTGCAGTGAGGCTGTCCTTGGATAATGAGCCGTTCGAACATCGACCGATTGAGATCGTAGCCGTGTCCGGCCTCCACGGTAAGTCTGTAGTTCTTCACTTTTGGTCTCAGTTGTTTGTGGTCTCCGATTTGGATGACCTGTTTCGTGCTAGGTCCCATGGCCGCAAGGATATCTGTAATATTAAGAGTTAGTCATTTACTACCTCTAAATAGAAATGTTCAAGATGTCATATGTAAAGAAGCCGATGCAAGAGATTAAAATCTCCACACAGGCATAGCCATAGGAAAGCGAGCAAATATTAACAGGGAAAAAGACAGATAAATGAATTGAGGTATGCGCGTATACATACGACTTTCCAAGATTTCACCGGCCTCCTCGACGATGATGATACCGGGAGCAGCCGCCTGGATCTCCTGGGCGTACATGGAGGCGGCCGTCGTGGTGCAGCAGATGATACGCTTGTTCCGGAGGATCTGCTCGGTCTTTCCCTTGTGCAGCCTCTGCAGGATCTTCTGGATCTTGTTGAACTTGTTGATGTTCTTCGCCAGCACGGAAATCCGCTCTTGGCGGATCTCGTCCTCCCACTGCTCGTACTTCACGCGCCGGTCTTGCGCGGTCATGCGCCAGACCTCCTCGAACGGCTCCCCCGACTTGTCCTTCGTGAACACGCCCGGGTTGTTCCCGTATTTCCAGCGGGACAGCAGGTAGTCGGGGCCCATCACGCGCCCCTTCTTTCCCACTCGGCTTACCCCTTCCTCGGCCGTGGGGACGGAGAAGGCATCGAAGAAGTGGTCTTCTGTTTCGGAGAACTCTAGATAATACAGCAGCTGACGATGTGAGATCCTGTCCTCGGTGTAATGTTTATAGCATTTCTCTATCTCGTTGGCCAGCGCCTCCAACACCGCCTTGTGAGAGTCGATCAGTTCGTGGCGGGTCTTCGACATCCTAAAGTTGTCTAGGACCTGGAATTTAAGCGTGAGAAGTTCGGTTGCCGAGGTAAACTTGGAGCCCATCCGGACGATGCTGTCGGATGGAATCCCGATAGCCATCAAGTCCTCTGCGAACTGGTCTAAGGCATGGTTAGTATACGACAGGACGAGCATCGTCTCGCTCGTGCTGTCGAGGAGAACCTTAGCTAGGATCGCGCCGACTAAGGATTTCCCGGTTCCTATGTCACTAATTAGAAATAGCAATCCCAGAGCGACCACGCACGGCCATCTACTTACCCGGCGGTCCTTGTATCTGACATGTTTGGTACTTGAGCCCATATATAAGGGCTTTCACTTGTGAGGGATCGAGGTTAACCTTTTTAGATATTTGGAGTAGCTGTCCTATGTTAGTACTGGTGGTCAAAGACCTCTCTAGGGCGTCGATGATGGCGACCGGTCGTATTGTCGACTCCAGCGGGTCCTTCGAACGAACCAGGACATCGTGGTCGAGCTCGATATCGGTCTTTCGCTGCAGCCTGTCCAGGATCGGCTCATACGCGAAGATGGGAGTCGAGACGGTCAGGAATTCGATCGTGCCAATTTTGAGCGCCAACAAGACGTCTGCCATCATGTCTCCGCTGATCACTTGCAAGGACAGACACGGCGGGAACTGGGCCAGCCTGTCTTCGTTCCTATCCACGGACACGAAAGCCAGCAGGGCGTCGCCCTTCATGAGGCATCCGAAGCTCTGGTGTCTCAGGAATGCCGGCGTCTTCTTGAGCTCGTCCTTTCGTTGGTCGACGGTTGCCTTTGGCATTTCCAAGAAGTCGTATTCGCAGCTGAGCACCAGAGTGCAGGGCCGCTCGTTCGCCATCGCTTGCTTGTCGAGCTCTTGCAAGCTAAGCCCCTGGATCACCATATTCCTCCAGTTCTGCTTCTTCTTCCCGCTCCTCAGGCTCTTGATGTCTTCGCGCATCTCGGCGAGCATGTCTTCTCTGAGGAGGCGGAACTGGTTGTCGAGGTGGTCGAAGGCGCGGTCGGCGCTCTCTCCGTTGAACGCCGCCGAGGCTTGCAGGTAGAAAGGCCTCTCCGTCGACTCCAGCTCCTGGCGAGTGGGAAGGATCGAGATGTCGTGGTAATTGACGAAGTCGTTGTTATGTCGACCCCCTGGGCTGAAATCGCTGACCAGGTGAGGATCCGAGCTGGTTTGTGAGTGTTGCACCAGCGCCCTGATCTTCTGGAACGTCGCTTTGGCCGCGGGAGAGCCCTTGTTTTCTTGCTTCTCGAAAGTACCTTCATTTATGAGCGATTCTGCTGTTTCTCGGAAGGCGGACGATTGTGACTGCGGCAGAAGGACTAGCTGTGATAATAACCACGCGAAGCCCTCAACTGCTTGAGGTTCGAGTTCTTCGAATATGAGTTTCTGGATGAAGCTATTCCAGAAAAAAGGGGGGTCGACCATGGTGAGAAGGACTTGGTTGAGGAGTTCCCCATCGCAGACTCTCTTCAGGGCAGGGTCCGCAAGGACTGTAAGGAGATTTGAAACGTGTGAGTTGATGAATTGTGCGGACATGTCGATTTTTAGCGAGTCATGGAGGGCTTGTTGGCCTTTTTTCGATGAGACCAGCCTCTCTATACAATCTGATTTGTCTGTTCGTTTTACGATAGCTTCCAAAAATTTCTTCGCATCGTCAACCTTTTTGATCCCCGCTGCTCCTTTCCCTTCGAGTATCATGTAGAAGAACTTGTCGAGCATCCGGGATCTGAAGGCGCCATCTTGATCACGGTTCGGTCCTTGATCCTTATCAGGACCTCCTCTAGCAGCTACTTGAGACAACATCGTGGAGGTTATGGCAGTGAGCGGCGTCGAGCTGGCTACCTACGTAACGAAGAGACGTCGATACCGGCTCTTAAATGAGATCAGGGTCAATATAGGATGAAATAATACAGGTAACTACATCTAGATAGGTAGCTGTTGAGAGCACCAAGTCGTGGTCGTTATGATTGATGTCTTAGGTTCTCAGGCCAAGTACCATGGCCTCCGGGAGCCTGCATTATCACACCATTTCTTAGCCAATCTGCGGCCACATGCGTCCTCCCCCTCAATGATACCTGGACATTAAGAGCATCTCATTTGACGAAACGACATGCGGGATAGATTGTATCATGCAGCCACTCGAGCACAAGCAAAACTCGTTCGTGCCGCTCGATGCCAACACACTCGAGACATCGGTACCTAGCTTGTACACGTACCACAATATCCGCACTCGGGACTACAGGCAGTGTAATCAAACGTGAAATCATTATCAGAGCCATCAGATTCGCCAGATTCGTTCTTCGGAGACGAT
Source organism: Hypoxylon lienhwacheense (assembly GCA_902806505.1). Classification (NCBI taxonomy): domain Eukaryota; kingdom Fungi; phylum Ascomycota; class Sordariomycetes; order Xylariales; family Hypoxylaceae; genus Hypoxylon; species Hypoxylon lienhwacheense. The sequence goes on along the minus strand of CADCWW010000001.1, from coordinate 3,570,948 downwards.
AAACTCGGACAGCTCTCGTAATCGTCATCGCTCAAATAGGCAGCGCTAGCATCGCCTGGTCTCTGCGGTTGCCTAGCCCATGCAGCCTTCCAGTGGGTAGGAAGAGCTTCCCGAGTTTTTCCACTTTGCTCCCTCAATTCTAGGGGTCCCAGCTCAGTTCGGCAGAGCTCGAGCTTCAGGTGACCTGCCCGTTTCACTTCGGTGATTAGCTGATGCAAGACGGCGGCAAACCTGCGAAGCTCGGGCTGGTGTTCGTCTTCCCAGCTGAGCAGATCTTGTTGGACGGACTTCTCTTGGACGTCTTCAAACGCGCCCGCAGCGTGATACGCCGTGACGAAATTTGGAATCTGTCTAACCCACAGTCTTGGCAAGTGCTCGTCCATGTCAATCGGCGCCCCTGCTTGAGATCTTGTCTTGATCTCGAGGACTGACCGCTGCGGCACGGGTATGCCAGCAGTCTTGGCGGTGATCAAACCCGTCGTAGGAAGGCTTGAGGGGGCCGAATCTCTTACCTCGCCAGCTATGGGGGCGGGATCTCCTTCGCTGTTTGCCAGGTATCCATCGCATTCAAACCGAACTAGACATTTCAAGCCACCAAAGGAGTAGGAGACGATACGTTGATGGGATTTAGTCTCTTGCATCTCAGGCCCGTGTGAAGTGAATGCATCTAAGAATGAATGACCGAATCCGCGAACGTCGGGGATGACTTGATCTCGACAGTTGCGAATCAGGAACAAAGTATTCCCAACCATCTCAACATCAAACCTGAAAGTTGAGCTGACCGATCGTACAAAGCGGAGAATATCTCCCAGGGAGCTTGCACAGCCCATAATATCAATACCTGATGGATCAAACCCCTTGTCTAGAGAAAAGAGGGATTGAACGGAGGGCAACATAGGATGATCAGGAAACATTGCCCCATTTTGATCTCGTAGATAATCGCCATGGTCACCTGGAAGTTTAGAAGGTAACGGGAGTGGCTTCCAGGTTGCTGGCTGTCCTATTTGACGTGTAAGCTACCCACGACCTAGTATACGGGGGGGGTTTTGGAGGGGGAATTGCTTACCTGGGATGATGATTTTCGGGGAGGTTGAGTCAACGAGCGAGTACGATGCCGCATATTTGCAATCGCTGATATTTGAATCATCTTGTCGAAGACCATATTCGGAAGCATTCTCAAATGTTATCTCCGTCACAATGCGACCGAGAGGGGCATCCGCAACAGTGTCTCCAGAGGGTTGAGCTCTGCCTATACCTCTGCCTCTGCCTCTTCCTCTGCCCCTACTTTCACCTCTAGTCCCGCCCCTACCTTCACCTCTAACCCCTCCTCTACCTTCACCTCTACCCCATCCTCTACCTTCACCTCTAATCCCTCCTCTACCTTCGCCTCTAGTCCCTCCTCTACCTTCACCTCTACCTCCGCCGGCAGCTCCGTGAACGGGGGCGCCTCGAGCTCGCCAGTTACCTGACCGCGAAGCACGACCGCGCGAGGGACCACGAGGAACACTTGAAGCCCTTCCAAGATGCATCATGCTCACGCTCTCTATAACATCAGTGGGAGCGAGATTCTTTAAATGGATAGTCAGAAGAAATTAATATTCTGGTTGTTTGATATCTCGTAGGTTGACTATATCATATGCAATGCGGTGCGCTGTTACCAGAGGATAGGAGAAGCAAAACAGCAGCAGACACGTAGACAAGATGCTATGAAGCCTATTAACCACCACGGATTCATGCAGCCAGTGATACACACGTTTCCGTCACACAACGGGCTACCACCCTCTTTGGAATTTGGGGGAGGGGGGGGAAAGACGATTTTCGTCCACCACACTTAGACAAACGGTAGGGTAACGCCCAAGTTGAGGCGCTCACCCTTTGACGCCATGGTTATTAATAAATATCGGTTTTTTCCCCTCTCAGGTAAAGGGAATACGAATATACGATATACTTATTATGATAATAGTGAGAGGTAGGATTGAATTTGACATGCATGTTGGCTCAATTCGAACGAGACCTACATAAAGACGTTGAAAGAGAAAAGATGTAAATGGGAGAAAAAAAATGATAAGTCAAGTCTTGAAGGTTGTCGTTACGCTGTAATTGGACGGACTATGGTACTACGTAAGCAGGCCGGAACCAATCGGTAGCCCGCCGCGTAAGTGGATCCACCTTACATATGTAGAAATATACAGTGCCGTTAATCAAATATAATACTGTTGATATGTATTCCATTAGACAGTGCGAATAAATGTATATATATATTACTCTGTAACTATACTATACGCAGTATCAATACCAAAGCTGGACTTCACAGGTAACAGGTAACAGGTCACTATATCATATAATATAATATATAATATAATCATCACTTTCAAGTCTCAACGGCGATCAAAAATAGTGTAGATAAAAAAAGACATGAAGAATATTCTAAATGCACAACATCATCCTGTCTCTCTACTATGTTAGCGGTAGCGGTAGCTAAGCCAGTTCAGCGTCTCCTGGAACCAAAAGCAAGGACATCTATAATATGTGTAGGTAGGTAGGTAGGTACCCGGCGTCAAGAAAAAGAGAAGGTTGGATAGGTACGGATACCTAGTTAGAGGAAAATCCTTTGATGTAAGTCATATCTGTACACTAGGTACCTACCTATCTGTAAGTCAATCCGAGCCCGAATCTTAGACACTTTTCAACGTACCCCGACCCATCCAGCCAACCCTTGGAATCCCCAGATTCAATACAACAGCCGCCTAGGCGAAAGCGGGTTAACTAGGTAGGTATGATATTCCCTACCCTCGCTATCTCTAAGTAGGTTATTATTATTATATGAATCCACATCATGGGAATTCTCCCCAACCCCTCCCGCCCTCCTCTCCCCTCTTCCTCCTCTCCCTACAACGTACTCCCTTCTCCTCCTCTCCTCCTCCTCCCCTCCTCTGCACAATGCGACGCTTGTGGGTACCGAAGATAGACGGGACACGCCAGATAGGATCCCTCCCCCCCTCCCTTCCCTCGGCCAGAAATCAGGGCAGGGCAGGGCGAGGCGAGGCGAGACAAGGTAAGATACCTACCTACCTACCTACCTACCTGTACCTACACTTCTTTTCTTTTTTAAACGCTGCAGCGGAGCCGCAGGGCCTCGTCGCGCCCGGACGAGTACCTACCTTCATCCAATAATACACTTCAATCTCGACAACAAAAAAAAAAAAAAAAAAGAGAAGAGAAGGTCGTTTTAGAAGAAAAAAAAAGACCCCGGAATTCATAGGCGAGCTATCTATCTATCTGGTATCTATCTATCTACTATGTAAGTACCTTAGCCTTTAGGCATCGGGATCGTCCGATAACCCGGTCGACCCCGTTCTCCTAGCATTTCCCTGGCTTGGTCGCTGTCGGGATCTAGGTAGTAAGGGTAAAGTGAGGGTAAGATTTAAGTATGGCAGTAGTGGTAGTAGTATGAGTAGTAGTAGTAGTAGTCGGTAGGTACGGGCGAAAGGCCATTGTTTCGCCTTCCCTCCCGTGCGAGCTTGCCGAGCCGCTGATGTCGGGTCAGGTATACAAACGTAACTAGGCACGGACACGGGTAGATCTGCGGTAGTCTGGGCAATGATCTAGTAGCTGGTGAGCCTAATCCATAAGGGAGACTTTTACGCGAAAAAAAAGTCAACCGGCCCGGCCGTCTAGGAGTCGAGTCGCTCCCGGTCGGTCTACGCAGTACCATTGATTGCATGGGTAAAATGGCATTCTTAGGAAACTTGCACCGGCATCGAGAACAGTCATCGTTGTTGGTTCAATAACAAACGTCAGTTATTCAAAACATGTAAACGACGACTACCGCCTGACCCAACTGTCGAGCGCCTTTCGCTCAAGATGGGATATCAACCATACCCGGGACCCTACTCCCCCTCCCTAAGCGCCTGTCTTTTGCCACCCCGTTTTCCCCCGTAATGCCTGTCAAGAAAAAAATACATGTAGAACTCATGTCCCGAGATCTAGCCAAGTAGAATGGTAGATAGGTAGAGATTCGAAGAAAGGAAGAAGAAGAAAAAGTAAATAGAAGATAAAATGAACAAGAGAATGGACGACCCAGGATACGTGGACTTCACCTCCAGGTGTTGTGGATCCTACTCCGTCGACTCCTCGACGACTTGAGACCGACGTCTCCGTTTATCATCAGGCTCCTCCACCTCCGCCCTATACTACTCCTGTCCTTTCCCAGACTCCGCGCGCAGTCCTGCCAATCCGTCTTCGACAGCCTTAGCTTCTCCAGCACGAGCTCGACCAATATCCGGTCGTCTTCTTTGCTCCACGGCTCCCCGTCCGCTTCCACCTCCACCTCTGTCCCTTCTTGCGCGGTGGACCCCTCGTCCCCGCTGGTAGTCTGTAAGCTGTGGAAGTCGTTCCGCCCCAGGCCAAGCGGGATGACTTCCGGCGCGATGCGAGCGCGTTTTGGCGTGCTAGGCCGGAGCGTAGAGGCCTCGGCGTCCTGGCTCTGGTCCCAGCTGCGACCCGAGCCGCCAATCTCGAGGTCGCTATTGATGTCGTCGTCATCGCGGCCCATGTCGTCTTCCACGGCGCGACGTCGCTTGTTCATGCCGCGGGGGGGAGCCGCTAGGCGCTTTACGACCTTCTTGCGCGGGGTGGACTCCGAACTGGTGTCTGATCTGCGCGACCGCAGACGCAGCTTCAGAGGCGGAAGAGCGGTGTGAGCCATTGGCGGTGTAGGGAGCGGATCCCGGCGCGCGTCGACGTGGTCGTTCGATGGGGTTTCCGCGGGCGCTGTGAGCATGGACTGGAGCGCGCGACACGAGCTGAAAATGTTTCCGAGCGTGCTGCTGCTGCTGTGCGCGCCGGTTGGGGGGCTCGCGGGCGGCGACGCGAAAAGAGCAGATTGAAGTCTAGTGACAGGCGGTTGCGACGAGTCGCACGAGAGTGCGGACGGCATTAACATATTGGCGTCTTTCGTTTTTTAAAAAAAGAGTTAATCTTTTTATTTCTTGACTCGGTTGATTGTACGATTATGCACTCAAGTATTGCTCGAGACGAGAGTGGTCAATGTTTGAATGCGACCGTAGTAATAAGTAGTGAAATGCGATGCGCGCGAACGTAGACCGTCAAGACGAAAGAAGAGCGCGAATAATTGCGTACACAAATCCAAATCCAAATCCAAAAAAAAGGAGGTTTAATAGTTTCTAATAGAAGATGCGACTCGCGATAACTTATGTATAAATTGACCAAAAAAATGAGAACGCGACAGAGAAACTGGTTGATCGACGAAAATGGTTGCTGGGCGATGAGAGTTTGTGTAAGTGGGATGAAAAAAGATAAGAAGGCTTTTGGAGTGGAAAGAAACGGGAAGGGCTGGCATAATGCGCCTAATAAGACCAAAAGGAAAAACAGGAAAGGAACGAATCCCCCCCCAAGTGTAGTACACCTGTACCTGTGCCTGTACCTGTGCCTGTACCGGATTTGCACTGCCTGTCAAGGTTGCACGGGTGGGCCACATGATACGTATACTCAGGTACCGTTTTCGGTCTAGAGGTGTAAGGACCAACAGTGGGTCAGAGCACCAACGGTCGTGGAGAGTTACAAGGGAGAGGTACGGAGTATATTGTATCCTTTTCATCTATCTGATCCACTTATACACCCACTTATAACTTATACTTATACTTATTTGAGTATTAGTATAAACCACACGAATCAGGGGGTTTGAAAGAAAGACGAAGAGGGCGAAGAGCATCAAGAGGGTTGAAAGTGAAGAGAGTGAAGAGACCGAAAAGGGTAGAGGGTAGAGGGTAGAGCCGAACCCTTAGAACCCGTCCCGGACCTTGACACAACCCTTAGACCATGACTCTAAATTATCTGAGTAATCTTTTTCGATCCCAGAGTCCTTTAACCTGTTAACCTCTAGTAAGTTACAGTAGTCTACAGTAGTCCTCTTGAAGATGGTGTGCCACGAGGTGCCTGACAGGAACAAGACGAGATCCGCTAGACCCGACTTGATCATTCTATGGCCATTGCCCTTACGAGCCAAGCCTAGCTTTGGTCTGCCTAGGGAACATGACACTACCTACACGGATTAGGACCTGGATGGCTACCTACCTAAGGCATGTAAGCCTTCATACCAGGTAAATAGTTACCTAAATGTTTTAACGGTCGAGCCTTGGGAAAGTTCGACTCTGCGACCACCCTTTGCGTCACGGGTTCCTAAGGACATACAACGTAGGCGCCGTCTTCACTCACCTAATTTCAGGCCACCTCCTTCAAGGGTGTCAGTTGGGCGTCGCGCTCTGGTAAACGCTTATGCAGTACAACCGCCGGACTACCTACCTAACTGCCCAAGAACATTCTCCCCAGAAGGCTAGAACATGGGGGGGGCTTAGGTAAGAAGCATTCCACGAGAACGGCTATCCCGGAATCTACATAGCATATTATCTTAGGTGACGACTTAGATGACGAAACATCCGGACACACTTCAGACTTGAACAATATCTCGTCACCGGCCCGTCTTACACTCTTACACTCCGGTATCATCATGCTTCATAGCGGGTATACCTAGACTACAGGAATCACCATAGGGAGAAATTTCAGGACAGGATCTGATTCAAGATCTTGAATGTAATCTCGATCTCGACAGGTCTCCTGCTGACCTTAGCGCATGGCATAATGGTTACCACTTTACCTACCTACCTACGGTACGGTATTTTAATTAAGATAGGCTTCTCTGTTGGAGGGTATATTTCCTATATTCGTCTCATCATCGAGTTACAGCTTGAATACCTAAAAAGCCCGAGACCTTAAACCACTCACACCACTTTCCCTCCCTCCTTTACCTCTCCGCCCTTGCAGACCGATAATGACCGATAATGCATGCAAGGCGATTGACATTGAAGAAACCGTCCATGGCGTAACCGGTGATGTATTCGTTAGCTACCTCCTCCTATTAGCAGCCTCGTTGGATACTTGCCAGCTACCTTCTCTTCCCATTACCTCCATCTACCTCTTATGATTCACAAGGCTCGCGCTGCGTAAAACCGGTGTCAGATGGTAACATATCTTTTTCGGACGATATATCTCGTCATACACGCATGAGCATGTCTTACATAGGTACGTAGCCCATCTGCCTTATGAGCGTTACCCCATTTGAATTAAAACCCTCGTCACTGTTGCCACGATGTAAGATGCCCCCCTCCCCCCCACTGACAAGTCATTTGTACATATAGCATACGATAGAAGAATTAGGAATACTACACGTATGTATGTATGTAGATGTTGCGGCGCGTGATTGGTTTCTATGGGTCTATATTGTAACTCTTCTTTCTGCACGCACTCTGCAAGAATAAAGAAATTCCCCGGTTGGATGTAACTAAACCGGTATCTGGAGCGATCACGGTTGCTTATCAAAAACTCCATAATGACATTCTCTATCGGGACTTTAGTGAAATGGGGAATGGGGAATAAGGAATAAGGAATAAGGAACATGGGGGGGAAAGGAGAGCGAAGGGAGGCGGAAAGACGGAAACTTTGACGAGACGACGAAAAGAAAAAGTGGGAAGACGCGAAGGAACGCGCGACATTGACGCGTAAATCTTCAACGCGTTTAATTGGTTTTTGATCCATTGACCAATTAAATACCCTGTACTTAAAGACCGTGCTCATAATGCAACTGTTGATTGGTCCCGTACTAAACGGTCTTTTTTTTTTCTTACTTGTAACAGACGCTACGTAATATATTCTTTTTTGGATCGTAACTTTCGTCCGATTTCTTTCTACACTATAGTCACTCCCTTCTTAGTCTATCATTCTTAAGTAGGTTTAGTGAAGACTCGGAAGGGAAGGGTCTACGAGCATCGTTTAAAAGCTTATTACTCAGGTTGGTAAACGTCGCTAAGTACTATTCGCATCGCACGTGTTCTTTTAAGGTAGTATTCCAATGTACTACGTACTCTTTTTTTGTTTTCACTTATACCAAGGAAATAATGTTAAGATAATATAAACTAGATCATGATAAACTTCAACGCCTTAAACCATCGACTAATATGTGAGCACCTGAAAAATAGATAGTCATATTATCTTATTGTTCAACTATTTATATACACGTAGGTACATAGGGAATTATCATCATTTATGGCCTCATAACTAGCAAAGAGTAAACTTGATTAGATTTAACTATCAGTTTCATCAGCTGAATAACTGATCTACCTCCTATCACTTATAAAGTACTAATACCTACATTATGATGTGTTAAAATGCAAGTTTAGGCGAGTCTTAAGGAGTTGACATATTACTATAGTTATAGTACCTAGTTAATCATTAAAAAGAATTACTTGCCCTTTATTGAAAGATTGATTCTCAACGTAGTAACTAGCAGTTATCCATTTAATGTACAAGATACAGTGTTTAAATATAACTATACTGTAAACACTCGAGTCGTGTACTGTATCTTGTATACTGTACAGCTCTTCTAACTACACCTAGGGACTCAGTATTGGTCAACTACAAGGTAACTGTCGAAGAAACTTGGATATCTAAGACCAGAGAACAAAAGATTCGGTGACTAGTACCTTATATCATACACGTTCGTCACAATAAGTCAACCTGTATCTAATCAACCCAAATAAAATAACGATTGCTACCCCTGGAAACGATACTACGTAGGCCCAGACGACGAAACCGTCAAAGTAAGAGGTATTAGTGGATAACCACTAGAGATAGTTCTGAGTTCTGCCGCCGGACGAGCACCTTCTGATGGCCTACTAAACAGAAATTTCGTATTGGCTTAGTCGAAGAGCGACCCGGCAGCAATAAGTCGACGATGTTCGGGTTAATGTCGCTCTCTAAACCAAGCTTTAACGGACGGAGAACAACTTGCAGGTCAAAGGTTGACTCGACAGCGCAGCTGTGAATCTCGTATTCGAAGTAGAAGAATGCGTCCTTCACACTGACGACGCTGTCGCCCACGCATACGTCCTCGGAGACGATGCTGATGGTCTCGTCGAGCAGAGCAAGTCGGAACCGAGATATGTCGTCCGTCTCCATCTGACAATAGCTGGACAGCAACGGGTAGGCATCCTTTCCATATGCTCGTTCAGCCCACTCAGTCTCGTGCTCGGACCCCACCCCGGCGGCGTCTAGCAACCAGGCGAGTTCGTCGTGTACGCCTCGAAGGAAGTCGGGGCGGAACATGTCAGATACTTTGTGTAGCAGGGCACCGGAAGTAGACTCCCTTGGGGGCGGGAGAGGGCCACTGATGTGTGTGACGACACGTGGGCGATGCGCATGAGTGATCAGGAGCACGTCTTGCTCGAGTGGTGCATAGCTGATTCCGGTCCTACCGGGCTTGCCCGAGCCCGCGCGCTCGAGCGAGGCGTTGAAGTGCCAGTCGGGCACCCACGACGGGAGGATAGACCGGTGGGGGGATTTCGAGATGTTGCGCATCGCCTCCTCGAGGCCGACGTTCTTCATGACGTAGCGGCCCACCTCGACGAAGACTTCCCTCGGCGCCTTGCTGTAGTCGATCTTGACGAACTCGCCGGCCGGGCCGTGGTCGGAGTGGAGGCCCATGTTCGCATACACCAGATCCCTGGCGTCCGTCGCCTGGCTGTCCGTTCGGAGCTTGAGGATCCTCCAGAGGCGGCTGGTGTCGGGGTCCGTGCCGTCGCGGCCATAGATGACATCGTGCATTTTCGTCATCGTCGTCAAGTAGTCCGCCATCTCGGGCCGGCTCGCCTTCAACGCGAGTTGGACGGAGTTGCAGAGGTCTACCCATCGTACCCGTCTTGTCCCACATTGAACCCAGGGGTCCCTCGACAGAACGAGTTCCTGGAAGGTCCAGGCTCGACGAAACCAAGGCCTAGCAAATAAATCGTTGTTGAGCGCGGCGGTATCCAAGCCGTTGCTCTGCGGTTTGCCATTTACCACCGCTTGCTTATTGTTAGACGTCACATCGACGTCGAGGATGCTGCTAGTACTTCTAGTTAGTCTCGCAGCGGCCTTCCCGAAGATATTCTCAACCCCCGAGCTCAGTGAACCAAGGTGTATGATCGTACTGCTCGCGGAGGCGTATATGTCTCCCATGAATGCGACCTGGTTATTGCGCTCGGGGATGTCTTTCTGGTTGATGCATAATGCGTCGATCCAAATACGGTGAACCCTTGTGGCGCTGCGTATGTCTCTCAACGCTGCACCGAGATTGGCCGTGATCCCGAATTTGCAGCCGTCGAGAAGGACAGCGTCCGCGGCTGCGGGATGACCCCATACGTATGACAGAGCAGTATAGGGGTCGGTGAAATACTGGTCTGGAAGCACGATATGTTGGAACGAGCCCCGGAGCGTTGCGCCTTGATCGGGCGCGGGCTCAAGAGTAAACAGTCTGATCTCGCCAGGTTGCGTTAGGGGACGGTACTGGAAAGATGAAGACATTGGAAATGAAACGTTCGTCTTTATTTCTAATCATAGTAGTTATCGCTCAAGTGGTATCTAGAAGACATACGGATTCCCTTGCTAGGATTATTTAGAAACGTAGGATTAACGATACGATCCTCCTCATCCCCAGCCATGTAATTTTTTTTCTCTTACAAAAGGGCGCATTGATATTACAAAACCAACTCTATAACACTTCCAATAAGTCATGTATCATCGTGGCAAGGCTAATAATACGATTTACGATTGATTTGCGGCTAAGCTGTAACATATATTTGGATATCTATGTTCTTAGTTTGGATACCCTACACACACTGAAGCTCTCCGCGACAAATTATCAAGATACTAGGTTTAGTAACTACCGGTACCTAGGTAGTCATACGAACCGCCATCAACGGATATTTCATACCTTGCTACCTACTTAACTTAGTGTACTTCCGAGTTACGAACAAGTAGATCTTAGGTAGCTCACTTGCGTAAAAGTGTTGCCAGGCGTTGCATCTTTAGCGGGAGGCGTGTAAAAGGCACATACCTGCCGACGGTGTTTTCACTCGTACTATACCTGTGACATGTGTACCTAAAAAGTCTCCATTTCATCGATTTCTTGCCTACCGTAGATTTACTTCTCATTCGTTCCCGCCTCGATGGGTTATCGTAAAATTTAATCGGCAGTGCGGCATTCAAGACGTCCAACAACTATCACCCCATCGCCGTGATCGTAAGCTCTCTCGGACGAACCACGGTCTTGATGCCGTGCCAGTCCTCTGCTTACCAACTACATACCTAAACTTCCTCACCCATGCTTTCCTTCTCTTCCTCGACGGCCGATGCACGACGTGATGCTTGTGATACGGTACGTCGACTCGGCTTCCTTCCTTCCAGTCGCCATTGCATTGTATTTCTAAGACTTACACATGATGAACCATGGTCTCAAGCAGACACGTGCAGACGTGATGTTTCTATATAGAAAACATGGGAAAAAACGAGGAAGGTGATGAATGATGAAATACAACCAACGTGTTGTGAAATGTGATGCATCATATGCGACTCGTCGTTTAAGGTAGTACGTAGTAATGCAGCTCCTGTACGCAGGGAGTCGTCTGCACTAGGAGTCTAAGACTCTACCTACCTAGACTTCTACACCTAGGTCTTAGATATCACGCATACATGTGATAGGAATAATTAGACCAATCGGACTCTGACGATAGACAGCCCCCTAAAAGCTCCTCGGCGGCTCAACCAACGTTTAGAATCTTGAGAACCCTGCATATGCAAGCCATCGAGGAATAACACTAAAAGCTCTTGTGCTATTCACGAACTGCCATGATTGGTGGATGAAGCCCCTCCCTCAAGCATGAACGATGACGAAAGGGGGAATACCGCCATGCTTGCAACTACCAACAAAGAACCCCTCTAATCTGCGGTTCACCGTTGGACACCGCCACACCGATAAGATCGTAGAGATGCTTTCCTGAGCGCCGTTCTACAGTGCCAATACTCAGATATTGGGTGACAGGTAGATACCTCCTGCGTATATTCAGCATCATCTTATTGCAGGTATATTATTTCACAATACTGAGGTCGTAAGACTACGTAGTGATACGTTAACCAGCCTTTACACTCCCCTGCCTTATCATTTCTCCGACATCAAAGATGGAGTCGTCGCTGCTCAGAACTCTCGTCCAAGTCGAGTCAGGCCCAAACCCACACGGGGAAGCCCTGCCGGCAGCCCCCGAGAAAGCAGTCTCCAGGGTATACCCTGCCGTCCCTCAGCCCGACTCGATTGAGCTGAGCCCCCTCCGACACCGCCCCGACGACTCCAATCCGTCTAGCCTCCCCAGCCCTTCTGCCACCCCCCCGGAGGAGAGGGACCTGGAGATGAGCGTGCCGGGAACGCCGGCCGCGCCGCCGGACGCCGTCGACGTCCTGCCCACCCTGACGGACCCGCCCATGAACAAGTTCCGCCTCGCCGCCTGCTGCTTCCAAAGCTTCATGGGCGGGCTGACCGACTCGGCGCCCGGCGCTCTGATCCCCTACATGGAAAGGTGAGTAACAGCCCATCGATCCGGAGCCCGGCTCTGACCTACGTACTACGCACTCAGCTACTACGACGTCGGCTACGCCGTGGTGTCCCTCATCTTCGTGGGCAACGCGCTGGGCTTCATCGCGGCGGCGCCGTTCGTGGACCGGGTCCGGCGGCGGCTCGGGCGGGCGGGCGCCATCGCGCTGGCGCAGGGCTTCCTCGCGGCCGGGTACGTGCCGCTGATCTGCGCGGCGCCCTTCCCGGCCGTCGCCGTGGCCAACTTCTTCGTCGGCTTCGGGCTCGCCGTCCAGCTCGCCATCGGCAACGTCTTCTGCGCGAACCTCCGCGCCGGCGGCAGCGGCACCGCCGCCCTCGGCCTCTTCCACGGCAGCTACGGCGTCGGCGGCACCGTCGGCCCCCTCGTCGCCACCGCCCTCGCCTCCCGCGGCGTCGTCTGGGGCCGCTACTACGGCCTTACCCTCGCCCTCGCCGTCTGGAACGTCTGCTTCTCTACCTGGGCCTTCCGCGACTACGAGAAGGAGCTCCACAGTGGCGGCGGCGAAGCGAACGCGCTGTCGGAGGTCGGCTCCAGGGGACTGGGCCACATGGCCGCCCTGCTGACGACGCTCAAGTCGAAGGTTGTCCTCCTCGGCGCCGTCTTCATCTTCGCCTACCAGGGGGCCGAGGTGTCCATCTCCGGGTGGGTGATCTCGTACCTGATCGCGGCGCGGGGCGGAGACCCGTCGTCGGTCGGGTACGTGACGTCGGGGTTCTGGGGGGGCATCACGCTGGGGCGGTTCGTGCTCTCGCCGCTGGGGTCGCGGGTGGGGGAGAAGAGGTTCGTATACGGGATGGTGGTCGGGGCGGGGGTGTTCGAGCTGCTGGTCTGGCTCGTGCCGAACGTGGTGGGCGAGGCCGTGTCGCTCGCCGTCGTCGGCCTCCTGCTCGGCCCCGTCTACCCCTGCGCCGCCTATGTCTTCACCCGCAACCTCTCCCGCTCCGAGCAGGTCAGCGGCATGAGCGTCATCAGCGCTTTCGGCAGCTCCGGCGGCGCCGTCGCCCCCTTCACCACTGGTATCCTCGCCGAGGCCGCGGGCACCTTCGTCATGCATCCCATCGCCATAGGCCTCTTCGCCGTCATGCTGCTCTGCTGGTTCGGCCAGCCTGCCATCAGGAAGAGGACGGAGTAAGGTGTACGTCTGCTAAGTGCTGTGAGGAGTACGAGAAAAGGTTATGGTAGCTGATGGAAAAGTACCATTAAAAAAAGGGGGTTAGGTACCGGTACCTCGTAGGGGGGTCGACGATAGTGTCACTAAATGGCACCTAGGCATACAGATTATAGTATGGTAAATAAGTAAATACATGCATATATGGAAACTTGATCTCTATGCGCAACGCTGTCATGGTACCGGTACGACTTAGAGTCATCTCATTGGACAAGATTCGAGGATAAGATTCCTGTTGGTATGTAGAGTCGCTGTTATGCATAAATGTCATCGCCAACGGACATCTACTTCACCTAACCTACCAGATTGCCTAAGAACTAGGTTAATAGTAAGCTACAAGGGAAACCTGGCTGCTAAGTTTATACGAGAGTGGTTGGTTGTATGTTTATCGTCGAAAAGGAAATTATACTTTATTTGGCTATCTACCCGGTAGTCAGTCATCTATAGATTAATGCCTCCTCTCGTGCACGAAATACCACGCTGTCCGAGTACATAGGACGATATAAGAACTAAATTGTTGGGAAATCTGCAGATCGAAAGAAGGAAGTTTAACCGTCATGAGTAAACCTATGAGAACTCCTCCCCCTAGTCTAAACTCTATACCCTTCCTCTCGCTGCCTCTTTGACGGAGATCTTGCCTTCGACGACGTCGGCAACGATCTTTTGGATGTCTGAGAAGTCGTTGAAGGTGACGAATGGCACCTTCTCGTTCTCACAGTAGGTGACAAGGTCTATTTGATTAGTTCATTTTCATTTCGTCTCCTCGAAATTAATAGAATAGAATAAAAAGGAGAAGAGAAAAGCAGTTTTTACCTCGGTCGGCCTTAGCAAATAGCAGGTCGGTTTCTTTGGCCGCGGACAAATCTGATACACCGTCACCAGCGTAGAATAAGATAGGTCGCTCTGGTAGAGCTGCGTAAGGCTTGATCTCGAGAGACTTGTCGTGCCCGAATGGACTGTGTTTAGTAAAAGGGGGTTGTATTAGCTATCGACTGCTAGACTAAGAAATATGTACAGAGCACACATGTCTGTATCGTAGTAGAAAGAGTTACGATGATTCTCTAGTATAGCACTTGACTCTAGGCACAAGGTACTAAAGAGTTGGGAGCAAATAGGACTAGAGTGGTGGTAACAATAAGAAAAAGTAGCACAAAACTGACCTGTCGTCGTGAAATTTGAGAGTCCAGCCATCCTCGTCGTTGATACTCTTACCTGGTAGGGGCTGTACGTCGTTGCTGACGATCTGCATGTGGTCGACGGCGTCTTCGCCGACGAGGTGAGCGAGGAGGGCACGAATGATAGGTTTCATGCCACCACTCAGGACGACGACGGGGATGTTGTTCTCTCGGGCCCAGGCGAAGAAGTGGGCGAAGTAAGGGTCAAGCTGGACGTTGCGGAGTAGGATAGAGATACATTCATCATAGGGGTTCTTCACGGTATCCATCATCTCCTGGAAACTGTCACGGAACGAGCGTCGTCCAAAGAGGACATCCTGGTTTCCCTGTTTCCGTAGCTTGATACCGTATCCTAGGTTGTCTGTCATATAGTCGTTACTATCCTGAAGAGTGACGGTACCATCAAAGTCAGTGAAGAAGATGGCCTTGGGGTTTGTGCGTAGGGCAGGGAGGGTTCCAGTTCCGTTCCCGTTCCCGTTCCTGTTTCCATTTTGCTGGGCCATGTTGAATCTTTTTTGTTACGTTGTGTTGTGTTATGTTATGTTATATTATATTATGTTTTATTCTCTTAATTCGAGGTGAGAGTTCAACTAACGAGTCCTCGGGGACACCTTAAAAGCTGACAACCACTCCCTCTTATATAATGCAATGTCTGACTGTGGTGTGTGTATGAGAAGGTATAAGATGAGGGACTTTGATAGATAGACTCGATAAAAGTGAAAATGAAAATAAAAATATAAATATAAATAAAAATTGCTAATTTAGGAAAGGTGTGATGTCATGCTAACAAATAAACGTCTTATAAGTTGTATGTATCCTTGGCCAGATTGTGTTATCTTATTCTGTTGCGAGTACGTACCTATATATAATGTACCTACATGTTAGTCTTCTAGATAATAAAGTCTTGGAAGGACCAAATTAAGACTTATACCGGCGCATTGGAACGGTACATATGTATGTAAGAAGAAGAAGAAGGAGAGAAGACTTCAAGTTGGTACATACCTAGGTAAGGAACCAACATCGAAAGGTATCATTCAAACAGTTCTTTCCTTCTACTTTTTCTTTTCTTTTCGTTTCGAATACTACGCACTACGTCGTCTAGTCTTCTTTCCTAGTGTATATCGTAATTACCCCTCCATCAAATCCTATTACATTACTTCGTAGTATGTGCCTGTATCAATCAGATCGGCGATATATTTCCGTTAAAGAGAAAGTACCCCCACTGAGGCTTATTAGATTCCTTGGCGATACTATCGATAATCTACCGGGGAACCCTTGCATTAATGATCCACATATAGTATAGTGCATGTACATACATACCAGTATACATACCTACTCCGTACATACATGCACACTACAGACAAGGCGGTGGTCGGTTATTCTCCGGTGTCTTTTTTTTTTTTTCCTTTTTTTTCTGAACTTTTAATCGGGATCGGGACTTGGTCACTGCACCATCAAGCGTCATATCCAATCCAACCCTGTCTTATTTAGTTATTTCTCTTATTTTCCTCTTATCACTTTTCTATTCACTGTCTTTACTTCTTCTCAGAGTACACATCATAGATTGATCACAAGAAGAAGAAGGGTACTATTACCCTCCCACACACTCCCCCCCCCCCCTCCCCTCCCTCTCCCTCCTCTTCTCTCCCACCCCCTTTTTCTAACCCCTAGCTTATGTCCATGTCAACTTGTCGGGCCCTGAAGCCCTTATTCGGGCCTAGTAGTCGTCTCCTCTTCGATCAATTGGTTCCTTCATCGTCTAGGAAGCTTGTCATCTCGAACCGGCCCTCCTCTTCTTCATCATGTTCCATCTGCCAGCAAACCTTCAGCTTGGGTCTGAACCGCCAGATCCGGTTTTCGAGCTCGACTCCGCCGATCCCTCCCAGACCTGATGACGGTGACAAAAATACTTCCGAAGATCATTCTTTTCCTCCTTTCCCTTTCCCCCCAAGTGAGACACAGACACAAACACAGCCGCAACCGCAACCGCAGCCGGAATCGACATCGACACAAGAACAACGACAATCCCCGCCTTCCCCTCCTCCCCCTCCCCCTCCTGAACAGAAACCCCGCGGGACCCCGGAACTTCCCTCGGCGGAGAATTCGCGGCGCTCCTCCCTCAACCGTTCCCTGAGCTCCTTTATGGACCGTGCCCAGACCACCTTCTTTGCCGCCTCGCAGCGCATCAATGACTTGACGGGGTACTCCGGGATAGATGGTTTGAAGGCCCAGGTCAGCGGGTTAGAGGCAGAGCTTGCCAGTGCGCAGACGGAGCTGCATACTGCGCGGTCGGCGTACAAGAGCGCAGTGGCTGCTCGGTCAGCCACCCAGCGAGAGGTCACGGCCCTGTTGGCGCGGCAGAAGACTTGGTCGCCGGCCGACTTCGAACGCTTCACCGCCCTCTACAGACAGGACTACGAGCTCGAGGCCTCGGTGGCCGCCCGCGCCTCCCAGCTCGAGGACGCCGAGCGCGACGCCGAGCGTCTCGGTCGCGAGCTGGGCGCCGCCATCCTCAGCCGTTACCACGAGGAGCAGATCTGGAGTGACAAGATCCGCCGCATGAGCACCTGGGGCACCTGGGGCCTCATGGGCGTCAATGTCCTCCTCTTCCTCGTCTTCCAATTCGGCGCCGAGCCCTGGCGCCGCCGCCGCCTCGTCCGCGGCTTCGAGGAGAAGGTCCGCGAGGCCCTCGACGATGAACGCCGCCGGGATCGCGCCCTCAGGGATACCGAGGTCGAGGCCGAGAGGTGGGCTCAGGAAGAGATTGCCGCTTCCGCTGCCGTGACCTCCGCCGCGGGAGCTCCGGCCGCTGCCGGGGACGCGGAAGCGGAGGCGGAGGCGGAAGCGTTCGGAAGGACGGAGGCAGGTCCGGCGGAGGTAGTCGACGACATACCGACACCGGAGATCCGACCGAGTATGCCGTGGCGCACGTGGTGGCGGGAAGTCTTCCTAGACCCGAACTGGTGGAAGGCTCTGTACGCGGACCTATCAAGCGATAGGACGGTCGCCTTCCGCATGCGAGACGTCTCCCTCATAGCCCTCGAGGGCGCCGCGGCAGGCGCCTCCGTCGTCGTCACCCTCTTCTCCATCATTGTACTCGTCCGACGGTCCTAAACAAAACAAAACAAACCAGAATAAAATAATAACAAATGTCAATATAACACCAACAATTTTTTTAAAAAAAAGGGAGGACAAGAAGAGAAGAAGAAAAGGGAATATGGTAGATAAAGGGAGGTAGTGTACCGCATAGCGTGCGAGGTAGAGAGCTTAGAAAAAAGGAGGGAAGAGAAGGGAGAGGGAGGATATCTGTAGCAACAACATTGCATGACACCCCCCCCCCCCCCTTCCCTTCCGCCCCCTTGGCATGAGATGATAAATAGGGCTAGGTACGCGGACAATTCCTGTATAAGATAGGGGTAGGTAGGTTAGGTAGGTTAGGTACCTAGTTTTGCCTCTCGACAACCTTACCTACCGGTACCTACATAATATGTCATGTACCTTCTAATTGTATGTAACCTGTACCTGTACCTGTACCCGTCACTGTATGTACCTACCTAGTGAAGTTGTAGATACCTACCTCCACTTATAAGTAGATAAATTGGTTAAAGGGGGGGTGTAGAAAACTATCCTCCTCCTTTTTCATACCTTTACCTACCTGGTAGTAACCCCTTCTATCTGGTAGCTTATGTACCTAAGGAAATATGTACCTAGGTATGTATCGTTGTGAGATTTGAACGTTGTACATACAATACAATTAGTGTTACGCGATGTCCTTCCTCTCTTATCATCGTCATCGTCGCCATAATTGTAAATTTAGGTAAATTAGAAAAAAAAAAAAAAAAAAAAGCCGGTACACGTCTATCCAAGCGGTCTCACGTGCCATCTGTCTAAATACCTCCAGCTTAAAATATGACATTGTATACACTACATATATATATATATATATATAGATGGTACGTAAATTCACGTATACAAAAATCAGGAACACACATAAGCAAAGGATAAGAAAAAAAGAAGAAAAAAAGACAGAGCAACAACAAATAAAGAAGGATGATGATTGCATTATCTGCTGGTCTCTAATTAATAGTTTGAGGGGGAGGGCGAAGCGCAAAACGGTACTATATGCTCCGGCCGGGCGGGAGGAATAGACTACTAATGCGATGCGATATAGTTATCTGCTTTCTGCCTTCTTCTTTCTCTCTCTCTCACTCACTCTCTTACTCTTTCTCTCTTACTCTTTCTCTCTCTCTCTCGACGAATTTTCTTTTTTTAAACAAAGCGTACCCGAGGCTCCCGCGTTCTTCTCCCTCTCTTCTTCTTCTTTCCTGGTCCGAGATTCGCCCAGCGAATGCCATTCTTTCACCAAACGCCTGCTGTGGGTATGTGTTTGTGCGTGTCCGTGGCTTGAATAGTGTAGATAGACAAATGGTCCGCGGCCTCGGGTGAAAATCAGCCGTGTGACAACTTCCTCTCCTCCCCCCCTTTTTTTTGTTCTTCGGGTCAATGCGCCTCGCATTAGCAGATTGCCTCGCCTTCGTGCCGCGCTTCCCATGGCTTATAACAAAAACGATTGAAAATCCCTACATTCACCTTCCGGGGTTGTTGCCAGCAGTCAATCTCAGGAAATCCTCTACTTCCAATCCCGGCTCCTAATCAAAATCCGCCGTGTACGAAAATCCGCGGAATTCTTCTTGCATTGCTTGAGAAAGTACTGTAGTTTTATTAGCATAATGAACGTCTCCGAGGCGAATAAAGATATGCTTACCTGACTGCACTGGCGTTAGTACCGGTGTGACACTAGTAAACTCGGAATCGAAATTGCTAGTATCAGTCGCGTTCTTAATCGTGGGCATGAACGGAGGCGAAACCCTCTTGTGGTAGATATCATCCCACACAATATTTTTGAAGAAGGGCTGACTCATGACCTCCTGAGCATCAGTCGGCCCACTTCCCAGTCGCTGGTCTGGGTCTCTCGTAAGGAGCTTCTGTAGAATAGAGACGGATTCTCTCGGCATATGAATGGGATATAGAGGTTCGTCTGCGAGAATTGCATCGTAAATCTCATCTTCATCTTCTCCTCGGAAAGGAGATTGCTGCAAGAGCATTTGGTAAATCAAGACGCCAAATGCCCACCAGTCTACCGCTCTACCATATTTCTTATCTAGCAATATCTGTACGAACGTTAGATGCCTACCCTTGCGTAACTGGAATAGGAAGCCGGGGGAACGTAGCATACCTCGGGAGCCATAAATTCCGGCGTGCCGCAGAAAGTGCTCGTCGTGGACCCATACCACATGTCCTCTTTGCACAGACCGTAATCTGCGATCTTTATATGACCGTCTAGAGTGAGGAGGATGTTGTCAAGCTTGAGATCACGATAAATGACGCCGTTCTCGTGGAAATACTTAAGGGCCAAGCAAACTTCGGACGCGTAAAATCTATCCAGGTTGTCAGTAGGTGTATCCCATAAAATTTTGTTCCTCGTAGACTTACTGTGCACGTTTAGTGCCAAACTGGCCGCGTTGGATGTGAAGCATCAGATCGCCACCGCTAATGTACTCCATGACAAAATACACCCTCGTCTCAGTTTGGAAACATGCATGCAGGTTAGTTAGGAACGGGTGACGTTCCCTGTTCGCGATCAAGAAAACCCTCTTCTCTGATCGAATGCTTTCGACTTCATCGTTCTCAATAATGAACTCCTTTTTGAGGACTTTGATGGCATAAAGTCGCCGCGATTTCTTCGTTTCTGCCAGCATGACTTTACCGAAATTACCCTTACCGAGCACGGCGAGAAAGTTGAAGTGATCCAGGCCGATACGCTGTCCCGTGCCCGGATCTGTTGCTAAGGGTAAGGGTTTCCTTGAAGGGGGTGGTAGCATAGTACCAGATGTCAGCGAAGCGGCCTCCTGTACCGGTTGCGGCTTCGATACCGGTGCAATAGGGGGGTACATCTGATGCTGCATCTGCGGTGGTGGTGATTGCGGTTGTTGGATAGGACGTTGTTGTTGTTGTTGCTGCTGCTGTTGCTGCTGCTGCGGTACTTGTGGCTGACTCGGGGGATAGTTGGAGATGTTCGCATACGCAGCCGGGTTATACTTTGGCTGCGAAGGTACATTATATGCATGGCTTGCGGCATATGGATCATCTTGAACATCCATGGGTCCGCCGAAGCCACCTACCCTTCCTGAATAATCCTGCATCTGTCCAGGGCGGCTGGACTGGGAACCCATGGTACCGCTCATCGCGGCCGTGGCGGCGGCAGCAGCAGCGGTTGAACCAGATGAAGTACGATCAGGGTGGATCGGTCTCGTTGGCGACGTCTGGCTGGCATACATAGCCTTCGCAGCGTCGGCAGCTTCTTGGGAAGCGATGCTGGGTTGGTAAGATGGCGCTGCGTGACTGCTATATGGCGACATGGGGCCTGAAGATGTGCTTGACGGGCTCATCTTGCCCTGCCTAAGCGTCTTTTCGCTCAGTGATGTCGCTTTCTGTTGTCGTTGCTTTTGTGACCTGATGCCTTCAAGGATCTGATTAGCAACGGCCATACTCATGCCGCAGAAATCTGGGACGAGATGGACGCATTGGGCGTGAGCCGTCAGTCCACATTCTATGAAATCGTTAGCGAAGCTCGTGTAAACAGGAGGAGACCGATTCTCATCCTACCTGTACATTTCCTGCAGTTCTTCTTGCCAAAAGGCAAAATATAACCACAATGGCAGCACCAATTCGCGGTAACGTTAGAGAAGGGCGAGAATCTGTGAGGGATACGGTGGTTGATTTTCTCCTCGTCCGGATCCGTTTCGGCGTTGCTTTTACTAATGCACTTCGTGACCACGCTCGGATAACACTTCGTATGGCAGGTGTATTTGCAGTCCTCACACTGCATACCTGCAGAATACTTGAGAAAATCACCACACAGGGCGCAACGCATGATGTTGTAGAACTGGTGTTGCACGAACTTGTGTCCGTACATCTCGTGGACCTCTTCCTTGCGTTGGCGAATAGCCCCCTTTCGTCCAAGTCCGAGATCGACAGGCCTACGGTCTTTATTCTGCTTGATGAAGTTAAGGGACAGGTGAATAGAGCCTGTGGGCTCCAGATTAAACCATGCGTCGATCGGCTGGGAGGTGACTTGCGGCACCGCTTGCGGCCCGAACGGCGGGTTCGGACCGGGAAGGCCAGGTGACGAAGGACCGGCACCGGACTGCGATTGCTGTTGAGAGTCCACAGGGAACTGAGGCGGAGGCGCGCCGGGCCCTCCCATCCTATCGGCAGATACCCAGCCAGAGTTATTAACCTCTGCTTCGATCCTCTTTCGTCGCATCTCTTCCACGATGTCCGAAATTCTCACCCATAGCATAGCGATAGGTAGGGCATGCTCACCCGGCTTATCATATACCGTGAGCTCGATCTCGTTCGCCTTATCCACCTCAATATTGTGGTATTCGGCTTCCCATCGATCATTTCGTGACACCCTCGTTCGCGCGACGACATTGTCTTCAACTTTAACGGCGATAAACGTTTCCGGGCCTCGCGAAAATCGCCCGGTGCTAGCATGATCGACGTCCCTCACCTGAATAACCCTAATGGAAAGCTGTCCAGTCAGCGGTTTACGCAGGTTCGGTGTATTGATGCTGTCATCTATGAGATGTTTGTTAGCGCGGGACGACGAGGCCGAGGCTGCGGGAAGGGTAGCAAACCGTCGGGGGAATCGGCAGAATCCAAATCGTCTATGTGAAGTTCTTCGTATCTCTTGAGTGCCTGCTTCAAGAGGTGAATCTTTTGTTTACTTTCAACCCTCCTCGCAGCGGCGTCGGCCTTGCTCTTGCGGTCGCCTTCCATGCCGTACAACTGGACCATCTTTTCTATTCCCTTTAGATATTGCTCCTCAACATTAAGTTTAAACTGGATCTGGGAGAGCATGAGTTGGATTCGGGGACCGAGGTATGGAGTATCATATTTTATAAGATCTAGAGGCGAAGAAACGGTCAGTTAAGCTGATAATGATATAAGGAAGGTATCTATAACGCTGGCGTTCGCAGGAGCAGAAAGTCGGCTAGGCATAAATGTGCGACAGACCTAACTTGGTAAAGTTGGGCCTCAGCTTCGGAGCGGTGGAGGCTGGCCCTGGAGGCGGATACGGGTGTCTAGGCGGCATCATATCTCCGTGACCACCGATCTGACTGTAGGGTAACGAGCCGTAAGAACCCCTATCGGCCGACCATGCGCCAGCATCTTTTGGAGGAGGAGGTGGTGCTCCTTCACCATCACTCCGCATGCCCAAGCTTGGGGGGCGTGCCGAGCTGGCTGCGGCGGAGGTTGAGCCGATATCCATGTTCTCGACACCTTGTCCTATACGCTTCATCTGTAAATCACGAAGCTTCTCCTCGAAAAACTGTAGGTTCCGACGCCCTTCTCGCATCTGACTATCTAAACGGGACCGAACATCGTCATTATTAGTCTGTTGTCGCATGGAATTTGCGGCATTGATCAGAGCCTTCTCGCGCTCGATCTTTTTGAAAATATTGGCCATAGCATCTTCGTCGTTCATGTTGGCGGGGGGGTGGCGCG
This sequence comes from Hypoxylon lienhwacheense, assembly GCA_902806505.1. Classification (NCBI taxonomy): domain Eukaryota; kingdom Fungi; phylum Ascomycota; class Sordariomycetes; order Xylariales; family Hypoxylaceae; genus Hypoxylon; species Hypoxylon lienhwacheense. Next base: position 3,547,534 of record CADCWW010000001.1, on the reverse strand, counting down.
TCGTCACGCGCGGGACCGATATATGTTAATTTTTTTTTTTTTAATTTTGAGTGTTGCTAATGTTGATGTTATATGAGCGAGAGGATGTGTACGTGTTGCTTGTGCTTGTGCGTGTTGCTTTTGCGTATGCGTATGCGTATGTGGAGAGGAGGATGGTAGAAGGTCGTGAAGCAACAGCAGAAAAATACGGATAGTCAGAGATAATGCTAGATGCTAGAGTAGCTTCAAGACCAATCTCTCATAACTGACTAGACCTACTCTACCACCGTCCTTCGAGAGCATATGGTACTAGATATGAGGCACTGGGGTAAAGGTAAAAGGTAGAGAGGCACACGAGGCACAAGGCACAAGGCACAAGGCACACAAAACCCTCGGTTACCGATAGCGTCGTCTTGCGACGGTGGCAGTTGGCCAGATAATCCCAAATCTGAAGCAATACGGAGCTGTCGGAATAGCGAGTCCGAGAGCGGAATAAATTGGGTAATGTGTAAGGCCAGCAAAAAAAAAAAAAGAAAAAAGAAAAAGAAAAAGATTAAGAGAGGGAGAAAAAAAATAGTAGTGCGATGTCGTCAGTTGTAAAGATGAAAAAGTACGAGAAATACGCTACTGTCCTGTTAAAGGTGATAATGTGCAAGTTTGCGTTATGTCAATGGCGGGGTTTTGTGTCTCGCATGCGATGGTCTGGGGCGGGCGCGAGCACGGTTTTTTTTCTTGTATGGATTGTATATTAATATGTACCTATATATATGTAGGTACCTGACGATAACTCTATAGCGTACATATAATGTATGTATACATGTACATGATGTATGTAGTTGAACCGTCCTATAATAGTACCAGGGTACATACCTCTTTGTAGGACATCGGACATCAGGATATACATAAGTGGAGTTTAGACTACATATAATAGTACCTACCTCTTATTGTTATTGTAATAACATTACGGAAGGTTATACCCGAGTATAAGTGGATTTACACTATTTAACTCTGACTATCGGGCAGGTACTACTTACTACCTACGTATACGTCAACGAAAAGGTAACGGTCGAAGAAACTGTAAAAAGGATCCAACCTTAGATAAGGGGAAGCGCATAGCAGAGTCCCCGAGGTAAGATGTATGTATGTATGTACATACAGGTACGGATCCTTATAAGTGGTTTACTGTACCGTACATACCTCATTATGTCGGTGTCAGCCGTCTGTGTGTGTCTTTGGTTTACCAGGTAACCTAATGCAGAGACTGCGTAATTGGTGAGTTATAGAATATGTAGGGTTGTATTGATAAAATGCAGAGCCAACCACCACGACAATAAACTAGGTACATACTTACATGTAAGTTACTATTTATTATTTTAATATGTTTATTTATTTTATTTTTGTTGTTTATTTACCCATCCATCTTAGGTCTCAGTTTCATTCTATAAGAGAGGTATTATCTTTACTTTAGGTAAGAGTACTTACCTGATAGGTTGCATAGGTACATACCTACTTGGAATAAACAAAGAGCAAGAAGATACATCAATGCAGGACATAGAATGAAAAGGGGGAATATCTGAAAGGAGAACGAATACATCGGACGAGGCGAGATCAATCGATTTCAAAACAGCCCATGTTCCATTTGAGTTGGAACCTAACTTACATTCTTAAGCAAGGTCCATGGATGAAAAGTATCTATCTGATCGATGAAGTTTTTAAGTCCTTCGAATACTTCATCATTCCTTTACTACACAACAATGTCAACAATGTATGCGCGTACAATGATGATGACGGTAATGATAATTTTTCATACTCAAGCTAGGCAATATGCAATACGAGATCAGCTTGGAAACGATCGTCATTTGCGCACATGCATCGAAATGCAGGATAGAGTCGCGCGGCTCACTTACATACATAGCAAATCGGTGTAACTGCCTACCTGGTATACATCACCAAGATTGGGCATCACGGGAGGAAACGAAAAAGAAAAGACTCTGTCTAATCCATGTAGCTGAGCAGGAGGAGTTACGCGTCCCAAGTGCATCTAGTAGCACAGAACCCAGACACAAACCAACCTGACAGACATCCGACTTACAAGCTACAACATAGGTTAGGTAGGTATGCCGTATTTCCTTTCAAGTTAACCCATCTCCAACATGTGACTTAGCAATTGAGAGTCAGAATTGAGTCAAGACGAAGAAGAGAGACGAGACATTAGTCATCTGAAGAATACCGGTAGTAGCGATGTGTGGACGGTATCGTACTACCTACCTACCCTTGTGATTGGTTCATGTCGCGACTTATAAGCACATCAAGCACATCAGACACACCAAACACATCGTAGACAACGAAAGAAAGGAAGAAGAGAAAAAAAAATTACCCCCACATCGTCGATCGAGGTTGTTCGTCCTGTCAGGATCGGAGATGTATTGCGGCTATTATGCCATCAACCTGTCTCCCGAACAGATCCAACCTACCCACGTAATATCCTACCTCATACTATGTCATGACTTTCTCCGTCGAGGGGGGATGTAACATAAAGTTCTCCTATCAACAACGGTGCTTCGGTGCCCAAGAAGGGTAGCCAGACAGCCAGACGTAACAAGTTCGCATTTATACTCTGCATGCAACATCCGCATTAGGGTAGTCAGAGAGAGGTATCATTGATATTTACATTAAGATCCATCCAGAACTGCCGTCATCCGCTCTTATCCTGTCTTGTTCTCCCCGAACCCGTACAACATGCGGCAAAGCTAAAACACAATTCCTCGTCCACGCTCTCTCTCATCATACCGCTTGTCCAGGCGGTGTCGAAGTAGATGCCACACTAACCTTTTCGTTGCCCGGGTTTGCACCTGCAGCGGTAGTGGTAGTAGTAGCAGCAGTCGGCGACTGCGATACCTGCGGCGGCACCGGCGCATAGAACCCAGCGAAGCTTTGGTATTTCTGCGCCGCTGGGTTCGCTTGACCGACATTCGGCGCCGGGGCACCGGGCGCGTTCTGTGCGTTAGGCGCGGGAGCGAACAGCATGGGAGCGGGCTGTGCTCTATCGGGCTGCACGGGCGCGGGATACGGGTAGTAAGGCGCGACACCGGGCGGCGGCGGAGGCGGGTAGTACATGGCTCCCGGCGGCGGGGGCGGGGGCATGACGATGCCCGCAGGCCTCATTAGGTTCCGCTTGTGCGTGTCGATGCATGCCATGATGAAGAGGATGAAGTGAGTGATGGCCGAGAGACAGAAGAGGGCGTCGACGGCGTTTAGCATCGGCAGATACCTGCCGTTTATGTACTCAGCATTGTCGGAGCCGTAGTCGTCGCAGTAATTGTAACTATGATAGAAGGACTCCTCGTCGTCTTCCGTACAGTTTCTTATCATCGACCTTACGGATAAGGTGACCGTGACCGTGAGGAAGACGGCGAAGAGGCAGGCGAGCCAGAAACAGAGATGTAAGCCGACGTGCGCTCCCGGATGGATCCCGCGTTTTGTACCCGACCGCTCACGTACGGCATAGGTGATTAGCTCGGCCCCGTTCCACAGGATGGCGACGATGGTGATGGGCAAGGCATAGAGCGCGATGGCCTCCCTTTCGCCTGGTTCGTCGAGTAAAACACATGCCAGGACTAGGATCACTATGGCGAGGACGATTGAGAAGGCGGTGAGAGCGAGTTTGCTGATTGTCCAGGTTTTAGAATAAGGAATGACTCGAACGGGCTGGCCATAAGGATACGACTGTAGCTGGTAGGGATACGGTGCATAAGGTAATTGAGGATACGGTTGCAACGGTGGTTGCTTTTGCGCAGAGGGCGGTTGGGCAGCTGGAGTGTCCGTTGGATTAGCCGGCGCTGCGGACGTGTCCCTATTCACAGGCCCCGCAGGTTGACTCGTTGTCGGACTCGAAGCATCTTCACGATTGATCGATGCGGAGTTGCGCACAGGTGAAATTTCGGGTTCCTCTCTCGCCTCAATCGCCGGCTGTGAATTTTCGTTTGACACCATTTTTATTATAGCCGTTTGCAATACGCAATTTCAATTCATGACCTTTCTTTCAATGCGACTCGGGTATACCAACTAAGATTATTATATAAATAAATAAATAAATAAATGACACTAAACAAGAAACGAATGGGATGAATCTGAGTGATATAACGAATGACAACGAGCTGAACGAGTGAGAAATAAAGGAGCAAGCAGCACGCGAGGGTATAGACGATACAACTGCAGAAACAAAATGGGAGATTGGAAGTGGACGCCTAACCGACTTTTTATCCAAGAAATATAAGAAGCCAAGCATTTTTTTGGCCCCCTTGGCTCCTAAAACGTCCTCCCGCCGACGCGATTCGCTAGGGTCCAACAATCATTTTTGGGCGTGAGGATGAATGTTATTTTACCTTATGTGCCCTGATATAACTACCTCGTAGGTAGGATATGGTTCGAGTGGAGGTCTAGATCGATAGACCTGCCCAGCACAGGTGGCTGCCTAGAAGGCGAGGTACATTACGAGATAGCCATTACTGGATTCGTGCTAAACCTGAAGCTATTTTAAGCCTAAACAAGAGCGCAGCCCTGGTCCCAGACCGGCCCAATCGCCGAGTTGGTCAACCCGTACCATGTGATAGGGATCAAGGACACATAAAGGTCAAAATTTATTACAAGCACCACGGCGATGTGCCAAGGTCTCTGGATTAACTGATATATATTACCTAGGTATATTTTTACATAGCAAACGATTTAGATCTAGCAATGGGTATAATAATAAGCTCAATGTCGTGATTCATCATCTATTCTCGAAGGATCTTAATGTCACATACTCCCGAATAGGGTATAAGTCCGCAGCACACGATTAACGAAACAGGAGGCGAAATAAGCATTGGAAGTGATGGTAGGCAGCGATTCCACACGTGACGCTGGTAGGAGACGAAATTCAGGATGGATGCCTTGGCATAAAGGGGTATCGTCGTGTCGGATCTATACAGCTTAAAAACAAGGTACATACATGCAGTCAAGTTCCAAGAACAGTAACCTCCAAATATACAGCCCACACGAATTCATTAAACAAGCTCCGTACCTGATATAAGCGCGCGATGGAATGATAGTCAAAGACGTGGTATATCAGTTCAGCGTTTCCTCGCCAACTTGGACCAACCTCGAAGCCGCGCGCCGAAAAAGTATAGGACGTAGACCAACGCTACAAGGCCAAAGGAGATGAAACCCAACGTCGCCATCGCCCACTTGGCACCTAGATTATCAAACATGACGATACCTAAATAGGATTATCGATGTCAGAGCCAGGCCAGATGGCATCGTCTGCGGGGAGCACGATTGCTTACCGATATGACAACAAGCGGCCGCGATCAGAAAAGAGGGTATCAGAAACGCGGCTATGGCCGACGCCGCCACGTTCGTGTACGAGTCCGCGATGTAGTTGAGCATGCCGAGCCAGAGCAGCGGATCGCAGAACCCCAGCAGGCCGCCGGCTATGACGGGCGACCAGAACGACACGCTGCCGTCGCAGGTGAACGCGAACCACAGGAGCGAGACGGGGAAGCCCCAGACAAACAGCAGCGAAGTCAAGAACCTCGCCTCCGGACGGCCCACGCCGCCGTTCCTCCTGCGGTCGCGTCTGTAAAACCAGGTCTGGACCGGCACGAAGGCGAACATGACCGCCACGCCGACGACGAAGTTGAGGTACGTCAAGTCAGCGTCCATATATCTACCTCGTAGCACCGTCAGCAGAGACATCTTCGACGTGACGAAGATAAGATCAAGGGGGGGTGCTTACGATAGCCCGTTATTGAGCACGAACACGTCGAATACCCCGTCCAAGTATAGATAGAGCAGGCCGTAGGCAAACCCGTTGTAGATGCCCAAGAACGTAACGATCGGCTCGGTAAGCATGATGCGGAAGGCCATGGACGTGACGAACCGCATTTCTCGGAGCACGTCCACTCGCTCCTCCATGACGACGACGTCGGTTGGGTCGGTCGACTTGTGCTTCTTCGCCGCGTTGCTGATGACCACCCGCGGCAGCGTCTCCGGGATAAAGCACATGAGGACGGCAAATGCGGCGCCGATTATCACGCTGTCAGGTGCTGCTGTGTTAGGACCACGCTTCCTATGACTCGCCCGCCAACAAGACGGCTCGGGGAAGACGCAGACTCACTTGATCCAGAACACCCACGGCAGCCCCATATTCTCGTTCTCGGCAATGAGCTCCCCGACCGGCGACCCGATACTCGGGCCCCAGTTCGCCGACAGGACGAAGAGCGCCATGGGCTGGCCCGCGCCGTCCATGTCGCCGAAGAGGTCGGCGATGGTGCCGGCCACGTTGGAGAGGGCGGTGCTCCCGGCGGCTCCGCAGAGGAATTGGAAGATGATCAGCATGGGCAAGTTGCGCGCCAGCGCGTTGCCGATGTTCAGGACCGCGTAGCAGGCGATCGACGTCACGTAGATCCATTTCCGCCCCCCTATGTCACTATATCGAGAACGCTCCTTTTAGCTTCTGCGCCTCGGATCCGCGGGAATCTTAGGGGAAAAGTTCTCTTTTTCTTTTTCTTTACGTACGACAGAGGTCCTAGAAACGCCGGCCCGACAGCCGTTCCTACGATGAACATGCTTTGGCCCAGGGTGACCACTTGCGTCGAGCCGCCATACTTCTCCTGGACGAGGAACTCGGCGCTGACGTAGGTCGTGGTCGTGAGGGTGATGAAGGTTTGGAGCAGGCAGTACACGGAAATGATAGACCATTTCTTTACCGGGCTCCAGTGGATGGGGTGGGATGCGCTGCTAAACTCGACCTTCTGGAGCACCGAAAGCGCCGCGTCCGCTCCCGTGTTAGGGGTGCTCGTCGTCGTCTGTTGGCCCTTCTCTTCTTCCATTTTTCTTCGGGCAGGGCACGTGGGAGTCGTCTCGAGCTTCTGCTGATTTCACGAGAACACGGACAGCCATCCTGGTGGCCGAGAGCTACGGGCCGCATTATGTATATAATATATCTACAACGATCTAAGGGGGAGGGGTGGTCGTTTTCAGGGGTGGGAGCATGTAAGCTGCAAATGCTATTGGATGCTCCGTCTATGCCACCTACTTCGTCATGATAAAGGAAAAGAGAGAAAAAAGAAAAAAAGTCAGAAAATCTTCGGAGACGACGAAACGGTTCTCGGCCCATCAGGCTGGGTCCAATCAAGATCCCCGGATGCTTATCATCAGGATGGTACCCCCCTTGCACGATGCCAGATTCTTTACATGTTCGAAAAGGGGGGTGTGGGCATTTATTCGGAGGGATTCAGAATTTAGAGCGTCGAATGGCGTTTCTCGATAGAGAAATCTAGCCCGATGATTCGTGGCCGGGCCGGACCAATACACGTTTCTGGATTTCTTTATCCCCATAGCCTCGGTTTCGCCCGTGTCTGTGGCTGACTCGAACACGAATGGTCTGTACAGCGTAAAGATCAGCTTTAGGTTAGATCGTTCGTCGCCAAACTAATTCTAGCGTGGATTGAACGTACAGTACAGGCAATTAGAAAGCAGGTAGCATGATCAGATCAGAAGTTACTTTACATATCATGATATTGTCTTTCGAGGTGGCAATACAGGATAATTCTTGTCATCTTAAGGGTACCTACCTATGTTTAATCATCTTTCTTTTCAACTTCAAAATAACAGGTACCAAGCAATAGTATACTGTGCCATATGAGTATAAGAACGATTGATCAAACTAGAGTAGGGTATGATATCATCAAATTAAAAGTAAATATAGTATATAAATGCATTATGTATTCAAATAAATTATTTCTCTTAGCCGTCCTAATATCGCATCGAGGATGCTTCCCCTGTTCCTAAACGTCTCTTAGATTTCTCATATCACTTACATGATTACCATCTGAATGAAGTACATTTCACAACCTGGCTCAATTAGACCTGAACCACGAGCGTAACTTTGGTGTCAAGCACCAGGTAGGTATGAAAGTAAAAATGATTTAAATCTTACTGTAAATGGCATTGTTTTATGTATATTCGTCCGTCCACAGCACATGGCTGCCCAAGCCCTAGATTATGGTGGCGTGGCTCCTTTTGGCGACCATTATGAAAAGAGTACGGAGGAGTATCTCTGATCCCCCATCCCCGAATCCGCGATTCAATGCTGCTCTTATATCTAGAATAGTGATATGATAAGCCACAACGGAGTTAGTGACATAAATCCCTAACCAGGTTTATGTCTCGGTGTCCGCGTAAGACGAATGATCTTTGTAATTCTTGGGACATATCTGCAGGGGTTTCCTCTCGAGTGGGCAATGGCGAATTAGATGGTTTATTTTCACTTTTTATTTATTACTGTCATATACCAATGCCATACTTCTCATAACTGAAGTGATCTAGACTCGGTATAATCTCACCCCAACCGTCGTCAATCTCCCCTAACTGCCACTCGTTTCCGATCTCGATCATCCTCGTCCTCCCAGCTAGCACTTCCTTTTGCCTTGTCTCATACTCGATTGCTAAATCTGGGTGCGGTACCCAAATAACTCTCATCCCAGCCCGCCTTCCGGCCTCCACCCCAGCCACGCTATCTTCGAAAACCAGGCATTCTTCAGGCGTAATCGGGTTCTCACCTCGATCTACCGTCTCATTCAGCGACTGCAGCGCGAGTAAGTATATATCAGGATGTGGCTTTCCGCGGCCTTCTACTCGTTCGTCGTCGCCTAGGATCCGTCTCCTGGGATCAAAATAGCTAAGCAGCTGCTTCGTTTCTGGCCTCGAAGTTTTCTGCTCGTAGCTCTGAGTCTTAGTGCTAGATGCTAACGCCAGCTCGATCCTTTCTCCGGTATGAGCGTTGCGTGCGTGGCTGAGGTTTGACAGCAGCGTCTTCGCGCCGGGCAGCGGCGTGCAGTCTGGGAAACGCAGCCGCATGAGCTCAGATGATTCGCGGGCGAACCGCTCGCGAGAGATGGGCAGCTGGGCCCAGTTATGAAACACATTGCCGTTTGTTGAGTCTGGCACACCCATGAGCTGAGCTCGAATGGACCGGGTTAGGGCGGGTCTCCCGTATTTTTCGAGGAGCTGGTTTGTGCATTGCGTAATTATGTCTTCGGTGTTGATGAGTAACCCATCCATGTCGAAGATGCATGCCCGGATCGGGGGAAAGCTGGTGATGGATGGTTCTTTTTAATATTAATGATTTCATGATAGGTATTGATCTAGGTATTGATCAAGGTAAGGTCACTTACTCTGTCTTAGGAGGAAGCATGGTTACTATATGCTAGTTGAAGGCTTATAGTACTGAAGTCTTAAATCTAGATGGACGGTATGATGAAGAATAGGAGGAATGAAGCTTAGTTCGAGATTTTGTTGGTAGAATTTAATTAATATACTTCCCTGGTATTCATAAATGCATACTTAATATAAGATATGTCCTTGCTATCTTCATAGATGTGTTTACGTTACAACTAGTTGATTAACTGTAGGTAGTTACATCATATACTGTATTTAGGTATACATGGTAATATTGATAAGTATAAGAGGTTAACTGGTTGGTTGAACGCCCTATTGTAACCTGATTAATAGGTACATACCTGGGTATAGCCTCTGTGTAACTTGTACTATAGTATAAGGTTTAGAAGTGGAGAACGGTGCACGAAAGACAAAGGCTAAAACATGGGCTAATAAAGAGCAGATAAAATCTACAGCAGGAATCCGTAAGGTTGCGTATGACAGACCCAGACGGTCGGCGGCTATACTGTACTGGGTTAGTGGTAGTTAGGACCGATCCGTAAAGGCACTAGGAGAGCGCCTTGCCAAGGCTGCTACCCGTCACTAGCGTTCAGACGTAATTTAGTAGGTACTTTTATCACAGACTTAGTCTTAAGCCTTTAAGACTTAAGTATCTTGCTTTAGTGATTTTATATTCTGTAATTTGTATTTGTATTTATATTTATATTTGTACTTACAGTGGGTCTTAGAAAATAATAGGTAATCAAATCTAAAAATCCTAAGCTACCATAATATCTTTAACAATATCTTTTATTTTAAAATAACTCCTACCCCTCCTTTAAACTTAAATGGTATCAAAAAATAATATTCTCTTTATAAAAGGACGAGGATTGCGATGTAATATTTATCTGGTTTTTTAGTTAAAGCAATTACAACAAAAGAGGGCATTTTTTGGCGGAGTGTTTACTAAATTAGTGATAAATATAAGGTTTAAAAATTAAGCCGCTCTTTCTTTGGCTGAGGGCGTAAGAAGAAGTTAGAGGACCGCGATAAAAGGTATATCAGACGATTGATTAGTTAAAATCTTTTCGTTTCAGCTGCTTCACTAGCTATAGGGATCAATTTTCGGGTGTCGGCGTAGATTATAATAACCTGGCTTAAAAAAGAGGGCATTATACACTTTAAGGCTTTTAGAAAGCTTAAACTAAGCCTTAAATATGTTCGAAAACGCTTAATCTTTACCCGATAGCATGCCGGAAAGCCTTTATCCTATTACCGTAAATGGATTTTCTTAAATAAATTAACGGTGACTCGTGGTAAAAGTGAACGCATAACGTAGGTATTTTGCAAACCGGTTTATCGCACCGTTTTTTTAACCTCAATTTTATTTATACGTCGTTTACTAATTACTTTATTTTAGGACGAGAAATTAAACCCTAATAATATCCAACCAAAAACCAAACCAACGAGACACTCGCAAATGTTTTAGGGTGCGTTTGGGTTTAGAAAATGTTATCCTTTAATAGATCTTTATGGCGATCCCGATGCGAACCGTACGGGTATTATAACGGCGGTTATATTAGAGGTTTTTAGAGTTATAGTTCCGTTAATTTGCTTAAAAGGCTTTATATTCGTTATAAATAACGCTTTTACGCATATAGCTCGAATAATAAAGGATTGGTTAATTAATTAAACTGATAAAAATGAGATTACTTTAATAAATTAGCCTTTTTATTCTCTTAATTTTAATCTTATTGAAAACCTATGGAAATTATTTAAGGAAAGGATTTGCGTTAGGCAGTTTAACCTTTCAGATATGTTTTCTAATGTAGAATTAATGAATTTATTAATTAAAACCGTTAATGAGGTATGGGATAATTTTAAAAAATTTATATTAAATCATTTAATAAAAAGCTTTAAAAATAAATTAAATGCGGTTATAATTACAAAGGGCTGGTATATTAAGTATTAGTAAATCAATTAAAATATTAAAAGAAAGCTTTTTTTTTACTATATATTATATAAAAATATCAAATCAATCTATTTATAATTAATTATATAAAATGTGTTTATATATAAAAGGTGATATACGCGTTTTAATGATATTGCGGGGTAGATTTTAAATTACCTGTTATTTTTTACTAATGTATATTTATATTTATCGGATAATTAGTTCTTTACTATGTAATTCTCTATTACCTGATAATCTTCCTTATTTATCATTGATCCTACATACTATGTAAAATTCTTGTAAGATTGAATTAGGGATCTTCTCTCATTTTACTCCTATTAAATAACAATGAAACCTGACAATAAAAATGCATCGACGCAACGTGGGGGCTGACGCCAGCGACTCTGAGCTCGTCCCATCTTTCACTCGGATGCTGCATGGACTATGACTCCTTACTGGGAATAGTTCCATTATTAGAACAGGCTCTTCGTCTTTAAGTACCTCAGCTAGTAGTATATGAACGGCTGTAAGGCCATCTCATAATTATTAATGTAGGTAATCTTATGTTCTGTCAAACTTGCCCAAGGAAATGTCTGTCCCTCCGGTATGTGACATATCCATGATACTATCGCTCAGTTTGTGAACGTGTTAGTCGGAAGATGGAGCGCAGAAAGTCGGCGCGTAAGGTCTCATCCTGCCTATAGTACGTGGCCTAACTAATCCTCGATCCGATAGTCACACCTGAAAATTATACCCGAGCTATCGTCTCCCTTTCTAGAAGATATTCGAGCACATCAGCCTTCCCGGGAAATAATTATGTCGACCTTGGAGAATGGATGCTCCAAGACCGTAATCTTCTCACCACCGTCAAATCGGAAGAAGAGGACGTTCTTTTCCATTCCAAGTCCGAACAGCCTCACGACCTAATCGTGGTATATAGCAGCGGAGAGAGGAAGTGGGGTGTCCAACAATATAGTCAGGAGGAACATGAAGCCTTCTACACAACTCCCTCTGGTCCGACGGGAGGCTCTGGACAGTTGGTCTTCATTCGAGGCTTCATATCACCGTCATGGGTGTCTGTGCTTGGCAGCAAATATAACATAGACCCGGAATTCTTCAGGCGGCACATGGATTTTCTTTCCGCGAGCATTGACAGACATGCATACAGTTTCCCATCACTTGCCAGCTCCTCGAATAGAATATTCCGACTTTGTGTGAGCACTCTTCTTCATCGCGATGATTTCGGTGGGCAGGATCTTCAGTCGCAACGATCAGCTCAATCTGCCGAGCTTGCGGCATATCGGACGCAACAACTCGGGTCTACTAGAGTCTGCTGCGGAGACTCCCTAGTTCGCGAGTATTCCACTGTTTGCTCGTCTTTTTCCGTCATCGAGCAATGGATCTCGCTCTGTATCACAAAATCAGACAGAGGCTGGGCTGGTAAAAAGAAACTCGTGCCACATATCGTAAGGAACATATTCACTAATATCTTTACTCAGTCATCGCGTGGATGGACCATGGCAGACCCTTGGAGAAATCACCTCCGGGGCCGTGGACGAGTCACATCGAGGCTAACGCTACGCCACTACCTGTCCTTCAATACCATCACAAAATGGCATTCCGAACGACTACCAATCGTCTAGATCCCGACGCAAATGCCTCGGCAGAGGTCCAGCAAAGCACGGCCATCCTCCCGTTGCAATACGATTCGTTGGTCGCCCTTGTCGATCTGACCCGTCGCGCGCCTCAAGATCCACTTTCCATGTGTATCCCGTTGTTTGCACATGCTGCTTTCTCCGAAGTCCAATTATTGAATCTTATGGAGTCTAGAATCCAATTACAGATCAACTCTATAGCCGACGGCGACTCGTCTGATGCGGTGGTGTCCTTTCAATACTTCTCAAGCATTCTGAATCGACATGCTCAGCAACTGAAGGATAGCACACGCGCACTCTGTGGCTTGGCTGAGCGGAGTGGCCAAGATTTGGACGAGACCAAGACGAAGAGTCAGATGGCAAGGATTTTTTCGAGTAGTTCCGACGGTGCCTTCACAGCAAAGGGGATCTTGGAAGATTATGAACAGCTCCATGTTCGTTGCACGGGTTTATCAAAATTGTGTACCCGAGGGATAACCCTAGCGATGAACAAGGCCACGATCGAGGAATCTCGCAAAGCAATCGAGCAATCTGAGCGAGTGAAGAAGTTAACTCTGCTCGCGACGCTCTTCATTCCTCTCAGCTTTTGCTCTAGCTTATTTGGTATGAATATTGATCTCCTCGGACAGGACACGGTACCGTTCTGGTGGTTTTTTGTCTGGTGTACACCGATCACTCTATTCGCCTACGTCTTTTACCTTTGGGACTTCCAAGTTTTGAAGCGATGGTGGGTAAGACTTTGGAAACGATTCTGTGGTGTTCGACGAGAGATGATGGTTGGGAGTAATGAGAAGGATCCTAGTCGAATCGTGTGAAGTTGCCACTCATGCTTCCCATATAAACACCAACAAACATGATAGTATTGGCTGTGATATGTCTTCGTATAAAATACATCATGTAGTATTTACACGCCTCCAGACATATATTATAGGGGTATAACACCTACACACATATACCTGTATACCAACATATACACGTCGATATATTGAATAATATTTGTACCTAAACTCACGTCTGGTTGGCATGGGTATAGTGATGTACTGTCTATGTAGATGATATAATAGGCTGCACCTTCGAACATAGCCGCCTAAGGATCTGACGTCCTGTGACTTACCACCGTATGGTTGTAGGATGTACTGTTGATTATACCCCGCCCCGCATGACCATGGACTAGGGTTATAAATTTCAAGATTAACGAATGATCGAATCCTTCCAAGGTTAACTTCTACCTGCAAGCACTAAAGAGTACTACGTACCTTATACACTTACATCTCGACGACTTTTCGAGATTTGTCTCTGTTCTTATCCCAATTTATCGTCTTCTCATCCCTTCAGAACTTCATCCTTCATGTCTACGACGACGACGTTCCCAGCTACCGGTCACCTTCGGGTGCTTCAAGATTCAAGCGATACTTATCAAGATGGCATCGAGTAAGAAGTCTTCTTAATTCATCATTTACTTTAACATAATACCTACTTCTTAAAGTATTCTTGCTTACTCTCGTGTCTCTATCTAGCATTATACTCGTTCCTGGTACGGGCACTTCCTCGCCAGAGAACTGGCCGTTTGCTCAACAGAGCTGGCTCGCAACATTACCAGGCTCCGGCAAGGGAGCACGTATTCTTTCGTACGAATATGTTTCTCCATTCGCGAGCGCTAAGCCTTCGTGGGAGTCGTTTTTGATGTTAGGCTACGATCTTCTCCAACATCTGAGTGACGCGCGATCGCAATCGACCCTGGATACGGTATGTAGATGTTTACATAGTCTAGACATGTTGCAAGTTGTATTCTTACAGAGGCAACTTTGTTTACTAATACATCTCCCTTAGACTACCAACAAGCCAATTGTGATAGTCTGCCATAGTCTAGGGGGCATTGTAGTCAAGCAAGCATTGTGTGTTGCCAACAAACAATTTCCACGCTATGGATCAATTATCAACTCCATAGCCGGTGTGATTTTCCTAAGCACTCCGCATCGATATGGCGACAAGACCACAAACTTCATACGGTTTAGAGATCTGTTGGAGGCAACGACTGGCAAGAGTCTGAAGACCCCGACCGCCAATATCCAGCAAGAGGGTGCCATTTTGCTCGACCTCGCAGATAGATTTGAGGGAATCTCATTTCGTACCCCTATACTATCTGTCTACGAACTAAGAGAAACGAAAACTAGTTCAACAACGTTGCGCTCAAAATACCAACAAGTAAGCCTCAAGCGATTGGTTGAAAGATTGATGCTAACTCTTGCCCTAGCTAGTCAATCGTGAAGCTTGTATAACTCATGCTCCTATGGAAATAGTCATTGGACTTAATCTGAACCATCACAATACCTGCAATTTTACTCGGAGTGTTGGTGGCGAGGGCTTGCCCGAGCTCAACAAGTTTGTCCACGAGACTTTTCATGATGCTGTGCAACTTATCGCACTTCGACTGGAAGACCGTATGTTAATGAAGTTATCAGAGTATCGTAAAGGGGTGTTAACTGTCTCAGAGGAATATCAATACGCAACGATGAGTGCCTACTCGCCCACAATGAGTGAAATGCCATTGAAAGGTTAGCTAGGCGTCCACGTGTGACCACATTGCCATACTGATATCGATTACAGTCGAGCAGCTCGAACTTACCGAATGGCCATCGAATGAAGCAACAGAATGGCCTTCAAACAGAGCAACAGAGGGAACATCCCTTTCGGGCTTCGAGGTGGTATATCCTGGCACGCCGAACGCAGAATACCGGAGAGTCCTTCATCTGCCATGCGTCCTTCTCAACACCCATTCGGCAAACGAGGACTTCTGTGGCCGCGAAGATATCCTAGAGCGGATCGCAGCCGAACTATTACCTTCGAAGAATACGGTAACAGCATCGAGCATCGCTCTGCGACAATTTGCACTCTGTGGATTTGGCGGAATCGGGAAAACGGAAATAGCCCGCGAGTTTGCTCGACGCCATAAGGATTCATTCGATGCCGTGTTCTGGGTCGTGGCCGATGAGATTGCAAAACTTGACCACCACTATCAGCAAATTTCGTTGGCACTGGGACTTGAAGATGCATCTGAGTGTAAGAGTCAGGTTGTCAGCAGAGAAATCGTGAAGGGATGGCTCTCGAATCCTCGAAAACAATTATCGGGGTCGGACGAGTTTTCTCAGCCAGGTCAAGCTGGATCAGAAGCGACCTGGTTACTCATATTCGACAACGCAGATGATCCAATGATCCTGGCGGACTACTGGCCTCAGGGTAGTGGCTCAATTCTTGTCACCAGCCGCGACCCATTGGCTAAAAGCATGTTTACGAGGAGGCCCTCAGGCCTAGATCTCGGTCCCCTAACGCATCAAGATAGTCTATCATTATTTAATCACCTCGTGACTACTCTAAACGAGACAGAAGACGACACGGCGGAGAAGATCTCCGATGCGCTTGGTGGTGTCCCCCTAGCCATATCCCAGATGGCAGGTATCATCCGTCGCCAAGATCTCACATTGTCGGAGTTCTACGAACTGTATACTGATCGTGAAGAGCACGCTAATCTTTATGAGACGAAGTTCGACACCAACTTGGTCACATACCGTCATTCTCTTTCCACGGTTTGGGCATTCGAGAAGCTTAAGCCTCAGGCTCGACAACTTTTGGAGTTAATTTCGTTTCTTGACCCCGACGTCATCGGAGAAGACTTGTTGATGGAAGCCTCAGTGGAACTGCTGTCCGACGGGGCACAATATAGGAAGAGCAACTATATGGAGGCTCGGGCCGATCTCCTGCAATCATCTCTTGTTCAAAGAGACAAGCAGAAGCAGCAGATATCGGTCCATCGCATCGTACAGGACGCAATATTGGCAACGATGGATCCTGAGAGGAAGCGATTCATGTTTGACCAAGTTGTTCGACTTCTATGGGCGGATTGGCCGTCGGCTATGCCTAAGCCATCAAAGAAACCCGAACTACCCCAGCCCAAATCAAGTGGTGGCAGGTTACATGTTGGGAGATGGCCTATCTGCGCGTCCATCTACCCTCATGTTTTGAGGATACATCAGCTCTGGTCAGCCATTTCGGACCCGTCTGAAGCTACAAGTTTGCATTTCGCGAAGTTGCTGAATGAGGCAGCATGGTGCGTATAAATCAGCCCCGGCCGTTCCCTGAATATTTTGACTAATGTCGCCAGGTATCAAAAGGAGCGTGGGCGAACGAAGGATTTCGATGGCTTCTTCGACACTGCTCGCAGTATCTGCGAGTCTTCGACGCACCCTGACCGGGACTCTCTGCTTGCGGACATCTACTTTTGCTTAGGAGCGATTGCCATGGACGCGAGCGACTTCGACACGAGCCGCATCTACAAAGAGCGCTCTCTCGATCTAGTTTCCAAGATCTGCAAAGAGCTGGGAACGGCCGACGAGAGGTTATACCTTGCCTACGCGGAGCGGGGGATCTCGCGCATCCAGGATAAGCGGTATGAAGAAGGGGAAGCTGATCTTAAGCAGGCGTTGAGTATACGAAAATCTCTCGGAAACTACATTCCTCGATCAGGCGAAGCCAACCTCAGTTGGTCTCTCCTTGCTCAGGGCAAACTTGAAGAATGCAACACGCTTCTTCTGGAAAGTCTGGCCGGAAGAGAGCGAGCTTTAGGCAAGAATGACAGAGAATCTGTCCGGACTGGCCTTATCCTCTACGCCCTTGGCAACCTGCGCGCTGCCCAAAACCAATGGGATGAGAGCTTCGACTTCCACCAGAGAGCATGGCAACACATGCGGGCGACGGTAGGCGAGAGGGATTTCTATACCGCAAATATCACCCACAAAGTTGCGGAGCACCTTATCCGCCAGGGGCGGAACGAAGAAGCAATGTAAGTGCCGTCAATAGGTGCCCCGATCGCATGAAAACACCTAAACCGTTTCCTGACGTCTACTAGTGCCAAGATCAACGCGGCGCTGGATATCTGGTCTGTCGATCCGAGCGCGCACAAGAACGAGATTGCCCGCACCACTTTTCTCAAGGGCAAGCTCTTCGAGGCCACAGGCAAGGCGCAGAAAGCCTCCATTGCTCTTAGGGTTGCCTGTCGTCTGAGGAAGGAAATTACCAAGCAAGACCGGGATGCGAAGAGCTTGACGACAAAAGACTTTGACGACATCGTTGCTTTTTGGGCCCGTTGACGCGGGCTCTTCCTTCACCCCTTTCTACTCGATGTGTTAGCGGCATGGGTGCGGCAAAATCATGGCTGGAGCGGGTTCTGCTTTTTTTTTACGAAGCCAAGTGGACTTCTACTGCGGCCAGGGGTCTAGTTGACGTGGACCTGCTTTACGAAGATCATGCGGCGCCTGGAGCGGTAGTGTGTTCGGATATGAATATCGTCACCATGATATCAGAGACACAGGGCATGAGATGTAGTAATACGCATCATTGTAATTTCATGACGAAAATTTGATGAATACCCTTGTTTGAAACTTGGAATACGCGATTATTTTCATTGATACCTCCTTTCTGTTAGGCATCTAAGATAATTATCAAGTAAAGCGTTTCCGCGTCGAGGATGACATAAAAGGTTATTTTTATACCTTGCTGCTTCACACAAATTACAATTCTTATTCCTTAGGAGGTACCTTACGAGATATACAGATTTCTCTCAGTCTCCTAAAATAACTCACGTTAGCCTCATCAATTGTATAGGTACGAAAGCTTGTCCATCGAGGCACCAAGCATCGATTCACACCTATCATCTCACGGGAAAATTTCATCGTAAAGCTAAAAAAAATATAGTAGAGCACCGTAGGAGAGAGATTTCATGGTTGCTGAAGCATGATGAGAAAGTCAATTCCTTCGGTTTAGGTCTTTATACATTCTATTCGTCCCTAATTTTAAATTTCTTTTTTAAAAATCTTCCCGTATAGCTCGTAACCATCTTTAGCTTCGTACGACGAGAAGGAAAATGAAAAAAGATCATAACGCGTCGTACACGCTGCCTCCCGAGTCTTAAATTCTACGCCACTACCG
This sequence comes from Hypoxylon lienhwacheense, assembly GCA_902806505.1. Lineage (NCBI taxonomy): Eukaryota > Fungi > Ascomycota > Sordariomycetes > Xylariales > Hypoxylaceae > Hypoxylon > Hypoxylon lienhwacheense. Next base: position 3,528,766 of record CADCWW010000001.1, on the reverse strand, counting down.
CCGCCGTCGTCGTGACATGTTCTACAGGTACTAGACACATACGTGACACGTCGTTGAGCTCCCTCCCCCTTTTTTCCCCTTTCCCTCTTTCGCTCAGATCTTGCTCTTCGCATCTTCGTCCTTCCAGAGGGCGTCGATCCTGCCCATGGAGTCCCGGGCCTCCTTCTCGATGCGGCGGACGAGGACCTCACAGGTGGGGACGTCGTGGATGAGGCCAATGACCTGGCCGGCGGTCCAGACGCCGAAGTCCTTGTCGCCGCGGAGGAAGACCTCGCGGCCGCGCTTGCCACTCATGTAGGGCTGTATCTCCTCGAACTTGCCGGTGGTGCTCTCGCGCTCGACCTTGGAGGCGGCGGCCGTCACGGTGTTCCGGTAGAGACGGGTGGTGTTGCGCCAGCGGCGCAGGACGAGCTCCGTGTCGTTCTCGCTCGCGTCGACGATGGCCTGCTTGATGTTGGGGTGGATGGGCGACTCGACGGTGCACATGAAGCGCGTGCCCATGTTGATGCCCTGGGCGCCGAGGGCGAGGGCGGCGGCGAGGCCGTGGCCGTCGGCGAAGCCGCCGGAGGCGATGAACGGGACCTTGAGACTCTGGCGGGCGCGGGAGAGGAGGATGAGGTTGGTGATGTCGGACTCACCGACGTGGCCGGCGCACTCGAAGCCGTCGATGGAGAGGAAGTCGGCGCCGAGCTTGACGGCGGATTGGGCGTGGCGGATGGAGGTGCACTTGTGCAGGACGGTAATGTTGGCCTCCTTGAGCATCTTGATGATGGGGCCGGGGGAGTTGCCGGCCGTCTCGACGACGCGGATGCCCTCCTCGATGGCGACCTTGGCGTAGGCCGGGTAGTCCGGCGGCGTGATGGCGGGCAGGAGGGTGATGTTGACGCCGAACGGGTTCTTCGTCATCTGCCGGCAGCGGCGGATCTCCTTGCGGAGGTCCTCGGGCGTGGGCTGGGTGAGGGCCGTCAAGATCCCGAGCCCGCCAGCGTTAGAGACGGCGGAGGCTAGCTCGGCGTAGCCGACCCATTGCATGCCACCTTGGACGATAGGGACTAGTGGCAAGGTTAGCACGGGCTGTTTGCAAACAAGGGAGACGATTGGGAACGGGTTTCGGAAGAAGTATACAGGAGGGAAAGGGAAAACGAAACCCAAACCCAAACCCGAAGAAAAAAAAACGTGTGTAAGAGAAGGAATAGGTGTCCCAAGAAACCCGAATCTCATTCGTGCACGGAAGAAATATGAAGGTAGATACTATGTACCTTTGATGCCTAGTCGGCGCGTCAATTCTGTGTGGAAGGGCATGATGGTTATTAGGATTCGAGCTTGAAGTTCTAATTGTCCGAGAGGCGAGATGGTAAGTGAGAGCTCAGAATAATTATTATTATTACGACACTGCTACGCACATACGGGATACAAAGGAAGGGAATATCGAATTGAGCTCGTTACCTTTTATCGGAGAATATTGAAGAGAAACAAGGGTAAGCTGCGCCGTACCGAGGTCGGTCGACCGTCAGCTTCGGTTTCCAAGGAGACCGTTTGCGGGTAAGGGGGAGCTTATTAAAAAAAAAATAAGAAAATGAGAAAATAGAAAATAGGAAAGGGAAAATAAGAATAGGTGGTAGGTTAAGGAAAAAGGGGGCTTATCGACTGGAATGAAGTCGTAAAGTACCTTTATACATACTAGATTAGTAGGTTAATACATAGATTAGTGGTGGATTGGTGGATCATGTATCATGGATCATGGGTCGTCACTCATAAACCTTGAGCCTTGGGCCGGGGATGTTTAGATCCTAGGACCTTGGTAGTAAATGGATTCTTCCTTCCCCCCGCGATATCTACATACTACCAACCCGCGGCTTTTTTTTTTTTGACTTGCACTTGCATCATACCTCACACCTCGCGTCTGACATAAGATCGTTACCATTGCATGATGCGTCATTCGGATCGGAATGCTAAGTACTTCGTACAAGGGATAAGTATTCATTGGTGGATCCTTGTTCGGACTTTCTGATTACATAGCTACGGAAATACTGATGTAAATAAGAAGCAGGTACTGTACATACATGTATGTATCTCCTAATTGAAATACTACCAGGTAGGTAGTAGCTTACCTGTACCTAATGAAGCTACCTAGGAACTCCGGGGTTGTAATAGCTGCGTACATGTAAGTACCCCTACGGTAACATATTATTCATCTCATTACTTACTGTATTAGATTAACTAATAGCCTCCTTCAACACCATATCTACTTAAAACATCGTATCACCATAGGTATTCACAGTATCTCGACTATACCCTGTTAAGGCGATCCCTTTTTTTATATCATAGTAAAGGATTCTGAGCCCTGACGGTGCTACGACCTAGGTGTATGTTTAAATAAATCCGGAGCGGTAGGCCAAGTTCACTTACACCAGGCTCTAACCCCTTTCCCGAGACTTTTTTCTTTTTTGGCGAGATCGTGTCGGCGATGATGGTAGGATCACGCTAAGCTCTATCCTCGACGGAACTTGGCGAAAGCATTGAGCACTATCGAAGCTATTGATATATCCTACGGACCACCTCAGCTGTGTGTAGCATTAATTAATATGATTATAAAGACTATAGTCTTTGCGCGTGTTCTCTATTTGCCGGACGTCTATACCTAGGCACATAAATTACTAAGGCTAATGAATAAGACGTCGAAATGTTGACCCAGTTTCTAAGACGTGTTATTCCTATTGCTGTTTATTTGACCTTGGTTACATGTATTCCATCGAATCAAGCAGGTCTTCCCTTGCCCGCTAAAGTAGTTTACCGCTATGCTAATCCGACCTGGATCGAGAACATTGCTGTTCGTCCCAATGGAAATCTTCTCCTGACTATATTCACCAGTCCACCTCGGCTATATGAGATCGACCCAAGCACCTCCAACAAGACCAGCCTCATCTACACGTTTCCAAATGCCACCACTGCTTCTGGGATCGCGGAGATTGAGGATGACGTGTATGTAGTAGCCGTTGGGAATTTCTCTTCCCCCACTCACTCCGGCATCGTTGGGACCTGGTCCCTTTGGAGAGTCGACTTTAGCAAGCCGGACCTAAGGCGGAACATGGCACCTAGCGTCACGAAACTGCTCTCCATCCCCGAGGCCAAGACTCTTAACGGGCTCGTCAAGCTCTCGGATGACATGATCCTCATAGCGGACCCGGGCTTGAACGCGACGTGGGGCGTCAACATAAAGAGCTTAGAATACGACCTCGCGATCAAGGTCCCCGAGATGACGCCGCCAGCCACGGCAGACCGCGACGAGGCGGTCAACGGCGTCCGCACCCGGGACGGCTATCTATATTGGACGAACAGCGAAGTGTACACGCTGTACCGCCTCGCGATCGATACTTCGACGGCCAAAGCTGTTCCCGGGGCCAAGGTCGAGGCCATCGCCAACGCGACGGCTTTCCTCGACGACTTCGCCTTCGATAGCTCGGGCAACGCGTGGATAGCCACCGACCCGGCCAACACGCTCATCGTGATACCCGCGAGTGAGGATGGCGTGCTACATCAGAAATCCACGTATATCAACGTGTACGGGTCGCTCACTTCGATGGCGCTGGCGGGAGGCACGTCTTGTGCGTTCGGGAGAAGAGCGGATGACCAGCACATACTGTATGTCACTACCAACGGTGGTTTAAACGCCCCCGTGGATGGGAAAGTCGAAGGAGGGAAAGTTGTTGCCGTTGACACACGAGGATTTAAGGTTTAGAATGGTCTTGAAAATAAGCCGGGGAAGATTCGAGGAAGCTGATTGGATGGAAGTAATGTCTTTTGTGGCTGTTCTTACGTTACTCAAGTACCCCCCTATTTGTTGTGTTGATAGGTGGTTTACATATTCGTGTCACGTTAGGCAGAAAATGATCCATGTCTTCTTTCGTCTCTCCTTCGTGATAGTGAAACGTTTACAATGTCCAATTATTTCTCAAGTACTAAGGTAGGTAGGTAGATCATAAGTATTGACATGAAGGATTTATTATGTGAGAGTGGTATACAGAATACATGCTTGCTACCTTGGACAACGACGTGTTTGCTCTGTGGGGCGAAGATATAGTTCGGAAATGTTGTGTCACTTGTCCTCGGATTTAACAGTCCTATCCCTCTCAATCCTCCGTGAAGTAATTCTCTCACTATTTATAAAAAAGCTTTGCATTGACTTAGAATCATCCCTTCTCAGAATATCTTTCTAGGAAGCGAGTAATTGTTAGTCTCGGAGCTCAGCAATCAAGATGGCCTCACACTGCGAAGCATGTTTCGATACCGAGGTGCCAAAGAAAGGGCCCTATCGAGAGAAGGGGGAGTGGACGGAGATTGAAGGCAAAAAGACTTGTGAGGCTTGATAAGTTCCGAGTTTGCTTTGGTTTCTGTCGTTCCTAATCTCAACATAGACGTTACCGGACCTAAGAATGCCGAACGTGGCATTCTCTTCATGTACGATGTATTCAGCTTCCGACCGCAGAGCATCGAAGGCGCCGATATCCTCGCATATTCAGCTGCCAAGCCTAGCCTTGTGGTCATGGTAGACTGGTTTAATGGCGAATCCATGAACGAGGAGTGGGTTAACTCAGGGAAGGAGGAAGATCGTAAACTGATGTATCAGTTTATACAAACTACGGCTTCCCCGGACAACGTCCTTCCAGCCGTTTTGGAGGTTCTTGCCAAGTTCAGGGAATTATACCCCGGGGTTAAGAAATGGGGAGGCGTCGGATTCTGCTGGGGTGGCAAACTCGTGTCTCTCATTGCGGCGAAAGGCGACACCTCCCCGCTCTCAGCAGCTGCACAGTCGTCACCGGCGCTCATGGACCCCGAAGAAGCTAAGAAGATCACCATACCTATGGCGGTACTAGCTTCCGCCAAGGAAGACGAGGGCGTCATTAATAAGTATGGAGAGAACTTGCAGGGACATAGACACATCGAGATTTTCCATTCTCAGGTTCATGGCTGGATGACCGCGAGGGGCGACCTTGACAAGGCAGATGTCCGGGCGGAATACGATAGAGGCTATAAGACTCTCAACGGGTTCTTCGACGAATACCTTTGAAGATCACACTGCATTGATGTAAGAGCGGAAGTATCAAGCATGAGAGTGGATTTTGTTTTTCTTTTCTCTCTTTCCGCTCACCTTGGTACTTATACAGGAGAAATGAAGTCAAGTGTTAAGTTGCGAGAGAAGATTGTGAAGTGATATCTCGCAAAATGAGTAGATAGCCATTCCGTACTGTGTAAGAGTAGATTAAAATACTACGGGTAAGCTATCCTTGATTGTTTCTCGTCTCGTATGTCGCATTGGACTTATGACCTGCGTCTAATTCTCGATGATAAGTACGAACGAAGTAATGAAGACGAGTCGTTCAAGTAGTACAATGCTATGAATCTTAGAAGGCTTAGTTGAGTTAGGAAAAGAATATTCAGATAAGTGTCCTACGTATAGGATCAATTAAAATAATAGTTAGAAAACTTAAATGTGATGATGAATATTCGATGTAACGCTTAGGCTCTTTATAGAAAGCAGCAGCTTGATATCTTGAATGATGTTCAAGTGAGATTTCTTTGACACTAAACTGGAACTTTTGGTTAAGACCTATGTACGTTGTAATGCGTGCTTCCCATGCAGCTTCAGTACATATAAATACGTAGGTACGAGGCATTGAAATGCAGGTACCTGCTTGGTATCAAGTACTTGCAACAACTCTAGAAAGTCCGTACCTAAAGATTATGGCGTACTGTGCTAGGTGTTACGTAGCACAAGAACGACCTTCTGTCTACTACCTAGGTACGTAGTACAGTATCTAATGTCTATCATAACTCTATTAGGAAAAGTATTGCCACTATGGTTTTATCTACGGTAGTTGCCAAAGTATCCCGTACCTGATACACTAAGTGCATATGCAAAGATCCTTAATCCTTTTAAAAAAAAATTCTCTTTTCTCTTCTTCTAAAGTCTCGCTGCTGTGGCACGTTTCTGTCCTTCTCTTTCTTTCAACAGCCGACGGAGAATCTTGCCGCTAGAATTTTTAGGTATCGCGTCAACAATTTCTATTCCGCCCCGCAGCCATTTATAATGTGCTTTCTGCTTCCTAACGAATCCGTCGATGTCATCCCTGACATCCCCAGAAACTATCGCCGAGAATGGAAGTTCACGTAACACTACAAACGCCTTCGGCAATTCTCCATGAGTTGTGTCTGAGATCGAGACTACGGCTGCATCCGCCACTAGAGGGTGCGTCAAGAGGCAGGCCTCAAGCTCGGCTGGTGCAACTTGGTGGCCCTAAAAATATCGTGACTTGGTGTCAGCAAAGATACATCATCAGACAGTAAGCTGAGTGCTTCAGCTCGGAGAAAGGTATTTACGGATTTATAGTCGGGGGGTAAGATATAGCGAAGATCATCTTACCTTCACCTTGATTAGTTCTTTTATCCGATCCACGATCTTCAGATGTTCGGTCGGCTTCCCATTCCCTTGTGAATTCGTTACGATCATCGCTTCATCGCCTGTACGTAACCAACCGCTCGCGCTAAACGTCTCTGCGGATGCCTTGGGATTATCCAAGTACCCCAGTGTGGTGATGCTAGGTGAGCGCACGTAAAGTTCTCCGGGTGTATTATATTCGTGGATCTCGGAGCCGTCGCCGGAAGATATTAGCCGGGCCTCGACCCCCGGTAACAAATTCCCGCAGGAGCCGAGAAGGATGTCTTCAGGGGAAGTAGCTGCGATGACCGTTGCTGACTCCGTGAGGCCTACCATGAAACCCTTGAGTTATGATTAAATCCATGCGTGATGAGTGAGGAGACGAACCATATGCCTGCCGGAATTTCCAGGTCGGATACTGCAACAGCAGCGTCCAGGCCAATTGAACAGTCAGTGGAGCAGCCCCGCTGAAGACTTCTGTCACAGAGCTCAGGTCAAACGGCGCGAGCAGTTGACTCTTGCTCGCCATCGAAAGAACAATAGGTGGAACCTGATTTGAAGCCGTCAGCAGCATGGTCACGCTTAGGGGTGTAAGCAGAACCGAGCGGGGGAGGCAGAGAACGGTCCATGAATTAATGGGTTTGACTCACAACATAGAGAACATTGATACGAAATCTTTCGATTGCTCTTCCTAAGACTTGGAGGTCGAATTTCGGGAGGACCACTACCGATTCTCCTCGATAGACGCTGGTATGGCATATTGCCACTAGACCATAGATATGGCTCTGCGGCAATAGGCCTAGGTTGACATTCCGAGTTTCAGGCGTGCGTGTTGGCGCTTCGAACGCGCATATCTGCAGGATATTCGCTATAACGTTCCTGTGCGAGACCATCACGCCTTTCTACGAAGCTGATCAGTAACGCATTCGGCCTTCCTCAGAGCACTAAAGAAACCCTATTGTTCACGACTTCAAGGGAGGGCTTACCGGTAAGCCGGTAGTTCCACTTGAAAACATGAGAAAAGCACACTGTCGAGCTCCCTGTCCTTTCTGCCAGTTTAGTGGCTCGATGCTTGGGAGTGTTGCCCCTGACTCAATGAGCGTATCGACAGATTTGAAAGAGTCCGGGCTCGGTGATTCAAGGCCGCCGGCGAAGCCTTCTGGCATGCTCAACAAGAAGACGTTCTTCGGAGGGATTCCGCATTTCTTCGCAGCTTCTAGGGCGGTGCCAAGAAGTGGAAGACAGGTAAATATGACTTTGGACCTAGACGACTTGACCTGATAACCAAGTTCGGCTGCTGTATAAACGGCATTGGTCGGGGAAGAGACCCCTGAGAGACGGTGTACTGCCCAAGATACTGTTAATGTGTCTATCTGCACCAATATTAGCCAAGTCATGAGATATATCGCGACGGAGCTTAAGTTACCGTATTCTGAGAAAATATGGTCACGACCTTGTCCCATTCCGATCCTTCATTTGGAGCCCAGGAAAGCTCTTTGGCGAGAGCTCTCGACAGAAACTCGACACGCTGTCGTACCTCTAACGCGGTGTACTGTCGCCCAGAGACGCAAATGAAGGGAGGCTTGGAACTGGCATAGCTGCATCTTCCATATTTCTCATCTAGCAAGAATTGACTGATGGGTATAGAATCAGGAATAGAGTTGATGTCGAATTCATCATCTTTAGGGAAAGATACGAAGACCATGTTGGCAGAATCTAGCACTTTCACCGGTGCACACAGAACATACAAGAGCCTCCACAGTCCACTAGAACAAAGTATTCGACAATCCGACACATTGATTCGAACGAATATCAGAACTTTTAGACAGCCACTCGAACATACTATCGACAAGAGAGTCAGAAACTGCTGTTAATTCATCATGCATGCCTTCCTATCTGATTGTCAGCCCCCGTGTCATCGAGATATGTACATGTATGAATTATTATCTCGGAATAATAAAAAGCATATCGCTGACAGCCAGTCTTACATCACTTGTTTCTACAAGGGACAAATGTATGCAAGCGCAAACCGGCTCTTCAAATACATGGTGTATAATCGGATACCACTTGCATCAAATGGTGTGATGGCCTATAGGCTATCTAGTTAAGCGATAAGGAATGGGAGCTAAATATGCCGGTCTCAGGCGTTACTGTTGTGTTATCCGAACTGCCGGATAATCATCAAGCTTTTGCTAAGGATCTGCGTAACCCTTGATCCCTGCAGACTTCCTGTGGGAAAACGTGGTGACCTTGCTCTAGGTTAACTTAGTTTTCCTGGGCAGTTCAAATTAATCTTGTTCCCGTCTGGGCATACATTTACAAAATGTAGATCTTGGTCAGCCACCTTGTAAATTAGGTACCTACGGTATGTAAGTCATGTATGTAAGTTATGTATGTATATAAGAATTATATAAGGTATAGATTAGGCATAGGTTAGGTATAAGTATATATGCCCGGAGCCGTATCGCTCAATTCTTACAATCGATGATCCAGATCTAGCTCCTATTCTCGTTCTTTTCAAGATCATCTGCAAAAATTAGATGGTGGTCAAGCTGTGTCGAATACTTATTCCATCAAATTATTATCCTGCAATACATTCATTCATTACAATAGGGCTGCCGTTGCTAGGAACAGATCTGACGTAAGATTTCACTAAAGACGCGCACAATAGCTACCTACCTAGGAATGGTAAGTGAGTGACAGTGTTACACAGGCTGAAGAATTCTGTACATACATACATATGTATGTACCTACATACATACATGTATATACCTGTTGTACCTGTATGTGTATGTATGCTCGGTATGAGGTATGTTTGTACCTACCTACATGTAGTATAATGTGGGTTAGGTACAATTAGATGGTAGTAGCAACGGTCCGCCTGCGGCTAACATCGCGCAACGACGCTGCTTATTCGCGTAATCTTCAGCTTTTTATCACCACATAAACTTTAACTGAAAGGCTATGACATATCATGCAAGGGGCCAAGGTGCCGGACGTCGGTACCGTTACGGCGAGTGGATTTGAAGTAATCCTCCTTACTTAAAAACGTAGTCAACTATCAAGCGATGACATATCAACCCGTCTTCCACGAGTTTTTCAAAGCATATTCAGATAAAAATGAAGACGAAGATAAAGATGAAAATATTCATGTCAAATTTCTATACTAAAAAAATAGAATATTGTTGAACTTGAAATATTTTCTCATTTGATTTTAACATAAACTAAATCACCTCGACCTTTTTTTTTTTTCCTTTTTTTATTTATCCCCTTTTTTTGTATCATACAAATTGTCGACAAACCCATTCGCCATTTCGGCCTCTCGGGAGCGGGCTCACCACGGTTCTTTTGACTCCGTGCAAAGCACGGAGTCGCTGCGGGCATAGCCTCGTGTTGGAGCATGTCAATATTACATGCTTAGTACATTTTACACCGCCGACTAAGAAGCAACTAAGAGCAACTAAGAACATACAGGCCTTTTAGGCTGCACTACTATGTACATGTATATCGCAACCTCAGCCAAGACCCTTGAGAACATGCACGTATTCCGGCACATTCCAGGCAACCCCATTGTCGAATGTTCGATGAAGCAGCCTCGTTTAACCATCCAATATACTCTCCTTATTTAGGTCCCCACCCCTTATCCATGCTTATGTCTACCTCTACGTCAACATCCCTTTGATACGATATCATTTATATGCTAACTCAGTTAGAAGCACAAACCGGGCATGTCAGGTACGTTTTTCTTTTCTTTTCGAACTACCTACATGTAAGTGTCACTCTTTTTTTCATGTATATCAACGGGCTCGGTGAAGATAATTGGCCTGAAGCGGCTTATATCATTTCTTTAAATTTTAGCTACGCGGCTTTCCACCAACCCGCTATCTTCTATACCTGTTTCATTGGTGGCGTCTAGGCGGCAATAAGCTCTCCTTGGTTGAGAGCTTGCGAGGCATTTACACGGGGCAAGATATTGGTATTGCTCACAGGATGGTAGTGTGACAAACTCCTTTCGATCCTTTTGTATTCTAGTTCCTGTATTACTAGGCCAATATTCGGATCATCTTAGAGATCACCCGGCTCTTCTTAAAACTTAGTTCATTTGAACCTCCCACGATTATCCTCGACTCTTTGCAAGCACCAACGTGGATTGTGTGTAACATGCTAGAGTCTTTCTTCGGTTTAACGTTGCTTCTTGTTGTTTTCGTCGTGGTAGAGTCCTCGACTTCACCGAGACCCATGGAGTCATTCGAACGTTTGGAACTGTCGTTCCTCTCACAACCACGCAAGATCTCCGCATCACTCATTGCCTCCGATGGTGGAGAAGTTGTCCAGAGTAGCTTCGAAGGATTTGCATGTCAAGAAGAATGGGTCGCAGCCTTACGAGCTGTAGCAGCGGCCACCAAAAATGCCCATTCAACAGATTCTTTCACCACTGGTTCCGTCAACAGCGATTCACCATCCACGCCAAGTTCTCCGACCACTCCCGTAGCGAATGAAGATATGTTCGACCTGAACACCCATCATTGCTCGGTCAAGCCAAGCAAGAGAAGTCGCGCAACCGCATCGCAGGGCTCGCGTAGGGGCCTTAGCAACTTGCAGGCAACATGGCCTAATACGGGAGATGTCACCAACCACCCGTTTCACTTTTCCAATACAACACAAGAATTTATGGAAGACCAACTACCATCGTGTCAAGGAGCATCATTTAGTGTCGATGCTACCAGAGTTTCCTCACCTGCTTACATCATAGATGCTGGGCGGCAGTCCCCTGTGAGCGCTGTGGCTACGAGCCAACCGATTGCCCAGTCCCTTGCTCCCCAGAGCATGGCATGTGAGACGCGAGTAAGCACGCCTCTGGCAGACAATTATGTTATATCGTCTACCCCTTCCGCGATGGTCAAACGGACGCACAGGCTGGAAGCACGGCTTGAGGCTATAAATGATGGTTATTTGCCAGATAAAGATGAATTCAATGATACTGTACGCAGGTTGTATAATGAACCCTCTAGCGCTTCACCGCAGAGTGTGACCTCAATGGAGCAATTTGGTCAGATACTTGGACAGCTCGGGAACGTATCGAGTACATTGGGTATCATTTACAGCCTCCTGAGCTGGGAAATATTCCGCTGGGAGGAAGAGAGGTTAGTGCGAAATGAAGGGCAGTCTTATATCGTGGCCGCAAAACGGGTAGGCTTGCACATTCTCCCGATCAGGCAACACGATGTCTTACATTATCTTAGGTCAATGAGAAAATGGCTAAAATATCCAATCGTCGTGCAAGGTCAAAAGATTGGGCAAGTGATGGGAGGAAAGCGGCGGGCATGGTCTTCGGCTCCATCGCAACGTTGAGCACCGCAGCACAATCTTTTGCCCTACTCGTCCTCGCAGGAAAGTTTACACCGTTTCCTCTTTTATCGTACTTTTAATCAATACTAACTAATACTTTAGCCAACATTACACTTGACGCCTTGCTTAAAATAGCCCATTTTCCGGCTCTGAGGGAACACTTTTCCATCAGCTTTTCTCAGATTGTAGAGTCACGGCAAAAAAACTGGGAAACACTGGCAGCAAACGGATACTTGATTTTCAATTACCAAGAATTTCTTCAAGCTTGCGCAAGAAACCAAGGCCGGTAATTATACACTGACATAGGTGGATGGCTAGAATATTACTGACTTATGTATCTTGTCAGACTTAACTCTTCAAGATTATCTGATAGAGAGCATGCGTCCAGTCGAAATGCGTACAGATATCCCTTGCCCTCCATTTCATCAACAACCAACTCCTCAAACCAAACACTCATGAACATGAACAATACAGGAAGTAGTCACAGAGGTCATGATATGTTGCCGCCCGTGACGGGGATATCATCTCGGAATATTAGCGGTATTACAGTGGCGGATACGAACATACACTTCACCTCATATGAGCATTTGCAAGCAGTCAACCCATTTGAAATTCAGAATAATATTCAAAGTAACATTAATTATAGTTAGAAATCCTGATTGTAAATAGTACTAGTAGAGCTATGAGTAAAGCTTTGTGAAGAAAGTTGTTCTCGACTTGGCGGTGTTATACATTAATTTATGTAAATAGGAGGCCAATCTATCTCATCCTCATAGCCGATATATTATAACTTTTCCCGAGGTTCTTTCTATGGAGATTAGACCATGTATCCTCCAGAGCTTACTTTTTCATGTAGTATGGCACTTACCTTGCAAGGTTAGATCTTACAGCGTCGGGGTTTCGTAGTATTGGGCTGAGAAGGGATAAACCGCTGTAATAAATATGCCTTGTCCCCCTTTACTACCTTCACATATTGTTAAACTCACTTGAACAGTCTTAGCAACAGAGCACCTACCAGATCATCGTCAGACTCTGGCATATATAATCCCTTTTCTAAAGTATACACATATTTGATTTGATTCATTTGCATATATTGTTTACCATGTCGGAAGGGACTCTTCACGTGAGAGACTCGAGGACAGCTCGAGATTATGATATACCTATTCGTCATAACTCCATTGCTGCGGCTGATATAAAGAAGATCAAAGGTAGCTTCTATGGCTCTAATCCTGCAGACAAGGTTGCCAAAGGCCTACGTGTATATGACCCAGGTTTGTCAAATACAGCGGTGGTAAAGTCTAATATGACATGGATGTAAGCAATCTCTCTTATTCCTTCTACCGCTTTGGTCTTCACCAGTGGTACTATTATGAGGTTTCACATAGCTAATTAACTCGATACAGCGACGGGGACAGAGGCAGGATCCTGTTTCGTGGCTACACCTATGAACAGCTGCAGGATAAGGATTTCGAGGATGCTCTCTACCTACTTGCATGGGGAGAGCTCCCGTCAGTTTCCCAAAGAGAAACTCTACGCCTCAACTTAGCTACATCCATGATCAACGCCCCACAGAGCGTTTTCAAAGTCATCAGCTCTATGCCGTGAGTATTACGCACCTTTCATTACGCCCCCAAGCCGTCTTGGCTCACAAGAACAAAGCCGATCCGCTCCCCCAATGAGTCTTGTTATCGCCGGCCTAACCGCGTACATCGCGGAGGATCCTAATTCTCTGCCATCATTCGCCGGGTCCACAATATACCATAAAAATCTCGAACGCGTAGACCAAGCCACCATCGATGCCGTGGCCGCTGTCGGCGTAGTCATAGGCGTCGCAGAATGCCACCGCAAAGGTGTCTCGTTCAGACCAGCGTCTTTGGAGAGGACCTTCTATGAGAATATCTTTACCATGATGGGTCATATCGATGAAACCACTGGCAAACCTGACCCGTTAAAGGTCTCTTGTTTCCGCCGCTGGGGATTGGTATCGATGGATCACGGGGTAACAAACTCTACATTCGCCCTGCGAGTGACAGCATCCTCGCTAGCTGACCCAATATCATGCTTGATTAGCACTGTCGCAGCTGCTAGTGGCCCGCTCCATTTTGGAGCACAGGAAGCTGCATTCCGGACAATGATGACTGTACGGACGCCTAAGAACGTGCCAGAGTTGATAGAGCGAGTCAAGAAAGGAGAGCATCGGCTACACGGGATCGGTCATCGGTCTTATAACATAACCGATCCTCGTGTTGCCCCTATCAAGAAGCTACTGTACGAGCTAGGCCCGGAGAATATTCCGTATCTGAAGGCTGCGGAAGAGATCGAGCGTATCGTCTCCGTGGATGAGTATTTCACCAAAAGGGGGCTAAAGCCTAACGCCGATCTCTACTTGCAGTTCTTCTACGTAGCGCTGTAAGTAAACCCGTGATCTCATGCCTTCTTTGTAGAAGATTTATACTCACTCTTCGCTGTTAGGGGCTGGGGTCCGGAATGGTCCCCTATCTTCACGTTTGTCCAACGACTACCGGGCTTAATGGCGCACTGGAGGCGCGTCATGCGTAAGTATCTGTCTTGTACCCCCGTCTCGCCTCTTACACAGTTGATATGTTTCTCATTTTGATTTTACATAGGAGACGATATTCGATTGGTACGACCAACTGAGATCTACGTTGGAACTATCGAGCAAACCAGGGATGTCTCGTCAAAGCTGTAGGTTAACATTTTAGATGGGATTGGATATTATTGTGCCTAGGTAGTTTCTTTTGTTTTCCTAGAACATATACTAGAACAGATTTACATAGGTAGTCAACATGTTATAATTCTAGACCCGCATATATTGTCACTGCCGGTACATTTCAGTAAGCTTGTATATCCAAGCGTTGCTCGGCTCTTAATTCAAGAAGTTTCTTTCGTCTGTTTCTACCCAATGTCATGACGGCCATCTACCGTTACCCTGTATGCAACAGGGAGTACGACTACCATTATCACTACTCTGTAATATGATGACTGGAACCTTACAATATGAACGCATCTGTCCATTCTCACTGCTTCAACCTCCTATAACTGTGCATGTATTATCATCGTATTTCCGAGACTGTCAGTCAGATTCATCTACCTAGGTAATATACGTGACCCCCACACCTGTATTTCGGGTGTTTTTACATAAATGCGCATCTTGCACATTGAAGTAGGTAGTGTAGGTCGCCTTTTTTATATCCCCTACGCACTTCCACAAAACTTGAGACCTGCTTTTTCACGAGCACTACTGCATCACCGTTCAAGTTCAATATTCGAGCGAGCTCGTCACGATTCACGAACGCCATGACTCCTACCCCTAAATCTAGCCTCCCGGCTTACGATCAAGTCATCGTTGACATCGCTGACTATGTTTTTGATTTTGAAATAGAGGGTGAGAAAGCTTGGGCCAGTGCTCGCACAGCCGTTCTCGATGCCGTTGGTTGCGCTATTGAATCCGTGGCTAAGAGTGCGGACCTGAGAAAGTTCATCGGTCCAATTGTGCCAGGAAGCACTGTACCGGATGGATTCCGACTACCGGGAACTTCCTACCAGCTTGATCCTGTAAAAGGCGCATTCGATCTTGGCACCATGATCAGATACTTAGACCATAACGACGCCCTAGCGGGAGCGGATTGGGGTCATCCATCTGGTAAGCGACCCCCCACGGTATATACCAATACAGACTAAGTATCTTGGTCCCTCTAATACAAGGAACTAGACAACCTGGGCGCGCTACTTGCCGTCATGGATTGGCTGTGCCGATCTGCTGCAAGCGGCAAGCTAGTTCATACCGGGCCGCCTCTCACGATGCATACGTTTCTAGTAGCGACGATCAAGGTGTATGAAATCCAAGGATGCTTCCTACTCCGAAACGCGTTCAACGCCTTCGGGCTTGACCATACGATCCTTGTCAAGTTGGCCTCTACGGCCGTCGTATCTTGGTTGCTGGGTATGAGCAGGACACAGACCATGGCCGCTATATCGCACGTATGGATGGATGTCGCTCCGCTGCGCGTCTATAGAGCAGGATCCAATACGATTCCCCGAAAAGGCTGGGCTGCGGGGGATGCCTGCATGCGTGCTGTGCAATTCGCGCTCTTGGTCCTACACGGTCAGCCCGGATCACCGACCGTCCTGACCATGCCCCGATGGGGATTCTACGCCTCTACCTGGCGCGGCAACCCGCCATTCCAATTTCCCAAGCCGTATTCAACTTGGGTCATTGAAAACATTTTCTACAAAGTTATGCCCGTCGAGGGTCACGGCATCGCTGCGGTAGAGGCCGCGGTCGTTCAAGGGAAGAAACTCCGAGCTCGTGGACTTACGCCGGCTGACATTTCCCGAATCGAAATCCGAACCAATGCTGCTGCGAATATGATTATTAATAAGCGAGGCCAGCTTTACAACGCAGCTGACAGAGATCACTGCATGCAGTACGTCGTTGCGGTCGCACTGCTCAAAGGTAGTGCCCCGGAAGCTACCGATTTCCAGGACGGCAGCGAATACGTATCGAGCCCCCAGGTAGAGGCGCTCCGCGAAAAGATCGAAGTCCGACCGGATGAGGAGCTAACGAAGGATTACATGAACTTGGACAAGAAGAGCATCCCGTCAGCCTTGACGGTATACCTTGCCAATGGTGACGTACTCGACGAGGTCCTGGTGGAGTTTCCCCTGGGGCACATGGAGAATCCTGGGACCGCTTCTACTGTTCGCTCTAAATTCCACAAGAACATGTCGCTTATGTTCTCGGAGGAGGAGATTAGGGATGTAGAGAAGTCGGTCATGCAGGGCGGTCAGATAAGCATCTCGAACTTCCTGGATCAGCTAGCGCGCGGCTCTGGTCCGAAGCTATGAAATTGACGATCGGCTAAGATCGAAAAGGGGATACGGCAATGCCCGGGCCCCTGGTTTGGGGGAAGATGCCAAGTCGAAGTAATCTCGATACTCGGGGTTTTTCTTTTCGTCTTCACGTTGGAAAGTCCCTAAGCCATGTTGTTCCGTTCTCGTTAATAGTATGTTAGGTATCATAATTCAAAGGATGATCACCACACCAGCTCGCTATGATCCTACGTTAGCAACACCTCGTGTGCACACCATGACTCAGGTCATTATCCTTTCGGTGCCGCGTCGGAATTCACCATTCACCGTGCGTCAGATGGCTAAATAGATTCAACGCACAACTCGGTCTAGATGCAATTATAGACGCCGTGCCGTAGGTATCGCGGAAGCGTGGGACATAATTAGTACACAATATTGTCAGACGGATTCAGTCAGTGGCGGCAGCATGACCATTACTATCCCATATTCAGCGAAGGTGTCAAGCCGTAGCGGATTTGCTTTTGGATTCTCGTGGTATATAAAGGAGAAGCAACGGCGTCGTTTCTGGTGGTTGAATCAAAGCGATACCGACAGCAGTAGCTCTCTAACATTATCCTAAATCTTTCATATCTGCGACCAAGATTCAAGATTCAAGATTCAAGATGAAGATCTCTTTTACGATTCCCGCCATCCTTGGCCTGGCCACATGTTCTCAAGCGGCGCATCGGGGATATGCCAACCCTGGCATCGCCCAGGTGAAGAAATCATTGGAGGGCAACCATGGCATCCATCGCCGTGATTTCTATGGCCAGAACGAAACAGACTGCAAGTACAAGTCGGTCGATGGAATCATGGAGGTGTGGGACAGCTTGTACAACGGCAGCTGGGGCACCTTCTTCGACCACTTCCACGACGAGATCGACTGGACCGTCATGCACACCCAGCCGCTGGCCGGGCATTACACGAACATCTCCCAGTTCATGATCAATGGTGTTATCCGAATCTTGGACTGCTTCGACGGCGCTGCCTCGTTCTCGCTTATCAACCTCGTTGGCGGCTGCAACAACCCCTGGTCTGTGCAAGAGACCTTGGTCCAAGGGACTGCATACAACGGTAAGACTACAAATCCTCATTATCCTTTGTGATGACACGTACGTTCGTTACTAACACGGAGGGTATCAGGTCGCTTTATCGACGAGGTAGTGGTCTGGGCCACGAGATGGGACGAAACCGGCAAGGTCGCCCAGGTACGATCTTACGTGGATTCGTACATCACATCCATTGTCCTCCACGAAAACGAAGTATGGACCAACTCAAGTTGGCGCGTCGATAGGCCAGACTACATAGCTGGCCCTGGCGGCGTGCCTAACCTTACCAGCTTATTGGGATACGATCCCAATTCTCTTGCTCCTTAAATCCGAGGCCGGGCCGCTCTTACGAACTGGTATGATGGTAATCTCGCAGGAAAAAAAAATGTTATACGAGGTCGGTTAGAATTTGCACTGTTAGAATTCATGTCACAATGTAGAACGGATCTTGATGGGGTGGGAGGAAATCTAATTCGCTACAGAGGGGTTCAGGTCTAGAAGAAACCGAGTTTCTGGCTGGTATCATGGTCTACCAGAACCCCAACGCTCCTATTTTTGTTATTTTGGTTTAAACATTAAGGCGACCGATATCTCTCATTAAAGAAACATGTATCTTAGAGCCAAAGTTTCATATCTCGATCGGCATTATACTCTGCGTTGGCTTTCACTTGATAAGCTTGCTGTGATTTTTAATGTTTGACGAATTAAGCAACTGTAGTGATGATCCACGAGGCGGGCTTCAGTCTGATGAGAGAAAGCTGTGTTACTCCGCAGGAATCTGGAACCCTCTCCATCCGTTAGAAAGCTTGTTGTCAGTCTGTATAAAAGACCCTCTAGATTCGTAGCAATAGAACGGTTAGATACCATAACAGATAGTAATCAGGAATGAGGCCATTCCTGCGGTTGGATGAGATATTCCAGATCTCCCGTTCCACTTTAAGTGGGCGTCCACTGATAAGCAGGGGTAATCATCTCCACGGCCCTATACATCTTACATGGTATGTGTTCGTGGTTGTAAGCCACTAAGCGTTTTTGGTATAAAGCACCAACTACTATCGCTGTTGAGAGGATATAAATTTATGGGCAGTCCATTATTAATCTCGTTGTACATGTCCTTCTTCCGGTACTGCCATATATGATCGGTTTTCTTTCCTGTTTTACCCATCTTATATCGGATAACTCAAGAATCTTAACACACAAAATTCTACAATCATGCCTTTAAGATTACTTTGCCTTCATGGCTGGGGAACAAATGAACAGGTTAGACTACTTCTCTTTCTGATGATAATATTAATGCACCTTTGGACTGCTTTATTAACAAGTTTATCGTATAGATCTTGAGAACTCAGATTGGTATGAACATGGTTACTACCAGTGACAAATATCAAGAAAGCTAACTTATCCACCAAGGCCCCTTGATGAGAAATCTACAGAAAGACAACACAGCTGAATTTCACTTCCTAGAAGGTGAGATCGAGAGCGTGCCGGGACCAGGCATCGATGGATACTACGAAGGCCCCTTTTACAGCTACTACAAATTTCCTCGCTCGTTCACCGACGACGAAGAGTCCATGCTAGAGGCCTATCAACTCCTGTATGAAATAGTGGAGGAAGAAGGGCCATTCGATGGCGTGCTAGGCTTCTCTCAGGGAGGAACCCTAGCTTCTGGTTTTCTCATTCACCACGCCAAGACAAGACCACGGGAGAGACCCCCCTTTCGATGCGCCATTTTCTTGAACTCCCTTCCCCCATTCCGCATGAACCCAGGAGAAGACCCAGTAGTTGACGAGGGCCTAGAAGGGTATCTCAAGATACCTTCTGTCACCGTTGCCGGCTCTGCCGACTTTGCCTTCAAATACAGCATCGCCCTTCACAATCTCTGCGAGACGGGAAAGTCTACACTGATCGTTCACGACAAGGGACACGATGTGCCACGGGATGAGAAAAACGTGTCACAGATGGCAATGGCGATTAGAAAATTAGCAATGGAAGTTTTGCATGTATGGTAGAGGCACATTGGTCGGGGGACTGACATAAAGGGAGGAGAGCCCATGTTTGACTAAGGTTTAAGACATACAATTAGAATTTCTTTAGATATTATACAAGTGCGTGGTGGTTGACAACTGTACAGACTCCTAATTTGTTCATGAAGTTCGTGCCTCGCCTCCAAGCTGCAGGTTTGAGATCTACGGATATATCTTACTGTTCATAAAATGGTCTCAACATATTATGGCGCGAGCCAGTACGTGTTGTGTGGGTGATGAGGCGTCAGTATGCGCTGGTTAATATGTTGTCAACTTGGTAAACCGTAGCGTCCTTCACAATGTACCTTTCTTCAGCTCCACGTTACATTGACAAATTTCCCTCGAATCTTTCACGAAGAGATAGGGATTCGTTCTCACGCAATTCTAGTTCTTAACTTGATATCTACGATACCAGGAGTTGTAAAAGCCGTAATGTTAACTAATACGTAACTAGGTAGGTAATAATTATCGCGGCTAGGCAAATTATAAAATCGGCAGTGATGTGACGTCTCATGCCCTAGTAGACCAAGTAGAACCTGCTCTTACAACGTTGTCCCACTGATATGGGACTGGAGTGGGCTTGGTGGAGGACGGGTCTATTTACTATGTAAGTTGGTAGCAAAGGTGTAACCTATGTTTGATGAGATATATTGATACCGGGTAGGTATGTTAGATCTTCTAGTCCACTTTAATGTCTATCAAACATTAGGCACCAACGCCGTATATGCAGTTGGAAAGTTGATCCAAAGTGTTAATGTAAAAGAAGAAAAAATGATGGCAACCCGAAATGGGTTAAAGAGGAGATGGAGATTATGGCCCTGACGTTTACATCCTTTCTGACAGTAAGCATGTCTTACCTCAAGGAGATAACAAAGTGTCTGAGTAAATACGAACTCCGAGCTGTTGTTTCCCCCGATCCTTTGCATGTACCGAGATAAGGACAATTCTTTGCGATGACATAGTGTGTTTCAAGCGGAGTGGTGAATTTGCCGGTATTACTTACATGCATACCACATGTCTATTGTTAGGAATATGGCCTGATAAGTTATAAATACGATGGTGATAAGGTACAAGGTACGAGGTACAGGGTACAAATACACATGTCCTTGAGTCCGATTGGCTGGATGTGTAAGTTGAATTCCTAAAATGGTAAGTATTTAGGTATTTCTTGAAAGATGATTCGTCAACTTTTACTGGGGCCTTGTACTACCACAGTTGGCTTTGATGCTAAAGAGACAGAGATATGGAGCCGCAGTTCTTCAGGTACCTTACCTCGCAACTGTATAATTGCAGTAACCTTGAGAACTCACGCCGCAAGATAAGCTGATATTCGGACAAACGGGATCTTATTGCTTGAGGATAGTCAAGTCCAACGTTTGGAAGGGGAATAAACCAAGCCAGATTGTTTATTTCCCCTCTCTTACTGCTACCTGCTTATACATTAGGTGGGGGACTTCTGGGACTTCTGCCACTTATGGGACTCGATGGAACTCAAGTAAGGGAGGCGCGTATAGACTATCACTCATTGATCGATAGACTATTACCCATTCATTCTACAGTTGTTCAGTTGTACGATCGCGTTGGCTTCCTCACTTACGTCTATCTCAACAAACCACGATTAGCTCGTTGCCTAGATACTGTCCCTAAGCTTATGTGTTCTAAGCCCAGCGTTACTCTTCAGATAATAGCTCTTTAGCTATAAGTGCTTCAGGGGTGGTCTATCAAAATTCGTTCTTCATGCGAGCTCTACCGTTGAGTGTGTATACGATTAACAATTCTTCTCTACTATCATAACTTCCTGGGCATGTCGCCACCGTTTTAGAGCACTCGCTACGCTGCTTCCTTTCACGTACATTAGATTTCCCTCCCCCCCCTTATCCACGACTCAAGAAAGTAGCTTATACCTCATATAACCATTGCTGAATACCGACACACCCTCACCTACACGATTTAGCACTTCTTTACTGATAATTCTATTATCCTACCAACCATGACACCAATTTCCCTCGAAGAACCCAATGGAACGTCAATTCCCAGCCAGATATCCCATAATATGTCCAACGGTACGGCAAGCCATCAGAATGGGCAGCCGAAGGTTGCAGCGGACAAGAGCATGCCCATTGCTGTTGTTGGGTTGAGCTTCCGCGGACCTGCTGATGCAACCAACGTGGAGAATCTCTGGAGGATGATCGTAGAAGGCCGAGAGGGTTGGAGCAAAATTCCTAAAGAACGGTGGAATAATGAAGCGTTCTATCACCCAGACAATACCAGACATGGAACAGTGAGTCTCTTCATACATAAGGGAAAGTTGCAACAACTTTCTCCGTATTTCAGACAGATACTGATAAAAAGCGTAGATTAACATCGAAGGAGGACACTTCTTCTCCGAAGACCTCGCTCGGTTTGACGCTCCATTCTTCAATATGACTAATGCTGAAGCTGCAGTGAGTCCATTTGTCTCGTTATGCCGACTGGTCTCTGACGTCAATTTTTCTTAGGCCCTCGATCCTCAACAGCGACTATTACTCGAAGGGACTTTCGAGGCTTGGGAGAATGGTGAGTTTTGCATATGAAAAAATAAGACCATAAACATGTATTAACGGAATTGTAGCCGGAATCCCGCTCGAGAAGGCCATGGGAAGCAAGACGTCTTGTTTCGTGGGGTCTTTCTGTGGCGACTATACCGATTTGCTGGTTCGGGATCCTGAATGTTTGCCGATGTACCAGTGCACCAATGCCGGCCAGTCTCGTGCGATTACTGCGAATAGGATATCCTACTTCTTCGATTTAAAGGGCCCAAGTGTTACGGTAGACACGGCATGCTCAGGCTCTCTAGTTGCGTTACATCTAGCATGCCAGAGCTTAAGGACGGGTGACGCCTCTATGGCTATTGCGGCGGGTGTCAACACCGTTCTGAGTCACGAATTCATGAGCACGATGAGCATGATGAAGTTTCTGTCCCCTGAAGGACGGTGCTACGCATTCGACCAACGCGGTAACGGATATGGACGTGGCGAAGGTGTCGGGTGTCTAATCCTCAAGCCTTTAGCTGATGCCTTGAGAGACCATGACACTATCCAGGCCGTGATTCGCGGTTCTGGCTCAAACCAAGATGGAAGGACCTCAGGAATCACACTACCTAGCGGCGAGGCACAGGAGGCGCTTGCCCGGGATGTATACGAAACTGCTGGTCTTGATCCTCTCGAGACCGAGTTTGTGGAAGCTCACGGCACTGGCACGCAAGCCGGTGACCCTACGGAGACGGAAGCACTATCCAGAGTATTTGGAGTTGGCCGCTCTCCCGACTTACCCTTAAGGATTGGGTCCATCAAGACGAATGTTGGCCACATGGAGGGTGCTAGTGGCGTTGGCGGCGTCATCAAGGCCATAATGATGCTTCAGAGCCGCACCTTTCTTCCGAACCGTAATTTCAAAACCCTCAACCCTCGTATCTTCCTCGACGAGTGGAAGCAGAAGGTAAGAACTCAATGATCCTTAACACTTCGATGGACATATACGTGAGAATTGCTACTAAGTCAATGCGATACAGATCCAACTGGCGGTGGAACCTTGGGAAACACCCGGCGTTCACAGAGTTTCAGTCAACAGCTTCGGCTATGGTGGTAGCAATGCTCATGTCGTACTCGAAGATGCGCAAGGCTATTTATCCTCTCACGGGTTACACGGGCATGTCAAGAGACTTAAGGCTGGCTCGAAGCCGATCGCAGGGTTGACTAACGGTAATGGAAATACCAATCATCACGCAGAAACCCTCCCAGAACAGAATGGGCATGCGAACGGCCATAAGCCTACTTCCGGATCGCAGCAAAGGATGCGCCTCTTTACTATTTCTGGCTTCGATGAGTCTTCCTGCCAAAGCCAAATAAACCAACTGCGTGAATATCTCGAAGCAAAGGCTGATGTGGCCGACGACGCTTTCTTGGATGATCTAGCATACACCCTAAACGAGAGGCGGACAAATTTCATGTGGAAAGCTGCTGTCTCTGCTACCACCGTCGCAGACTTGACGGCCGCGCTCTCCAAAGCCAAACCGATACGTACCCTTAAGAAGAAGCCAGTCCTTGGATTTATTTTTACCGGTCAGGGTGCCCAATGGTGCGGTATGGGAAAGGAGCTACTAGACGCATACCCGGTCTTCAGTGACGCGATTGACAGGATAGGTGCCTATCTTACTAGCCTGAACGCTCCATTCTCGGTTCGTGGTAAGTACATAACACATCGCTACGCCTTTTATCTTCTCTCGTTCCTGTCGAGCTGGTATATTTATTTTACTAACGTTATACTCTCACAGAGGAAATCACGCGGAACCCTGAAGGTTCACAGATAAATCTAGCAATTTACAGCCAGGCAATGTGCTCGGCGGTTCAGATTGCGTTGATCGAGTTACTGAAGTCTTGGGGCATTACCCCAGCTTCCGTGACAGGCCACTCCAGTGGTGAGATTGGGTCCGCCTACGCAATGGGTGCATTGAGTATGGAAGACGCCATGAGCGCCGCATATTACCGTGGTGTAGCAGCTCACGACATGCAGCAGAGCGGAGCCACCAAAGGTGCCATGATGGCGGTTGGCATGACGAAAGTCGAGGCGCAGCCATATCTCGACGGTCTCACGAAAGGAAAGGCAGTGATCGCTTGCGTCAACAGTCCTTCTAGCTTAACTATATCTGGCGATGTAGATGCGATAGACGAACTGAAGACGCAGCTGGATGAGCAGGGTATCTTTGCTCGTAAACTAGCTGTCGAGGTCGCCTACCATTCACATCACATGCAACGAGTTTCACAGGCATATGCATCATATATTGCCCACGTTCAACCAAAGTCCATTGGCACAGGTCCGGACGAGTCAACCGGAGAAGACGTCGAGTTCTTCTCATCTGTGACAGGGGCTAAGGCCAGCGCAAAGAGCCTGGGCCCAGATTATTGGGTATCAAATATGGTTGGACAAGTTAAATTCGCCGATTCTCTACACTTGCTTTGCTTCGAGACTTCGGACAGTAAAGGACGCACCCGTAAAGCACGTCGGCGAGCCGGTGCCGCAACCAAAGTGACCGTGGATATGTTGGTGGAAGTCGGACCACATTCTGCGTTAGCAGGGCCTATCAAGCAAATCCTAGAGGCCGACGAAAAGCTCAAAGCAGGCTCAATCGCTTATGCGAGCGCCCTGATACGCAAAAAGAGCGCCGTCACCACCCTTTTAGAACTCGCCGAGAAACTTTCGACGAAGGGCTACCCGATCAACTTCGCGGCAGTAAACCGCCCATATATTTCCGAATTCACTCAAGATGTGCAGTGTCTGAACGATTTGCCACCGTATCCTTGGAATCATACTCGCACCTACTGGGCAGAGCCACGGATTAGTAAGGTCTTCCGGAACCGCAAATTTCCCCGGACAGATCTTCTGGGCGTACCAGATCGGCATGCCAGTGAGTCGGAGCCGCGCTGGCGCAACTACATCCGAGTACAGGAGATACCTTGGGTCCGAGATCACAAAATCCAGTCGAATATTATATACCCTGCTGCCGGATACTTGGCGATGGCTATCGAAGCTATTAATCAACGTATGTCTACGTACTCGCCCCACCCGTTAGCTGGATTCGCTCTGAGAGACGTCACGATCGAGTCAGCTATGGTGCTTAATGAGCAGACTCCAACCGAGGTGTTGATCTCGCTTTGGCCACACGGATCAGGGGCTGCGAACGCGGTCTCTGAATGGCACGAGTTCCGCGTAGCGTCGGTATCCGACTCCAACAAATGGACGCAACATTGCAGCGGTCTCGTGGCGGTAAAGTACAGCTCAGAACAGGAAGAGGATGCTCTGAGTCGACATGAGAAGGCACTTGAGACTCAAAGACTCCAAGCAGTATTCGCCGAAGCAGATCGGCAGTGTACTACAGCCGTCAATGTCCCCGACTTTTACGCGCATCTTACAAAATTAGGACTTGAGTATGGCGAGACTTTTGCCAACATGGTTACAGCACGTTCCGCAACAGGAAGCTGTTTGGCAAAGTTAAACATTGCCGATACTGCGGCGACGATGCCGCAGAACTTCCAATACCCCTTTATAATACATCCTAGCACGTTGGATAGTATTCTGCATCCCATGTTCGTTGCGCTGGGGTCAGGCGCAAAGCTGGACAATCCCGCCATTCCGGTCTCTATTGACGAGCTGTACATAACCTCTGGACTGGACACCACGCCTGGCCATCAGCTCGATGTGTTTGCAACTGCATTCCACAAGGACAAGACTAACATCACTGCCGACATTTCTGTGGCAAATGACGCTGCTAACCCGGAGATCAGCTTGTCTATTCGAGGCTTGACCTGTCGAGTGCTGGAGGCTGATAGTGAAAGTTCTGCCAAAGATGAAGCTCCGCCGGTCGCTTATAACTTTGAGTGGGCGCCTGATGCTGACCTGGTATCCGAGGACTTTGCCGGGCAACTCTGTGGAGTAGATGGTGCTAAAGATAAAACTTGGAAATTGTACGAACAAAGCATCGTTCACTACATCCGAAAAGCCGAGAAAGAGCTCAGCGAAGGTGATGTTGAGAGTATGACACCTTATCACCGCAAGCATTGGTCGACATTGTTAGCTTTCGCTCAAAATTACAAGGATGAGGGCGAGATTGTGGCCGATCCAAACGAGCTCCCGTCCAGTCCCGAGAGCGCTCTATTGGTTGCTATCGGAGAAAAGCTTCCTGCCATACTGCGCAAAGAAGCCGATGCTTCTACTATCCTGGCCGCGGATAATATTCTAGAAAGTTACTGGAAAGAAAGTCCATCTGTGGTTCGGAGTTACCAGGCTGCTGCTAAATACTTAGACCTTCTCGGCCACAAGAATCCACACCAGACCATTCTCGAGATTAACGCTGGTTCTGGGACAGCAACAGCGGTTATTTTAAGTAAGCTAGCAAAGAGTGATGCTGGAGTGCCTTGCTTAGAAAGATATACTGTCACGGACCCCGACGCGACAAACTTGGAAATACTTTCGCAATCGACATCTGCGTGGCAAGATCTGGTCACAATCAAATCATTAAATATCCACACCAGTCTCCAAGAACAGGAAGTACAGAAGAGCTCCTACGATGTTGTCATTCTGCCGCGAGGCCTTGCTACGATTGCTGAAAAGCGCCAAGCATTGGAAAATGCACACACTCTCCTGAAACCTGGGGGACGATTGATAGTTATCGACGACATATTAAATACCGATGTCGTGCTTCGTGGCTTTATCTTTGGCACACTCCCTGAGTTTTGGACGAGTGGCGCGAGCGAAGAAGCATCGTACGGCTACTGGTCCCGGAACGAGTGGCAAGAAGCACTGCAGTCCGCTCATTTCTCAGGCCTAGACAGGATCCCAACGAGATTAGCTGATTACGATAGCCTTGCTTTGATCATCGCGAGATCTTCTCCCGCTGAGAGCCAAACCAAGAAAGAAGTCTTGATAATTGCTGAAGAGGGAGAGACGGGAGTTGCCATAGACTTGCTGCGCCAACTCCTTGCAGAACTACAACTTCAGGTCATCGTGTCTACATGGGCTAATGCTGAGCCTGCTGGGCGCCTCTGTATCGATTTGAGTGAGCTAACAACACCAATCCTGTCCTCGCCTACGTCTGCGGACTGGGAAAGCCTCAAGCAGGCCTTCATGAAGAGCGCTGGCGTTATTTGGACCGTCCGAGGCGGCGCTATCTCTTGCCCTAATCCCACCGCTAGCTTGAGCTTCGGCTTCGCCAGAACCGTACGTTCGGAATTAGGCGACAGCAGGATCATCACGCTAGATCTGGACCCTACCGCTTCCTCATCCGGCGAAAGAGAGGCCCGCACTATATTTAAAATCTTCCAGTACCAACTGCTATCCGAAAACAGCGTGCTGGAGCCAGAATTTGCGGAGCGCGATGGAACTTTGCTAATACCTCGTGTCCTAGAGGATATTCCATTGAACAAGACGATATCATCCTATCTCGGTGTTAAGATACCGGAATACCAACCTCTACAGCAGCCTGGCCGCGATCTCTATGCCGTCGTAGACACAGCAAAGAGATGGGAGACGCTACAATTTGTCGACCGTGATGTTCCGAAATCGCTGCCAGAAGGTTTCATCAGCATCGAGGTCAGGGCATCAGGCCTCACCCGCAAAGACCTACAGACAGCAGACTCTCAAATAGGATCGCAGTGCAGTGGTGTTGTGCGTGCAGTGGGGGCCTCTGTTAAGGATTTCGTCGTTGGAGACCGAGTCGCAGGCATCGCTTCCGGCAGCGTAGCAAGTTCATACCAAGGCCGAAGTACATCATTCCAGAAGATCCCTGACGATATTTCCTTCGAGTTAGCGGCCTACCTCCCGCTGGCATACTGCACGGCATACTACGTCGTATACCAACTCGCACGACTTACACGGGACGACAAGGTCCTCCTTCACGGAGCCGCGGATCCGTGCGGTCAGGCGGTCATCGACCTGTGCCACTCGCTCGGGACCGAAATCTTCGCCACCGTCGACTCTCAGCTTGACAAGGCTCTCCTCAATGAGCGATTCGGCGTACCGAACTCGCGCATCTTTTACGCCAAAGACGACAGCGCAATCAAAGCCGTCCGCCGAGAGACGAATAATCGGGGCGCCGACGTCGTCATCAACGTGGCCGGCGCGGACAACGAACAGCTTCGGTTGTCGTGGAGCTGCATTGCGCCTTACGGGCGGTTCATCAACGTCGCAAACGGGGAGGCACCGCGTTCGAGCCGGCTAGACATGGCCAGCTTCGCCAAAGATGCGCTGTACGCCTCGTTCGACCTGGCTAACCTGATTAAGGAGAGGCGCGAGGTTGCCGAACGCATTTGGGCGGACGTGATGTGCCTAATCCGAGCCAGAGCTGTCAAAGGACCTTCGGCGCCAATCCAGTACTCGTTCTCCGATGTCGACAAGGCGCTTGAGTATCTCGATACTACCGCAGCGCCGGGACAAGTAGTAGTAACAGCCGAGCCTGGTGTATTAGTCAAGGTAAGCAGGCCCTCTTGAGCTGTTTATTCTATATATTCTAACAAGACGTTTAGGCTGTGCCACAAGTAATAGAGCAAAAGCTCTTCCACCCCACGGCGTCATACATGCTTGTGGGTGGCTTAGGGGGTATTGGTCGTGCCATTGCCACCTGGATGATCGAACGGGGTGCACGAAATCTCATATTCGTTAACCGCAGTGGTACCTCGAGACCGGAGGCTCAGGAGACAGTTCAAGCATTGGAATCGAAAGGTGCTAATGTCAGAGTGTGTAGTTGCGATATTAGCAACGAAGAACAGTTCAATGAAATGATGGCCAATATATCGCAAGAAGTTCCCCCTATCCGAGGAGTTATCCAAGCAGCGATGGTTCTTAGGGTGAGTACAGTCTGCGCTTTCACTCCTTTCTCTTTTCCGCCTCCCCTCCCCCCTTATGTCATCCTCAAGTCCAGTTTTCTAACAAGACATCTCTCAACAGGATAACTATATCGAGAAGATGACCGTGGACGATTACCAAGCAGTAGTGCAACCCAAATTCCAGGGGACGTGGAACCTCCACAACTACCTCCCGCTGGGCCTCGACTTCTTCGTCATGCTCTCATCCATCAGCGGTGTTATAGGTAACGCAGCGCAGTCTGCCTACGCCGCGGGATCTACGTTCATGGACTCCTTCGCCGCGTACCGCAACTCTCGAGGCTTCCCGGCCGTGTCCCTCGACTTGGGCGTCATCGGCGGTGTCGGCTACCTCGCCGTGCACAAGGAGCTGTCCGAGTCGATGGAGCGCCAGGGCTTCCACGTGACGGACCCTCAAGTACTACTAGCCCTCGTCGAATCGGCCATCGCCTCGCCTCTCCGCAAGGGCACGCGGTCGCAGACGGTCACCGGCCTCGGCGTCTGGAAGAAAGACCAGTCACTCGCCAACTTCGACATGCCCCTGTTCTCGCACATGCGCCGCCGCTTCTTATCCTCCAATCAAGCCGGCTCCGGCGCCTCTTCGTCCGACTCGTCGGAGCCGCTGTCCCAGCTGCTCCCCGCCGTCGCGAACCTCGAGGAGGCCTCGTCTCTTATCCTAAACCACCTAGTGCATCACCTAGCGACGCGGCTGTCGACCTCAGACGACAACATCGACCCGGAGAAGGCGCCCGCGGACTATGGCGTGGACTCCATCGTCGCCGTCGACGTGCGCAAGTGGATCAACAAGGAGATCGGCGCCAACGTAGCCATGCTGGAGATCATCGCGTGCGAGAGCCTCATCGGGTTGGCTGGCGTTGTGGCGGGGAAAAGCAAATTCGTCAAGGTGGAGGCAGAAAAGGGGGACTAGCGGTTGACGGGGCTGTGCAGCAATGGCACATATGAGGAAAAAAAAAATCAGATATCAGATACAGACCGGAAAAACCCCCCCAAAAGTATAAGGATGAGCGTTTGTTCAGTATAACGAAGTGTTTGGTAATGATGATGAAACACATGGACTGCGACGACAAGAAGCAGGAGACGCAAACTAGGTAGCCTATCGTGAACATTTAGATGTGTAATAAATATATTGACGAGTCATACTTCGCATTATACAACAGGCAGGACCCAGTGTGGCTTTCTCTAGCACTGTAGGCTGGCTATCAATCAGACTCTTTGCCGTCGGCCATGGTAGACGAAAGTGATGCTATCCTAATAGGGCATAATACACGGCCCTGATTGGTCCCCCTTTTCTACGTCGCGCAGTTTCTCGCACTAAGCGAGATCTGCTCACAAAATTTGCCTTCTTATTTTCTTTTCTTCAACCGAAATAGATTGTCATTTAAACATACACGCATCAGCCTCAGTGACGAAGAAAATATATACCACCAGTTTTCATCGTAATAGACGAACGTATCTTCTAAACAGACTGGAACATTGTCTATTAACTAGACACAGATTACCTAAATATCTAGACACTTTCTGGTGTAGCTGGTATATGAAGAAAAAGAAAAGTTGAATAGAAGTAATTATTGACATCTGTGGTCTTACTTGTGGAACAAAATAATGGGCCGTTTTTCCGCTATATCGACATCCACGAGCGCTAAAGTGTCAAACCTGTCATTGTAGTTTTTAAAAAGGTAACAAGGAGGTAAACAACGTCCTTCTTATACCTACTGTAGTTCCCGAAGTAGCGGAACATAAGCTTCTCTCCCCTCCAAAGTTCCCCATATGACTCAGTTTCCGAATCTACCCTTACGCCTCTTTCTCCTTCGCTTTCGCGTTGGCGCGCGCTTGAGCCCTCCATAGTGTATAGGCCCGTACTTCGTCACCGCCTGCAGGGAAGAGCGGAAGATGAGCCATAGCAGAAGGATAAATGTATGCGGTCTAACCTATACCGATACGGTTAAGGAGCAGGTTCGTGACGACGACGACGTCACCTATGCCTAGGAAGCAACGGAGGAGATTGTTTGACACCAGGGCTGTGACGCGCGTCTCTCCATTGATATCTACGACCGGCGCGCGCCAAGTGAGCCGAAATTGTTGGATATCCAAAGTTTCAACGTCGAGGGGCCAGGCGATGCTGATCTTGATTCTTAAATTTCGCGACCCACGAATGCGCAACAAAGGTAGAGATGCAAACCGCTTATGTGATTGGTGTATTAGATGCTGCCTACCTCTAGCAAATTCTATGATGAATGCGCCGACTAGGTACCATAAGGTCTGCTTCAACATCCGCGGCAATTTTCAAGAAACCCGGAGGAGCCTCGCCTTCCGTGTCCTCTCGACTATTTGCATTTCAACATCCGGATGCTCAGTCTCTTTGCCATGCTGGGCCGGCGTGAAGACGTCGGCAACTATACACCACTTAAAGCAATGCTTTCACTGCTGCTAGATGCCTGGCCTGGTGTGCGCTATCTTGATAGGTATAACGCAAGGATGAAAGCGATAAAATATTGATATGACTACACCATACGTCTGCCGAGTACTTGGATGGCATATACGCCATTTTTCCTTGTGACAGCAACGGTACCTAGGTATAAATGAGTGATACTTGAAGCTTCAGATGAGTTTCTTGGGCTTTAGCCTACATATTTTTCTATAGCATCGTACTTCTTAAATCTCACTTTCATGCGAAGGCTGATGAGAAGAACGTGTAAGAGCGGTGTGATCTTCGGGAAGATATGAGGCAGGTCTAAGCAGTTTATGCGTCAGTAGGTACCTCTTTAGGATGACTAGTAGATTATTTCTCATTATTATAGCTACTTTAATGTGTTCTCTTCCACATTTATTGTGCCAAGCTTGGACTGCTGGGCGATTACAGAGATACACAATGTCTACGAGTCGAATATTACCTGTATATTGTTTATGTCACCCCCCACATCGTACACGACGGACAGACTACTAGATTCAAATTCTTAGCCCCGTTTATTTCCTTTGAACAGCTTGAGAAGCGAGAGAAAGAAGAAAGAACAGCTGCAGCATTGGTAAATTAGGTAACTACCTGGCAAATAATATGCATTGCCGTTGACTGTTGATAGTTGCGACTGGTGAAACCTTTTACTTCAACACAACAAGCTCCCGTCACTTGAACATGTAGCTGCACTTTTCTATGTTAAAAGGCAGTATATGGTACTGGAACTAGCGCTGTCTACGGCCATAGAAATATCTATACATGAGTAGTTCTATGAATAAATAGTAGCTGTTATAGAACGATTACATACCTAGCTACAGTTAAAGTTACCTACCTCCTATATAAATAGAATATCTCACCACGGTCACACGCCAGAGCATATAGCAGGTAACACAACTTTAATCAGACTTCCACTTAACAGCCTCTTATAGACTTACATAAGAGATGCTCAATTCATTATATAATCTAGGTAGTCTCCTGTTAACGTACTCGTATCAAGATATAGTAACTATGATATGCATCTACGATCATATAATTACTTACGCGATAATTTAATATACACTTACTTATGAGAACCATCAGTTTTGGGAAGTATCTTTAGAGGAAAAAATTGATTAGAGATTAGAAATTGGTAGGAGGCTCATATAATATAAGTGAAGTTCCTAAATTCCTTTATTTATTGATGTTTTAAAGAGGAAGCTGACTACCTCCTCTTTATCTCACGGGAATAAAGCAAAAAGCCTAGATGACTAAGAGTAGTTAGTACATAATTCTCTTCAACAATCACTAATGTACCTACTGAACTATTGTTATTAGAAATGTAAGCTGTGAGAATTAGATTTTCTGAAAGCCATATTCCAACAGGATCACGGTAATGAGATGTGTATGTGCCAAAGACTAACAACACGATCTGAACGTTTAGACGAGGGCCGCGGCTCAGGCCATAAGGGGCTATGAGGTACCCAGCTGATATGCATCTTAAGAAACTAAGCTTGAGAAACGTTCTCTGTTTGGTCAAATCGGAATCAATAATTCCCTTAATATTGATTAGAGCAGGAGATAGCATGTGGTGCGTGCTTTCATAGACCCTGTACCGACCCTGTCCTGGCTAATCTCTTCGGGAAAAGGGCGGGAAGGTCGGTTGGGAGGTATTAGCGGATACGATGATGAAGTTTTTCGTTGCTATTAATTCGCTTTCCGCATCCTCTCTCTTCTTGTCGTTCTCTTGGCTGCTTGGCGATGTTCATGCAGAAACACTAACTGGAAGAAATCTGACCAACCCCAGGCTACCTTGATCCATATCGAGGCACGATACGACGCAGATCGTTGCAACGGTGGTGCTTCGAGTTAGCTCACCTAAAAAAAAAAGTCGGGGTGCCCAGCTTCGTTCTCCTTGTCTTACTGCGTCAGAGCTAATGCATTAAAAACGATTACTGCCAGACACTCGTTTAGTCTCTCTTTTTCTTTTTTTTTCTCTTTTGTCTTTTCCATCCTTCTCGTTGCTTCATACTTGATTATTGTGTTTGTTTCTATCTTCTTTTTTTTCTCTGTTCTACTACCTATTCTCTTCCATGGTAGCGGCAAAGGTGTTTTGAAAAGTTTCCCGATGGCGGACCACGAGGGTGTCCGTAACAAGGGCCCACGCCAAACGGCGCTTCCAAAGACACGACAAGAGACCGAGGCCGGCGTCGCCCGTATAAAAGCTGGTCTTATACGAGTAAGGTCGGCCGGAGAATCTGGACGGACCGGCGTACACCCGATCCAGTTCCTGACCATCATATGGCGATCCAGTAGCACTTTATCGAGGATCGTCAACATTCTCTGGCCTTTCGTACCCGCCGCGATTATCGTCCACTACCTCATGTCACTACACGAGCACCATGTGCTCAAGTTCAGTTTGGCCTACGTCGCGATGGTGCCATGCGCGAATCTCATCGGTTTCGCTGGCCAGGAGCTAGCGAGAAAGATGTCCCATATGCTTGGTATTCTTACGGAAACCACTATTGCTTCTACGGTGGAGATTATCTTGTTCATGATTCTGCTCAAGAATGACGAATACTACGTTATCCAGGCGGCTATCCTTGGTTCTATATTGGCGAATATGTTACTGTGCTTGGGGTTATGTTTCTTCACTGCTGGCCTACGACGAGAAGAGGCTACTTTCCACGCCGCCATCAGCGAAGTCGGGTCGAATCTTCTGCTCATCGCGTAAGCTTATGCCCCATGCTCAGCACATTCTGGAGGTTTGATGTCGCTAACTTTGCTCAGCGGGCTCGGCCTGTCGATCCCCACGGTCTTCCGCCGATCGGTCGTAAACTCTGGGTTTAATCTTTCTACGGATGCGCTCGATGCGAAGGTGCTCGGCATCTCCCACATCGTCGCCGTCCTCATGATCATCTCCTACACTGTCTTTCTTCTGTTCCAGATGCACACGCACCACGGCATATACGACGCTGCTTTCGAACACGACGAAGAGAGAGATGTCGACGGCCACAGGGACCGAGCGAAGGACAAGTTAACACTTACCGAGTGTATCATCGCACTAGCAATTTCAGTGGCTATCGTAATATTCATCTCTATCGCCCTGGTTGGAGAGATACCCCATATAGTGAAAGAGAATAATGTTTCCGACCCTTTCATGGGCTTGATCCTTGTTCCTCTGGTCGAGAAGGCAGCCGAACACCTGACAGCTATCGACGAGGCCTGGGATAACCAGATTAACTTCGCTCTGTCTCACTGCATCGGCGCCACCCTCCAAACGGCCATGCTTAATGCTCCGTTAGCAGTCATCGTGGGATGGGGTATGGGTTCTCCGATGGACTTCGACTTTGAGCTTTTCGACATCGTCATGCTAATCCTCGCCATCATCACCGTCGGTAACTTCCTAAGAGACCAGAAGAGCGATTATCTAGAGGGCTTCCTGTGTATCATCGTATATGTCGCTATCGCCGTAGCTGCCTTTTACTTCCCCAGCCCCGACGAGACCAGCGTTCTATCTGAGAAGCTGGACGCAGCGGCCATTCCAATATCAAGGCGTCTAGGTCGGTGGTAAGCAAGCCCTTGCGCGGAGCTTCTATATGCATTTGCCGAGTTTGGCGTCGAAGGAAAAACTCATTGGGAAAATATGTTCGCATTTTTTGGCATTATTTATTCATCGACTTTGGAATTCCATATCATCTGCCAAGGGGTTGTTGCTTTGCGAGTTTGATAGATACAGACTCTTGATCTCATTTTGATGCATCCACTCATATTTCTAGCGTTGGATTTACTTAGACACTCTCATGCCTTCATCAGGTGGACATTTAACACGAATGGACGGGTACCATCATACCCCTCAAGTTGCTTGACCTGATAAAAAACGCCATATATGACTTATGTGACTTGTAACTTGTGACTTATAACTTATGTGCTGTTATTATAGGAACCCTAGCTAACAGTACCGCTAAGGTCGGCCGCTAGTTGCATCCTGCTATCCAATCACCGTTTAGTATATAAGCTGTAATCGATGTTTTAGGAAATATATTGACTGGGTTGGTGTACATATAAGTGCTCATCGTCTTCTTTCCTGATTGCCGAGCCAGACTATCGCACATCGTTATCAGCCTTGTCAATTTAGTCTTCCGTCTGGGAATAGTTTACATTCGATGCGCTTGAAAAATGCAGGCTTAAAGATCTTTATAACTATTACATGGCTCTTTTAACTCATCTTTAGGCTTTTTATCAAGATGATATTTCTAATTGTAATTATACTAACATGATTATTCTTGATGCTGTGGGTATATATAACGTAGCACCGTAAAACTTATACACAATTACTGTGTTATAGTAAATAAGAGGCCGTATTATAGTATGCTACTTGGATTTGTTCAATACCTTGTACATTGTAAGGTTCTTGGGGACCATCGAGGAACTTTCCAATATCAACGTGTGCCTCTTCTTAAATACTACTCTGGCGATTCACCATAGCTTGTTATTGGCGTTTAATTTGGTACCTACCTTATTCTTCCCATCTATCTCACTTTCTCATCTGCTACCTACCGTTACTAGTATATAAAAATGCGACCATGATCTTCGTCTTGCATCTCTTGCCACCCAAGTATCACACGCACCAAATTTACGACATGGCGTCCCACCAAGCTAGCCTACCGGTAGTGCAGGGTAAGGTGAATTCATAAGTCTTACAATGGTGTGCCGTTCTAATTTGATTATCTGTAGAGATCGTCATTTATATCACCGATACCCCAAGATTATTTTCTTCACTAAAACATTAAATCTTCTATGAACTCTACCTGCACTCATCAGGTCTAAAAGAAGGTAAGAACCGCAGCCATTACAAGAAATCGGATTTCACTCTGCCCTCGTCCAATCTATCTCCCAACATGTAACCTACAATAGGTACCTGTTTTCTAGCCTCCCTAACAAGAAAATTATCGATTACATATACCACATACCTCGTGCTCACGTTACCGCATCGTCTTTTCCAGGTCGTCGTATCTCATCAAGCATCTAATCAAAGCATTTATAAAATGACGCCGGACATATGGCGAAATGCTGTGGTTAGGAACGGCGCAAAGTCGACTAGACAGATCCTCTGTCAGGTGTCTCGATGAGATGCCTCCTTCCAACACTTCTCCAGGAACTGCCAGCTACCGAGTACGCCGAACATGAGGCTAGCGATGGTAACCAAGTTGTTGACGCTATATCCCGATGGCCAGCAAGAGTATATCAAGAGAGCGACGAACGACATCAGAACGCCGAGTGCGAGAAGGAGGTAATAGAAACAGCCTATCTTCTCCCGAAGCGGCGTCGAAGGCTTCTTCGTCGACACGATGGTAAACAGCAGGGGGGATAGAAGGGACGCGGCAACCTGCCCTACCATGATCGGGTATCCGTCGTCGTGAAGCGACGGCAGTTCGTTGTCGGGCCGTCGAGGCGCAATGCTAACCGAAAACATGGTCACGATGCCCATGGAGTAACCGAAGACAACAACGATGAAGCGGACTGTAGCTTGTAGATCTAGCGATGAGTACAATTGAATCGGCAGGGAGACCGCCATCTGCGATAGGCGTGCTACGGGAACGATAATGTATGACCATCGTCGAGACGACGGGGGTGGACGATGATCATCCCCTTCACGGAAGAATGGTAATTGTTAGTCATTTAGCATGAGTCTATAAAATTTGGTAGATAACACAAATAGAATAGTATATTAGCATGATTTGGGAGAAAGAGAGGAAAGGGGGGCGTTTGGGATAGGGGCAATCAAAGAACAGCGGGAGGTTACCGAGTTCCGTAAGGCGAGTCGTATTATTTCCATCTCCAAATTGCTCAAGGTCAACACCGTTACGATGATCTGGAAGTGACATATTCAGTTACTAGAACCACAGGAGATGATGTTGTGCAAATATAAAAAACTAAGAAAACTTCGTAATTATTTATATGTTCATGTTATTCAATAAAAGACCAATACTTTTAACGATAGGTATTTTATAGGTATAGCCACTCGAACCTGTGTACTGTTGTGGTATAATTCATATTTTTTTTATTTATTATATATATATATATATAAAGTTTAAGTGAAATTTCCATTTAAAGAATTACTTATTTAAGTAACATCAGCCTCTCTTTCTTCACAGACTCCTACCTCGCTGTCGCCTAGATCCTACAATATTGCCGAGGAGAGTTGGACTTGACGTGGAAATCGCCTTAGAGCTTTGGTCCGTCGACGAGCACATTGAGAGGCGTACAGGTTCCTACCACTATCCATGAAGAAGGACTGACTGAGGCAGAATGGAGGATGGATGACCTTGCATGTAAGGTAGGTATCACATTCCGGTAGGTACCTGATATGTTAGAGACTTGAGCTTCCTATGCGACGGTATGGATGTTATTTACCTCCAAGATATTTTCAGCTTCATACACAACGTTAACCTTGTCCCTTCGACATCTTCTTGCCGAATTCTCCCCCTCTCATTACTGACAAAAGCCCCCCATTTACAACCCATGTAAGCTTTTTAACCCCAGTCGATAGATAACTTGTATTGACATGTGACTCTGTAGAGCCAATCAGTGTCCAATATCGAGTTATGGGTTGGTGACACTACATATGAACAGAAAAAGGTCTGCGCCACAACAAGCACCTTCAACAGAAAAAAGGACAAAACGGGTATCTATTCAAGAACAAAAGTGCCTCACTAAGCCTCAATCTGCAAGGGTAGATACGCTTGACTGATACCGAGCTGAATTGTCTATAACGATCGAATCCACCGATAATGCGAAACACTACTACGCTGGGCCGATTCTGCATCCCGGCTTATGAGCCTTATATACTTCGTAGCAAGACTATGCATACCTCATACTACATAAAGCGGCTACCCACGGAGCATATTTTCTCTTATTCAAACAGAGGCCTGAAAACCAGCCTTTCAAACGTATTGATGCCATTAGAAAGTCCAACGGACATGAACATTAACTCGCGTGACTTCTCAATGATACCTAACCACCTTCGCCATCACCTTCTCCTCTTCCCGCCACCCCCCTCGCCCTCGCCCTTCCTCTTCCGTCCTTCTTTGCGCCAGAACTCCTGCTTTTCTCTACGCTCTCTCGCCTCTTTCTTCTCTCCCATCTGCTCCATACGCTTCTTGAACTCCGCCCGGTTCTCCTCTTTCTTAGCCTGGCGCCGCGCTGCTGTATCCTTGCGGATCGTCGTCAACTTCTGTAGCAGGTCACGTGCTTTTCGTTCTTCTCCTCCCAACACGACCGCCCTCTTCTGCATGTACGTCTTATGCTTCTGCGGTTTCGTCTGCACGATCTGTGATTTGTACGGTAACTCCACCGCAAGAGCACGTGGTACTTTCAATGGGTTGAAGTGCCGCGTCGCTCGTTCTATTTGCTGGTACCTGCTGTTGCGGTCCTGGGGCGTAGGTATCCCCTGATCCCGGCGCACCTCGCCCGTCAGCCGCATTGGCTGCCAGTTGCCCAGAAGGTTGGTAACCGGGTTGTAGAAGCGGTGCGGCTTGATAGGGTACCAGGCCCGGAGGAACACCAGATCGCTGATTAGAATTTTATCTTCGAAGGTGGCCCGGAAGTGACCCTCAGGCTTTGCCAGAGCCCGCTTGATCTGGCCGCGAATACCGGACACAGTCTTGATCGCGGCGCCTTCAAATTTGGCGATCTCAAGAGAGCTATTGAACATGTCTTTGATGAATGCCGTGTTCTTGAAGATTTTGTATGGTGCACCGGTGAGCTTAAGTTTCTTCACAATCTCAGTCGATTCGTCAACAGACAGAATAGTTCCTGTTGCCGCGATCCGGAAACCCGGGTTGGCCGAGGAAAAAGACTGGAAGCAGACGAAACCGGTGTTTGGCGCGATGAGAGGTCCGTAAAATGTACCGAAACAGTGCATATGCTCTGGTGTATATTTAAGCATACGATTTCTCGTCCGAGAATCTGAGATACTGTATATCGGGAGTGTCTGGAATCTCCTCCATCCGAGGGAAAAGATGAGCGGGTCGTTCGTCTTGAGGATCTTCTTGTGCCAGCGGTGCCTCTTGATGCGGATCTGCGCGTATCCAAACCTATCCTCCGTTGCCAGCACGCCTCCAACTATGATAGGAATCCTCGCGCTAAAGCTGTCAACAAATTCCGCAGGAACTTTCTCGATCACAATCTTTGCGTATTTTCCGGCCCTGAAACCTTCGACTGCAGCTCGTTGCCGCTCGTCGAGAGCTTCGAATTCGGCGTTGTTAATGTCGAGTTGCTTTTGAATGAGCGCTTTCTGCGCATCATACCATTCATCCTCACCAAACTCGTCTTCTTCACCACCTTCGCGTCTGGCAATAGCTTTGTCGTTATTGAAACCTTCGCGATCTTCTTCTTCAAATCGAAGCTTCAGTTCTTCTTTTCGGCGAGCATTTCTCTCTCGCTCTGCTTCAAGGTTTGCTACGGGCTCGGGTTCTACTTTATGATGTTCACCTGTTTCAAGGTCCTCAAACTCGCCGTCGCCCTCGTCTTCGTCATCCTCATCAAATCCATCAAACCCTTCATCATCGTCATCCTTACCTAGAGTCGCAGTTGTGAAACGCTGGCGGAGATGCTCGATGTTGTCGGCAAGCGACCATCTAGCGGCTAGTTGGTCATAGTCATAATTGGGTATCGAACGGTCTTCTGTGGCCGCATCCTCTTCGTGCCTCGCCTGCTTAAAGAAGTCTTCGTCCTCGGATTCTTCGAAATTCTCTTCCGCAATATCTGCCTCGACCTCTCCTTTCCACCTTCGTAGCACTTCTTCGGCTGACAGGGCCTCATCATACATTAGACGTGCGAGATCCGCCGTCCGGTAAGATGGCCGGCGCACATGAAGCATGTGTGCTTTCCTAGCTAGATCATCTTTCCAGCGAAGGGCAGATTCCTCCTCACCGTCCAATCCATCTTCTTCGTCGTCATCACTATCTTCATCTTCATCTTCGTCAATCTCATCGCCCGATAACGAGCCAAGATCCGAATCGCTATCGGCGAATGCAATGTCTTCCTTGTCATCATCTTTGTCCGACTCTTTAAACATTTTACCTAGTTTGTTTTCGTTGAATTCAGGCTCTTCTTCTGAGTTAGGTTCGTCCTCGCCACTGACAAACCCCTCATCTTCGGGACCTTCGTCCTCATCCTCTTCTCTCTCGGCATATCTTACAGTACGCTGACTTTTCCTTCCAGTATCCTCTTCCTCGGGTACACTGGTAATCTTCTCTCCGCCCCTAAAAAGCTGTAGACCGTCTTCCGTCTGACCGAGCAATCGTCTTTCTCCCTGGAGACCGATGATGAGCTCTTCGCCTTCGCCACGCTCTACATCCTCGGTATCCTTTTCAAAGTTAAACCCCTTTTCCCGAGTGATCCAAATGGCATCACCGTCTATCTTGAGACCAGTCCGATCTGACATGGGAGCATAGAGCTTTTTTTCTTTCTCGTCCAATCGCCTTCTACTAGTCTTGCCGGTTGCTTTCGCAATAGCCTGTTCCATAGCGGGTGTTGGGCATGGGTCAGGCAAAGTCTCCATGCTTGACACTGTAAAATCGCCGAGGCCAGGGATATGGACACGTTGGTTATGGCCCGAGAAGTTAGTCCCTCGGAGA
Organism: Hypoxylon lienhwacheense; assembly: GCA_902806505.1. NCBI lineage: Eukaryota > Fungi > Ascomycota > Sordariomycetes > Xylariales > Hypoxylaceae > Hypoxylon > Hypoxylon lienhwacheense. Next base: position 3,487,551 of record CADCWW010000001.1, on the reverse strand, counting down.
TATCCCGAGAGCGCAATCGTCCGGTCGCACTTTTCGTCCTCCTCGATTAAGGTAGGGTGGGTGATATCTCGGAAGCTGTCTATAATGGCGTAAGGGTGGGAATTCCTCCAAACAAGAGGTCGAGGATTCTTCATGACAGAGAGGAAGCGAGACAGGTTGTGGACTTCGCGATCAGGATATCGTCCATTAATGACACCAGAGAGGTAGAATAAATGTGCGCCATGATATAGTTCGCTCCACAGTCTGTGTTTTAACCTCTTTTTCGCATCTTTTAAAGCCTGTGGTTTTTTAAATAGGTCTAGATGAGTAAGGATGCCGAACACGTTTCCGGGCATTCCTGTTGCAGCCAGGATATTTAGAAATTCCATAGTCTCCATCTCGAAACCATAGTTCCCGTCGATCATCAGGAGAACGATATCGGCTACTTTAGCCAAGTCAACCATCGCTTCGAGTTCGTTCGGGCATTCGACGAATGTCAACCGTTGTTTTTTAGATGTGATGATAGTCACAGGGCCCTGGGGCTCCGAAATGGTCTCCTTCGCATATCTCCGGATCAGTGATTTTAATAATGTTGTCTTTCCAACACCAGGAGGCCCAACGATTGTGACAAGTCGAGGTGGAGGTTCGTCCGGTAATCTGTCGACAAGAGGCACATGTAATCTCTTTTCCTTGACCTAAGATGAATTGTATCATATCAGTATAAGGTCTACCTAGTCATCTAGACTGTCCTTACATCTTGAGATCGAGCGGCAGCGCGTTGCAGCTTGCCAGGTCTGGAAAATGTAAAGGCTTTGGGATTGCGGTCTGGACTTGTTAGTAGGGCAACGATAATCAATTAGATTCGTACTGACCACCAGTATGCTTCTTTTTCTCTTTTGACTTTCGATGAGGTTTATGTTGCTCTTCCATGATTGCGACTTCGCACGACTTTGCGGCGCTAAATGTAATAATTGACTTGATTCTGTTGATGTTTTTGCGAATGAAGATTTATAAAAAAAAAAAAAAAAATCTCGACCATTTAATTGTTATCGATAGTGATAAGCATAGCTGTATGTGCGTACTACTTTTGTGGAGCTCTTGGTGTAACCTTTGAATGCACGTTAGAACTTGAATTGAATTGAGAACATACGAAGTACCTAGGTACCTTTTAGGACCTATTTCCTACCCATAATCATTGTAACTTATGTCATCAGACCCCTGAATTCTTCAAACCCTCGGGTAGGTTAGCACCGGCTTAACAATACCACACGTTAAAGAAATAGGTAGAAAGCCATATGTAAGCTATCTGACATGATGTACATAATAATCGAATCTTTTATCCTTTCTAGGACGCTGATTGGTGGCTGAGGGGCAATAGGTTAGCTTTACAGACTTTACAGGCTTTACAGGTCAGGCCGCAATGACGTATTCGTGCTCCCACTCGTCGAAAGCTTCTTATCCCACCATCCTTCAGGTTCGTAACTGCCTAGATGCGTATATGATTTGGTATACATCCATGTAGGTACTTTTTATCTTATTTTTTATTAAGAGGCAGCCTGTACTAATTTTAAGTATTAGGTACTAATCTCGCGTTTATAATAAATTCTCATGCGTTTTCTTATTTCTCTTCGACGGAACTTCTCTTTTATCTCGCAACAACTCTACTCTTCATCGACTTCGTCAACTTCGTCATATCACCCTTCAACTAAAACCCTTCACACATCTCCAAGTAAACATCACTTCCACACAACAACAACCACTTCCAAGATGCCTACCTATATTGTAATTATATACTTCCTTATATCATCGTCGTCATCATCATCATAGATGATAAGCCTGATGAGACGTCGTCACTCACCATCTTACTAGGTAACCTGCAAGCCGGATGCCAGCCCCGAAGAGGTGGCAGCAGCGAAGAAGCATGCTCAGGAACAGGGCGGCAAGATCGGCCATGAATATAGCCTTATTAAGGGCTTCTCGTATGTGATTCCCCCGGCATCTATTGCCAGCTTATGCATTCCCTTGTTAACATACCTATGTTAACATCTATCTGCTTTACTTAGGGTCACATTCCCTAATGATGCTATAACCACCTTGGAGTCGAATGAACATGTTCAGGCTGTCGAGTTGGACCAAGAAGTGAGGACCCAATGATCGACCGTAGTCGCGATGAGGGGCAACTAAGGTCAAACTGCTCTCTATATGATATATGTCCGATGTTATGTATACGAGGTTACCCCTCTATGTATGGCACAAAGACATGCCTTAAGTAGCGCGTGCAAGCGATTGATGCGGGGATTCTGGACCATGCTTCTTGTATTATCCGTACTACGTACTTCTTATACCTACACTTACATGCGTACTGGTTCAACGTTGAAGTCGGAAAGGTTGACTGGTACCTCTTGTATGTTACAGGTAAATGTAGGTATGTAGGAGTTGAGAAGAGTATTTATTATTATTGTGTCTATCAAATACTTATTACCTATCCATACTTATGTAACTAAAGTATGATCTTCAATTAACTAGTAGATACATGTATTATAAGGAGTATACTTCGTACGTACCTGTAAAAAGAAGATCGGCACACGGACACGCCCTTATCCGCTTATCAGTCCAGTTTTCCGCCCTGACGTCGATGTTTCCGGGGGTTTTGCTTGTGACTCCTAACATAAAAAAATTAGAAATAAAAATAAAAATATAAACTAAACATCAAATGTAATTAAATCATTCATATTTTTCTTCCTCGTCTCCTACTTATGACTCAGATTATATCACCATATCATAATCATCTTGTCCTCTTGCTCACTGCTGGACATCGCACAATGCCGCCATGAAGATATTATTTAGGCCGTCGCGGTGTTTCTATACGCCCGGGGCCTCGATTGCGAGATGCATTTTCTTAGGACCGCGTTGTCATTCGTCCTCACACGCAAAGAGCAACTTCTCATCCTCTTCTTCTGTCCAGAAATGGATCCATCCTCCCAGCACTGCAACGGTGACGGACGACGAGATTGCCAACCTTACAAACAAACAACAACATCCGCTCAGTCTTGCCGACCTGGTTAGGTACGTCATCCTTTTCCCTTGCTCTCTATCACGATCTATCAACAGCTTCTCATTATAGATGATCTTGACAATATACTCTTAACTAATATAATACTCGTCACACGATAGACACGGCCGCCCTCCTCTCTCAGCAGAAGCCCTCTTCTCCTCCGCCAACTTTACCCTTTCCCTACTGCCCATTCGACTGGCACACCGCATCCAGGCGCTACGTAACTTACCCTACATCGTGGTCTCGAATCCGAACGTTAGCAAGATTTACCATAATTACCTTCATTCATTATCTACCCTTCTCCCCTGGAAACATCACACCATCGATAACCTCGACGCCGAGATCCGGTTTACCTCAGTTCTTGCCGAGCTTGTTCAGACTCATCAGGATACTATCCCTATCCTGGCCAAGGGTTTCCTCGAGTGTCGTCGTTACATCTCGCCCCAGGAGGTCACTTGTTTCCTCGATACGCACCTACGCACACGTATAGGTACTCGCCTTATTGCCGAGCAGCATATCGCTCTGCACTACAGCAGTCTACCGCACTTTGACCCCTCCGCCTCGCCTACCCCCTGCCCCGAGCACCCTTCCTACATTGGCGTCATTGATACCGCGCTCTCCCCTTCTGCTGTGATTGACTCGTGCGCCGGCTTCGTAGCCGACATATGCGAACTTAAGTATGGCGTACGTCCGCACTGGGTCATCGACGGCGAACCCGACACCACGTTCGCCTTTGTGCCTATGCACCTTGAGTACATCATTACGGAGCTGCTCAAGAACGCATTCAGGGCCACTGTGGAGAACGGCCGGAACCGCGAGCCCGTTGTCATCACCATCGCCCCCGAGCCTCCGGACGCGGGTCCGCCCCATGTCACCCTCGACCCTCCGGCCGCCGACAAGGGCGCCTTCAAGACCGACGCCATTAAGCCGCTAGAGGACAACGCTCCTGGCGTCACCATCCGTATTCGCGACCGCGGTAACGGCATCGCCCCGGAGGTGCTCCCCAACATCTGGAGCTACAGTTTCACCACCTTCAACGACGAGGACGACTTCCCGGGAAACGATGGGGCCGGCGGGGGCGCCGGAAAAGACGATGCCCTAGGCATCCTCTCGGCGTCCAGCAGCGGCGGCAGCTCCATTGCCGGCCTCGGCTACGGACTTCCGCTCAGCCGCGCCTACGCCGAGTACTTCGGTGGCGGTATCGGCCTGCAGAGCCTCTACGGCTGGGGCACCGATGTCTACCTGCGGCTCAAGGGCGTCGGGAAGATCGACGATACCATCGGTAGAGAGGTATCTAGATAAGATGAGATGCCAACGTAACGCCGCACTGTTCCTCACCTCGTTTTTTTTTTTTTACTTTCTCAATTTCTGGCTTCTTGCGAGGGATTCATTCAGAAAGGAGCCTTTTTGTTTTTTTTTTGGAAGCGTTTAATGACTTCAAAGTCGCGCTTTTTCCCCTTTTTTTCGTCAAGGGGGAACTTATTCAAGGTTTGTGTGACACGTGTGAACCCTTTAAGATAAGATGAGACGGCAGTGATGAATGTCTTCGTGAGAGGAGAGAAGAGAGAAGGTGTAAATACGATACGATACGATACGTAGATTAGGAGATTCATACATACAGGCACATGTATGTACACATGCATATTTCCGTACCATAGTGCATCTTTTAATAACCGCGAAATCTTTATAGAAAGAAAATAGGTAACTAAACTAAAGATCTCTGTTAAGTCTTGAGAATAGTACCATGCGCGGGACGTTTTTTTTCTCGAGGTGTAGCCTATTACTAGGGCTAGGCAATGAATGTATGTCTGTCTCATAACTCCTATAAGACTATCTCCGAGAAATGACAAAAAGTATACTAGGTAGGTATAGAAAAGGAGGGAAGGGGAAGAAGGACTTCGATGACAATGTCGTAAAATTCCTAGAATTTTGAAAGTATACCGAGATCTTACAACATCCTCTAGGAGACATTAGCTACCCTTGTAATGTTGTCAACAAACGATATACTCGAAAGATATTTTTTTATATACGTTCTGTAGGTACTTTATTATCCCTCATCCTATCCTATCTCATCCTATCACAGCTCACATAGTAGATACACTTACTCATCACACGAATATTACTCAAATGTAACCGCTATACAACTCAACTACAAACTACCGCATGCTACATAAATTTCCACCACAACCGGGAAGAATTCATCAACGTTTATTCAAAGATCGTGACAATGTATATGATACCTAGGTAGTAAGGCAGAAGAAAGGATGGTAAGAATATTCGTGATGATGGAATGCTGCTGCTGCTGATGATATAGGACGATATGCGCCAATATATATATATATAATGATGATGAGTAAACCCCCGTGGAATATCCTATTTATGTATCCAAAATATCAGACGTACCTCAGACAGAAAGGAGGGAAAATCAAGTGTGACGATAGTACAAGCCTTCAAGACCCAACATCCCTACACGAGGAGTACGATTGTTGCTACCGCCATCACAAATTACATGATTGTTTAAGAGGGAAAATGATTAGGTACCGGATAGTATGCAACTTATCTGTCCAAAGAAAATATAACTCCGAATAGGACAATGTAATGTTCATTTTGGATAATCCGCTCCGACTCCAAACCTATTAGTATCATCAAACATGATCAACCTGAGTTGCTATCTATATGTACATCCAAATTAAGCCTCGGCGGCACTTCTGCTCTGATCGATCATGGGCAAGGAAATGACGAGATGAGACCACTACATATTCGACAGCTCGTTATCGATCTGGCGATCCAGGAACATCCTCCGCTCGCCCGTCAACTCAGTCTGCAATCGTTGCTCGACAAGAGCTCGGACCTGCTTCTTTGTGACCGTGTCAAGATCGACCTCTCGGAGCACGGCCTGGATGGCCTCGACGATCATGCCGTCATCAGGACCCATATGACCCCGTTGGAAGTCGAAGGATGTGGTAGACTGATGGCCTTGTCCCAAGGGTGGACGGGCACCGCCGGCATAGCCGAGCGTGGCGTTCGAGGCCCGGTGCATGTCGAATTGTGGTGAGGTATTAGAAGCGGCGCGCATATTGGTCATGCTTGGTCTATGCGAAGGGAAATCTTGATAGGGTGTTTGCATGCGCTGAATATCACCGAACGAAGCAGCGGACTGTCGATGCATCGGGTTGTCGGCGTATGGATTATTTACAGTCTGGCGCTGCATGTTTTGGAAAGGAGTAGGAGAGTGAGGCGTCATATACCCGCCACGGCCCTGAAGACCGGTGAGAACGGAGGGCTGTCGGACAGAGGAATAGACCGATTTCATATCGTCCATCTCGTATGTCTCGTCGTACATGTCATGTCCCTTTTCGGTATGGAGGCCACGGCGACCAGGTAGATTATTCATCATGGCGTAGTCGTCCCAGCGTTGCAAGGGAATAGACCGAGGGTCGAAGCCCTCATCATCGACGGCAACCACCTGCTTATCACCCTTTTCACCAATGACGATGCGTGTGTTACCCCAGGTAAAGTTGTCTTGGTTCCAGAACGAGTAGACCGGAAGAATGAACGAGTAGACAGGGAAGGCCAGCAGATAGATTATCATCCATCCGATATGTTGCCATTGTCGTTTAAGGATGAAGATTAGAGCTTGAAGACCATAAACGGCCGCAATCATGGCAATGGAAACAATTGGGAGCGGTCCACTACCGGTAATGATAACATAAAGAAGATATCCTATGTAAGCGCAGGTCGCCGGGAGGATAAGAGTTCCGGTGAGATCGATGAAGACGATGAAACGCATGGAGAAACAACAGAACCCACACATGTCCTTGAGGAAGACCAACTCCGCCAGATTGTGTATGGTCGAGTTGATCCATCGTCGTCGCTGAGAGAGTAGGACACTCCACTTCTCAGGAGCAGCAGTTTGACAGTAAGCATCGGGACTAAACTTGTATGACATATAGGGGAAGTGCTTCGTCATGAGCGTGGTGAGATACCGATCTTCGCCGAGGGATAAGAGATTCTTCTTATGAAGAGTGTCGACATTACAAATGCTGTAGTCCTTGATAACCGCATCAGATATAATCAAGGGTTTGCCCTTGTCCGCTGTGCGCAATCGATACATTGTGAAACTATACAAGCTGTCAGTCATCTAATAAGTAAGCGGCAACATAGGGATAAATCTTACCATCCAGGAAGACACGTAACACTGCCGAAAAGTGACTCGAAAGCCTTTGCGAGATGGTGAGAAATGTAGTACTCGTAGACTTGGATCATGCTCCACCACGACCGTTCCTCGTTTTGCAAACCAGTTTCGCCGCATATGCCAGCAATCTTCGAGTTATTTGCGCACGCGGCCACAAGCCGGTTCAGGGAATCCTCTCGGACACACGTATCTGCATCGACCATCAAGAGATACTCGTACAATTCGGGGTCAACGCCGATAATGTTGTTGATTTGATGGAAGATTTCAAGCTCGAGGGGATTCATCGGGGCACGGTGGTGAACACGGTTGAGGAAGCTCATTACCATAATTTGAGAATCACGTTTGCCACGGTTACCGGGCTTGGACTTTGACTGCTCGGATTCCTTGCCGACTTTAACAACGACGATGTAAGGGACGACGTTGCCCTCATATTCGTAGAGGCCAGAATAAACCTTGCCGTAGTTGAGCTGTTCGCTACCAGTTCCAACAGACTTGAAAGGCAAAGCAGGGGGGTCGACCTTGGGATCAACCCCAAGAATGTCCAGGACAATCTTCGGTGTGGGTCGATCATTCCCTTCGCCAACGATAACACCGTCACATATGACACAAATCAGCTTCCTCTTGTTGTCATATTGTAGTGCCGTCAAGGAATCGAGCGCCTTTCTTAGCGAATTCTCTCCCTCCGTATAAGCCGGAACCTGGCAGATGACGAACTTGTCCTGTGGGGCGGGACGACGTTTGGAACCAAATTGCAATGCTGCAAGGAACTTGACCACGATGACAAGACAGATGATGATTGCAAAAGCAAGTAGGATATAGTTGTTGGCTTGACATCTGGCCGACTGGCGGAAATCGGGTATACCAACGTAAAAGGTCTGCTTGATACAGTTGAGACTGTTCAGTTTAGCGGCAGTGGCCGTTTGATTCCCTTTTGCGTTGGCGATTTGGCTGTTCCAAGATTCAGTGACGTCCTGTCCAGGGTTGTCCTGAACTGTCTGTGTCATATCACTATCTATGAAGTTGTATTGGGCAAGGTTCTTATAGAAGTCAATGGTGACGAAATAATCGGTCAAGTCATAAATCTTGTCTTCGTAGACGATCCACATATGATTGTTGTCTTTACCATCGCTGCGGACATTATCGAGATCCCAGACTAAGTCGCCGTGGTAGTATTCGGCGATCTTCGGCTGGAACGTGTCACGGTACCAGGTATCAGATTTCAACTTGGTAGTTGGATCAGGTTGATAATATCCGGAGGTATGTACACCTTGAGGTAGAGTCGGCGTATTATTCTTCTGGAGCTGTATTGTATCGGAAATACCTAGGCCAGGGCAAGAAAGGGGAAGGGGCGCCACGAAGTATTCGTCTAAGTTCATGCCGGCGAACTGTTCCATCTGATCATTCGTCGTCTCGATGTTTGAGTCACTGTGCTGTTGTCGCCAGAAGTTTGTGATGTCGTAAACCCTACCGTGGATGCTGACCCAGAAGTCATCTTGGCCCTGGTGAGTATCAACTTCCTTCTGGAGCCATGCCTTGTCAAAGTTTGGACATATGAGGCGACCCAAGGCGATAATCCAAAAGACGATGAAGCCATTCATCACAAAGATGATAAAAACTAGCACAAACTTTTCTCGCCAGGCCATGCGAACATCAGGGCGCTTCATCCGCCCAATAGTCTTAAGTGCGAAGGAAGGAATCCAAAATGTCAACGCCCAAACAAACCCAACCCAAATTCGGCGAGTTCTGGTCACCTGTGCTGTTTCGACATGTTTACCTTGCGCATCGGCGGGATCAAGGTCACCTATAAATTCACCATCTGGAGTATAAAACAGTTGATCTCGATGGGTGTCGCCCTTCGTCCCCAGTCCATAATCCCCCATGCCGACATTTCGCATTGCGGAAGGTGTCGCGGAGGGAGCTCGCATTTGACTCTGGGCAATGGTAAGTCGACTTTGGTTACGCTGATGGCTTAACAGTTGATCTTGGCTGCTGTTGGAGTTATGGTCAGGAAATTGTGGAGGGAAGAAACCGCTGCCATTTTGAGAATATCCCGTTTCAAAGCCAGGAGTGTTTAACATATTGCCCGTGTCCTGTGGCGGTTTCAGGTCGAGCATGCTCTCGGCCTCCCACCAAGCAGACTCTCTCATCCAGACTCTTTCTTTACCAACAACGACCTCGCCGTTGCTCCATCCTCTCTCTAAAACCCAGGTTTCGATACCATCCCGGCCTTCCCGACATCCAAGAGGAGCAAAACGTTGTACGAATTCATCCATATCAAAATCAGCTGTGAAGTCGAGGTTCTTGTTGCGACGATTAGCCCACTCCGGTAACCGCCATGCCCGTATTTGACGAGAGACCGTGCCAGCTGACCAAGCAGATGTAATAGACGGTAATGCTGCTAGGCTAGCTGGTGCTTCGTCAGTCGGATGAAGTGACAGGTGATACCATACGCGACTAGCGCCCAGTACAGCAGGGAGATCAAATCGCGCATTTCGACCTAGGTTGATGCCTTGTCCTGGGACGGGGAATAGCAGCTTTTTCAGGAAACCATCGTCATCACTGCTAAAACCAACCTTTTCGAGAATTTCCTCTCTCTTCTCAAGTTCATGCTGTCTTGCCCTTCCGACCGGGCCACTCATAATACCTAAATCGGGGGCTACCTCGGCGAGACTATTCTGCATCTCTCGGATGACTGAGCTGCCCACAGGTACTACATCAATCCCGTCCTCCTTCATCTCGGCGTTGATTCCCTGGCTGTCATCAAAGATGCCGCGTGTCGCAATAGCCTTACCGAGATTGGGATCGGGAATTTCGATGACTGTAATACATACAGTATCGCCGTTATCCTCGGCCGACGTCGGGGTTCTGTGCCCATCGAGTGATTCTTGGCCATCCCGAACACGGGACATCTGCATCGCAATAGCATCATTCGCCTTCGTAATTACCCAATCGACTAAAGCCTCATACAACCCCCCCACTAACGTCCGCCTATCATCTGTCGTACATTGCCTTGCAAGAACTTCAGGGTCAAGGCCCAGTAGCCCACCAACATCTTCGCAGACATCGTCCAGGACTTCGTCGTCAACATTGTAGTCTAGCGTATTCCCGAGCTTCAGGAGGCCGGCAAGCGTTGAGATGAAATCTCGGTGTGCCGAGCCCTTTATGCCAATATCTTTAAGAGCAGTGCGGAAGTCGTCCGCAGCCGCTCCATCATCGGCTGTTGCGAGGTAAGAGGGAGGGCTGTAGGTCCCGGATTTTGCCAAAAGCGCATAGGCAGAGGCCGATTTAAGGCCCAGGAACTCCCGCTCAGCCGGGGTCGATGCTGAAGTAAGAAGATAGTAGAAAACGTCGAACGCGCGATAACCAGCTTCGGCGGGTATGTCGAGAAGACCTCTTACGGTATCAATGCCGCCTTGAGACAAAGCTAGGCTCGCTGCCGTCAAATTTCCAGCTAAGTTAAGCGTAAGGGTCACACCAAGAGCAGATTGTCGCGGCGTTGAGGGATTGTATGCCGTGACACAGTGTAAAAAGGGCCGGACAACTTCGAGGGCAGTCAATAAAGATGAGGGCATGGAGAGGGGTAAGGACGAAAGAAACGGGGTCAGGAGTGAGGGCGTCGACTGATGAAGAGACCTAGATGACTAGTGAGCAACAAGATTCATATAGAACAAAATTTGATGCTACATACCCTAGGACGATGCATCCGTCTTCTGCCCGACGCCGGGCATGCTCCCATGCCCTGGCTGCTAAGTCACTGTCTACAGTTCCTCCGGTCTTGCCATCTAGCGCCGTCTGCGCTGCAGTGAGCCATGTGTTGACAACGAGGCTGGTCCCGGCATCTAATCGGTAAGGCTGAGACGATAGATAGATATTATGAATACCGTTTAACAGAGTCGTGGCCGAAACTTGAGGAGATTGCTGTCCAACACCTCGAGATCCACCCATGGCGTCTGAGGTGACCGAATACATGGACATTCTCGCCTGGTGATTCGCCATGATGAATTTCTTTAGGTCGTGTTGTCCTTCCGGACAATCACGATAATCCTAACGATATGGGTGAATGGTAAGAGAGCAATGGACGTATATAGCGACGACGGATCTATATCGATTTAGGTATATTCAACTCTTTCTTGAGGCAACTAAACTTTTTTTTCTCCTACCCTTACCCTTATTGACGAGGTTGGTGGGGTGGAAGAGGAGTAGTGAGAGCGAATAAGAGTTTTTAGATCATATAGAGAGTTATTGAGGAGAGAACCAAAGGGGAAGGCAAAGGGTTCGGTTAGCTGGGCAACAGATCTAAAAGCGTAGCGAATGATGCGAACCAGCTGCTGTCCCTCGGTTCTAAGTTATAAAACAACAGCAAGCGATAACAAGTATTAGAAGCGATAGACTATCGTGTCACCAAAGCGAGTGAGGATGACAGATGAGAATATAGAACAGAAGAAGAGACGGTGGTGGACAAAATGACAAAATCGAAGCTTGCAACAAGGAAACGATGAAACAGGGAGAATCGAGATACAGCGGGATAGTGCTCCCCTATGATGGATGATTACCTTAGGGTAGGTTACGGTAGTATGATGAAGAAAAAAGCCCAGAGAATGAAGTACCCGGGTTGTTACATCGGGGGCAACTATGAATTGGAATAGTAAGAGGTCAGGTAAGAGGTACCGGTATATGACACAGTGCGTCGGGGTTGTCTAAGTCATTTGTATACTTCACGTTCTTAGAATAGTATAGCGCGTATCTAATTTTCGCTTCCCCTGGGGAGGCTCTGAAAGGACACGAGTGGAACCATTAACAGGGCTAGATATACTATGGATACGAGTATCCCCCCCCCCCTTGGCATGGAGGCGTGTTGATCCTTCTTATGAATTTTTTCTTCTTCTTTTCTTGTATTGTTGCTGACCCTACCATCTGGGACCGCCCCTGTCATCTTTTTCTATCCTTCTCCACCTAATCGTTCTCAGCCAGCCTAGCTCAACAGCCTTCGCAAGGATCTCATCAAGGAATTAGGAGAAGATCGTTAACTGATCATTGATCACTGATCGTTCTGAGATTCGTAGTTTACTGTCTGGTAGTAGTTTTAACAGTGGTACTTCGACCGTGATGCGAGTTCGGGGATGGAGTGCTTATTGACGTGGACAAATCTTGTCGCACATAATTCGCTGGTTATTTATGGCATGACTGTAATGACACACAATTGGCATGGGATAGTTTCTGGTTTTTTACAGACTGTTGGTTTGTTTTTGCCGGCTGGTTGGATATAAACAGGGTGGAGACGAAATATACGAAGTTGCCGAATTCTCGAATCCGTTTGTAAGACTTTAATTAGTATTTATTATGTTAGTAGATTTATGTATAGATTATGTATAGTACATCTATGGTATACAATGCTTGATATAATTCCTCATCTACAGTACACAACGTACAGCCACATGCATCGTTGCATATGCACACACCATATCAATACGAGAACAGCTTCTTTTTCAACTCCCCTCCCCCCCCCCTTTTTTTTATCTCCTTCCTTAGCCGGTATATCTTTTTGTAGACTTCATCGTTGTTCGAAGGGCCTGGGAAAGATGACAATTACACACACTACCAGGTAGGTAATGACTGAGTTTAGAATAGCTGTAGTAACTTACATGAGTGACTGTACAAGACAACGTGGGTATGGTTTAGGGGATACCCGAGTGACGGATGTTAAATGTTTAATTCATGTTTAATTCCAGTCTTCGGCACGCGAATAACCTTAATGGTGGCACACAACACGTAATAGAAGCTTTTTATATCTGACGGGAGTCTTATTTTATAACTCGGCTTTCTTAATGTACATGTTACCTTGCATGATCTGCATCAAATACTATGTATGTCTAACGCCGACAAGTTTGGATAATGCAAACCATCCCGTTGCCATTCCCGTGAATTTGCATCGAATGCTATCCGTTCCACAATATGATTTCTGTTGCAACCTTCGGCATGGTCTGTTTCCTGCGCCGTGAAGAGGAGGAAGATGCAATGACTATTTCTTATCCACGACTAGATCACATTACACTGCAGATCCGTACACCATCTGCCAATATTCAGACTTGCCCAAACTACACACTTGCTATTAGTGGATGATAGTCATACTTACAATTATAGTCATTTGATGCTGTCGGCTTCTACATCATGTATTGAGAAAGACATAATCTTAGCAAGGAACCTTTTTATCATGACTAGACGAACGAATATGAATCGATAGCCTAATTGTTTCCCGTAGAACGGTAACGAATATCCAGCAAACCAGGGCTTCGTTAAATGACATGTATCCGCGTAAATCCCCAAAAGTTAAAGGCACCATTCTTCGTGTTACGGTATATGTAGAAAATAATCCCTATTACTGCTAGTCATTATATCACCATCCCACCGGTTCACTTATGAGGGGCATATATGTAGAGGCATCTAAGCTACCTACCTCTAATGCGGTTCATCCAAATGGTGGCGTCGGTTTTAACTTGGATCGGAGGATATTAATCAATTAACTTACACTACACAGTAGGTACGCATTATTATAGGATGCATTAGATGTAGGCTAAACGGTAGCGCGATTCTATGTCTAAGACAGGCTAACAGATAGTATAGACACTAAAAAGCACTTAGTAATGTGGCCGTTCTTCTTGGAAGAGCAGACATTCGCTAATCTCTCGTACATGACACCTCTGGAACACGAGATATATGGATGTAAACAAAAGACCGCGCCCACCATCTATATGTACAGATTTCTTCTATGACTATCTCGTAATATAATACATACCTCCTACTTATCATTAGCCATCACAGTTACTTATGTAATTCTCTCGTACAAAGTACCTACCTATACTATTTACCATATGCTTAAGCACCATATCCTTACTCCGACTTCTCGGCGTGAAATTTTGCTCGTGAAAATTAGAATGCTGTCATCGGTTCCGGTTGTTCCAGCGCGCAACGTTTGGCCGCTTAGACCTTGACTAAATACCACGTGATTGAGGTCATACTTAGTTGAAATTTCCCCTATTCTCCCTGCTAGTGCCAGGTACGGGTAGAATTTGTCGATCGTAAATATTATCAATATATAAGAACAAATTTAATGACCTTTCTACAAGGCTTGAAAAGAGGTAGTTAAGAGAAAACCCACAACGTTAATAAGAGTATAAAGGCTATCCGAGACTGAACCAAGACTCAGCAGAGGCCATCCTCGTCTCACATCCAAACTGCAAGTTGTATCCAAGAAAATTCCGAGCGGTTCGATCAGTGTTCTTAAACAGCTAACGCGCTTATAATAGTGGAAATACTGAACATGGGTGCACTGTCAACAAGTATATCTGGTGGAGTACATAACATGGCCTAGATCTGCCTCTTCCGGGGCAGGTATTACAGGATTACAGTATAAGAAAATATATGATACGGAATACATTAGCCAACGACCAGGGTAGTATTGAACGGTCACAGCGCACCTCCCCAAAACTTCGTATGATGGAAACATGCGCCTCGGGAATCCCTGCACATTGGCTACGCTAAGAGGTAAGCTACTGGTAATCTACATCGTACTTGCCTATATACAGCGATTATAGGTGGTATGGAGGGACATCGTGTACACTGTATTATGTACCGGATGTTATATGAGGCGAGTACGATTGTAGGTGCATCTACATACATGAAATGAGTACATGTACCGACGTATTCATGTATTCATGTAGTGATGTAGTGATGTAGTGTACAAAAATAAACGGCCCAAGGGCGAACCTGAACCGAAATCCCCTTTCATCTGAATTCAACACCCAAGAAACAGCGTCGAGAGCCTCAGTTCGTTTGATTCTCTCTTGCCCCAAGTTTTTATCTACTTCCCATAGCTTTTCATTCCGTCACCACACTCGTTTTTGTATGTTATACATTCGCTACGCGTATTTTTGACTATCACAGGGAACAGATATCTCCATCACCCTCATCTTTAAGCTAGTTGAATAAATAAAAATTTGAGAACGGAATTAAGGGGGAACGCTTTTTTTTTTCTTTTTTGCTATCTTGGCCCTTTTTAACACCTACTCTCACCTTCAACATAACCTTGATCTAGCCTTGATCTCTACAGCGTCAAGAAGGCGCTGAGGAAACCTCTCCTGGGTCGTCAGTCTGTTGATAGGCGCCAACTTTTGGCCCTTCATCCAACATGGCTCTCCATCTACCATCTATGAGCGGCAGCGGAGGCGCTCATACACAACCCTCGTTACCATCTCTTCCTACTCACCTTCAGTCCGATACTCACTTGACAGCTCATCTCGCCAGTCGTTTTCATGTATCTCTCCCGACGGCTCGTTTAGCATCGCATGCACTTATCTCTCTGAACACATACACCTCGTCGACGAAAGGCCTCGATGGAGGTAAAGAAGGCAGCGCCATGGCTGGCGCCGAGGATATGGCTGATCGGGCCTTTCTCAGATTAGGCCATCGAACAGAAAATCAAGCAATTCTGTTCCTGTAAGTTATCCATGTAGAATAATTAGATAACTGACTAGAAGATGAAGCTGATAACAGACGTGTAGAGGTGAATCTGGCTCTGGGAAAACGACTATCCGATCTCATCTTTTAACATCGATCCTGAATAAGTCATCAACGCCTTTATCAACCAAGGTTTCTCTTGCTGCATATGTATTCGACACACTGACAACCACCAAGACTGCTACTACGCCAACTGCTTCTAAGGCCGGTCTCTTTTACGAGCTTCAATACGATACCGCCTCAACCACTAACCCCTTGCTGCTTGGTGGCAAGTTATTAGATCATCGCCTCGAGAGGAGTCGAATCACGGACGTGCCTACGGGAGAGCGCAACTTTCATGTCTTATACTATCTTCTTGCGGGAACTAGTGAGGCGGAGAAAACTCATCTCGGTATTAATACTCCGAGAGATGCAGTTGGACATAGACGTTGGAAGTATCTTGGTCATCCCACGCAGCTAAAGGTTGGCATCAACGATGCCGAGGGTTTCCAGCTATTCAAGACTGCCCTGCGGAAGTTAGAGTTCCCACGAAGCGAAATCGCCGAGATCTGTCAAATTCTAGCCTGTATACTGCATATCGGGCAGCTAGAATTCGAAACCACCTCAAACACCACCGCCATGGGAGATGATAGCGGTGGCTTCTCCCACGAGGGTGGCCAAAATGTCACGGCCCCAAGGAACAAAGATGTTTTAGGCATCGTTGCCGCATTCCTGGGTGTTAGCTCGCAAGACCTCCAGACCACCATGGGGTATAAGACCAAGATGATCCATCGCGAACGCGTGACAGTTATGCTTGACTCCAAAGGCGCACGCTATAATGCTGATGAGTTAGCGAGGACGTTGTATTCTCTCCTAGTTGCATATGTGATTGAGAGTATCAATCAGAAGATTTGCGCACCGGAGGAGTCTATCGCGAACACCATTAGTATCATTGACTTCCCCGGTTTCTCGCAGCAATCTTCGACTGGTTCGGCTCTCGACCAGCTATTGACCAATGCTGCGGTCGAATCTCTTTATAACCTGACCCTCCAGAACTTCTTCGATAGAAAAGCTGACATGCTGGATACCGAAGAAGTCACAGTTCCTGCCACCAGTTACTTCGACAATTCTGACGCTGTGAAAGGGTTGCTCAAGCCTGGAAATGGTTTGCTTAGCATACTAGATGATCAGACTAGGCGACACCGTACGGATATGCAGCTGCTAGAGAGTTTGAGGAGGCGTTTCGAGGGTAAAAACCCAGCCATAAGCGTGGGCTCCGCCACTGCTCGACTGCCTGGAAGCAACTTCTTATCAGAAAACACAGCGGCTACCTTTACGGTGAAACACTTCGCCGGCGAGGTCGACTATCCAATTAAGGGGCTAGTCGAGGAGAATGGCGAAGTTATTTCCGGCGACATTCTAAATTTGATTAGGTCTAGCAAGAGTGAATTCGTCACTCGTCTCTTCGGACAAGAGGCTCTCCAGACGGTCATGCATCCTCAAGAGAGGACTACTGTTATGCAAGCGTCGGTCAGTTCTAAGCCGATGCGGGCGCCCAGTGTCATGTCAAGGAAGACTGGCCGGAACATGGGATCTCGGAGGCCTCGGCGGCAGGAATCGATCGATGACTTTTCTAGCGAAGTTGGCGACCACAAAGGAGGCGAGGCTAGGAAATCAAGTATGCTCCCCTCTGAGCAAGGAGCTTCTGGGCAATTCTTGTCCTCCCTTGAAAACGTGAAGCAAGCAATTACGGCGTCGAATACCAATGTCTATTTCGTATTTTGCTTGAAGCCCAATGATAGGCGAATTGCGAATCAATTCGACAGCAAATGTGTTCGTACACAAGTACAGACCTTTGGCATCGCCGAGATAAGTCAGCGTTTGAGATCGGCCGACTTCAGCTTATTCCTACCATTTGGCGAGTTCTTAGGTCTTGCTGATGCTGAGACGATTCTGGTTGGAAGTGAACGAGAGAAGGTTGAGGCCGTCGTGAGCAATAAACAGTGGCCTGGTAACGAGGTACAGATCGGTTCTACAGGCGTGTTTCTTAGCGAGCGTTGTTGGATGGAAATTTCACAGTTGGGTGATGGCTTTTCAGCGTCCAACCGGTTCGCGTCCGAAGCTGGAGACGGGTCAAGTCCCGGCGAGCTACCATTTGCCGCTTCGAAGGAACAGTTAGTCTCCATGGGCAATACCCCCCAGTACAGCGATAAGGCTCGAGGCGGGTACTTTGGCAATGGTGATAGCGACAGCCGTTCTGACGCCGGGGCCTCGGCTTTTGGAGCGGGCGACATGTTCAAGAACCTGGACACCAGAGAACAGATGGCCGAGCGTGGTAACGAAAAATCACTTGTTGAAGTCGAAGAATATAAAGATAGCGCCAGTCGAAGGCGCTGGGTTTTCGTTGTATATTTCATGACCTGGTTCATCCCTGACTTCCTGATCCGCTGGATGGGTCGCATGGTTCGCAAAGACGTTCGAATGGCCTGGCGAGAGAAGGTGGCCATCAACATGATGATTTGGCTTGCCTGTGGAATTTCCGCCTTCTTCATTATCGTCTTCCCTATGCTCATCTGCCCTACACAACATGTCTACAGCTCCGAGGAATTATCGTCCCATAACGGCAAAGATGGCAACGACGCTTTCGCAGCAATACGCGGTCAAGTCTTCGATATTGGCAGCTATGCTCCGACCCATTACCCGCCATATCTGCCTACTAAGCAGTTGACCCAGTATGCCGGATTGGATATCTCATCCCTCTTCCCCATCCAGGTCTCAGCTCTATGCCAGGGCAAGGATGGATCGGTCAATCCTGCAGTCACATTAGACTACAAGTCGGTAAATGTCAGTGGTTCTGCCAGCGTTGTCAGCAGCCAGGATCTCAACTCCAAGTACCACGACTTCCGCTCCTTCACATCTCTGTATCAGCCATTCTGGTTCTATGAAAAGATGCAGGAAATGAAGGCCTGGAAAAAGGGCAATATAGGTTACTCTGCGGAGTATGTTGCCACTCTTGGATCTAAGCAAAACTCGATCGCCATACTTAATAGCCGCGTGTATGATCTAACGAAGTATATCATGGGTGGTCGACACGTTGTCGTCAAAGAGGGTGAACCCCTTCCGACTGACGGATCCATCGTGGATTTTATGGACGACCTCGTTGTAGATCTCTTCCAGCAAAAGGCAGGCACCGACGTTACGAAGTTATGGGAGGCCCTCAGTATCGACTCCGGTATGCGTCAGCGGATGCAATTGTGCCTTGACAATCTTTTCTACGTCGGTGATCTGGACACCCGAAATTCAGTCAAGTGCCAATTTGCTGAATATCTTGTTCTCGCCGTTTCTATCTTACTATGCGCCATTATACTATTCAAGTTTCTTGCTGCCCTTCAATTTGGTGGTAAAAATATGCCAGAGAACTTGGATAAGTTCGTTATGTGCCAGATACCTGCGTATACCGAAGACGAAGAGTCTTTGCGTCGTGCGATCGATTCTGCTGCTCGCATGCGCTACGACGACAAGCGCAAACTCCTCGTCATAGTCTGTGACGGTATGATCATCGGTCAAGGCAATGACAGACCAACTCCTCGTATTGTGCTCGATATCCTCGGTGTGTCTGAGACGGTAGACCCTGAGCCGCTCAGCTTCGAGTCTCTTGGTGAAGGTCTGAAGCAGCATAATATGGGTAAGGTCTACTCCGGTCTATACGAGGTACAAGGTCATATCGTCCCCTTCCTAGTCGTTGTCAAGGTTGGCAAGCCCTCTGAGGTTTCTCGCCCCGGAAACCGTGGCAAGCGAGACTCGCAAATGGTCATGATGCGCTTCCTCAACCGCGTTCACTATAATTTGCCTATGAGTCCGCTGGAACTTGAGATGTATCACCAAATTCGGAATATCATCGGCGTCAATCCCACGTTCTACGAATTCATGCTTCAGATCGATGCTGATACCGTGGTCGCACCCGACTCGGCTACTCGCATGGTTTCATCTTTCCTGAACGACACGCGACTAATCGCCGTCTGCGGTGAAACGGCCTTGACTAATGCTAAAGCTTCCTTCATTACCATGATCCAGGTGTACGAGTACTATATTTCGCACAATTTGATCAAGGCCTTCGAGAGCTTGTTCGGTAGTGTCACTTGTTTACCCGGCTGCTTTTCCATGTACCGCATTCGTGCTGCTGAGACAGGCAAACCTCTATTCGTCAGCCGCGAAGTTGTAGAAAACTACTCGACAATCCGGGTTGATACCCTTCATATGAAGAATCTGCTTCATCTAGGTGAAGACCGTTATCTGACCACCCTGCTCCTCAAATTTCACTCCCAGTATAAGACAAAATACATCTTCACCGCTCATGCATGGACCATCGCACCGGATTCTTGGCAAGTGTTCCTCTCACAACGTCGTCGTTGGATCAACTCTACTGTCCACAACTTGGTCGAACTCGTTCCCATGGCACAGCTCTGCGGTTTCTGCTGCTTCAGCATGCGATTCGTCGTTTTCGTCGACTTACTATCCACGATTGTCCAGCCTGTGACTATAGCATATATCGTGTACCTTATCGTGCTCGTCTGTACTTCGAGCTCGGTTATCCCTATAACAGCCTTTATCATGCTCGGTGCCATATATGGTCTCCAAGCAATCATCTTCATACTGCGTCGCAAGTGGGAAATGATCGGGTGGATGCTGATGTACATCATGGCCGTTCCCGTTTTCTCATTTGGACTGCCACTGTATTCTTTCTGGCATATGGATGATTTCAACTGGGGAAATACCCGTGTTGTCGCTGGGGAGAAGGGCAAGAAGATCGTTGTTACTGACGAGGGCAAGTTTGACCCTACCTCCATCCCGCGCAAGAAGTGGGAGGAATACCAAGCCGAGCTTTGGGATGCTCAAACTAGCCGCGACGATATTCATTCTGAAGTCAGCGGCTTCAGTTACGCTACCAAACCCGGTATGAACGTTGGTGTCGCCGACTATTACACGCCATCGCGCCCTGGTTCCACCACCGGCATGCTCCCGCCATACGAGCCCAAGAACCCCGCCCATCTAAGTCGCATGTCCTTCGCACAGACCGATAACCGAATAAGCCAGTTCGGCGGGTCACAGTTCTTCGGTAATCGTGATGTGGAGATGGCCAACCTAGCAGGTCTGCCAAGCGACGACGCATTGCTAGCCGAAATACGCGACATCTTGCGTACGGCAGACCTCATGACCGTGACTAAGAAAGGCATAAAGCAAGAGTTAGAGAGACGGTTTGGCGTTTCCCTCGACCCCAAGCGGCTATACATTAACAGTGGTATGTTTTCCTGTCTAATCCCCGTTGTGACGACTCAGATACTAACGAAATGATTAGCAACGGAGGCGTTGTTATCTGGCCAATTATAAAGATCGGCCTTCCTATCACGACACTACAGTTTCTATTGACATTTCTGCATACATTGATCGTCGTGTTTTTATTATATATATAATATTGCATTAAATATTTCGAGGGGGCAACTCGTCGTAGGCCATATTTGGGTTGGGTAGGAATTTATCGGTGGATCATCAAAATAAAGAGAAGCAAGTCATAGTCATCTTCGAGAAGGGCCGAGTTAGAGCGGTACCG
Source organism: Hypoxylon lienhwacheense (assembly GCA_902806505.1). Classification (NCBI taxonomy): domain Eukaryota; kingdom Fungi; phylum Ascomycota; class Sordariomycetes; order Xylariales; family Hypoxylaceae; genus Hypoxylon; species Hypoxylon lienhwacheense. Next base: position 3,466,221 of record CADCWW010000001.1, on the reverse strand, counting down.
ATCTTGACAGCAAGCACCGCCATAATAATAGGAGCGATCTTTTAGTGAATTAGTCTATACCATTTCGATTGATGTATAGCGAGAGAAATTGGCATCTGAGGACTTGATGAAATACTATTATCGGATTTAGGGGAAGTTAACGCCTAATGTGTCTTTCTACGTACATAACAGGTATTTTTTTTACGTCAAATTGAAGGGCAATTCAACAGACTATAACTAAGCTTGATGTCTTCCTAGTTAGATATCACTCTCGCCTACTTATATCATCAAAGCTTATGTGAAATATGTAATCCGATTCTTTGAATTAGACTGTGCTCGTGGTTTATGTCGAAGCGAGATTATTATTGTTGACTCGATTTTTTCTACAGTCTAGGTACCTAGGTAGGGGTGGGTAAGTAAGAACAAATCTATGGAAGATATCAAGGCCTTTTTATTTGACCGGTGAGATAGATAGTAGTTTGTTAGCGTGTAGAGTTTTTTGATATTCAAAGTAGGCATTGAGTAAATCCAGGTAAGTTTCACTTGCCAACGTAGATTTCATGCTTCATACATGGTATCAATTGTGTGTACCTTGGTAGGTTATAACCTTGCGTATGGTATTTCTATTGAGATTTCAGGTTACACGTGGGATAAAAAGGAGTAGCAAACGCAGAATATCTGAGACAAGCTTAGGGGGCCGTATATACGGCTCACGATATTATTTCACTAAGTCATGATACCATATTACGATCACAGAAAAAAAAGAGTTTTAATTCTTAATAAATGACCAATCCTTTAGATCCTTCGATAACGTAGCAGATACGCCATTGACTTCATTTTCCAACTCCGCGGGTCCCTTCAGGGCCTCGTCCCGCGGGGCCCAGCCGTAGACCTTGTGGAAGAGCAGGGCTATGCTCGAGCTCTTCCACACGGGCAGGTCGCTTTTGTACGTTTTGACAGCCATGAAGGCGACGAGGAAGATGCTCAGCGCCGTCAGGGTGAACGGCAGGGCAACCCACCCCCACTCGACCTTGATGTAGATGCTGGTACGGCGCGCCTCTCCCGCCATCGGCGTACTGTTGCGGCTATTTCGCATGACCTCCGTCATGCTCTCCGCGATGCTGCGGACCGTCTGCCCGAGGTCGTCGGCCTCGGAGAAGGCCCAGCCCAAGTTGGGCGCCGTGGTGTCCGGCAGGCTGGTCGACGCCCCGAAGCCTCTCTCCCCCCACCCGGTTGAGAAGAGCTCGGCGAGATAGCCGGCGAGGTTCGAATAGTCTGCCATGTTGACCTCGTACGTGCTCGGCGAAAAGCTGGAGCCGGTGCTCAGTCCCTGAACGAAGGCGAGGCCAGAGAGGCCGTCGTTCCCGCCTCTGGCGGGCACGGTCATGTTTGTCACGTTGTTCGTCAGGTAGAGCATGTCTTCCGTCGGCGTCGACGAGCCCATCGCCCCGTTCGTCATTTCCAGGTCGTGGTACGTCTTAGCGCAGAAGACGAACGCGCACGACCAGGCGGTGGGGCTCCTGAGGACGGCGGATACGTCGTCGGACTCGGTGTCGAACTCCCCCTTTATCTGCACGGCCTCGACGTACGTCAAGGGCGCGTTGGAGTTCGAGGTGAGGTTGGGCGAGGTGTTGATGTCCGTGACGGCGCTCGAGTTCCACCTCGTCGGGAAATAATCCCGGATGGCCCCGGCGGTGAACATGTACCCGGAGATGTTGCGGCCGGAGGGCATGCCGTAGTCGCACTGGTACTGGCCCATGTTCTCGACCGTCGAGCCCGGGCAGCTTATGTTGACCTTCGACGTGATGTTTGTGCAGTCGGCGCAGATACCGAATGTGGTGAGCGGCGGCCACGTGCAGTTCCCGGTCGTACATTCGGCTGCTAATGACTGCGACGATCCGGAGACTGCTTGTATGATCGCTGCTTGCATCTGTGCGTTGACTGATGACGCTGTGGTGTGAGATATGTTAGCGGTAATAATTCAGATAGTAACCGGTACATATTTAAGGGAAATGCCATCGAACAGGCGTTTAGTATCTAGTAGAAGGATGAAAGTATAGCAGACTAGGAGCCTACTCACGTGTATAAGCCGTCAAATGGGCATCGAGGTAATACCCGTTAGGATCAAAAGCCCGCGTCTGATTCAACAATCCGTAGGCACTTAAATCCGGCCGTGATATTGCGGGAAAACTGAAGACTAATTGCATGAACGGGTCGATCAGGAGAGCTACGATGACGATGATAGCAGCAAGAGAGGCGAGGAGCGACCGGATATGCCTCTTCCACAAGAAGACCGCTGCTCCCCACGGACCTCTGCCGGCCGCGTCGAAGACTTGGAGATCGATCAAAGGGTTCGTCTTGCGGTGGAAATGCTCCCACTTCAGCTGGCCAAGGACCTCGGTTATGGCCACGAGCATGGAGGATTTGGCGACGGCGGTGATGAAGGCCACTACGGCCGTCGGACCTATACTCCACGCCCACTGATCCAGCGGCTTGTTGTCCTCGACGAACAGGACTGCTATCACGGATGCAAGACTCACGAGACTGAGGAATAAGGCGCCAATCTCCCACATCCAGGCCATGAATTTCCACCGTGACGGGTTGCCATCCTTGCGTTGGTCGTCTTTGACATCTGACCTTACCTCTGCTCCCGGGTCGTTCATCTGAAACGCGAGGAGGCTGTCATAGGCCGAGTGCCTCCTATTTAAGCCCGCGTTCTGGCTCTCGTAGATGACGTCTGGATGGTTAAGCCCGTAGTTCTCCCCATGTCCGCGAGCGGACTGGGTTAGATCCGGGGAGGTGGTAATGGGTGATACTAGTTGTGGGTTGGCTGATGAACTCACGCTGGCCGAGGCTGCACTGACTTGACTCTCATCCGTTCGATCCTGGGCGCGATTGGTGAGTGGCATATGGTAGTCATGATGATCCATGGGTCGTGAACGATGAGATGGCTTCTGAATATAAAAACTAAGGCACGAGAGGGTGATCGTACGAATGATGGTTAGAGCACTGTGCGGCTATAGTTATATTATAGCATAGCAACACATCAGCCAGTTCGTCGAGGTCCTGCTGCAGCCTAAGGCCCTAAGCTACGAGTGAGATAGGACTAAGGTAGGACCAGATGAGAATTGCTGTGCCACCTTCCTGCTCAGGGACCAAGTGTTCTGATGCTACCATCAAGGAGGTACATATAAGCACAGATGAAAGTAGATATTCGGTTCGAGATGCAGGATCTCTGCCACGATAGTAAACAATAGGTAGGTAGTGTACCAGGATTTTGGTTGGAGGGGTTCGTACGGAGTAGTTGTTGGTATAAGTGGATATCTAGGTGTCCAACTATCTAGATCTGTATATCTTCCTTTTTGGCCTTGTTTTCTGACCAGGTACATCAACCAGATTTTCCATACCTCTAATATAATGATGGCAAAAAAATACATTAATGAGATTTCATGACTACCTACCTTTATATCAAAATTTATAGGGGTATATTGTACGATAAATGTCAATAATACCTACCTAGGATAGTAATATTTACAATAAGCACGTACTGAACCTTTCCATGCAAATCTTGGTACGCTATTCAGGTGGTAGAGGCGTATCTGTATCCAGTATACTCTGCATACTTCGTATTTTAGATAGATATTCTTTACCTACTTTAATACGAAAGAATTTTGCAAACGTGTTGCAATCCAATCCGCGAGGTTTGTGAACAACTCAATGATGAACATATGAGTAGGTAGGTAGGTAATGATATGATGTGAATATAATACATAGTAAACGTTGTATGATCCAGTGTATTCTATTTAGAGGTACACAATGTTAATACCTATAGGTTACATGTCGATATCTATGTAACTACTACTGCATATTTCGAGTTATTGAATTATTAGTTTGAAGTTCATTGCTATTATATATTACCTACCCCTTAGGTACGGTAATATGCAACTGTATCCGTGCATATATTCATGATAACATCGTTTAGTTATCCATCGTTGTTAATAATGGAGCTAGCCTTTTAAATACCTGGTACCTATATACCTACATACCTTATATAATTCCGATAACCACAGATAATATTCAATCATTGTTATTCTAAACAAGACAACTACCGATAACTATAACTACTATAATACTATAATTAATAAAGTTTCCAATCTTGAAAGCTTTATTCAACTCTTCTATTTTTAACTCTTCATATTTGCATAGCCTTAGAAAAACACGTTACACGCGTTTATGGAGCTGAGTAAGAGTCACAGTTTACCCTGTACAGAAGAGAGAAGACGTCCATATATCGCGTGAGGTTGCATATCACATGTCGCATGCTGAATTAATTTAAAGAGTCATCTAAATGGGCATAGCGCTTCCGGAAGTTATGCGCAACTGACTAATAGGCCATATCTTTCCAGGACTTTCGAAGGATTACGGTTAACAGGAAGAGAGCCGATTCCTCACAATAAAAAGATGAGCAACAGGTACTAATTTATTATAATCTCGGCGTATGTGAAGAAACTTGGCGATACAAGAAGTTGAATAAGAATATAATATTTACACTTATGTATATACTTGTGCACCACCTGCAGTAAGTCTATGTACTTTGTACATTAGAATTGTCCCAATCCCAGCCCTATTACATGGATGTGCGAAATAAGGCCTCAGCTAAGAGATCTCATCCAGGTGGGGTATTACCTAATGAGCCTAGGCCCTAGGGTCTACAGATACAGACAAGTACATGCGTATCTAGGTACATGCCCTATGTATGTATTTGTGTGTGGTAGCGGAGACGGGGAATTCCTCTTAAAGTGGAGATATCACAATTATCTACCTGTGTACAGTACGTACATAGTAGAGGCAGGTGCGAACATGAAAAAGTGCGAAACGATGATGTAGTGATGGGCGCCTGATTACATACCTCCTTCCTCCATCCCTCAATGACATTGTAAGTATTATAGGTAGTAGGTACCACAACTCAGCAGCGACTTCTTACTGTTCATAAAAGAACGTAACGATAAGGTTGATAGCTGTTTTACACCATAACTTACAAAACTTTAAAAATTGACACTAAAGTCTACAAATTTAACGAATCTTTCTACGAACTTCCGAGGTCCTTTTCACCCTTCACCTTCATCAACACCAACACCAACACCAACCTCGACCTCAACATCAACACCAATACCATCACCACAACCACCTGTCACTACTTACCGTTACTACCCATATATCCCGTTTCGTATACATTTGCATTAACCTTACCTTACCTAACTCTCGCATATTCGGATCGCCCACCCGTACTCGCCCGTTATTATTCCTGTTGCATGTGCTTGCGTTACATTGTCAAAGCAGGCAGGAAATAATCCAATCTTTTTATTCGTCGCCCTTCACTTCTTTGCACTTCTATTTTTGCCATTCTTTAAGTTTTTTTTTCTTCATCGCCGATCCGACCATCATATTTCTCCCCGGTCTCCGTTCTTGATATACGCACTGAGCCAGCCTAGTATCCGACTGTCGTCTCTTCCCTTCAACTATCCTGCCTATACCCCCATACTCTCGTTATTCACTGCATTCGTTCGCTCAAAATGTAAGAAAGCCCATGCCTTTCACATACAACTCCGTCAACCTCCTTCAAGCTTTAGCTAATACCCTCTCACAGGCGTATCACTGTGAATGTGAACAACCCGGATGTCGAGGCTCAAGAGCTTCAGCTAATAAACCTCGACGTTCCTCCCGACATGACCTTGGCCGACCTAAGAAGCTCCATCGAAGCCGAGGGTATACCCACACCGTCCCAGAACATCTACCACAATGGCCAGCTCATTACCGACAACTCCAAGACGTTACTGGAGCTGAGCATTGCCGATGGAGATATGCTGGCACTACACGTTCGGGATATGCGGGGGAACACCGGCGTTGCGCCTGCTCATCGGGAGCCCCAGAGACGGCAGGGCCCTGCTCTCGCTCAAGATCCAGAGCTGATCCGTTTGCAAGTACTCGGTGATGCTCGTCTGAGAAGCGAGCTGGAACGGGCCAACCCTCACCTGGCTGCTGCGCTCGAGAATCCCCAGAGATTCGCTGAAGTTTTCCGTCAGAGCGCCGACCAGCAGGAGGAGGCACGCCGTGCACGTATGCGCGAGATCGAAGCCCTGAACAACGATGAATTTAATCCCGAATCTCAGGCCAAGATTGAAGATATGATTCGTCAGCAAGGCGTCATGGAAAATTTACAGAATGCTATGGAATACAATCCCGAGTGTAAGTTATGCTATCGCTCAAGCAATTTAAGCTACAGCTACTAATTTGCTGTGCAGCTTTCGGTCGTGTACACCTTCTGTATGTCGATGTTAAAGTTAACGGTGTGAAGGTGAAAGCCTTAGTCGACTCGGGCGCCCAGGCCACCATCATGTCTCCGACTTGTGCTGAATCATGCAACATCATGCGCTTAGTTGACCGACGCTTCGCCGGCGTGGCCCGTGGTGTAGGAACGGCAAATATCATAGGGCGTGTCCATTACACTATGCTACAACTCGGGACGAAACACCTTGCGGCCGCATTTACGGTTATGGAGGGCAAGTCTGTTGATTTGCTGATTGGTCTGGACATCTTGAAGGGCCACCAAGCTGTTATTGACCTTGTACGAAACAAGCTTATCATCCAAGGCGAGGAGGTGGATTTCCTCGGCGAATCGGACATTCCCAAGGAGACCGAAGAAGCGGTTAACCAGGAACCAACCGTCCAGGGCCCAGGTGGCACAACTATTGGTGCCCGCTCAGGGGCTGTCACCGGCCCTCGAGTCTCATCTGCGGGACCTTCTGGCCATTCTGCACCTCATACATCTCGACCTGCAGCGCCTCGGGCTATTCCAGCCCGCCCTCCTCAACCACCATATCAGGGGCAGCCTCAACGGACGTTCCCGGAAAGCGATATTAACACGCTAGTGTCGCTAGGATGGGATCGACAATCTGCGATTACCGCCCTGGAGGCTACGGGCGGTAACGTTGAATTAGCCGCTTCCCTCCTATTCAACAACTAATAAACGGGACCTGCGATTTGCATTTGCAGCATAGTACACGTGATCTAACGATCTAAGGGCGTAATGGCATAGCTTGACAATAATCATGGCAGGGTTGGACATAGGGGGGGATCTGTTAACTACTCGAAATAGCAAGTAGGGGCGCACCACAGGACCTTCGGTAATTATGCATGCAGCCTGGGGAGGCATTAGAGCTCGTTGATCATGACTTCATATTTTCCTTGCTTCTTCCTGTCTTGTTCGAGCAGATACCTGGGGGTGATTCTTCTTATGAGTCGAGTGAAGCACGGTCAAAAAAATAAATAAAACGGTCTACTAATGTGCGTAGGTAATGGATTGTGGTTATATGGAATAAGGAATATATTGCTCGCCTTATCGCAACTTATAAACGCATGGCTTTAGAATAGAACTCTCGTCCACCGTAGTCTGATCGCGTTCCGCGTCGATGAACTTGACGGCGCTTTTTCTCGAACTAACGCCGCGGCCGGCTTCCTTCGGCACAGCTCCCTTCCCGACGGACGCCGCCGCCGCTTTGATGAAATGCATTCTCACGAACATCTTGTTCCTTAGATCGGCCGTACCCTGCAGAACGAAGCCCCTCCTCCGCAACGCTTCGACGAAAGTCGAGACATCAGTCTCCTCCCGTCTTTCATCCGCACCGTCGACCACGACAGCTAGCTCTGCCTCGTCCTGCTCCTCTCCCACCGCCGCCTCCGCATCCCGTGCTTTACCCTTCTTCCCTTGAACCTTTCTCCTATTACCTACGCTATGCTCGACGGGCTTCCCGTTCTTGTTCCCGCCTTTGCTCTTGCCCTTGCCTACCGGTCCGAAGCGGCTTTTAATCTCGGCGATCCAGAGTTCGCCCTTCCAGCGCAGGACGCGGTAGGCTTCCTCCACGAAGTCTAGCCAGTTAGTGCCCATGAGCGCGAGACAGAATACGACGACGTCGACGCTGCCGTCGGCGAGGGGCAAGTTCGCGATATCCGCCTTAGTGACGAGCGGGCCGGGGCTCTGCAGGTCGTAGCTCAGGACCTCGAGCCGCAGCTTCTTCTTCTCGGGCTGCAGGGTCGCGGCTAGCTTGGCGTCGCCGCATCCAAGATCGGCGATGGTGCAGACGCCGCCGGTCCGCGGCAGGGGCGCGACTTCGGAAGGGGGGGCCGAGTGGCCGTGCTTAGATTTCGGGGGCGGCTTCTGCCTGCCGCGCTGCCTGATATCCTGGATGTACCCGTCCACCGGGTTTTCGGGCCAGACGTCGACCTGTCGCCGGAACCCCTCGTGGTACTCCTGGAACATCTCGGGCGAGTCCCCGAAGAGCTTGAACGCCTCGACCGACGGCTTCGTGTAGAGCGTCTCGTTCAGGTGCCGGAACCGTGCAGATACGAGCTTCTCCCTCATGGCGGCTTGTAAGGGGGTTAGCTTTGGTGCCGCTGCAGGGGCGGAGGGTTGGATTGGTTTGTCAGCTGGTTCCTGTTCTCTGCTTCTCTTGCGTTCCTTGGTCTTCTTTTTCTTCTTGTCGTGCTTCGCGTCCTTGCTTTGCGGAGCATTAGACGACTCTAAGGTTGGTTTGCCATTGCTGCCGTGGACAGGCTCGACCTTGTCCTTTTCCGGCGCATCTTGGTTCGCCTCCTTCTCTCTTAATTTCTTGAGCTTCTTCTTCTCCTTCAGCGTCAACTTCTTCGGGCGATCTCTAGATTGGCCGTCTTGGGCGCTATCAGGCTTGGCCTTCTTTCTCGATCTCCCTTCAATGACCGTTTCCCAGAGATGCGCGACATTAGATGCCGTGACATTGTTAGGCGTTGATAATGGCCGCTTGCGCTTCTTTGACTTGCTAGATTCGTCCTGCGCTGCATTGGATGCAGAAGTGGACGCTACAGTGGTTTCTGGCTTGAGGCCGTCCGCGGACACGGCCCAACCTGGTACCGCAAACATTGTTAATTGAATATGAATACTTGGAATATATAAAGCGTGTCCTTTTTAAACTTCAGAATATTTCAGGATAAATGATTTTCATTAAAGAGGTGATTTCCTTTTTTTCTGTGTCTACTTGATGAAAATTAGAAGTTGAAAATTGAATCGGCGATTTAAATGAGATGTCGATCTTATCGAACCTTTTTTTTTTTTTTTTTAGCAAGGGTTAGCTATCTTATGCATCTAATAGATACAATCACGTGTTTGGGATCTACGTACTTTTTTATATGAACATCAATTCAAAGTAAGAAGTAGGTACGTACTCTATATGCATCTATCGAATTTCTATTTTACTACATAAGAAGAAGTGACATTAAAAGTTTTAAACTCATCCTCAACTCATAACATCCTTTTTTTTTCTCTTCCTTTTTCTTCATAAAATAAAATCTGTTGGCGGAAGTCTCCGAAATCAAATAGATATCCGTCAAACCAAGTCTCGATTTCCACGTGCTGCTGAAACATTAAATGGAAGTCAAAATCAATCGAATGTCACCGTACAGTTGAACTACTGTAACTGTTATGCAGCAAATATAATCTAGATTTCTAGATTCTATATAAAAACTACCACCCTAGCACATAACATACAACATCGTGTATATCCCATAGTACACTACATGAACCGAACCCCACATGAGGCTACAAACTAAATGAAACATCTGAATTCTGGGACATTGACATTAGACATATAGGATGACAAACAGGTCAAGATTACACTCATAACCCCTTACTACGGCCGGTGCTCCGAAAAGGGGGGGAGAGAAAGCAAAGAGAGCTCTACTTTCATCATCGACGGTTACACAGCACTGATCACGGCCACAGCGACTAGTCAGGGTACTAGTCAGGGTACTAGCAGGCCTCTCATATGTCCTCGATATCAATCCGCTAACATAATCGACCGATGATATGTGGACGGGCAGCATCGCTGCTCATACAGTTCCTACAGTTCCTTCTTGATGCAGACTGCGGTGGAACACGAACGCTCATGAGAGCTCGTGAAGACCTAAGGGGTTCTATTCCTGGAGTTGCACTGCTCTAAATTGCGCCGAGTTCCAACTAAAAGGTCCATGTCTCAGCTCGCCTTACTTATATACAATATAAGGTAGGTACCTCATTATAATATGCGTATGAGGTACCGGTACATATGACACAAGCATAGCATTCACCTCGGCAGCTTTTACTTCTCCCTTGCCCTTGCCATTACTATTTATTCAGCCGACCTGACTTACTAGTTACCTGGCCGGCACGCTCCCTCGACGACGAGCATGCCGCTCAGTAACACTGTCCTCTTGCATCTGCGCGGGGTCACGGGATAGAGCATAGCATATTCTGCATTACGACACACTGTTTCTATGCTGTGGTCATTTGAGACATCGGGCTTCGCTACTGTTGTATGCGTACAGGCCGGCTTTTCTGGTCATGTCCGACTCCTCAATACCGCATTGCGCAGCTTTGCCATGCATTCCCTGCGTCAACCGGAAGTGGCTCGAGATTCATCCTCCCGAGACAAGCGGGTAAGAAGGTTTCCATACCCGTTCTTTGCTATGCCTAACACAGGCTGCCTTTCTCTCCTCTCGTCCCCCCCCTTTTTATTTTCCTTTTCCTTTTCCTTTCGGGTTCTGTCGAAATATGTCATGACAAGCCTTAAGTGCTTTGAATCGATGACGTTGTGTCGTGCCATGTGCAGTCGTGAAATGGAACACGAACAAGCATAACTTTTTCCAGGTCACCACCTGCAACCTTTTGAGAGCGGGAGAAGGAACATGTCAGGGGGTACCGGCTATCGGCAATCTTCTGGGAGTAGCGTAAAGCATCCTATCTATTTCGACACTGTGGTGTTGAGAAGAAGGTCAAGGCGTTGACGCGACTGGCCGCGCAAGAAGAAACCGAGTTTATTACGTGTTTATATACTGTAAGTACATTAAGCTGGACCTGAAATGCGAATCGGCGACTAGCCAACAGAACACGATCGGTGGGTAGGACAATTAATCGTTGCTACGAGAGGATGCGCGTTCGGTGGTACAAGTGGGATTGTTGACTCTACGAGCTCAATTTCCCACGTTACAGGAAGTGTGTAGGCCATCCAGTTGCGTGCGCATCATCAAATGTCGCACATCGATCTCCCGCAACATGAGCAATTCTGGTGCTATGCAGCTTCATAAGACCTGTAGCGTGCACATCAACGCCGCGTCTCTAGGTGTACAACCACTAACAGATACCATACGGCACCAATGAAGATATATCTACCGCAGCTTGACCTTTGCCCCTTTTTTCTGTCATCACACCTAATCAACACGCACCCTGTCTATACGTGAAGTCGCAGTCAGCGCTACCTAGTACCTCAAGTATAGTACATTAGTCGACTACTTAACTAGCTCTGAGGCAATATTAGGGACGCCATTCCTCCCAGCTATCTATTTTCTTCTAATCTGAAAAAGGGCTAGAGGGATTTGTCTTAGGGCACGTAGAGAATTGGGCTGCTGTGGGATCTTCCTTGTCGGGTTTGCGGTTGCGGCTTGAGTGTCATGCCGGCCCCCAACTAGTCTAACACCATACAGCAAGCGCCCGAGCTTCTATCACGTCCAAAAATTAATGGCGCCGGCTTCTACTAGAACCTAGTGACGGATCTATCGTCGAAGTCGGGTCTGGATTGCTCCACTCAGGGGCTAGGTCAGCTGAGGATGTCCAATAACGCTACAGGATTCAAGGATCGCCTGGACCTGGCTGTCGAGCTTGCCTAGCCTTGCTGAATCTGAGAAAACACAGACCTACGATATACTGTGCCCTCTGCTCTTATGGCCGTATCCCTGCCTTTCCCTCTCATCGGTAACATCTAGCTACACCCCGCCATTCCTATCGTCCATCACAGTCTATCCCGCGTTACTAGCTAACGCCCCCCTCGTACAACCCATCCTACCCCCAACTAATAGGTATGTACACATTACATCCGCTGAATTTGTCTGCTTCCTAGGTCTAGACGCTGCCATCTACACTTCACATTTTTCCCCATGTCGCACCTCGTCTTACTTGGACGATTGACTGCCCCAATTGCCCACGCCAGCAAGCATACTCCGGTCCTAATACGTAACACTAGATGTTTCGCGGAACGATATAAGCTATATGGAGACAGGTCGTGACATTTACTTCTTCACACGTTTTACGCTATTTCTGCCTCTGTTTTGGACGCCTCATCGTATCGGCCAGTCGAACATTGCGGGATTTACCGTACCGTGACTTGCTTTCCGGTCTTACTCACCCGTGTGAGCAGGACGACAAGCCGTTTGTCATAGCCTCCATTCACGTCAAGCACCCCGTCGTCGTCGTTCCCTGGATTAGTATAGCTACCACCCGGGGCATATTCGGCGCCATACCGTAGTCGGCATACATTCGGCCCCAAAATTGGGACTGTCGTCTGGAGTACCATGTGGCAATTTGATATTATTGAACCGCTAGACCGCAAAATAATCAACTGCCGCCCGACAGCTAAGTCAAACAGTAAGAGCCATCCTCTAGGATGGATTCCGCCGGCGAGGCGACCAGAGATGCCTCTGCACAATCTCAACCTCCCCGGCCGCCAACGCCTGAAGAGAAGGATGACGAGAATGAGAATTCGGCACCTAAGAAGCCAAGTGTCCGGAAGCGAACGAAAACGGGCTGTCTTAGTACGTGGCTGTCATCGTTTAAAGATCATTGTTTCTGTGAGCGGTATCGACTAACTTCTGTTAAGCTTGCCGAAGACGTCGCATAAAATGTGATGAAGGGAGACCAACTTGTAATAACTGCTTAAAATCAAAACGGCAGTGTGATGGATATAACCAACGAGTGGTCTTCAAAGACCCTCTGGGCACATTCGCAAACGCTCACTTTGGGCCGGTACATTATCCAGCAGCGCCCTCCCCTCAGACATTGGTGAGGGAACAGTTATCCGCAGCGCAGCAAAAATCATCGTCTCAAGTGTTGCCCATAATCGCTCCCAAACCTCCGCCTCTTGGGTATCACCCGTTGTCCGGAATTTACCCCGGTCAAGCTGGGCAAAACGCAGCACATACGAATTTTGATACGAGCGGGTTTGGGCCCCAATCCACGCCATCAAAAATCACGTTCTTTCCGCCAACCACTGTCGATGCATTCTCGCAGCATCAGTGGAGGCAAGACCAGTCTACCAGGTACGGTCAGTTTCCGCCTGATGCTCCTGAAGATCTCTCCCATGATGTCTCTACCATCCTAGCACAACAACAACAGCAGCAGCAGCAGCAACAGCAGCTGGGCGAGTCTCAACTAGACAAAGGCAAAGCTCGCGCGGAGCCCGATGAAGTTGTTCAAGCCGGGACCTCGAGGCCTGATGATTGGGAATATCCCATGTCGGAAGATGAGTCTATGGCCGAGTCGGATGATGTGCCGATTAGTGAGCGGCGCACTTCACTCGACTTCAACGAGCTTGGGGTCGTTGCATTGCAGAGTCTGGACCAGCCTTTTGACATATTCGGAACTCATACGAGAACGTTCTCTGCCTTCGCTTCTGACCTCGCAGCGTACGAACCTTCACCAGCGAATTCGCCTCTGAACGATAAGCAAATAGCGGCAGTGTTCTGGCATTTTGTGAACGTAACGGGACCTAGTATATCTTTATATGAAAGACATCCTCTCGATCCGTCACCCATTTTTCAAGGACAACCTATACCGAAAGCTAGCCAGCATATTTGGACTTGTAAGTTATATTCGCTCAGCGTGGCCTTCAGCTGACTCGTTTAGATACGTTCCCCATTTTATCTTTTACTCATCCAGCTCTTTTGCATGCCATACTTGCATTAGCAAGTTTACAGATTGCGAAGCTCCAAAGCGTGCCTCCTACAGCATCACTGAAGCACTATCACCTGGCCTTGAGGAGAGTCGCGAGAAATGTCAGCCGGCCGAATAGGCGGGCCCAACCCTCGAACCTTGCAGCAACTCTAGTACTGTCGTTCTACGAAGTGTGGAACTCCGACCATGATAAATGGAGCAGGCATCTGTTGGGAGCGCGATTGATTATCAAAGAAATACCGTACGCCGAGATGACCCGGGACATGATGGCCCTCAAGATCCAGCGGAGATGGCAAAACATGGAGCAGGCTTCGACAGACGCGTTCGGAATGTTTACGCCGTATGAAGAGACCGGCCCGTTACATAAGGACTGGGATCTTATGGACGTACCATTGTTGGGCGCGATAACCGGCAGAGAAGTCACGTACGAAGAATTGGGTATGGTTCCCGAGGAGCAAGGCGCATATGGCAGGTCAAGAAATCGACACACGGAAAAAGATGTAGAGAGATATCAGCAAATGAGCGATCTTTTCTGGTGGTACTGCAAAATGGACGTGTACCAAAGCGTGTTAGGTGGCACGCGGCTATTGTAAGCTCGCCTACATGACGCTGTGTTTTCTTTTGAGATCAAGCTGTACTGACTAGCAGCCAAGTCTGGAGTACAACCACTGGACCCAATGCCCGCCACGGGCTCCGATCGGACGGTTAGACGCTATGTGAGTTGTTTGTCCTGTCCTATCCTAAAATGACGCTGACACCCTGCCGTTAGATACGGCACGTACGATCACCTCGTACTTCTCCTCGGGCGTCTGGCAAGTTTTACCTCAAAAGATCTAGCGCGGAAACGGGAAGCGTTCAAAGCGAACGGACCGGGCCGCGGTGGGTCACCAGGAATGTTTCCCGGTATGGTACCGCGACACCCGGAGCGGGTGACGGTACCGATGGGGTTCACGCCACCACGGGAGACGTCACCGCCGAGCGACGGGTCACCGGAGGACATGGATTTCGACGCTAGCACGGCGGAGGCGTACCACGAGTGGGAAGAGATCAGGCAAGCCTTCGAGACCATCAGGAGCCACTTCGGCCCGAAGTTCGAGCCGCTCGGCGCCGACATCTATCTGGCGAAAGCGACGCCCTTCGGTCTCGCAGCGCACTATCGCACGTACTCCATCGCCGGTATCTGGATGAACTATTACATGGGCCTCATCGTGCTCCACCGCGCCCACCCCACCATGCCCCCTGTCGCCATGGTCGCCGCCGGTCTGTCTGCGCGCACCACCGCCGCTTACTGTATGGAGGTCGGCCGCATCGCTGCCGGCCTCGAGGAAAACATTGAGCAGCTCGCTAACGTAACTACGTTGATGGCGGCTGCATTGATCGAATGCTGTTTCCCCCTGTTCGTGGCGGGGATCCAAGTAAGTTCCACCGACGCCTTAAGACTAACTGTCCCCTTACCTCCTTTCCCCTTCTTCTTTCCCAACCCGTCTTGATCCGATCTTTTTCTTCGCTCAGACCCACGCACCCTGCTCACGCCTCTCTAGTACCACGACGACTTCCAGCGGCAGTGGCTGATCCAGCGGCTCCACGACATCGCGCGGCTCACCGGGTGGCAGTCGGCGCGGCAGATAGCGGTGGGGTGCGAGTCGGCGTGGACGAAGGCGGCGCAGCTCGGCCGCGGGCCGCCCTACACGCGGTCCGTGGACCTGAACATCGACCCGCCGGGGTCCGTGTGGCGCAACGCCCGACGGATCGACAAGCGGATCCAGGACCTAGACAACGGCGGCGGCGGCGGCGAGGAATCATCGTCCACGGCCCTGCTCTCTTCCGCGGACGCGAACGCGACCGCGACCGCGACCACGACCAGCACGAAGCTGATCCTGGCCAAGAGCGAGCTGGCTTCCTACGCCATGGGCCTGCTCGCCGTCGAGCACGACTTCGAACACCTCGACCTAGAGGCCGGGGAGAGGGACAGGCGGTAGGGAAAGCAGGTGCTCTCGGCTTGTGTACCTGGTACCTGCCCCAGGTAGGTAATGTATTAGGTACCGACCGCTATAGCTATAGACATCCTTTTATCGGGAACAAGGAGGGGGGGAGGGGAAAGGCCAAAAAAGGGAAAAAAGAAAAAGATTTAGGATGGGGAAGGGGAATGAAGTAAGGGGAAAAGGGCGATGAGAGAAGAAGGGGGGGGGGGGGAAGGGAGATAATGTAGACATATCGGACGTGGTAGTTCATGCATGTATCCCGAATAGAAAGTCTTTCAAGCGACGCGCAGCTTTTTTTTTGAGTGCTGCGCTTCTTACGCACTATTTACTTCCCCTTCCTACCTCTTAAACCGGCGTTTTACTTACGAGACGAACAAAATGAGAAAAGAAAAGTGCAGAGAGTAAATGAGGAGCTGACGGATGAACCTGGACTAAAAACACATATGGCGAGAGTAATGTACAGGGAATTGGGGGGGGGGGGGGGGGGTTCGTCTTCTTTTATAATGATACTCGGGAGATAGAATCCGCCTTACTCAGAAGAGAGACGTCAAGTCAAATCGGCCGGGGCAAGAAGGGAGGAATATGATTCTCTTGATCTACTCCCCTATCTCTTCGTCTCGTCGTATCTTGTCTAATGATCATTCCCTTCCTTACCGCGCTATTAATCAAGTACGTAAGAGGAGGAAGGGATTTCGAAGACCCCTCCCTCTTCCTTTCTCTTTTCGTAGCGGGAATCCCTGGAGAGATTTATCCCTCTTTGACATCATTCATGCCATACCATGTGTTTCACACAAGCTCCGCCTCAATTGGCGGGTAACCTCTCCACGACCTGGGCCATCTCCTCGTCCGTGTATATCCTGAAGCCCCGCTCCTTGGTCACGCTCGCCAACTGTACGTTTTTGGCGTCGAGCTTCTCTTCCATCACCTGCTTCAGCGTCTTTAGGACCAGCGTCTCCGCGTCCATGATCGTAAGCGACTATGTACGGGCGCACGTCAGCGGGGCAATAGCGACATATATATTTATAGATAGATGACGTACCTTGTGATACTCGTTCTGTAGCTCGGCCTGGGCGCCTTCGCTCCCGGAGCCGATAGCCTTAGCGTCGTAGCGGTAAAAGGTGCCGCTGGGTTCGGCGTGGTAGAGTTGGGGGCCGTCCTCGTCGTAGCCGGCGATGAGGAGGGCGACGCCGAAGGGGCGGCTCATGATGCTCTCCTCTCCGTCGGCGCTCTCGCCGAAGCGGAGGGCGAGGTCACAGATGGCCTGGGTGCAGCTCTCGACGCGCAGGTCCTCGTTGAAGTTGAACGCGTGGTTCTGGCACTCGACGCGCGCGTGCTCGACCATGCTGCGGGCGTCGGCCTGTAGGCCCGACATGGCGCACCCGACATGTCGGTCGATCTCGACGATCTTCTCGACCGATGAGGTCTCGAGCAGCGTCGACGTCACGCGCTTTTCCACGCCCAGGATCACGCCCTCCGACGTCGCGACGCCGATGGCCGTCGAGCCTAGCTTAATGGCCTCGAGAGAGTATTCGACTTGGAAGAGGCGGCCTTCGGGGGAGAAGGTGCTGTTTTTTTTGTGTGCAGAGTTGCGGCGGTTAGCGGTTGTAATGGAGGTGGGGGGGATGGAGGTGAGAGGGGCGAGGAATGTCGTACTTGATACCTCGATCTAGTTGTCGTTGTCGTCGTTGACGATGTTCATTAGCTATCGGGTATCACGAGCATTCGAGAGAGAGAGAGCTTCGGGGCGAGGGCGGGGGGAGGGAGCTTACCGTATTCAGATCTTGCCATAAACATCTTGAAGGATTTGAAAGGGAAAGTAATAAGACCAAGTGAAGTAGAATAAAAGAATTCACTCGTCTGGAGTATTGGCGCCTTTCGAATTTGAGAGGATGAGGTTGAAATTGGGAAGAATGATGATAATAAATTAAAATATTGTGCATATGTATAAACATGGAAATTCTATTAAACAGAAGGTTACGTACTGGAGCTCAAGGCTACTACGCGGTTTACGAAGCCGTTTGCACCTAAACGGGATAGTTCATCATAACCGTAAAACCATATCTGATAACACGGTAGTATTCTTATCGATAACCAACAATATCCTTATTCTTTCACCTCATCTTTAAAGCACTTTCACCCTTCAATTCAATATCAAGTATTATCGAATTATTCTCCTATTTATGTTGAACTTGCTACAGCAGCATCAAAACTCAACTTTTCGGGACTACGGTATTTTTATATTATAATCAATCTATTTATTCTTATATCAAAACCATTTTATTGTAATAAGTGCTTATATTACGTAGGCATTATAGAGCATCATCGTCTTATAATATTGCCGGTACTTGATCTTTATTCTTGCAGAAATAGCTTCAGAAAAAGGCACATAAAATAAACAAGCCTGGCTCTTTGAAGGAAACATCTATCTTGGGCATAGGTAGTATATTATCGAAACGGACGCCTACCTCTTTAAGTCAACCCAATCATCAACTTCATCAAACCGGTTCTCTAGGTCAGACTTATTGATGTAAAGATGGCGATTATACCTAATATCAGAGATTAGCCCGGGGGTGGTAACAACTTACCGTGTTCCCGAATCTTTCGCCGGCTTCTTCTTCCCCCCTTTGCCCTTGGCATTTGCTTTCTTTGGGGATTCTTTACCTTCGTGACGAGCCGGCCTCATAGCCGCTTCAAACAGCGATGCTTGTTCAGCTTCGAGATCCTCGAGGGACATATCTCTGCTCGCACGCACTTCCCTGCCCGACGCCTCCTCTCTAGCTACTTGCCTCCACCGCTCGTTGTCCAGGATACAGTCCTTACATCTTGTAAGTATGTAGGCATCTGTGATATCAATTGTCGGCACCCGTCCGGTCGTAAGGACACAGTCACCCGTACCTACTTGGGGGCACCTGTATTGATACTGCGAGCCAACACGATGCCCGCAAACCTTTGAGTAATACTGATAATCACCACAGCCACATCTTGACTTTTCACTTGGGTTGTGTCTGTTTTGGAAATCAGCTTTCATTCTACTCGCCCTTATTGTTATGGGATTTGGAGTCATTTTGGGGGGCTACAAGATGAAAGGTTAGTGTCATGTACGAGCGGGTATGAGCATACGTAATTTGGCGAGAGGACGATTCATATGAGTGATAATAGCTATTATTTAGGGTATAAATGTCAACGTCTCTCCTTTTTAAACAGTCCCGTCGTATAATAATACGGCTGTTGAAGATAGACCACCCCATTGGATTAGGTGGTTCGATGCTGATAATTCTCGAGCTATGTCCCTCCCAGCCTTCGAACGAATAGTAGTTTTGGCAGACTACAATATTAGGTAAGTAAACGACTGCGGTCGAAATACCGAGAGTGCTCTGTTTTAGTGGCACAAGGAGATTGTCGCCAGATTTACTATGCATTGTCTCGGAAACTGGGCTTATAAGTGACTGGGTTTATAAGTGAGCTAAGACCACGCAAAGCGAAGACTTTGTTTGCAAGTAAGCATTTGCTAGTATGGGATGTTAGGTACATATGCGGTATATCTGAGGATAGATCAATATATAGAAATTTAGAATTTAGTTAGCTATGAGTCTTATATCATTATATATATATGAATATCTTGAGCCTGAAGGTGAAGGATGAAAGAACCTTGAAAATATATGAATTTTGGACATGTACTATGTAACTCCGATGTTATTGTTACACGCGCACAGACCATATATCAACTAGACTACCTAGTACCTACTGTGTAAGGTAAGTACTCCCTAGTCTCATAAACGCGGTCCAATGTTGCTTCGACGCGACCTTGATCCCATCCTAAGTTATTATCGATAATGACCCAATTAATTTACCTACCACTAACTGAGTCTAACTGAGTCTAACTAACTACACTAATACTTGTACTTCGTAGTACCGCCTTAAATCAAATACAGGGTACAAACATTTGAGAATCTCCCACTTAAAACTTATCTTGGGACGAAATTCTGGATTCTAGAACTTGAACTTGGAATTGTCAATTTCGAAAAGTACGAGAGATATAATTTATTTAGCCTCTAGCGACGATACCGTTACATCGTAGCAAAGAGGCGTTCCAGATGTCGCCGTTCATCGACCATGTCTTCGAGAGCGTCCAACTATTCAGAAAGGCGCACGAACGGCACCAGCGACAATGATAGCAATTCACGACCCCGCGCAACTGGCCATGCTTCCGCTTCCGCTTCCGCTTCTACTTCTACTTCTAATCCCGCTCATGTTCATTCTCATCCTTCCAGAGGTTCAAAAGCAGGTACCCAACATGATCCTCGGTCTACTCGATCTCCCCAAGCCGCCAATATAAACCCTCCTCATAAGCGAACAGCTTCGGGCAACCCGCGACCTGCGAGTAGGACTATTGAAGAACGACGAACTGAGCGCACAACTGTGACTACCAAAGAGAAACTAATTTCACGCCCGAGAAGTCCCGAGAGACGTTCTCGGGATATGCCTGCTCAAGAGAAACGGAAGTCCAAAGAAATGCCCAAGCCTCGCCAGTCAGATACCAAGTTGAAAGATTCAAAACTTGACCCGTCTCCCGGTATGTTGAACTAAGCCGTCCCTCTCACTAATATCCTGTCGTACTTGGAGAGAAGCAGATGTGGACTAATTTCCGGTGGCTACTTGTAGCGATATGGGATCCCGTAGTTAGTTTGACGCCGCATACGACCGCACCTCTCGCCATTCGCGTATCAATACCCCCTTTGGCCTCAGAAGCGCCAGTACCGCTGCAGCCGCTGCCTTTAAATGAACTATCCTTAGAAGCCCAGGAGGCGGCTCTGATTGAGGACTTATTATTTGTTTTCATGGGTTACGAGGGACAGTACATTCGCTATTCTTATACTTATGACCCTAACGAGGAGAGGGACCGCTTAGCCGGTCCTGAATTCAAGATTCTCCCCGGTCTTGATCCCAGCCTCCAAGATCTAACTGTATCGATGCTGAAAATGGCTACTCATTACTCAGCCCTCGAAACCTTCGTCGATGTGCAAAGCAGGGAGGAGTTTGGAGCTATTAACCATGCCCTGTGTGCGGCGATCAGGAAGTTTTTGCAAGATTATCTAGTCATGGTGGCCCAACTGGAATCTCAATTTCTTACCAATGATACCTTCACCTTACATCTCCTTAACGTCCATACGCTCCCAACAAGCCAGATGATGTTCCAGCTTTACTCGTTAGCTCACGAGTTCCTCAAAAGGAACGCGCTTCTAGATGACGAGACATCCGAAGATTCGGATCCCGATGACATTGAGAATATCTTAGAAAATTTGAAGCGGGGCGGCGATCTCGTGCCGGGAAACATGACCGGAAAGAAGGTTTGTAAGGGTGGCGTGGTCATAGGTTTGATCACGAAGAGGTTGGAAACGATGTCTGGAGATCCAGCTGCTAGATCACTGCTTACGTCCTTGCTACGTGACGCCAGTCGGCCGTACATGACGATGTTGAATGAGTGGCTGCACCATGGCGAAATCAGGGACCCACATTCTGAGTTTCTCATCAAGGAACAGAAGAGCATCAGACGAGACAGGCTAGAGCAGGATTATACCGACGATTATTGGGAAAGGAGATACACCATCCGGGAGCATGATATACCTCCGCAGTTGCAGGGCGTCAAGGACAAAGTTCTATTAGCAGGAAAGTATCTCAATGTTGTGCGAGAATGCGGAGGAGTTGACGTTAGTATGGTCGTCCAGGACGTTCCCAAGTCCTTCGACGACCCACGGTTCCTCGATAATGTCAACAACGCCTATGCTCACGCAAACGAGAGTCTTATGAAGTTGCTTTTGACCACCCATGCCCTTCCCGCGAGGCTGCGATCGCTGAAGCATTATTTCTTCCTCGATCCGTCAGACTATTTCACTTATTTCATGGAGTTAAGCGCATCAGAATTACGGAAACCAGTTAAATCCGTTAATACTATCAAGCTGCAATCCTTGCTCGACCTTGTCCTACGTCAGCCAGGGAGTATCGTGTCGATGGATCCATTCAAAGAAGATGTTCATGTAGAGATGAACGAGGTTGGCCTCATAAAAATGCTTCAACGCGTTGTTAATATCACGGGTATTGAACAAGGGGAGACGCTGCAGCCTCCGAGCAGCCAGCCTATCGAAAACGACAAGAACGCAGTCGGCTTCACCGCGATGCAGCTTGATTACACGGTACCATTTCCCGTGTCACTAGTTATAAGTCGAAAGACGGTGTGGCGTTATCAAGCGTTATTTCGTTATCTCCTGTCGCTGAGATACCTAGAGTCTCAACTATCGGCCACATGGCAAACCCACAATACCGGGGTTGTCTGGTGCCATAAATCGTCAGCGAGACGCCTCGAAATCTGGAAGAGGCGGGTGTGGACGCTGAGAGCGCGAATGATAGTCTTCGTCCAACAGCTACTGTACTTCTGCACGCTAGAGGTCATCGAACCCAATTGGCAATCTTTGATGTCAAGACTCAAGGCCAAGGATGGGAGTTTGGACGGGTCGGGCAAGCCGGACCGGACGGTGGACGAGTTGATGCAGGACCATGTGGATTTCCTGGACACTTGCCTGAAAGGTTGCATGCTAACCAATGGCAAGCTCATTCGAGTAAGTGGCTACAAATAATGGCGGTTACAGCGTCTATACTCATATTTTTTTTCCAGATCCACGCCAAGTTGATGCAGACGTGCACGGTATTTGCTACCCACATGAATTGGCTGTCACGCGAGCTCGAAAAGTCGGATCCAGATTTGATCGGCCCTATAAGACCGCCAAATATGACTGACAAGGAATGGAAACGATTCCAGGCCATAAAATACCAGAAATCGCATAACGACAGTGGGTCGGGTAGCCAGCTCCTGGACGAGGAATCGCGGATCAATAACCTATTCGAGCTCATCAAGAATTGGGAGAAGAACTTTAGCCGGCATATGCAGATCTTGCTAGATGCCCTGAACCACTATGCGGCCACCGAAACCGTGGTTCTGCTGAGCTTATGCGCCAGGCTAGCAACCGCGAACCAGGGAACCGAGTACGCGGGTCCGCGTAACGAGGAGGACGTTGCCGCGTAATGATCCCACCGCGATCGCGGAACCACTACCTTAGCTTAGCATGATGTGTCTGCCGACCTTTGGCGGAGTTGTTTTGTCATGTTTAATGCTTGCGAAAGGCGTCCAGGCGCGGTGAAAATGATTGGCATAAGGCATAGTCGTTAGCTACGCGGTGAAGAGATACCTTGGAATTATAGTTACACCCCATACCTGAACATGTAACCATTGCCTTTTTTTTGGCTCTTCTATATTTATATTATATCCTTGACTGTTATCCAAGGTATGATGAATTGTATCCATTATGGCTCACGAAGAATCTCTAGTGTAGTAACCTATTTTATTTCATACGGAGGCGCGAGCGAGCTAAGATTGCCAAGACGCCGATCCTATCTTTCTGTCGTAGAGTGAAGATGCAATTATTTACTTTGTTTTAATCCCACCTCTTGATATACCTGGGCATAGATATGCGCCGGTCGATATGCACGTAAAATCATAGCCGCGCCCGTCGACGGCGACGGGGCACGGCGGTAGTAGTGTACACATGGTCCTTCCTCATCATCGCGTAATCTCCCGTATAGTTCCCGTGCCCCCTCTCGCATCGTCTACTCGTAAAAGACATAATTATGTCGCGCAAGGCGCAGCGTCGGCGTGGATGAGAGGGTATATACCCCAGAAGGTACCGGTAAACAGACCGATGAAAGCAAGGGAATGGATGGGGTGGCTTAAGCGGTGGCCTCCTTGACGATCTTGGCGAGCAGGGCCTTCTCGACGTTCTTGCCGTCGAGGGGGCCGCCGGGGGCGAGGAGGGTCTTCATGACGTCTCCCATCCTAGGTTTTGCGCCCGCGCCTGCGCCCGTGTCGGCGCCCCCGTCAGCGGCGGCGGTCAGGGAGCGGACGACGTCGGCGACGGCGGCGCGGACCTGGTCCTCGGGGAGGTCGACGAAGCCGCTGTCGGCGACGTAGGCCTCGAGGACGGCGACCTGGGCGCGCTCGCGGTCGACGAGGTCCTGGCGGCCGGCGGCGAGGAACTCGGCGGCGGCGTCGTCGCAGCGCGCTGGGCGCGGCGCAGGAGGGCGACGGCCTGGGCGTCGGTGGCGACGGGGCGGAGGTCTTGGAGGCGTTGAGGGCAGCGGAGAGGACGGAGCGGATGGCGGTTAGGCAGGCGGCGTCTTTGGCTCGCACTGGGGGGCGGTTAGTTGTGTGTGTGTGTGTGTGTGTGTGTGTGTGTGTGTGTGTGTGTGTGTGTGTGTGTGTGTGTGTGTGTGTATGTGTATGTGTATGTGTATGTGTATGTGTATGTGTATGAGCTAGGTAGGAGGTAGGAGGAGGTATATAAGGGGTCGCGCAAGGCTGGAGGGTGACGTACTAGCCGTCTTGAGGTCAGCCTTGATCTTCTGCAGCAGCGGAGGCGGCGGCGGCGGCTCGCCGCTCGTGGAATAGAACCGTGCGCTACATGATCGACTTGAAGGTGACGGCAATGCGATCCGTGTCCGTAGTAACAGTCGTTCTGCGACCCGATTGGAATATCTCAGGGTCGTCATCGTCGAGATATTATGTTTGTTTATTTGTTTATTTATTTTTCTGCTTCTCCGTTTCGTTAATCGCAAGTGTGAGAATTTTTTCTTCGCCCTAACTAATTAATAATGGCAATATTATTATCAGGTTTTTTTTTTTTTTTCAAATTTCATTCGTTATTTTTAAAAAGATTTGTCCTATTGGTCTGGGTCCGGGGGAGGAAGAAATTCAGGGGACTTGGACCGCTGTGGAACCAATCGAGTTAGGTTTTCGGTACGGTGAAAGTTCCGGGTAGCTCCTGGACGTTGGGCATGGGTATGGTACCTAACGGTTCTAACCTATTACCTACTCGGAAAGCTCGACGGGTGATATCACGATCGTCACCGACCGCCAGAAGCTATGCGCGAGAAATCAAGTTTGGGAGGAGCTTTCATTGGTTCCCGCTTCACCGGCTGCATTAGCTTCGAATCTCCTTACGACGATATGCGATAATACAATATTCTATTAAAAGCTCAAATCCTTTCTTGGATCATGTGTAGATTTCAGAGCTGAACTTCCACCTGATCGACGGTCGGGTATATTCCTTGAACATCTGTTTACGCACTTATCTATCCTTTACCATTTCGAAAAAGGGGGACGAAGGGAGGAAATATATTACTTTAAATACCTGGTAAAAAAAAGGCTATAATTAATAAATGTCACCTGACAGGTAACGGCAGCGAGATGGCCTACCGTGTAGCAAGGGTCGGGATGGACATCTACATCCGCGGACAGGGTCCACCGCTTGCTATCACGTATGCTGGTCTATTTTGTATGTAGGTATGTATGTACGCCGTCCAATGTAGTGTAGAGCCCAACACCCTCGTTGCATGGCCGGTCACACAATCAATCACAAGCAAGATCGAGAAGGACTTGCCAAGGAGTGACACACGGGGCACCGCCCGTGCGGTCGAATAACTAATATATTTCAACCGGGATAGCCTCTTCTTCAGTGACTGACTAGCATGAGTTAATAACTCCCGTAGAACAGAACACATGCTCTCTCTCTCTCTCTCTCACTCTCTCTCCTAACCTTCTATTCCTTCATCGTTGTGACACTTTAGGAAAGAATGCCCACATATTGGGCCACGTTGTCAGCCTGAGTAACACAAAACAACAAGTGACCAGACAGCCGAAGCCGGTGGTAGTAATAGGAGATGGCATCTAAGGATTTGGAAACAAAGCAGGGCCGGGGGTGGCCCACTGGACACTGGACACTTTATATAGTTGGTCCGCCCGCGACCTGGACAACAAAATGGTAATGCAGATTGTGTGGAATGCGAATGTTTTTGACGAAGCCAAAAAAAAAAAAGGAGATGTCCGTGACAGCGGCCCTAGCCGCCCGTATGTAACTTACACTTACACACTTAGGACACACTTAGGGACTCCGAACGGGGCATATTTTTCTCGGTGTCGGCCAGTAAGATTGGTCATTCCACGTGTTACGTATATCCAAATGTACCTTTTTTATATATATATATATATGATACTTCCAAGAAAATTTATACCTCTATACCCTAGATTACGTATGGACATAATCTGTATCGAGTTGGGTAGGAGGTACCCCATGGGCATTTCCAAGATTTGCTCGATTGGGTTGAGACAAGACCCGACTAGCTGGGCCCGAGACTATGGTAGAAGGAGCAAAGGGAATCCCATGATTTGCTACTTGGCTTTTGGCTGCAAACCTTAAGCTGACCTCATGGTTCTTTCCGTCTAATCTCTCTCCACACGCCCCTCTCCTTCCCTCTCCCCTTTCCTTAGTCTTTCCCCTTCTTTCCTCTTTCCTCTTTCACTTTTCCTCTTTAGCTTTTCCTCTTTAGCTTTTCCTCTTTAGCTTTTCGCTCTTGTCCCACTTCAACTTTTCAACTTTTCATCTTTCTCTCATGAATCTTCTCTGACTGTAGCACACATAATCTCTCTCCTAGGAGAACATCTACATGCAAATGAGATGGGAAGAGACAAGCTTGATCATGAATAACCAACGCTATGTTAATATGATCTCTATAAATGCAACCACTGTCCTTATCTGTGGATTGTCCGGCTTATAGGGTTGCGAAAGGTCACCCTGTCCTCTTCTCGGACGTAGACGGCGCTATCACAGCCACCAGCCATCTCTACCTACACGACCAAATGCTCATCTCCCCTTATCTCGTCCCCGTCCCACCCATCTTCAGGATAAGGTGAACGATATGGCGACACGATATTACCCTGATTGGTTTAATCCGTGTTTGTTATCGCTCAGCCGTGATGGATATGGATGTCTCACCTATCCAACATAGCCAAGTTTTCCCCTCATCCATAAGAAACATCAAAATAGTCGCTCGCCACTATCAGCGTCTTGGTTTCCTTCCAACGCATACATATCTTAGAATAGTTACTTGTCAGCATCTAGCAGGACATTATATTCTCTAGAAATTTCATGGCGGGGACGGCTTACAGGCGAAAATATGGCTGTCAATTTACCATACAATATATTCGTCAGCATCACACACCAGTCATCCTACATCTTCATCAACGACAGCTGCTCATGGGGTCTCACCTTGAGCGCAGGATTGCTAGCTTCTGCTCTTGCTTGCGCCACTAGGACGTGGAATTCCGTGATCGTCATGCTGCAAAATGTCAACGTCGTCCCTCATACGCAACTAGAGCAATGTTGACTAGGATGATATCAGACGTACTCAAGAAATTCCGTGAAGGGGTATAAAGCTAAGGATCCGAGAAGCAGCCGAATATTTTCCTGATTGCTCACACCAATGTCGAAATCTCTCTGAACTGCCAGCAACGTTAGCTGAAATCATCAGAAGAGTGCTAGGAAACCATACTGTCAGACCAGCCACACATCGGAAGCGGCAGCACTATAGAAGCGATAGTTAGAAAATGCCTTTGCTCCGTCAGGTTAAAGACCCAATTCAAGACGCAGACACTCCCTCAGCAATATGCCCAGATGACCGGGCATGGCTTCAGGGGTAAAATGCCAAGTGTTGGATAAACCTTCGAACACATACTTCGTTCCTCAACATCGGTAAAGCCGGCGTGTCTCATCCAGTGTCCAAGGCGACGGGGCGCCTCGACATTTTTGAATCGTGACATTGCCCGGATGTACTTATCCGACCATTGGCGAAGCGCGTGACCTATAAAAAGCCCGTCATAAACAAAGCTGTCTCCCGATCCATATTCGTGCCAGACTTACTATCCGTTAATGTACCATTGTCTGATTGAGCGTTAAAGTCGATCTCAACCATCTGACACCATCCGCCTCCGCGCAGGCAACGAAGGATATCACGCATGTACCCCTGCCATCGGTTTCGGTCGATGCCTCCCGCTACTAGTCGGCTATTTACGAGATCGAAATGGCTAGAGTGGAATTGGAGCCTGGAAAGAGAAAATCTGAGACTTCTGATCTGAAAGTCGGATAGCGCGATTCTTACGGCATATTGAGGTTGTCGACGTTGAGGTAGAGATTCTCGACGCTCTCCTCAGGATTGTAATGATGGGGGCTCACGTCGATGCCAATCACCTAAACCCTATGTTAGTCGAAAAGGGGCATTCAAACAACAAACAAAAAATTTTCCACGCCCAAGTCCTCACATCTATCTTGCCAAACCGATCATTTTTTGCAGTCGGAAATACCCTAGTTGCAACAGCTTTCTAACTTCATCCCTTAGTTAAAGAGAGTTGAAGTCGAAACAGCAGCCTTGTCACGCTGCAAGACGTGAAACGGTTTTCTGCTCGAAGATGTAGAGACTCGCTTTTATTACTTGGATAGTTGTTTCTGTGCGCTAGGAGATCGTGAAGTGCAACCAATAGAAGAAACTATACGTGCCTCACACCTAGGGTTCTCCCAGGCTACCTGGAAAGCCCACAATCCTGTTCCGAAGCCACAGTCGAGTACTCGTCTTAGTGATCCTATTGGCGGGAAGATAGACCTTCCATCAAATACCATGGCCAAGACATCATGCTGGATACGTAATCGTATAGTCTCATCCTAGGACAGGCGCGTCGACATCAGTTCAGGGCCGGGTTCGAAAAGGAGAAAATTCGCGGTTGCAAACCTCGTCAATCGGCACAAGATAAATCCTGCGGTCCACAGAGCAACGCTGGTATGTTCTATTGTGGTGTGTAATCGTCTCGCGAACTTCGTCGGTCAGCTCTTCGGTATCGGCGTGTCTGTCAGCGTTTTAGTAGGCAAGGACCTTTCGCCGATGCTTAGGGCATATCTACCCAGTCATTCTATAATAGTGCAGATTCTGACAAGGGAAAAGAAGCAAAATGTCTAATTGAGAACACCAAGAGGTTATTTCACAGCTGGCCGACTATAGGATCGAGGTGATGTGTGGCACGGGCGAATAGCCATAGGCTTCCGAATGACAGCTTTTATCCAGCCCGGCATCCTCGGTTTGGGCTTCCAACAACATCAACCCTCACCTCCTTCTCGACGAGGAGGCCGTCTGATCTCCTCTACACTAGGCACATGGGGACCGTTAGTGGAAAGTGGTATATTGCAAGAACAATAAAGATCTTTAGGCGCGTGTGGAGCCATGGGCCGGTCGAAACAACCACATTGGTCACGCTCACAGCTTGCACCCACGACCTGTTCTTCGCCGATCCCAGGTACTACGGTTACTCCCTATGTATGCACCAGACCTTCCTGATCAAATCCCGCCGAGCTATAGATCACTGAAGCATAAGGACAGGCATCTGAGGTCTCTAGGCTTGTGCCTTTCCATCGCTACATGATGACCCAATGTACACGCACTAGTTCCCGTCTCTTGTCTTGCATTATCCATCGGAATGAAGGAGACGTTGCTGCCCAAGCCTGCTTCTGCTTGCTATTCTTGGCATATAACTCGTCCAATGGCCACTGATTTGAATGATGCGGAGGGTTTACATTGCATTGAATGACATATAGCGCAGAAAAGGTCTTATATGTGGCTAGGTGTGATTAAGCAGCCACGTATTGGGGGGGACGTAGGCTTGTGATTGATCGTACTGGTTCGGTAGTCTCTTGGTACTCTAGGTTACCCTCTGTTTAAAGTTGCTGGACAGTTTTGCTGTACTGTGCCTCGTGTTGCTCCCAGCAAGATCTGGTCAGTTGATGCGGCCGGGACCAAGGGTTTGGAACTTTGGACGGCTATGCAGCCGCGTTCAGCGCGGAGAACTTCAGGCCCAAAGGGGAGCGCTTAACGGCAACGATAGGAGATGGAGAACTAAATGGGCCATCGAGAATCTGAGAAACAGCACATTCTTGGCTCGGGTTTTGGAGAAACCAACGGAATTCTACAGAGCAGTGCTTTGCTTCCAAGGGAGCTTAGGGGCCCAGCTCGCGGACCGGCAGTGGCTTTACTCCATGTGCCCCCTATACGTACAGAGTACTGGACAGTACACGCATAACGATAACCACGCCAACGGGGTACCTACTCCCAGCGCTCTACAGGCCTTGGCCACGCCTTAGGATTCTTACATCCCTTCCTTGTCGCTAGGTATCCTAGAAACCTAGATTTCGGGACCCCTGACGAACATCGCAGACACCCTACTTCACAAATCTTTGGTAAGCATACCGGCTGTAGCCTGACTCAGATGGATTATATTACCTGTTGATTACTTTTTAAACTACGTACTACGCGTTGTGGATGTAGTCGGTCACGGACGGGATTCCACACACGTACTGCAGTAATAGACTATGGTGATGGCAGGGATGGTAACCTCAAATGACTATCGTGGTTACAGTGGCTAGTTCGCAAAGCGACTAGTTTGGGTCATTTACGTCGGCTTAGCATTAGTACATATGCGCAAGACGAGCAGACTCACCCGGGTCCTGGGACGACAAGATTGTTGGAGTGACGATCGCGGTACCTACTATTACTTACAGCTCCTTATGTGCGACTACCCGGACAGCGATGAGATTACGGGATTACCTTATTTTAGTATGGCTTCTTCACACCGCCACTGTGGTCTGATGGAAGCTAAGTTTAACAACACGACTAAAGAATCAGCGACGGCGCTCCGCCGCTAAATGTCATTTTGCCCTTGTTTGAAAACCGACCAGATGTGATGACGACTACTACGCAGCGTCCCTGAGACGGCCGAGGGGATACTGTTATGTCTCGTACCCTTTTAAATGAGCTTCAGTACACATATACGACAAGAGATCAAAACAAAGCGGGCCGTCGCAGTGGAGATGGCATTAGAGGGACGACGCTAGGAGTTTGGGGGGGTGGTGTGGCGGCGATCTCCAAGTGGCCGGTACGGCGGTACCAATACGGTTTCCAGACCGACGAGTTCTGTACTGTACCGATCTCTAAACAGAAGACGTCCTATCAGCGGGACCAGAAGGTCGGTACTATACCAATATAATCCCCACGGTTGTCGGGAACTGGAGTTCCCTTCTAGGAAGCATAACGAGGGTTTTGTATAACGACCTACACATCTCAGCAGATCATAAACGGTTTGCAGGTTATTAAAGAGGGAAAAAAAACAGACGAGCGTCAGACCGTCGAACTCGATATCCACGTTTCCAGTAAGAAGTCCTTGTCGAGACGAGTGGCAGAAGTCCATTCGTTCGACGCTAACACTTCCCCCTGGTCTACGGACAGGATTATGGTCGGGGCAGGCCCACACACGGTTAAAGCCTTTGGAGTCTTCATACATAGTGTACAATACTGCACACGCACGCAATTTTCCCCTGCTGCTGCTGGGATAGCATCCGCCCCTCTGGATCACTCATGCTTCACAAACGGGTCTTCTAGGTCTTCTAATCGGTCACGGTTGAAAACGGCTCTTCCGGGACTTTAGTTCAAGTCTTCGCTCTTCGCGAACTAGCAATCTCGACTCTGGCATTATCAAGTTCTGTCTTTACTTATATGCGCCTACATATATATTCACTGTCGTCGACCTCACTGTCTAAATTTATGATCATATCATGTGTTTTGCTCTGGCGAGCCATGCATTAGCGTGTACCAGAGTATCGGGTCAGACACTACAGGCGTGATCGTATCAGGATCTAAAAGAGAAAAAGAACGGGAAAAAGCGCCGACCTCGACGACTAATTTGGACCAGCCTCATTCTCGGCTGAGAAGGTTACCAATGACGACCCTTGTCCCTCATTACCCTGCGAATCTGTCAAACTCTCGGTGGCCGTGGTTACATATAGTTTCTCCTGGTTGTTGCATTGAGGGAATGGTCCTCGTAAGCAAGGATCCTGTCCTGGAGCGGCACAGTACACTACCTATGTAACGAAATTCTCAAATCATCACGTGCGAGAATTGCTCGGTTTACGGAGGCGTGAATACATTGTCTCTGTATCACCAGCCCGAAGGACTGGTTCTATTTCCCGGAGTAGCTTGGCTGATCTACCAACGCTAGAAATTGAGGGTCCAGTTAAAGAACAGGGTGCTACCCAACGCACCGGGATATCTACGTACCTACGAAGTACCTAGCATCGATGATACCGCGTATGTACATGAAGAGTAGGATACATTGGGAACTCTTCGAGGCTGGGATTGGTTTGCGGTTCACCCGTTCCTGCACAACCCTTGATTGGCAGGGTTGATCCAGACCAAAGCCCTCTCAATTCCCAGCAAGCGGGACGCGAGTCGTCGCCCAGGCCCTCTTGCTCGTTTAGGGTACAGCAGCATGCAGACGCGAGGCGAAGGTGCCTTACCACGTACATGGTAAAACGCCTTGCACTTCCATTGCAACTTTGGAGTCAATGCCTAGGAGGCCTAAGGTTAAAAACTCTAACCTCTGAGTCGGGCTCTTACCCAGCAGAGTGGTAAGTCGATCTGTATCGGCAACCTGACGACATTCCCGCGGGTCCTGCTGAAGGCTCTTTCGTCTTTCCCCACGAAACAAGGTCAAATGCTTCCTCGAAATCGTTAACTAATCATACGATTTCCTTCGCTTCGGTTTATGCCATCCGATCTGGTCGCATTGGGTTTTTTTAACGTTAAACCTGGTTTCTCCCTCAGACCTTGTCATTAACCGTTTAGCGACGGTGACGTATTTTCATCAACATCTTACGACAGCATGTTGAACATCTGCCGAAAGATGCGGCGGCATACTACCTTCAAGTCACCTAGGAGTATTTGGTGGTGTTTATGCAGGGTGCGCTATACGGAATATCGGTATACCTACTTAAGTATCGCTATACCCAAGACTTTTGATTCCGATACGCGGTCAAGTCATATTGACGCCAGCTTTGGTAGATACGAGCGAGATGCCATAGAGAGTAAAAGCGACCCAGGTAGGTACGTCAGTAGGGTGGCAAGATAGCGTAGTAGTCCTTCGACTTGCCAACATGCAACATGAGCTGTTCTTAAGCCCCCAAACCGTGCCGTCATTCTGATACATCAGGTTTCCTCTTCCCTCTTTCATATCTACGCCCCTCTCCCTCTTTTAGATCTTTTACTTTTTGTCTTTTCTTTATGTTATGCGTACGCTCTACTCATATTCTTCGGTGTATCAAGGAGACGCTACTGGTCCTTGGCATCTGTTTTGACGTAGGTAAGGTAGGCCGGGCACGTGTGGGCAATATGTATGGATGAAATAAGGGGGAAAAAGGGGGGGGAGGGGAGATCAAATCTTATGTATTATTATACGTACCTCCGCTACATAACTAAGTAAATACCTGAGGTACCTACCCATATATACCTTGATATGCGAAACCCTCAGGTATGGAACGGCATGGCATCCATGACATGGGCAAGGCATGGCGAGGGTAGGGTTTAAAGATAGGGGACCCGGCGGCGCGTCCTTCGGGCAGACCCCCAATCGCGGGCCGCCCGCGGTCTCGGTCGCTGGGGGTGTGGTCGATATGTGGGTTTTGACGTGTTTTCTTGCTGCTGTGGATGATATTCCGTACGGAAAGATGCGCTTTTTGAAATATGACATGTCACATATCAATTCTCCTTTTTTTTTCTCTTTCCATTCTATTATCCTTTCCGCTCCTCCCCCCCCCCTCCCCCCTCCCAATGCCCTCCTCTCCCCCTTGTTAAATTCCCACCTCTCTTCCTTGACCCTTGACGCGCCTCTCCCTCTCTGCCGGAACCGTCTTATACATGCCTAGGTACATAAGCATTACCATCTCACCCTATCATGTAAATAATATTTACATATTATATGCATGTACGTACCACGATATATGTACGAAAATAAAAATAAATATAAAGAGAAAAAAAAATCGGACTCGCTTATACGACGGTCAGGTTTTTTTTTGGGGATTTCTTTATTAGCTATTTAGGACCACCCCCTTTTTTTTTTTTCATTATTACCTATATTATTACCATTATTATTTTCTTTCCTTTTATTATCTTCCTTCACCTTTCCGAAAACTCCCTAATTATTATTATTTTATTAAGATTTGTTTTTGTTTTCTGTTTCTGGATTTAATTTTCCCCCCTTCCCTTTTTATTTGTATTTTCTTTTTTTTTTTTTTCCCTTTGAAGGCGCATGATTGGGACGGAGATGTCGAAATCGAAACAGAAAAAGAGGATATGCGGTCAACATTGGTTACCAAGCGTCTCGAGGATGGGGACATTAATATAGGTATGTACTATGTAATGCATGTATGTATAGGTATAGGTATAGGTATGTGTATGTGTATATTTTTATTACCCCCTTCCCCGGGTGCAATGAATGAACGAATGAATGTATTAGAGGTATATGCCCGATGTGTAGGTATGTTCACATGTTTACCTCAATAACATAAATCCCTACACTGGCGTTCGTTATTATTAACGTACATACACATAAGGAGGTATATACTAGTGTATGCTATACCTCATCCATACCATACGAACATGATACTGTAACGGCAACCCTTCGTGAGTATGATGCGACCCGCTCCAACCGTACCGCGACGCGATTTGGGTCTCTTTTTCTTCAGCAATGTGCTTCACACCTACAATGCGTATGTACATATATGTGTGTGTATGAGGTAGATGAAGTATGTAAGGTAGGGGTATGTATAGGTATGCGTATGTGTAGGTAGGTATGTGTGCATATGTTGTATGTGTGCACTGACGGGACCGATGGGAGGAGGTATGAGGATGGCATGAGCATGAGGCACGAGCACGAACATGGCGTGGAATGGGATGAGATGGAACGGATGGCAAATGTCAAACGACCGGGACTCCATCACATCCACTGCCTCCGGAATAGACACTCCTACCGACTGGAGGCAGCCACGATAAACTGGCATCGCTCTCCTTCTCATCTTCTGCTCGCGCCCAACTCACTCTCTACCCTATTCTCTTCACTTTCGTCTACTTCTTCTTCTTCTTCTTCCTCCCGACTTATTCAACTCCTCTTTACCTGTCGACATACCCATTACTAACTACCATCTACCTCTTACTAACAACCTGAAGCTAGGCGATCCTCATCTCACATACATAACACAGCCTGGAATTCTCTCTCTCTCCGTCTCCGTCTCCCCCCTCTCCTCCTCATATCCACACGATACCGAACATCTGAACACCCCCCCTACCTATCTACCCACCTACCCACCTACCGGGTACCTACCTACCTACCTACCTACCCGCTCGCTCGCGACAAACAAACAAACAAACAAACGAACAGGCCCCGGGATAGAATCTTACATTCATTTATCCATCTATCTAGTCATTCAAACCCCGGAGTAAGGGGAGGGGGGGGGACGGGAGAAGAAACGAAATAACCGACCCTCCCACTCTTCCCCCCTTCCCCCTTCCCCATTCTTAGGTAACTTCCCACACCCCCGGTCCTCGATCCCACACGTCCCAACGCCTCGGTAACAGCAGATACAGACGTCTCCGGTGGTGCTCTTTCCCTTGCTCCTCTCAATCTATCTCTCTGCCTCTCAAGAGGCACGTACGGAGAGGTTGGGAGGTATTCGCTTATGACGCACTCGCTCGCTCGCTCGCCATCTCCTTCTCTTTATATAGGTGGTAGGGCAGGTAGGTATCTAGTCAGCGTTATTGGTCCGAAGGTAATAAATATATTACTCAAAGCACGTACCTACCCCTAGGTAGGTCGGTAGTAATCACACCTCTCTCTCTCTCTCTTTCTCTCTCTCACGTCCTCTACCTACCTCCGTATCACTTACCTACCCCTAACCTACCTTAGTACGTACACGTCCACGTATATCCGTGCTGTGCCTTCCAAGTCTTTTAACTAGAAACGAGAAGAAGAAAAAAGATTTTTTCTTTACAAAAAAAAAGAGGAAAAAAAAACGCTCAAACATGACATTTTGCGGCGTAGTGGACGATTATAGCATGGTACATAATATAATAATATATAAGTACCTACCTAAGGCAGGCAGGTAGGTAGGTAGGTAGGTAAGAGGTAGGTAACTATATATATATATATATACACTCGGAACAAGCATGATATAGAGATACGTTACAACGCTTGACAAGGCCTCGGAAACTTGCCGCGGGTAGTACCTACCTCCTAGTACGTAGATCTGTAAAACTGCGGTGCTACGAGGCTGCCGCCGTGTTGTTGTATCGTGTCGTGTTGTGTTGTGTTGTGCTGCGTTGCGCCCTCTGGCCCTCTGCCTTGGTCTGCTGTTGTA
This sequence comes from Hypoxylon lienhwacheense, assembly GCA_902806505.1. Classification (NCBI taxonomy): domain Eukaryota; kingdom Fungi; phylum Ascomycota; class Sordariomycetes; order Xylariales; family Hypoxylaceae; genus Hypoxylon; species Hypoxylon lienhwacheense. Next base: position 3,430,306 of record CADCWW010000001.1, on the reverse strand, counting down.
CACTTTCAAACTCCGACCTTGGTTAAGTAACCTTCTACCCCGTATACCCATTAGGTAGGTATCTTCCCTACAGAGTCCACGTAAAGTAAACAACAACAACAACTAAAAGGGTTTCGTGCCTGTGCCCTCCTTCTATGGTGATATGTATTCACTATACAGTAAACGAGTCTTTTTTTTCTGTCCTTTCCTTTCCACTGTGCCTTTTAGGCCACGAGCCTTACGAGAATTTTCCTGTGCAAAGAGTATTGTACAAATAAGTGTATAATATCGAGCATGGGCGATCTTTTCGCCTATTTCTTCCGTCAAACTTAGCACCAGGTGAAGACCGGATTCCTAGCCTTTACAGTCTCGAGTCGCTCCACGATCACCTTCCTCCTGTTGCCGTCCATGGTCTCTGCCGCGGCGTATCCTAGATCTCCCTCTATATCGTCATTATCTTCATCATCATAGGCGTTACCATTACTGTTGCTGTGCAGCTTCGCGGCGATCGAGCTGTTATGAGCTGTGGCAAACGAGTATCGACGCTCCTTGTGAGGTTTGTACGTGTTTAATGGCGCACGAGATGGGCCCTGGTAGCTCGACCTCGGTGGAGCAGATAATTTCGGGCGAGAAGCGCTCGGTGAACCTGTTGCCGATAAGGCGCTAAACGGGTTTTGTGACACGCCGTTGGTTGTGAATTCACCGGAGGCAAGTTCAGCACGATCTGGGGATTGTTCGGTGGAGCTCGCTAATTCGAAACGTCCAGGATTCGGCAGCGGGCTCGAGAACCCCAAGAGGTCGTCCACGTTGTGACCAGGAGTTGAGGAATTAGCCGCGCCGATATCTATCTCCTCCTCGATTGTTCCGTGCACGCCTGCATCGGCTTTACGGCGCGCTTCGGAGGATGTAGCACGCATTGGTACGGCGACGGGAACCTCAACCAAGTCATCCCAGACGCATACCCTGGCTCGTCGTGTGAGCTCTAGGGGTCCATGATCCGGGGTCTTGAGCGTTTCCACGACATTCCAAGCTTGACCCTTCATTACAGCCATCTGGCGCGAGAACATCTTCTCTTGGAAATCTGGGTCGATCTGGAATACCTTGCGTAGCTCAAGTGAAGTTTGGCTCCACCAAAGCGTGGAAGTGAGAAGTGGAAGGAAGTGATCCCGAGTCTTCTGGGAAAACGGTCGCCCGATAAGGTCAACAGGCAGAAATAACCAGCCAAAAGGAAAACTGTCCACACATTAGCTTCTCAATGATTTATCCTAGTGAAATATATATTTATATGTAAATACCTCCGCCAGGCGTCTGGGTGTTTCCATGGCCATGACAATGAGTTGTCGATTGCCCCTATTGACATCTTGGGGTCGGGGACCCTATTTATACCGGTTGCGTTCATCGGCTTTTGAGTCCTGTAAGGATTCGGACTTCTGGATTTAGTTCTCGTTGGTAATTCCACAGGCCTTGGAGGCTGCTCCTCGTCATCAGGGACATCCATGTTAAGTTGTGGAGGGTCAGAAGTAATCGAGACTGCCTGGGTCTCCCAGTCGACCTTGACCATCCAGTTGTCAAGGCCCCTATCTGTGTTCCGCATTATATAATCGAGGATGACGAGTTTTTCGAGCTCTTCACGGAAAGACTGCTTCAGGGACTCGGTCCACATAAAGTTACCTGGACCGAGAGGCCGATGCTCAGGAGTACTGCGTTCATCTTCGCTCTCGCTGTCATCATCTTGGGCAGCCCTGCTAGATGGCCGACAGTTATTTGCCCATCTTCTTTGTCTATGTCGGTGAGTGTCATTTAAGCGGAAGCTGGACCAATATTGATCTGGCCAAGGATGCTCTCTGAGGAAAACGTTGGCATCTTTGAATCCTTTAAGGAAAACTTGAAAACTTCCTGGTTTTGCCGGAAGAGGTTTCTGTTTTCTGTTGAAACTCCGACGATCCCAATATGGATAATGGAATGACTTGGACGATAGATATACGACATCCGTATACGGGACTATATGAGTGCGAAGCTGGCAATCGAGAACATAGGCCGCTGCTTCGCTCACATAGGAAAGATTAGGAATAAGACTAGAAATAAATTAGCATATTCGTTCACCGTGTCCGTGTTGCTATCTTAACTAGGAGGATAGAAACTCACCAGGCTCGGCCAAAGCAACAGGGAAATAAATTTCTGTGAATCCATTTATTCCATTTCGGGTTTCCTGCCGCATATGGTTCTTCGTCCTTGGGCTTAAATACACCAACGATCTTACCGTCAGTGTTACGAGCGAAGTAGCTCCCAGAACTCCCTTGCGTAATCATGCTCGGATGCATGCCTTGATCGATCGCATCGCGTACACTCTCTACTATGGCTTCAAATTCGGCCCTTGACATCGCGGGTTCGGACATGGTTGAAAGAGTCTCGGAGGTGACAGGCCGCACGCCCTCGGGAGGTTGAAAAACACTGTAATGAATCTCAAGGCGCTCCTCTTCACCCGAACTGCCCCTCCCCTTAGTTCTCTTGAATTTTGAAGCGATTTCATCGGCCCATCTCTCCAGCCGGGCGTTGATAGCCTTGAGGTCGACACCGGAATTACTTCTCATCCGCTTCGGCCGATACTTGAGCTTCGAAACGGGTTTAGGGGAGGTCATTCCTGAGTGAGGACGAGGCTGGGAGATGGGCGCATGACGCGGAGCGGATTGGGGTTCGAGGGAGGCGGAGCTCTGAGCCAACACATCATCATCATCGGTATCGTCGCTGAACTGGTCGGCTTGGGCCAAGCGCTCATAACCCGTAGTCGCTGGGCGGTTTCGGGTCATACTGGGTATGTGGTACGTAAATGGAGGTTAAAAGGGGCCTTTGATGGTTTGACGATCCGGTTTATTTGGTGGGTTATTTCGGTTTAGGGGAAGTTGTTGCATTCTATTATCATCATCATCATCAACAACACCACCAAAAACAACAACGAATTAATAATACGCAGTTGCTAGCTCTGATCTTGCTTGGCCTTGCCCCTGTTTTGCTCGTATCCTAGTAATTAACCAATATCGAACATTTGTGGTTTCCAAATATGGATCAAAGAATGGATCAAAGAGAGAGACTATCAGGAAAAAAAAAGAAAAAAGAAGACAACGCGACAACTTGAACTTCTCGAAATAGGAGAAGGCGAAAGGCTAAAGAGAGAAAAGAAGAAGAAGAAAATATGATGATATGTTGTTGCAGTTGCAGTTGCAGTTACAGTTGCGTGTAAGTGGATGTTTTTCTTTTGACCCGAAGTTTGAAGACGTCGAAACACGTAGTTTACCTAATAATTAAGGAATTAAGGTAAGGTAACTACGTTAATTTACCTAAGTTTATCTAAGGTACCTAGGTAAATGCTAAATGTGGATTCTCCCTATACAATTAACATTAGGTAAGGATCCCGCATATATGCGGCCCCATAATTTGAGCATTTGGCTTACTTACACTACAACGCAATAGGTACCTGGTACAGCTCCCAGGCTCCCAGGCTCCATAACGCCGGAACGGCTGAAGGCATGATACGGGGTACATCACTAAAATAATAATTTTAGGATCTGCATAAAGAGATGTTTGAGTTCAAATACGGATTCTATAAATGCATACCTACCGCCAATTACTTACCCTTACGGTATATTTCTTCTACATAGAGTTACGCCAAAAATCATCCTCTACATAATCTTCTCTAACATCAACTAATACAAAATAAATAAATATACACGATCAAGACCAGCTACCTAGGTGATTACTAGCAACATTGAATACCTAATACACGTGATCTCGTCTCGAACCTACCAGGTCCTACCATGTAAACACCTAACAAGAGTCCGGTGAAAGATGTCGGTATCATCTCAAAATTCTGACTTACATACGCTATTACGTTCAATGTTGTTCGCTGTACACCTTCATACGCCGTTAGGACTCAGACCTCTTTTCGAACTTTTTAACTACCGGGTCTAAGACTGTTAAATCCATCGAACCCCACCTATCGGGGGCTTCCGCTACTGTGTATTCCTTAGACCAACGCGTCAAAGCGGCGCCGACTCACTGGCTACTTAGATAGTGCGTACGTTAGCAGAGGTAGTAGTAGAATAGAGTTGAACTACGACTACGCGGAGTACTGGATTATAAATACATCTACTATGTACGATCTTCAGCGTCGTGTATCTCAAGTTCGTCATCGTAATACAAGAAGATAATTCCGATGCTCCTTACGCGGTATGATAGACGAGCAACACAACAGCGCTCTCAAAATCACATAAATTCGTCTACAGAGAGATCATCACCAATCGCTCCAATAAGAGTCTTGTCACGCGATCTCATACATGATCCCAACTCGACTGCGTCGCAATAGGCTGAGTTACCCGAGTCATCTGCAGCTTGAGTTGTACATACATACATACATCCATCCATTCTCTATGGATACGTCCTAAGGTAGGTAGGCAACCCAGATCCTAGGTCTCAGGTTCTTAGGCCTTAGGTATGTACATATCTATCGAACCATCCTCTCAACATGAATTAACTATTTACTATTAGGGGAATTATCTGTGTCGTGTACATACGTACGAAGTTGGAACTAGGAACTCTCGGCATGAACATGGTCTGAGCCCACGAACTCTCGATCACGAGCCAATAAATCCACCGTTCTTCCCTAGTAGCCCTAGTCAAGAATAAGGGAGAGAGAGGCTCCAGCTAATCATGTCCACTCCATCCAAAACAGAGTTTCTCTTGCTACAAGACAGAATTTACGTCAGTTGCGCCAGATTGGTTGACCAATCGTATCCGACCCATTCAGTCTAAAGATGCACCAATCCAAGACGGTCTGATTTTAAGATCCTAGGAATTGAACGTCGATCATAGCCCTGACATTTGGACTCTTGTAGCATATTAGACAGGCAACTCTCGTTCATCTCGCATCTGTCCCTAGACTTTCCGTACCGATGTGATCAGATCTATTTTTCAGAATCACTTCTCCCAATTATTTCTTACCGTTTCCTCGCTACCCAACCCCCTTTAGACACTACCGACCTTTTCTTCCAATACTTAAAACCATTGAGTCGTGCTGTCATTTCGAAGGACTAACCACTCTGTGCGTCTTACAAACTGACATATCACTCGACACAACACGCCTTAATCACCTGTCCTTCATCTAGAACTCCCGGCCAAGCTCTCTATGATCGACAAACGGGACCTACAGTGTCAAATGGTTCCAAGCGAGAGATATCACAAACAAAGCCAATTACGCCAACCCTTCAACGTTAGCTTCGGAATGGCTACTCAAGCGGCAGCAAACGAAGGTTATCTTGACATTACCATCACTACTTTCTCATCACCTGAGCCTGATGGTCAGCGAGGTAGGAAGCGTCGGCGCAGTCCACCAGCAGGATCCATATCAATCACAGCAGCCCGGTTGCCATCTGCAGAATCTGCTACTTTCCGTGGGCGGTGTAGACACCGTTCACTATCGAGATTTGATACGTCGAGAAACACGTCGCGTCTCAGGGCTGGCTCCTTATCCCCAACACGTAGAAAAGTTATTCGTGTTGTCCAGGTAAACCGCCGTCGAAGCCAGTCGCCATCTAGATCTCGTTCGCAAAACACCAAAGAGCCGTCAAAACGGAGACGACAAAGGACGCAAAGCCGGGGGCGGAAACACGAAGCCGAGCAGAAGGAAGCTGGGGATGCCGTCTTGAATTCGTTTCTCCGTCACGAAATCGTGATCAGGAGCGATAGTTCGCCTCGGAAATCGAAGCAGGACGAGTAAGTTAAACAGAGCTCGATAATCGAAGTCATATGGTACTACAAGCTCATGGACACCTACGCCGACGCCTACGACACGGTATGGCACAGACAAAACAATATGACGTTGTACTTTATTCCAATCGTCGACTCGTACGACAGGAAAACAACCATCTGACCTAGAGACTTCATCTCAACCCCGACTTTTGCGTTTGTTATCATGAATACAATCAGGTCAGCTATGAAGGGTGGCCGTCTTCGTTCCTTGGTTACGTTTTGGAAGAAACAAGAAAGGTGTATCAGGACACCGGTTCCGATGTATTTCCTCCGGAAGATGAAAAGGGGACAGGGAAAAAGGGGGAATTACAAAAACAAAAAAGGAGAAACAATGTAGTCATCCTTATACGTTGACTATTACCTACATACACTAATTTCTCTAGGTATTATGTACCAGAGTTAATTAGGAATAGTAAAGGTAGGAAAAAAAAGACTGAACGGAATAAGGAATAATTGAGATGATTAAAATTTGGAGTCTGGGAAATGGGAATTGGAATAGTTTCGTAATGTTGTAGTGTTGTAAAGCGTAAGGTTACAACATATGTTGAACTGGAAATACCTGCACGATACCTCATACAATTGGTATAATAGGGGTACGTACCCTATAAGAGAAGAACTTGGATTGGATCAGCGCCAAGAGACCCCACGCCAACGATGCACCTGCATCAACTTATTTGGCCCTCCTAGATCTGCGGGGCACGTGGCCATGGGGAGGACAGAGGTCGATAAGCAAGAAGGCGGGAAGGAACGACAGCTTTGAGATTAGACCCCTCAGCTGGTCAGCAGACCAATCAAGATTTTTTCGTTACTGCCTCTGATTTGCGACAGGTCATGTAATGAGAGTAATAAACTTGGGTCGTAGCTGCACCATCTTTGGCGGGTGTGGGCTGAAAGCTGCGACCTACAGGCTGTACAGGCTGTACGGGTAGCCTCCACCATGTATGTATGTATGTACGTTGTAGGTATGTATAGTATTAATGTATGTACACTTACATACATAAGTACACATTCTTACTCCGTGCATACATACATGTACATGTATCAAGAAGTAATAAATACATAATATGTATTGATACATTATGGTAATCAGAATCACAAGCCGTCACAGTATTATCCCTCGGCAAATTGTGCTAGATTATCTAATATTATCAAATATTATCAAGTAGAAGTAAGTAGAAGTACATGTAAACGAAGGTACCCCTCTATAATTGTGGATAAGGTCGATACCTTTCTCACGTCAACGCCAACCTAATGCATCTTCCAAAGTGTCCTACCTGGTCCCTAGTCTAACGCATCCAACCAACCAACTTCGTCTTTTCATCATTTTCAGAAGCTTGACTGTCACATCCACTAATTACTATCTTACCCTACACGGCACATAACCTTGTCCTCGTGACGACGTGAACAACTGAGATTTTTTTTATTTCCCTTTTATATTTTATTTTCTTTTCTTTTCCTTGTATGCCTCGACTTGTTTGAACGAGTTATCGGCTTCAAGCCTCGCCAATCCTGGCGCTTTATCTTCTACCCACCGTTTTTTTCTCTCTCTCTCTCGACTCGAATCTAACTTCGTTCAGTTACCGTCTACACACCCCTCTATCTCTTCCCGATTTCTTTTAAATCCCATTATCATACAAAGTATCCAACTTTACCGATGTCCATCACCACATAATTATCACGAATAACACACTCGAACGCGTTCCTTACTTGGTCATGAACCCATAAGCCTCGCTGTGGGTGGTTTAGGTAACGACTATATCTCTGCATGCAGCCGTGCCTCGCCGTTCCTCGCCGTTCCTCGCTGTCTAGCGATAGGCCAGCAAGGGCATCCCACTTACTATGGCCTCAAACAATCATTCACAGGGTAACAACCCTTTTTATAACTATAATGATGATCATAATCATTGCCCTTTTCCATCACCAGTGCCGGCAACATCCGAGAACAACTCTTCCCTCCAACCCCAGCAATCTCTACTCCCGGATGTATCTCACGGTGATGCTAACAAGTTACCCTCCACACAAGCTTCTTTACACACCGGCACCTCGCGACTTAATCTAAATCCCGCTCTCTTACTCAATCCTAAGGGATATACTTCTTCACAGTTGCAACCCACTCGACAAAATGCCGCTCCTCCTGGAATTTCTAACGGCCCCAGTCCTTCGGCTGGCGTCGAATTCCAATTCTCTAACCCTCAAGATAATTTCGTCACTGACCAATCTACCTTCAACTATGGTCACGCCCCGTTACCGTCTAACTTCACCAACATGATCGATCGTGTAAACAATGTCGAAGACCGTGCTTCCGTGCCCCAATCAAAACGTCGAAAGCTGGAGATAAATGATAGCGCTAACTCTGCGCGCGTATTTGGAAGTTCTAGCCATGGTGATCTAGGACAATATGTTATGGAGCAGAGACGTGAGACAGCTAATTCGCAACTGTCAACTAAACACATTGAGGCTGTAGACCTCACTGATTCTGGTAAGTCCAGATAATCATTCCTCCCAGGTATGCGAACATCTACTCACCATGTCAATAGTGGAGGAAACCGAAATTGCCCAGACGCAAACGCCGAAAGACGAAGAGATCTGCTACGGTATGATTCAACATGCGAGTCTGAATTGCCACATTGTTCCAAGTCCAAAACCCGGCGCTATCGCGCTCATGCCGAGCTGGTGGCCTCAAGTCAAAATTGTACTAAGAAGAAAACTTGGTGAATCGTCCCACGTCATTCATGCCTACGATCATACGCGCAAGATTGTTGGGACAGTGGACTCCATCACGGCATCTGGTCTCGCGGCTCTGCTAGACTCCCGCCTCCAGCTCAGGACCGACTGTCGAATACCTACAAGACAGAAGGTGGCGGAAGAGGAAGCCGGAAAGCCGACGTCAAGAAATTATACTCTAGACTTGATGCTTTATGGGCCTCGCAAAAGCGCCAGAACTATAGGGAGGCATCTTTCTATTAAAAACCTTTGGCTTCGTAACCCTCCAAGGGTCGATCCTGGCATAAAATACGAGAATCCACAGCTTGTCGACGGAACCAAACCGCCGCCGCCGGTTGTCAGGGAGTCTCCTAAGACGACCCCCGGCAGTGTCGTGTCCGCAGCCCAGCCCCCGACGATGCGTAGTGTTGAGGAGATCCGATCCGAAGTCATGGGTGTCTTCGATTCTCTTACGAAGAGCGAAGAGCTGCCCGAGATAGAACCTGATCCCCGAATTCAGACAGAGCTTTTAAAACACCAGAAGCAGGGCCTTTATTTTATGAAGAACAAAGAACGAGCCCGCCAGCTCGGCGACGAGAGTGTAAAAATCGCCTCATTTTGGCAGGTCCGCCCAGGCTATAACGGCCAGAAAACGTACTACAATGTTATCACTGGTCATTCGCAACGCGAAGCACCCCCCGAGACGCTCGGTGGTATTCTTGCCGATATGATGGGCCTAGGGAAAACATTAAGCATATTATCTCTGGTTACCGGCTCTCTCAAGGAAGCGGAGAATTGGTCAACCCTTGAGCCTATTCAACCGCAGGCACCTCCTGCGCCGAAGAAGACCAATTCCCCAGGACAATTTGACGTGCCGATGCCGCAGCCGCTTGGCCTGACTGATTTGAAGCAGAACGGCAGGGCGACGTTGTTGATATGCCCTCTCAGTACGATAACCAACTGGGAAGAACAGATCAAGGCTCACATCAAACCTGGTCAGCTAACGTATTATATCTATCATGGGTCTAATCGAATCAAAGATTCCAAGAGACTAGCCATGTTCGATATCGTTCTGACTACATATGGCTCTGTCGCCAGCGAGGTCGCATCCCGTAATAAAGGCAGGCCGGGTCCATATCCTCTAGAAGAGATAGGCTGGTTTCGTGTTGTCCTCGACGAGGCTCATATGATACGAGAACAGTCAACTCTGCAGTTTAAAGCCATATGCCGCCTACAAGCGAATCGTCGTTGGGCTGTGACCGGTACGCCGGTACAAAACAAATTAGATGATCTCGCAGCTTTGCTTGCTTTCCTTCGCCTAAAGCCCTTCGACGAAAAAAGCAAGTTCACGCAGTATATCACAGCGCCGTTCAAAATCTGCGATCCGGAAATCGTTCCCAAACTTCGCATTCTCGTCGACAGCGTGACTCTCAGGCGCTTAAAGGATAAAATTGACCTACCTCCCAGAACAGATGACATCGTAAGACTCGACTTTTCCCCTGCCGAGCGTAAACTTTACGAGATGTTTGAAAAGAACGCACAAGACAAAGTCCAAGTATTGGCAGCAGGCAGGGAAAAGATGATTGGTGGCAGGACCTATATTCACATCCTTCAGTCCATTCTCCGACTCCGCCTCATCTCTGCGCACGGCCGAGATCTTCTCAGCGATGAAGATCTACAGGTAGTACAGGGCATGACCCAAGAGTCGGCGATCGATCTAGATAACGACGAAGACGACGAAAAACCGGCCCTAGCCGAATCAAAGGTATATGAAGCTTTTGAGTTGATGCAAGAGACGAACAGTGACCTCTGTATATCCTGCCAAAAGAAGATTGGATCTAACGACAGTGCGAACATCGCCTCAGAGCGTGAAGAGGATGTGCTCGGCTACATGACTGCTTGCTTCCATCTTCTCTGTCCCAGCTGTATCTCGACTTGGGAAGAGGAAGCGGGTAATCATGGCTCGGGGACGTGTCCAGTCTGTCACAGTCACGTTCGTTTTGCGTGCAATGAGATTCGCAAAAGCAAGGCTGAAGTCGAGCATGAGGGTCATAAGCAGTCTCACAAACACGAAGCGAAGGTCAGGACAAAGGACGGCTACGCCGGATATACAGGACCTCATACAAAGACCCGTGCTCTCGTAAGCGATCTTTTGAAGGCAAAAGCCGACAGCGAGGCTCAGCCCGACGAGCCCCCGTTTAAATCGGTCGTCTTTTCTGCGTGGACGTCGCATCTCGACCTCATCCAGATCGCACTAGACGACGCCGGAATTCGATACACGCGTCTCGATGGTAAGATGAACCGCACTGCCAGGACCGCTGCCATGGATGCGTTCCGCGATGACAACTCGGTACACGTGATATTGGTGTCGATCATGGCTGGTGGTCTCGGCCTGAATCTCACGTCCGGAAATCACGTGTACGTGATGGAGCCCCAGTACAACCCGGCAGCAGAGGCGCAGGCCGTTGACCGTGTACACCGACTTGGACAGAAGAGACCTGTCCGTACCGTCAGGTATATCATGCGCGATAGCATCGAAGAGAAGATGCTGGAGCTTCAGGACAAGAAGAAAAAGCTCGCGAGCCTTAGCATGGATAAGAAGCAAATTTTAGATAAGGCGGAGGCAGCGAAGCAAAAGCTTATGGATTTACGCAGCCTCTTCAGATGAACTAATGCCTATCACCGTATCATCACACCCATGTCCGATTCTTCTACTACATAGGGCGGTCTGAGGCGTTTTCAGATGGATGGAATGACGATAAAGGGAGTAGGGAGGTTATTGAGGGTTGCATTTACATAGGCGTTGTGGTCAAGAGTTGTCTTCCCGAAGATTATGGCTCGCCAGGAGGTCACCAATTTACTTAAATCCGACGCAAACTTGTCCGTCCTCGTAGATACGGAGTTAATGCCACCGAAGATCGAAGGGTTCTTGCCAAATGGCATATGGGTCGCAAGTTAGCGGCCGAGTGATGAGAAGGGGGGGCGATATACACCGGAAGAGAATACGTGCATCTTACCTTACGATTTCAACAAACAAACAAGTGCGATGCTAATCGTCACGATGATATGACTACGGTTTACGTTGATGGCATCTTGACGTTCGATATGACGACAATGGTCAACTAAAAAGGGGATCCGGATTTCCGGATAGACCGAATGAATGTTACGATTTGAATTGACAGCTCTTTGCTGCTTGCATTTCGTTATAGTTTTCAAGACTCTCCCTCACTATCAGATCGACGTTGGTTGACATGTACCTAGGCCTACAAAACGGATTGATAACCGTGTATGTACGCTTATGTTACAACTGTCCCCCGATCCGATAGCTAGCTAGCAGTAGCTAGGTTATTGTAGATACCCAATGAATGAGATTCTTTTTTAAAAGTATATGCTTCTCTTTCATCAAGACCGACGTGTACGTGATGTCATGGTAGCGACATGCATATTAGGTATATACCCCTACTTACATTATCAAGCGTACAAGCTTTATCCCTCTTCCCTCCTCATCCCATGTCCTTACTATCCCGTGAAGCTGCCTATCTATCTAAGATAGTATAGTGCTTAACGTATAACTACCTAGGTACCTACCTATGATATACGCGTAAGGGTAAATACGAGATACCTCCCTCTTATGTATGTATGTATGTATCTATCTATCTACCTGCTCCTACGTATTTATATACATTAGAGTACATACCTACACATCACACCATTGATCTATTAGTCCTATATACGTCAGGATTACATACCTCCCACATACATATATACATACATCGTAACGTACCTAGTTTGCATTAGTAACCTACCTATCTACCTACCTATGTAACAGGATAATTCTTTTTCTTTCTTTCTTTCTCGCCTACCTCCTAGGTACTTAAGTAGGTAGGTAGGGGTAGGGGTACCTGCAGTATTTTTGCTCACTTGTCGGGGAAGAGGAGGAGAGGTTAGGTACTTAATGTATGTATGTACCGGTAGGTATATAGGCCAGGGGAAAGGGGAAAGGGGAAAAGGGGAAAGGGGGAACGTACCTAGGCGATGCTAGGCTGGGTTAAGTTACGTTAGGTAGGTAAGACCTAGGTAGGTAGGTAGGTAGGTAGGTAACGAGACGAGGCTCGCGGCAAAGGAGAATTGGGGGTTTGTTTGTTTGTTTGTTTAGGTATTTATTTGTTTATAAGGCTGGGATTTCTTTTTTTTTTTTGACTAGGTACCTCCTAATGGACTTGATAGGTTATAGATGTAAGAATAGGTATGTAGGTAGGAGGTAGGTATGGTTACATGTCTGGATAGGGGTAGGTAAGTGGTAGGAAGTAAGTAGGTAGGTAGGTAGGTAGGTATTAAGCACACCACATATCCCTCCTCGTGTACGCGTACGTGTATTATGCACCCCTCTTATGCTAACTACCTACTATGTAAGCATGTCCTATGTATGTATGTATGTATGTGTAAGTAGGGTAGGTAGGTAGGTACGGTAGTGTGCCATCGCATCGCATCGCATACTACCTCACATAGGTAAGGGGTTTTGCCCCATATCTCCTCATAACCCCTCGATCGCCGGCGACAGAGGGCCATGTCGGTAACCCGCCTGCATACCGTACCATACCGTACCGTACTCTTATGTACGTAGGTAGGCACGCACGCACGCACGTATTAGGTACCTACCTAAAATACAACAAGAGAGGTCCTACTACCTAAGGTGTATTCAGCGAGGAAAGTAGGTAGCTACCTACCTACCTACCTACCTAGGAGATATTCCTGAGTACTTACATACCTAAGTAGATGAGAACGTGAGCCGTGCGCAAGACTGCAACGAATACACATTACAGGGAGATAAATATTACACAGTCGCAGCTTATACACAGTAAAGTGACATGATGTTACCTTGTGGAGTACAAAGTCCGCTTCAAAGTATTGTCAACCCCCCCTTTTTTTAGAAGCTGTGAGATCTCTGGATCGATCTCATGACTATCGTCTCTTGACATTCGATAATATAAATAGGCAAACATAGGTACGCATGTCTATAAGTCGTATACTTACTATATCGAAGCATTGAACAATTCATTTCACACTCAGCACCAGCAAATCACGGTCAGGCAAAATAGATTTCAGCAAGATGTGTTCTTTTTTTATTCTCGTAACCAGTCCAAACTAGTAAACATTCAGTCTTGTCGTTAATTAATGCGCCGACGCCCACTGAATTGCGTAGTAATGCGAAACCCTCACCCCTTCACCCATCAACCCCATGAACGCCGGAGGACGAGTTGCCTCGACATGTTATAGTTGCGCCGCGCAATATTTTTTTTATGTACACCGAAAGTTTTCATCAAGCCAATCATCCTTCAGCCATGGGGAATAGCAGAGAGGTGGTCTCATTACGATCCTTAGTTTTTCATTATTTTGTACGACAGGCTGATGACAACATTCTCCAGCGAGAATATCCGTCTTTTCCGAGTCCAGCCCGCGGCTCGTAGTCTGTCTCGACCCACTGTCGGATCAAGCTGCATCAGCACTAGCCAGAGGCTGGGAAATTCTCGTAACCTGGTCACCGGCGCGAACAATTCGTCGGCCAGTGCTGTCGGTGACATAAGCGCCGTCCTTCTCCATGTGAGTCCGCTTCCAGATCTCGACCTCGCAGCCTCCCCGGAGGACACCGACCCGCATGGTGGACAAAAGGTTGTGGGCAGCGTTCGAGTGGTCGTAGACGCCGCCGTTGAAAATAGCAGTAGCATCCTTTCCAATGGCAGAAGAAATCAAGGCCTTGCCACCCGGGTGATCCTTGATAAAGTCTCCTACATCGTGGATGACACCAGCAACAGCAACCAGAGCCTTTCCGTTCTTGGCCTCGGAAACGTAGTCATCCCAATCGATTACAGGCAACTGCTCGAGAGGAATACCCCAGTTAAGCTTAGCGCGCTGCCGGTCGAGCTTCTTCTGTAGCTGTTGAAGGCGGCCCTTCTCGATTTCGTTTTGGCAGAACGTCTTGAGATCGGAGGCAAGACCAAGCGTCTTCCAAGTCCAGATGACCCACTTGGTCGGGTCATACTGCCACCATTGAATAGCGTTTCGGTAGTCGGAGGGGAATTCGTGGTGGAAATTGTGGTAGCCCTCACCAAGAGTAACCAAGGCAGTGATGACGTGGTCACGAGGAGAGTGGCGATCGTCGAAAGGTTGGTCGCCAAGCCAGTGGGCAAGAGAGTTGACGCAGAAAGTGGCCTGCTGAACGACGCAAATTCGGATGATACCAGCGTAGATAAAACCACCTCGCCAGTCGCCCCAGCCAAGTCCACAAACCAAGGTAGGGAAAACCAGGGACATGAATAGCACAGACTTGATGTAGTTGGTGTGTTGCCAGACGACAACTGGGTCATCGTTCAAGTCGGAGATATCAGTTCGGCCAATGCGCTTGGGGTTCTGCTTCATCACCATCCACCCAATGTGAGAGTACCAGAAACCCTTTCGAACGGAGTAAGGATCCTTTTCTGTGTCTGTGTATCGGTGGTGGGAACGGTGACCCCTGGACCACCATCTAATAGAACCTTCGACGGCAGCAGCTCCCATAGCGGCCAGGTAGATCTTTAGAGGAAGCGTAGCTCGGTACGAGCTGTGAGCCCAAAGTCGGTGATATCCTAGTTATAGATGTCAGCTCTATAGTAATGAAACGGAATGAATGTATTCAATATACATACCCGCCGTAATACCGAGACCAGAGTTGAAATAGTAGAACACGGCGAAAAGAGCTGTCTTGAGTTGAAGAGGGGTCCAGTAGGTGTAGGCCAAACCGATTAGGGGGATGAAGATGATGAAAGTAGTATTCAGCCAGTTGACATGTTTATACCAATTTCCCCAGGTGATAGGGAATTCGGTGATATGTGGTTTTTTAAGATCATACTTGGCCGACCTCAAAGGCTTATAATCTTGGGTGCCGTCAGGAAAGGCCGGAGCGGCGGCTCCTGAAGCGGAAGCCATGCTGTAAAAAGAAAAAACGATCGCTAAGTCGATATAAAAGTGAATGGATTAGTAAGACCCTTGGAAGATGAATGAGAAGGGTCTGAAGAATTAGGCGAACGACGAGGTTGAAAGGGAAAAAAAAGAGGGAAGAGTGAAGTTGGGAAAGTCTGGCAGCTTTTAAGATATATTTGTTTTTTGGGGGGGGGTTCAGAAAGGTAGATGTACTATGTAGAATGTATCAATGGTACATGGTATGAAGTACTAGGTACTATGTACATAAAGTTATAGTTTCTGATGTATGTATGTACGTTGTACGGAGTACTGCAGGTAAGTACATGATGTAAGACCAGGGGACTAGGTATTAGGTGGGATTATTAGGTATACGATAGGCAGTATGTACTTACAAGTAACTCTTAGGTTCCTGCAAAGTATTGATGTGGCAGGAACAAGGTACGATACCTAGGTATAGTAATGTAGTTAATGTATCCGATCCTCTGTTAGACGAGTCTAGATACCGAAATTAGTACCAACGTTGATACAGAGAGAGACTAGGATGTACTGAGAAAAAGACCTCGACCCCAACTCGTGCTACTATTGATGTAAGTACTTACTAGATATTATCTACCAGGTCTATACTTTACACCGAAAGCGGTGTATGTAAACTTCTAGGTTCTTAGGTCTAAAGTGTTTGTTGGCATCAGAGATTCGACTAGGACCAAGATGTGTGTGTGTGTGTACCTGTAAAGAAAAGAAAGAAAGAAAAAAAACGTCTGATAGTCGACCGATGATTTACCTGATTTACCTGATTTACCCAACTGTTAAGAAGGAGGCTTTCAACGTATGTAAATCGCAGATCGGAGAACGTACCAGTAACCAGCGTTTTCGAAAAACGAATATGGATCTAGTAATTAGATATCTTGTTGATCTGGTAAGAACCTTGGAAGTTTACATCTAGTACCTAACCGAGTAAAAGGTAAGAGAACGGTGGAGTTGGCTGGTAATACATTGAATGTAGTAGATACTACTCCGTACACTATAATATGATGTACAACCGACAAGGATTTTCGTTGTCATTGTCGGATTAGGCCACAAATAAGTATCGACATATAAAATGTTCCAGCCGTAAAGCTGCCAAAGCTTTTGTTTGAACATGTAGATACCATAATAGATATTGTGTGAAAATACTTCTCTTTATTAAAGTAAAAATTCCCATACATGACAACGAAAATCCTTGTCAATTATAGAACGAAGTTTTCCCAATCTGAGAAGTATACAATGTACGAATAGATATCCTAGGTACTTATGTAGTACAAGTATGTATAGACAGTGTACTTATGTAGGTAACAAAATCATATAATCAAAGTACCTTACAGATGCGCCTGCACACGTAAGTTACATTCCTTTAAGTTTAAGCTCTGGCAAATAATATGCCGCTTCCTCGCGCATCCTTTGAAGTTGTTTGAAATTTGTTGAATTGTTGGGGAAGCGACCACAGTGGCGGGATCCAAGCCGCAAGCACGATATCCAATCAGAGGCCGAGATAAATCAAGGGTATTTCCGTTTTGGGTCTTTTTTTCACAGATCAAATGATTAAGTGCGCCTTATCCACTAATGGCTTGAACTGTCACTGTGCCCTATCTTTTACTATAAACGATAGCAATTCTCGAGTTTTTTTTTCTTTTTTCATTATACTAGGTACATATATGTAGCAATATCCAAGAGCTTCAATGTGAAATTTATGTCTCTATATGTATAGAACGATATAGCAAGTAATAAATGGTAATGTGATAATAGGTAACTCGGAAACTCGCATCAAATGTGTATCGGTACGTACGTAGATACCTACATGTAGAACATTAAATGTACTTGCTACATAGTATCAAGAAGGATCAGTTACATATCTTTTTATGCTGCCCTTGCATGAAACCCGGCTTCTCATGGTGACACGAAAAAAAAAAAACCTCATTGATTTACTACTACAACAGTATGTAAGCTTTGCTCAGCCCCTCGACGTCTCTTTCCCCCTCCATCACTTTTCAATAATGGTACCTTTTATAATTCGGGTCAAAGCTTTGTTATCAGATCTCTCGGTCAAGGCTCCGATGATCCTATAAGTGTAGGTTTTAGAGTTGATTTGTTGTTGGTACCGTATACATTATGTACCTACTTAATGAACTACATACATACCTATATCATTATAATATTGAAAAACATTGTCATGGTCAAAGTACGTAGGTACATACTACCGCCCGGGCATATCCTTACATTTCGATCGCCTAAACTCGTTCGTCGCATGTTTCTAACTTTTTCCCCCAACAAACGGGAGGTCAAAGGTCAGCATATCGTTGGTTCCGATGTGGGGCTTCGGGAGAGAGGAAATTTGAAACCGCTCTACTGTACGGAGTACCTACGTACTGCATGTACATACGTATTCGTACTGGTATCTATCGTCGCCTTGACCCACCTGGTTGATCAATCACCCCTCTCGATCGGTTAAAGACATCGTAATGTACTCCACATCTTCTAGAACAACCTTAAACCTGGTTTGAAGACCCCTGATTGGCCTTATCAAAAGATATGTCACTTCTGTCCATGCACCTTTACCAGCTCATCCATGCTGGATTGTACCTAGGTAGGTAGGATCTTGCTAAGCCCCTTAAAGTTGAGGGACTTACCTAAGACATGCCGCGAGACCATCGCCACATACCACAGTACATTACTTGGTAGGTGCAAATATCATATAGGTTAAAAGGACAGTTAGAAAATGACGTCGATAAGACTATCATTCATTAAGTTATATACTATTAAACCGTGTACTTTGAAGTATCTATAGCACAATAGCTCGTATATTAAATCGACTTGCTAGCATAATTTCTATCTAGCTACCAGGTAAGTAAGTAACGTCGTCGACATGTTAAAAATAATTGGACCCAGCAGATAAGTTTAGATCTGCCCGTGAAATAATAATTGTCTATTCATTCTCGTAATCTATCAGTCTCGTATACCATATGTCGAAAATACGAAAAGAGTTCTAATGCTATTATAAGGTATTATCTATCTGCCATAGTAAGTTATTTGCAAACCAATGTACAGGTATCCAAGCTAAGCTTCCTCCCCCTTTCCTTCTCATACGAGACCATACATTAGGTAGCTAAGTGAATACAGATTATATTAGGTACGCATGAGAACATGAGCAAGAATCCAAGACATCGGAAGGTGATAGATATAAAATCGGTGGTATATACCTAATTAATACAGCTACGACGTCATCACTTAAAGAGCTCTATATCGGTATCTACTGTGTACATACCACTTATCTCTTATAGTGTATGCCTACACAAGAAACAATCTCATACCCGCCGTGACCAAGATATACCCTAATATAGGTAGGTATCCTTCATCCACCAAGCCAGATCGTCCAGGCGTACCCGTATCCCATAGCTGCACCTCATATCACAGAGCAAAAGGCCGACCCCAAGCACCTCGCCACGAACCCAACTCTTTGGCCAGAACAAGTCGTCCATCACCTTTCATCCTCCCAAAGCTCACCAGTCCCCCTTTATACCTACCTGAATACATCTTATCTGAATAGTAACCTTAACCCCCCCTTACTACCATCTCCCGACGCCAGACCTCCGAGACACTAACAACCGCGAGAACCGATTCTAGCCACCCATCTTCGTTTACCGGCACCTACCTCCTAACCAGGTACCTATTTTCCCATCTACACACCTACGACACCCAGCAACCCCAACAAGCCAGCCCCCCTCCAGCAAGCAACAAAAAAAGATAAAACCTCTTTTTAACCTCGTCGCTTACAGCACATACATCCCATACCAGGTATAGCTACCCTCCTACGTTACCTAATATAACCTACCTACCTACCTACATACGTATCCATGCCACGCCGTACATCTCCCAGATCTAGACCCAGATCCAGATCCATTAAGTAGATACCTACCTCCTAAGGTAATCTACATACACGTATACCCTCCCTCATCTGCTGATCATCTATTACGGTAGGTAGGTAGGTAGGTAGGCAGGTAGGTACCTACCCCCAAAGACTTCGACACGCAAATAACCTACCGGCACGTACGTTATAACTAAAGGTAAGTTTAGGTAACCACACGCAAACACGTAGGTTAGTCCATCACCTCCATCGTTCAACATACTCAAACAACGTGATTTCATTTCGTATTCATGGTACCTCAGAAAAAAAGACAAATACAAATCGCACCCCTCCCCTGACGTCCCCCTAGACCCCCCCTTGACTCCCAGAATCCTTTAATCGAATTTTTACTGGAAAAAGGGTAAATTTCCTCATATACCTACAAGAGCCCCTTGATCAGCCAACCAAACCATCTCTTGTACCAGATTCCTTCTTTCCATCCTGACCTCCCTGCGTCTCCGGCTCGTTTCTCGAATCATCCGTCCCGCCAAGTCCCCTCGTCCCACCGTCGACAGAACAATAACGTATATTCCCGTATCCTCGGCTCAGAGCTATCGTTGTCGTCATCATCATTACAGTTAAAAAAACATGCGTGAATGTGGTCCGGAAAAGAAATAAAGACAATGTGGTAATGTGATGCTGCCTCTAAATTGTACAGACAAATTTTCGCTCCCGTTTCGCCGTCGTTGTAAACATGCTTGCTTCGATGGACAAAGAAAATGACGGAAAAAAAAACAAAAACAAAGTTCCTCATAAGAAAATATTTCATGATAACCGGATAACCATCTCCTCCCTGATATCGCGTCCCCTTCCCTGAAAATGTGCGTAAGACATTATCATTAACTCCCAGCGCCGTTCGTCGTATGTACATGGAAAACAGTTCGCATGCGTGTATACATCTCCCGACATAACCTTTTCAGGCTTGAGATGTTACATTTGCTGTGGTGGAAAGACCTAGATCGTCATCTGAGAAAGCTGGTTTTCGAAATTCGTCATGGTGTTCATACTTGGATCCGACACCCGTCAAATCAGACGGTATGCCCTTGGATGAGGAATCGGTCGGCATCGGCGGCGACGCTTTTGTTGGTCGTGCCGGCACGTCTCGTCTATCATGCGTATAGTTGTTGAGCGATTCGGTTTCTCCGTCTCCGTCTGTAGGCAGCTGAGAGGTTTTAATTTGGTCGGGTTCTAAATGCGCCGTTGTTCTCATGGCTCTTGGTTCGTCGGCTCGTGTCACCTCGGTCTGCTTCAGTAACTCGTCATTAAGTCCAAGCTGTGATCTTTTCAAGGCCTGCTCCTCACCCAGCATAGCCGCCGTGGCAGAACCGCTATCAACAGTGGCAACAGCAGCTGTACCCCGGCCAGCTAGGGGTAGGGCCTTATCGACGTTCTCGCGAGTCGTACCTGGCGTCTCGTCTGTGCCAGCTACCGGCGGAGCTTCACTCGTCGCCGGATTTTCGTCTTCGTTCTCGGTAGCCTGAGCTAGCCCTGCTTCTAAATTGCCTAAATCTCGTTGCACTTGTGCAATAACATCTGCCGGGGACTGTGTTTCTCTGTGAGTCGCGGCCCTCTCCTCTCCTAAGTCCATCTCGTTGGTAGGCCATACTTCAGGCCTTTCAGTATACGGCGAATTATGCATGCCATAGTTTCTCGGCGGTGATCTAGGCGGAGATCGACCTCTCGGTGGATAGTAGTACGGTTCCCCAGAAAAGCCAGGCGATGTAGTATGTGTATCACGGGGTGAAGCATATGACCACGTGTCCTGGGGCGGAACGGATCTGATTCGTGTATGGCCGCCGTTTTGGTATCCCTCTACCGTATATTCTTGCACAGAAACGCCGTCATCCACAGAGATCGAAGGCATATCGTGCCTATCATATTCGTCTTCGTACGCGGGCTGGGGAAACAGCCCAAGTAGTACGATGGCCTGGAGTCGGACACGTGGATTCTCGTGCAAGCAATACTCCACCATCGTGCGATACCACTCCGGAACATTGACACTGGGGTCCAGATGAAGCGGGCGTCGCTGCGTTTCCGGTTCATCGTCTAGCGTCGCGAGCGCCCATAGCACCATTCCTAGCTGGTAAATATCGGATTTCACACCGATGTACATTGAAATCCGCTGATTGCTGTTAATGAGGGGGGTCGCCTCCGGAGGCTCCCAGCCTACCGGGCATCCTCGTCGGTTGATGTCTATAATCTTTGCGTTGTTTTCGTTGTCGATGACGATGTTCGAAAGTGTAAGGTCGCCCTGTACAAACCCGGCTTCGTGGACGTCCGATAGGCCCTGAACAATCTGCCTCGCCCACTTTTGTCGAAGGGGCCAGGGCACGAAATTGCCCTCTTCCTGGGTATCGTAGATCAAGTCGATAAGCGCACCTTTTTCGGCGTAGTTGATAAGAAGACCTTTGACGACGTCGCCGTCGTCATCTACCACGACGCCATAGAACTCGATGACGTTTTGGGAGTGTCGTAACGAGTTAAGAGCGTTGACCTCGTAGAGGAACTCATCCACCGTGTCTGGTCCTGGAATTTCTTTCTTGATCAGCGTCCGCCCATGGACGCGAACTTTGTAGACAAAGCCTGACATATGGGAGTCGAACGCAAGCTCCCTCTCCCGGACACGTCGACATTGTAAATGGTCAATCATATGAACAGTGGGGTAGTTGATGATCTCCTACGAATATTGTTATTAGTAAGTAACATGAGGTCCCCTTAAAATGAGAACAACTTACGTTAGCATCTTCCGCTACGTGCACGTGCAGCCTCCCCTCCGTCGTCTGTAGCTTGAGATTGGTAACAGTGGGATAGAACTGTATGTCTTGAAGACTCTCTCGTATAGCAGCATATATCTTCGCGCTCTTATCCCTTTGGTATTTGATATGGAGTAGATCCTTCTCCAGCGAGTCCTCAGGGGCATTCCTATAATCCAGAGAAATGGTCACCCGTCTCCACACAAATTCATCCTCGCGATATGTGACGAAAAACTTCTCCCTCCTAGATTTATCTCGGAAGTGCATGCTCAAGTTCAGAATCCATTTCTGCTCCAACTCGTCATTGATTATCGCCTCATACTGAGAAGTCGTGGTGGATTCGAGGTCGACAGGTATGAAAGGTTCGGTATGGCTGGGCACTGTTTCGAGTAACTCATGCTGCTCCCTATCTAGGGTTGCGTCGTCGCTGTTGTTGGCGTCTTGTAAACTTAAGAAATGTTTCTCGTCTAAGGAGCCTTCAGGAGCCGAAGCGGCATCGTGCGAGATCACGGTGGCAGGGCTAAGGGAGGATTGGGTTTCATCGAGAAAATCAGGCGCACTTGCGCGAGGGAGGCGTTTGGCCTCACGAGATACACTGCGCTGAGTACGCAGTCGTCTATCGACAGATACGGCCCTGCGTTCCGCCGACGTAGCCCTCGTAGGCTCCAGTTTCTCCCTCACCTCGGATTGCTGTCTCTTAAAAGTTTGCGCACGAGGCAAGCCCGGAACCACTTTCCTCGACGTCCTCCGGGTTGTGGTAAAACCTGGAAGGACGTCTGGAGGGGCCCGAGGCTCCTGATCGTGCGGTATCGAGGGTGCTACCATATTGTCCTTTCTAATAAACTTCTTCCAGATACTGGCCAGTCGACCTATGTCCGTTGGTAGTGGGGGTGGCAAGTCTGCCAGTGCAGCCATAACGGCGAGAATCAGGTAAACAAAACCAAGCCCTATCGCTTCGATTTCATGGGCCTATCCTACTTCCAAGCGTTGGTGTTCAGATTGTGGATGGAACCGTCCTTAGACGGAACGAAGAGCCGTGATGGGCCCGGGATTGAGACTAGCAGGGGGGGGGAAGGGGAAGGGGAAGGGGAAGGTGGTGCGGCGAGGGCAGCACTGATATCGTGGCAGTTGAGGCTCTGGTTCAAAAAGGGAATCCCAGTTCCCAGTTCCAACGAAATTGGAAGTCTGGATTTGCTGAGTTTTTGGGTCAGATACAATTTGTCCGAAGGCGGGGAGCAGATGCAATAAGGAGGGCGCAGCAAGCCTGATTAGGCAGCCGACGGTACAGTTTTAAACGAAAAGATGACGATGTATGTTGGAGGGAAAGTGTCATAACGGCTCGAATGCAGGTAGACCCAACGTCGATGGGTGGAGGACACGGAAGGGATCCTTAGCGGCGAGGCTGTCAAGACCTCATTGGTAGCTAAGATGATTGACGACGATGGTGGCACAATTGTGAAGAGTGAACAGCTAATGGGTATAGTTGTGAGCGTTCTCTTTCTTTTTTTTTCTCCTTCTTCTCGCTCTCAAGTTTTTTTATTCCCTTCCTTAATTTCTTCTTGTTCTTCTTCTTCTTCGTTGCCTGTGGTTTTCCCTCTTGTGTCTTTCTTCTGGTCTGTCTTCTAATCAAAATTAAATAAGAATTATTCTGCGTCTAGCTGCGACCTGTCTACGTAAAGGACATGCAAGATATATGCAAGTCGAAGCTATCCTGGAAAACTCCGCTTTCGGGGAAGCAGAGAACGAAATAGCCATCTGACAGGGACAGAGACAAGTAGAGACAGGAAGATACGTAGTAATAGGGGGGGAGTTGATAATGATAATGATAATGATAATAAGAATGAAGAAAGAATAAGAAAATTGGGGGGGAGATAGGAAGAATATAGATGATAGAGGATAGAGAGGAAATAGAGAGAAATAGAGGAAATAGAGAATAGAAAGAGAATTGGAAATATTGAAAAGTGAGCGAATATAGAAATTGGAGGCGGAACCGACTTCCAACTCACTGAAAAAAAAAAAAGTCATCGGCGTTGTACTTACCTTCCCCCTGTAATGAATTGGATGTACTACATAGTACCTACGTACAGCTATCACTTCGTAAGGGTTTTTTCATTTTTTATTTTTATTTTATTATTCTTTATTTATTTTTAATCGGTACAGGTGTCTCTGACTACGAACAACTCATACTTTCAACACGCAGGACAGACGCAGGAGCTAACTCCATAGGTACTTGAAAGTTCAGATGCTACTTCGAACTTAGCTAGGATAGGTATCTGATTTTTCCTAAAACGTACTAGCGTCTACAAGGTACTAGGTAGAGAGGATAATATCCTGGAGCTAGGGAACCCGTTTGGTTCGCTTGGCTCTTTCCAATCTCGCGGGGGGTTGTACTACTCCGTATATAGTGTAGTAATAAGATACATGTATGTATGTATGGGGGATAAGTAAATACTACTTATGTAGGTATGTAACAATTGAATTTGCATATCATAAAGCTGGTTCATCTAAAATTAATTCTATTTATTCCACGTCGTCTTTTTTTACTCCTCCTCCTCCTCCTCCTCTACTTCGTACTTCTTGTTTTCTTTTTCCCTCCATTCTATCCCAATCCGCATCTCCTTTACCGTCTCTTATCAATTGTGGGTGGAATATGTCCAAGTCTTATCCAATACTCGTTCAATGGCAAGGTGACCACTTCACTTAACATACAAAGTATTTCCTTACTATCTATCATACACCCGGGTCGTAGGTTTGTCGGTCGTCAATCGTCAGTTGTCAGACGTAGCATGCAAGGCAAGGTTGTGTTTCCGTGTGGAGTATTCGTATGGATCGTGTGAATCAAGTACGGCACTACGTATAAACTAGACGAATGGTGGAGGGGTTTTCTTACCAACTCGGGTTCGACATTCAGCAGCCTCTCCACATTGGAATTGTAAATGGAGTCGGCCGTGTTTCTGATGTCCCTCCTGTCTCTCCTGTCTCTCATGTCTCTCCATCCTTCCCTTTCCCGCTTGGTGATGCTTGGTGGTGGGGGGTATCACTATTGCTAGGTCATCGAACCAAGTCGGGAAAATCAGGATGATTCATTGATGTGTTGTACAAAGATGTTAGTGGTCGATCCCTAAATGAGGGGTGTCTGGCAACTCGAGAGTTGAGATTTCCTTTGCAATAAAGGGGATAAGGGACGGAATCTACAGGAACAGATTATATATATACCTACTATATAAAGTATCTAAGTACGGAATTACATCATGTTGTAAATATACCTCATAGCCAATTCCCATATTATACAGTACTGTGTAGAGATTTATTTTATATTGGTAGTTGAAAGATGATTCAAAGAAAATATAGTCCAAGTGTTTATACATAAGAGGTTAGATCCTTTCTTTTTGAACGGTAGTCCGTCTTCTGCCAAGGGATGGAAGAAAGCGGCGTTGGTTCATCTGTCATCCAGCGGTGACTATGTCATCAACTATCGGCTTACCAACAGCGGAGAGGTTATAGTCATCTTCTTGTATGACTTCACGAACACGTGGAGGGGTTAAAGAAATAAACCTACATCTTAATATTGTATAACTACCTACACAACTACTTCGTACACAATACAGTACTGGGTAGTCGATCAAGTAGTAGGTTAGACACTTACACCGCTGTCTCGATACGCTCACCGACTTTATAACCTAGTCGACCGCAACCATACTTTCTCTTCTTATGGGAGCTGCTGTATATATAGAAAGAAAAGAAAAGATAAAAAAAACATCAAAAAACAGACACCGATAAGATACAGCTTGGGTAAGCCTGAGAACGAAGATCATAGAAGATAATCCGAGTTAGGCAGTCGATTCCCAGGATCTTCCAAGCTGCCCATCCTTGACAGGTCACAAATTTAGAATGGCATTCCGTCCTCGAACGCTGCCCCTGCCGCCAGCCCGGCCCGGGACTAATGCAACTGTTATCTGCTTGTCGACATCGCCGGCCGGTCATGTGGATCGACCAGACATACGCAGTAGTAGTAGTTGTATGTATGTATGTTATAATGACTTCGGCGCACGACGTACATACACATACCTACCTTACACATGTTCACACATATGTAAATTACCTACTGCTGCATACGGGGAACTACTATGTAAGAAGGGATTATATGCGAAATCAGTACGCAAAACGGTTCCCCTCAACTGCCCATACGTACGAGGTATAAGTCACAGAAGCCATCTACACATAAGAGCGAGGGGAAATTTTTTTTTCTTCTTCTATTTCATCTGCCTCCCCTCCACGCCTCCCCCTGTCGACGAGAGGGGGGGGGATGAATCTCCTATACTACCATGAAAACAAAAACAGAAAAAAAAATCTGTGATGGCTGCCGATGCGTTGTCCCGCAGGGGGAAAGGGGAGGGGAGGGGGGGGGAAGGATAATGTCGTCAGCCCGCGCTAGATCACCGCGTTGTAGGGCTGGCCATCCCCTCCCCTCCCCTTCCCCCCAAACCAAGATCCCGTCCTCTAAAAAACCCCGTCGAAAAAAAAAATTTCTCACCTTTTCTGCTTACCTACCCTAGCGCGTATACCTTAGCACGGGTCCGACCGACCTTTAGCGCACTACCCCGTTGGAACCACGCGACGTGAGCTAGGCGAGCCGCTAGGAAGAACACCGCATACGCGGAAGCAGAAAAAAATTAGGGGGGGAGAGAAGTTTGGAAGGGGAAAAAAGAAAGGGGGGTGAGCGGAATTGGGCAGCGATACATGCGATAGCTCTGTCACCATCCACCGCCTAAGGTGTAGGACTCGGAGACGAGGCAAACAGTAGCAGTAGCAGCAGTAGTAGTAGAAGAAGAAGAAGAACAACAAGAAGAAGAAGGGGAAGAAGAAAGAAAGAAAGAAAATAGGTAAGGAGGTAGCTTAACGGATGTACAGGTAAGATAAAACGAGGCTACTGCTTGCGTTGACAACTGGCCCTCCTCTCCCTCTCCCTCCACTACCGCTACCACCACCGCCCGCGGAGAGTGCGTAGACGGCGCTGCTCGTCGTATTGGTCGCGTTTGTACGGTACGTATAATGTGCGCATGCGGACCGTATGTGACTCCCTGCGTCATGAGCGGTCCCAGTCCTATAAGATCTGACCCTCTCTCTCTCTCTCTCTCTCTCGCTCTCTCCCGCCCCCCGGCGCTTCCCAATTCGCGAATCGCTGGTCTGCTGCGGTCTTCGGAACCTGACTCGTGGGCATCTTCCTCCTATGGCAATCATCCCTTGTTCTCCTTCGCCGTCGATTTTCCCGTCGAGCCGGGACAATTCCCCATGACAGGTCGGCTGCGAAAGAACAGAGAGAAGGAGAAGATGTGTAAAGGTGCATGTATGTAGTATCCTACGCGCGTGTGTAAGTATGTGTCTATGGCCACCGAGCAAGGAAAGGAAAGGAAAATAAAGGGGGGGATCTACGGGTACCTACTGCAGACGCATCGTAACCTATCTACCCATCTACCCCAGCATGGACACACATCCCCAAGAAAGTCGAGTCTCCTCGCCTCGCATGTAGATACCCCTTGGATCTTCAAAGCAGCTCGCCTTGCATTGGCTCCCGTGGCTGAAATCGCCTTGTTTTCCTCTCTCCCTCTCTCTCTCTCTCACTTTCCCCTTCTCTCCACTCCGCCCAAGTCATACGTACGTGAGGTACGCAGGAGCAAACCACAGAGATAGCATACTTTAGATGGCCCCCTTATGCCAGATGCACGTATATCAAGACCCAGTATCAAAGCACGTAATCAACCATCGTCGTGATCGTCATCATCACCTCGCCTCCGCCAAAAAAAAACGCCTGTAATCTCTAACCGTCAGCGGTACTCCCCCGGTCTGACATGGCCGCAGTACCCCGTGACGAGAAACCGGTCAAAAGAACCGTTTTTTTCCTTTTCTTTTTCGTTAAAAAAATCATAGGTAAGAGGGGATGGAAACCCGCCTTAGACGATAGACCGCCTCGAGCCCAATTCCGAAAAAAAAAAAAAAAAAAAAAAACCACCCCATGTAACCCAAGAACGAACGAAGGAAAAAAAAAACAAAGAAGCCTAGCCCGCCTGTCAATCCGCAGCTGAAGCGCCTCTAGCAAAGTGCGTCGGTCGTACAGCATTCATAGCCTACCTTACCTCCTACCTCTTCATCCATGCGATGCCGGCCCGGCATCAAC
Organism: Hypoxylon lienhwacheense; assembly: GCA_902806505.1. Classification (NCBI taxonomy): domain Eukaryota; kingdom Fungi; phylum Ascomycota; class Sordariomycetes; order Xylariales; family Hypoxylaceae; genus Hypoxylon; species Hypoxylon lienhwacheense. The sequence continues at coordinate 3,402,000 of CADCWW010000001.1, read as the reverse complement.
CCCGATTGCCAAATACCCAGGGAAAAAAAAGGAAAAAAAGGGAAAAAAGAGCCAGAGAGAATTTATCAATTCGTCTCGAGGGTGCATATCCCGTCTCCCTCCCTCCCTCCCCCCCCATGCAATACGACGACGACAGCAAGACCCGGGGAAGGGGGGGTGTGGAGGAGACCGACCAATCCACGTGTGAGGAAGGGGATTACGTCTGTAGGCTATTGTACGCAATTGAATCTTTTCTCTCTCTCTCTCATTCCTTTTTTCTTCGTTTCCTCGCTCGAACCATTATTTTTCTTTTTAACCTGCTTGCTTACTTGCATAGGAGGAAGACAGATACTTTACTTCTGCGGCGACGGCGTGGCACTCGGGCATCATGGGCAGGAGAGCCGGGTATTTTAATCGTAAACAGAAAAGGAAAAAAAGAAAAAAAAAAGAAACAAGTCTGGCAAAGATTAAGCGGTCTCGTAACACATCTCGAGTAAACATCGTCACTACGTAGTGATTCGACACGTTTCTGCGATATATAGATTTTTGTCATAGTCTAACCCTTCTACTCTGTCCTCTCCTTTTATGTTTCTCCTCTTCTCACTTCCTCTCTCCCTCCTTGCTATCTATCATACAAGATGAAACTTGGTAAAGTAACCTAGTCCAGTAGGGGGAGAGCGGAAGGAAGGGGGGAAGGCAAACATGTTATGCCCCGCCACATGTCCGCTCCGTTCACGATACGCGCGGGGGGGCAAACGTGAAGAGTGGGAGAGAGGTTAGGTAAGTAGATCGTATGACGCGGGGTGTGATGGTTTCGAGAGTTAAAAAAACATGTGAGGAGTGAGGAGTACATCGTGTCTGGTTTTGGGTTGCCCCAAGCCGTTTCGTCGAGTCATTGTATTGCCGCCTGAACGCCTTTCTGCTGGGCCCAATCAGCCTGCAAATGCATTACTATAAATCTATCAAATGGGTATGCAAGTTGATGGTGGAGCTGTAGGAATGTGCCGCCGCTCCGTTCTCCGTCTCATCTCCTATTCGTCCTTGTCTTTCTCCGACTTGGTGCTCTTCTTCCCGGCGTCGGAGCTCGCGTCCTTTTCGCAATCGTGAATCTTGCATATATTCGCCTCGTCTCTGTTTAGATCGGGAAAGATGAGCTTGAAAGCTTCATGATACCAACTGACTGGATGACCGTCGATGCCATCCTTGATATTCTGCACGGGAGTGTTAGCATGTGCCGTTGAGTTGAGGCGCTATTCATAGATTGGGAGACACCTACCTCTGGAAGTTCTAACCAGTCGGACCAATTGTCCTCTGGGAATATGATCTTCTTGCAACCAGCCCGCCTTGCCGCGACCGTCTTCTCCCGCAGCCCGCCTATTCTTAGGACTTTGCCAGTCAGGGTGAGCTCCCCGGTCATGGCGATCGTAGGGCCGACGGGGGCCTCCAACGCCAGCGACAAGAGCGACGTTGCCATGGTTATGCCAGCAGATGGACCATCCTTCTGCACTGCTCCTTCCGGCACGTGAAGGTGTATCTTGGCCTTGTCGAAGAAGTGGTTTTTCTTGAACTCCTGAACCATGAAGGCCTTGGCGAAGGAGTAGGCAATGGCGGAGGACTCTTTCATGACCGTCTTGAGGTTACCCGTGATTTCTAGCCCTGCGCGGCTGCTGTTTGTCAACGTAGACTGGAGAATGGATTCTATGTACATCGCGGAACCACCTAATTGGGTCCAGGCAAGACCCATGACAACACCAGTTGGCGTCACGTCATATAGACGGTCAGAGGTAAATATGGGAGGTCCGACGTAGTCCTGGAGATTTTCCTTGCTGATCTCAACGTGGACCGAATCGGGTACCTTTAAGGGCACGCGTGGCTTCTCCGTAGTTTCCTTCTCGGACGCCTCGGGTGACGTGGGATCGTGATTCTCTTTCTCCTTTTCCTTCTCCTTCTCTGACTGTTCCATAGCTGCCTTGCCATCGTCTGTCAGGGCCGCTGATTCAGGTAAGACGTCTTCCCCGAGTTCCTGGACGATCTTCAGGGCTGACTTGCGGTAAATTTTCTCGATCTGCTTCTTCAAGTTACGGACGCCCGACTCGCGGCAGTACGACTTGATTAATTCGTCGATCGCGTCATCTGTTAGAGCGACGTCCGCGTCTTTCAAACCGGCAAGCTCCTTGGCTGCCGGAGAGAGATACTTATCCGCGATCGCCCTCTTCTCGTCCGACACGTACCCAGAGAGCCTGATGACTTCCATACGATCTAGAAGAGGCCTCGGAATCGTGTCGGTCATATTTGCCGTGCAAACGAACAGAACTTTGGAGAGATCGACGGGGACATCCATGTAATGGTCTAGGAAAGAGTTGTTTTGTTCCGGGTCGAGTAGCTCCAGGAGAGCTGACGAAGGATCGCCCTGGTAGCCCCGGCCGATCTTGTCCACTTCATCAATCAATATTAGAGGATTTTCGGTCTGACACTTTTTCAATGCTTGGATGACCCGTCCAGGAAGGGCGCCGACATATGTCCGTCGATGGCCTTTAATCTCAGCCACGTCTGTAAGGCCACCTACGCTAAACCTGTAGTACTGTCGATTCAAAGCTCTGGCAATCGACTTCCCTATGCTCGTCTTGCCAACGCCAGGAGGGCCGACGAAGCACAAGATCTTGCCCTCGACGGTGCCACGGAGTTTTCCAACCGCGATGAATTCTAAGATGCGATCCTTAACGTCCTTAAGGCCGTAATGATCCTCGTCTAACACCTTCATCGCGTTCTGGATCCCGAAATTCTCGGCGCTACGCTGTCCCCAAGGGATTTGCGTCAACCAATCCAGATAATTCCTCGTCACGTTAAACTCGGACGCGGCAGGTTCGAGGTGGGCAAGCTTGTTCACCTCGTCATCGAATATCTTTCGGACGCCCTCGGGCATCGCCAATTTGTCGGCCTTCTCTTTGAACTTTTCAACCAGTTTATCTTTACCGTCGGACTCGATACCTAGTTCGCGGCGTATACCCTTCATCTGCTCCATTAGCCAGTATTCTCGTTGCCGCTTCGTAATCTTCTGCTCTACATCCTTGGTAATCTTAGATTGTAGCTGCGCGTTCATAAGTTCCTTTTTAAGCACAACCAGAGCCTTTTGCATCCGGTCCTCGACGTTCAGGCTAGCCAGAACTTCCTGTAGCTCCGCAGGCTCCCCTGCGGACACGGCCGCAGCAAAGTCGGCCAACTTTGCCGGCTCTGCCATGACATTCCCGGACGACTGACTCATGGAGAAGGTTGATATTTGATCTCGAAACAAACTGTTCATCGATGCGACTTCCTTGAAGACATTTACGATCTCGTTTGTGACTGCTCGAATGACGGGGCTCTTGGGATCGAAAGCCTCTTCTGACAGATTGTCCACGTTGACGAGACTGACGGGATACTTTCGCAGGAAAGTCGTTGGCTCGTACTTCTCCGCTGCAGAATCCGACTTGGGGGTCACAGCACTCTCCTCGAAACTGGCGACTACATCGCCCTTCTTCTCCTGCCGCGCATCCTCCTCCGCCTTGGCCGGTATCGGCTCGGGCGTAGGTTCTGACTCGGGATCGGTCTTCTTAGGTTCATTAGTAGCAGGAGGTATGAGAGTAGATATTTTGATACGGCGATGAGGGTATAGAATAGCAGTAAGGCTATTTTGTTCGCCATGAACCGGGAACGCGCTTGTAACTTGTGCGAATACACCAGTATCATAAACATCGGAAGGATCCCTGATTATATCCTCGTCTGCATTCTCATCCTTGAATAGGAATGCGCCTACGTAAGGTTGGCCTCGCTTAATCATTTCCAATATCGCGGCGGACACATTTGGATCCTTAATCGTAATGGCCTTATAAAAACCAGGGAAAAGAGGCCTCTTTGCTATAGGTATTGCCATTACCTGGGGGTACACGTCAGGTACGACGGGTTTCTGTAAGGCCTTTTCGGCTGCTGACTTCCTACCCCTTCGGCCTCCGTCTCCAGGTGCATCGTTGCTAGACCCAGAAGATGCGCCTCCCGCCGCACTACTCCCTTTGCCCTCTTGCGATTCACCTTGACCCTGGTTTTGGTTCTTTCCGGATGGTGGAGAATCGGCATTGGAGCTCTTGGCCTCGCTTACATCGTCTTTTGATTCTTCTGTCTTCTTTTTGTCCAAGCTTGCCTTTGCTTTTGCTTTTGCCTCTTCTTCTGATAGAGGCTCAACAGATCCATCGAAGAAATCCTTATCCTTCTTTTCTTTCCTCCTAATGACCGAGGTGGAAAAGTTTGTTCTTAATAAAGGACCAGGTGATGAAGGTATGAGGGATTCTGAGCACGCGATCGTAATTTTTGTCGGTCGGTTAGGGTTAGTTATTGAGTAATGACGAGGAATAAAACGAGGTCGTAGTCTTGACGCGAAGCTTAAATATTCTTTCACGACGATTTGCCGTGATAAATGTTGTCGACACAGCATTGCGACAAGGGCTTTTTTTTTCGTTCTTGTCCTTTTTCCCGCAGAAAAAATTTCTTGGTGGCGGTGGTGATAGAGAGAGTAAGAATAGTCGAAATGTGATGCAACACAATCTCTCGATCAAGTCGCAAAAAAGAAGAAGACAAAAATTAAAATTGACCAATCTTTAAACTAGAATGTAAAGAAGTGATGGTTAAAATACAGAAATCATAGAAAAGTTGACCTTAAGAGAGCATATCCATTGCTTTCTTGAAGACCCGAAAGCCTGGACAGCTTCAATTCTCGATTTAATAATTCGATTGTAAGTGTGAAAGTTATTCAAGTACAAATGTATTCGTATTTCGTAAGTGCTCGGATATATTTTTTTCATACCTCTCAAGTCCATGCATCGGCACTATGTACCTTGTAGCACCTATTATATGCATGTGTACCTCTCCGTACCATCTAAGAGGTACGTAAATACATCATTCTCTATGGTAAGCACGTTCAACATGTTCTAGTTGCTTCCCGCATTAGCCACAGCGGAGTTAACGGCGTTCATCGCACGGGAGGTACTTTTATAGGTACGAAGTACTATGTAGATGTACATACAGGGTACCTTATATGCAGTGCTACGCTATTAGTCAGCTTTCAACTTACATTGATGCGGGACTATCCGAAATATAGTGTACCTATAGACGTTAAATGCTATTTAAGCTCCTAAAGCCTGGCTCTTGAGGCTAATTATTATTTATATAATAGTACAGAAGTAACACACTGTAAAGTCTTAGGTCATTATGGTTCTCTCCTGGTACTGTATCAGTGAACTTTCATTATTATACACATCCTAGCGACCAGCTACGTAGTTGAGGCACCCAGTCCTGTGTGTTGATTAACTTTAGTAAGTATCTAAAGTAGCTGTCGTGATAGCCTCATATTAAAGAAATAGCAGTAGGCACATATTGCTCCTGTAACAACGTCTGGCAACCGTTCGAGTAAGCAAGTTCGATGGCAGCCAGGTCGCGAAGCCCTAGATCAGGCCTGTCAGAATGTGCCTGAGCTTCAGCCTTCCTTCTCGAGACGTATCTATCGTAGTCCCAATCTCATAGACGTCGTTATGCATATCCCTTGTCATTTTATAGGTTCTGATTTCCACGTATCATCGCGATGGCGCGAGCTTTGTCCTTCTCGGCGACTTTGCCCATTGCCTTGTTGATCTGAACCATGATTTCCTCGAGCTCCTTCTTCGGGTCGAGCGTCTGCTCTTGGGGCGATGAGCGCTTAGTTCCGCGGCGTCCGTGACACAGTCCGCAGTTCTTTTCGGCCATCGGAGCGTCGGGTCCAGATCTGCATTTCCACCAACCGCCTTTCGTTTGCCGGTGAGGGACAGGCCAAGCAGGACTTGGGTTGTGCCAGTTCTTATCCCATTCCGGCTTCTTTTCCGTCTTTTTCAAATCTTCTAGCGTTTTGATGCGATCAAGAAGATCTTTCCACCGACTCTCGGGGTTGTTTCCTTCTAGACGCATTTTGAGGAAGGGAAACCAGTCTGGTATATGAGCTTGGCTGCGCGACCTCGTGAGGGGTTTCAACGGGAAAGGCACGTTTGACCCGGAAATTGGTAATCCTGGCGATCCTGAAGATGGAGAAAGAGGCCTAATGTCTTCGAGGCCGTCTGCCACTGCTTTGTTAAAGGGGACCCGTGATAATGTCGGCGGCGAGCCCAAGAAGTACAACTCGCGATGAGACAAGCTGGGATGGGGAGGTTGGAGGTCATCAGAACCTAGTAGGCGCTCTGCCCTTGACAGTTCTTGTGGCGGCCGTTGACGCTGCAAGATCTCCGAGGCGTGGTGATAGGCATGGCGATATGCTGATGCTTGGGCTTCGTAGGCATCGACATTCACAAAGGCAGCATATGTTTGCTGGATCTCGTTGAGGTGCGCCTGATCTCGCTCGGTAGCGGTTGTTTTGTCGTTGGCCCTTGCGTCGTCTTCTACTGACTTGTCGGGCGACGATCTCTCCTCCTTCATCTGCCTCATCCATTCTTGGAGCGCAATGGATTGCTTAACATGGTTATCCAAGACTCTTTCCATATCCTGTAGCCCTCTTACGGTCGAATGCGTAGGCTCCGGAAGATCAAGTTCGGGGGGGAAATCCGGCTGGGATCGGAACCAGTCAGTCAAATATAGAGTACTTCTTTGACGCGGCAACCCGGTGTTGAACTCGACCTTGGTGTCAAGCAATGCGTCGGCGCTGTCGAAGTGCGCTGCGTTTTCATTGGCTGCTTGGGGCGGTACGACATCCTCTACTTTCTCCATCACTTCATGGTGTCTAAAATCCATGGCGCGAAGCATGCGCGTTGGTTTCTGCCATGGTAGCCCCATATCAGTTGAGGTGGAAGAGATCGCCGTAGACTTAGGTGATCTGATAGGTATGGCAGGACTACGAAGAGGAGCTTGTGGCTGTTTTCGGGGTTGAGGTTCATCAATGCAGAATTGTATGCGCGCCATGGTGTCCAGGCAAGTTGATATTATATTGTCTTCGAGAACGAATGTAGGAGTCGGGGATCGATGGGTTTGATTGAAAATAAAGGGAATCTGTTGGATTGATGTGCGTATATGTATTGTATGAAGGAATATTGCGATTGAAATATTCGATTCACCTGGGGATACGTTCAAATGTGTTGTGGTGAAAATATTCAATGGTAAAGAGTGAATCCATGCGAGACTGAACTGAAAAGGCAACGGCTTGAATGGCTACATGTGAATGCACACTGGCAATCAAGTAGTCAATGCACCAAGTTTCCAACTCATGCTCGGCTCGTATCTGATACAAGACTTGCTCGATGTATGTTAAATATACAAGCCGCAGTCAAGTCCCCATTCTCGAGTTGGAACATAGAATGGAACATAAGAACAGCATGTCCGGCCAACTTGCACACCCATGTTTGATATTCACCACTTATGAGGCAAGAGGTCCAACGGAGACCTGCTCTCGGAGCCTTATGGCCTTCTCTCTTTCCTGCTCTAAGTTTAGTCGCCGCTCCTTTCGCTTTCGGTCAGCATCTATTGTAGCAAAACGGCCTCTGGCACCATGCCGTAATTTCGTTATCATATCGGCCGCTTTCCCTTTCGTAATATCATGTGCTTCCAACTTTTTCTCCTCTCCTCGCAATTTATTTAGAAATTCCAGTTGACCTTCCGTGGGTGGTCCAAGGCGCCAGCGCATGTGCCTCGAAATCAGGTAAAAAGGATATTTTTCCGACGCGTACTTGTCGCAACCATGTACGGCATCCATAAGGGTTGGTCCTTCGAGTAGCTTTCGGGGTGCAGCATACGGAGACTTCGATACCCCAGCAGGAAGAGCCCGGACCTCCCAAGCTACAAACTTATCTCCATCCTCTTCCGTCGTGTGCTCCTTTTCTAGTCGGATAAAGGTCCCGCCAGGGCCTGATAATACATATTTGTTTGGCGCAACGTGTACCCACGCGTGTCTGCTCATTGACCGAATGTGCTTCTCGCCAGATGTGTCCGCTATCAAGTCCAAGACCGAGTCATAATCAACATAGTTGATGCGCGACAACCGAACCTCTCCAATCTCTTCTTTGCTGCTTGCCAAGCGGCGCATTTCTTCTACTGGTGTCTTATCTACCAACTCGGACGGATCTAAGCCGAATAATGTGGGAGTTGTTACTACACCAATATCCAGATTAGAGACCATGTCGATGATGTGACAATCGGTCTTGTCCGGATGAAGCCGCATACCTCTCCCCATCATCTGTACCAATAAGTTGCGGGAGCGAGTCGGCCGCGCCAAAAGAACACAATCGATATTGGGAATATCGGTTCCTTCGGTGAAGACGCCGCAGTTGACAAGGACGGGGAACTCTCGGCGCTTGAAAGCATCAAGGAGCTGACTCCTCTCCAGGTTTGGCGTCTCCCCTGTCACGTATCTAGCATCAACGTGGTATTGGCGAAAAGTGTCGGTCAAGCCAACGACATGCGCGAGATCAACGCAGAAAACCAGAGTCGACTTCCTTCCATGCGCCTTCCCAAGCCAGCTCCGGACGGTGATCTCGTTCACTTGCTTCGTGTTGACCACCCTAGACAGTTCGCCAGTTCGAAAGTCACCGTTACTGCCGCTTCCAACGCTTGAAATATCAGCGGTTGACGCGACAGTCGTGAAGACGACATCCGAGAGCCATTTATCTCCTATCATTTCGACATAATCCTTATGGTAGACTATCTCGTCTATTGCAGTACCCAGCCGGAGTCCATCAGCCCGAGACAAGGTAGCAGAGACGCCGACGAGGGTTGGCGAGTTCTCTTTCTTCCGATCAAGACCAAAGTATTCTAAGGTCTTTAAGTAGGTGGGCGCCACAATATGGTGAGCCTCGTCAACAAGCACGAGCTTAAAGCGAGTTGGATCGAATTTGAGAATGCGGTCACCAGAGTTGATACTAAATATACTAGCGATGGTGATGTCCGCATTTCCAGAGGCGTGGATATTTCCCATTTCTATCTCTACCGTCTTATGCGGGTAAGCGGCGGTACAATGTCTAGCTGCTTGTTCGACAAGCTCGTCTATGAGCTAATATCAAAGTCTGACTAGCTTTGTGAGAGCTATTCGCGATCCGGTCAATGAGCTGAGTGAAGACAACAGTCTTCCCAGCCCCAGTAGCGAGCGAGATCCCTAATCGTTTATGACCATGTTTGACAGAATCTAAGACGGATTGGATACATTCCTCCTGGTAATCACGGAGGCGGATGCCTTGGAACGGATTGGAAGTGTCAGCTGTACGAGCTGTGGCGGACATGAAGAAGCTGCGGTGACAGTATCTGGTGACCGGGAATGGTCGTACGGACCTTAATGGAAGTAGCCATTTTGAAAGCAGAGGCGGCATGGCACATCTACATAAGAAGAGTTATGGTAGATGTTGGGAAGAGAATTGAGGTTCGTGCTATTTTTTTATGTTTATTTTTATTTTTATTTATTAATTTTTTATCTTTTTTTTTCGAGTTGGAAAGTTTTTGGACGAATTTGGGTTTAAAATCGCATAAACTGTATATATGTATATGATATTAAACATAAAGAAATATAATCTTAAACGTGCAAGATTAACGAACCCTGTCGCTTAGAAAAGCAAATGGACGAATACTTGATACTGTGATAAATCATATTACCATGTAGAATTCTATTACGTATATGTACCAATTATTTATATAGTAAAATTATCTGACTACTCTAAATATTCGCTATGTTATCAAAAAAGCTATTAATATATCGACCGGAACTGGTTTGTAATCCTAACATTCTCAATAATTCCTCTATTACAACATTTGCAATCACGGATAGTTGCATATAAGATACCTAGTATAAGTTACTTTTTCATCCCCCTTTTATTAACCAAGTGATCGACTTACACACCAGACTCTTTTAATTTTTCTCTATCTAGATTAGATATTTACACAAAACAAAGCCATGGACTCAGAGAGCGATGACGACTACATCCCTAGTAGTAGCAACAGCAGCCGCCACCAATCTGAGGACAAGCCGTCCCCTCCATCCCGTGATTCACCACCCAAACGCAAGCGCCGTGGCCGAACCCCCGTGCCATCTTCGGTCACGGCTCCGCCGCTCAAGCGACAAAGGGGGACTTTCAACCCTCACTATCTTAGTCTTCTCAACGAAGAGATCGCGGACGCCGCAACCAATGGTTTTCGGGAGGACTTTCAAAATAATAATAACAACAACAACAACACAAACAGTAACATAAAATCGGCCTCGCTCTCACACACCCAAATCGGCACCGTCCCCTGGACTCCCGATGAGAAGCACTCTTTCTTCACCGCGCTCGCGCGGCTAGGCCGCGACGACGCCCCAGGGATCGCCTCGCGGATTGGCGCATCCCCCTCCTTTCCATCCTCCTCCAAGACCGCGCTCGAAGTCCGGCAGTACGCGCACCTGCTAGACTCGGAGGCGCGGCGCGAGCGCCCGCGCCGGCACAGCCACGCCCCCGTAGACGTCCCCGCAGCCCTCGAGCTCGGCCCCGAGCTGTGCGCGGCCCTGGAGGACGCCGCCGACGGCATCGCCCGGCGCCAGGAGGCGTACGAGGTCGGCGTGGAGCGGAAGCGCTGGGCCGGCCGGTGGCTCGTGACGCCGGAGCTGGCGCTCGTGCTGGAGCACAAGTACCAGCGACGACAGCAAGAGCGAGAGCGACATCACAAAACAGACGAAAATGCCGGCGCTGCGAACGACGACCTCCCGCCCTTCGTAGAGCTCTTCTTGCTGCGCAGCTGGCTGCGGCTGTCGGACCGCGTGTTCATGAACGCCTCCTCCGCCTCCTACCCGGACGGCAACTGGCGCGGCGTGTCGGAAGCAGCGCCCTCAGCACGAGCCACGGCGCTGGCAGACTTCCACGCGCTGGCGCTGAGCGTGACGCGCCGGCTCGTCTGCGCCACGCTCTTCGTCGCCGGCTCGCGGCTGCGCGCCAAGCGCGCCGGCGACTCGCGCCGCGGCCGGAACAGCGCCGTCGTCAGGGCCCGCGACGTCTACGCCGCCGCCGCCTCGGTGGGCTTGGAGCGGGACAGCCGCGCGTTCTGGGCCCGCGCTGCGCGTAGGTTGAAGCTTGATGTGTATAACGACGACGATGACGACGACGAGGAGGCAAGTAGTGCACGAGAGAAAAGAGAGGAAAATAACGCGGGTACTACCGATATCGAATCTGACCAGGACGAAGAAGAAGAAGAAGAGGAAGAAGAAGAAACCCCAACCTCCGACCCAGACGACCCTCGCGGAACAAGCGACTACGAGCCCCACATAATGACCTACGACCAAGTCGAGGCCGCGCTAGGCTTCCCGCCCAACACGACGCCACCACTATCCCCTGACGCCGCCGAGCTCGAGCTCGAGCTCGACTCGTCCTCCGCATCGAGTCCTTCTTCGCTCAACCCTCTCGACAACAACGACGACGACGACGACGAAGAAGAAGGAGAAGAAGGAGGAGAGGGGGAGGAGAACGCAGATATGAATCTGCCCCCCAGCCCCTGGGACTCCTCTTCCTCCTCCTCCTTCTCCTCCAGCATAGACCTCGACATGGCCGAGGCCCTCGTCTACGCCGCGCCCGACGACTACCACGACGGCAGCACGGGCACCATGCGCGGCCGGCGCGCGCTGCGGGCGCGCCTCCACGTTGAGCACCGGCTCTGGGCCGCCGCCGACCGCCGCGACGCGCGCGCCGCCACCCGCGAGGAGGCGCGGCTGTGGCGCTTGCTGAAGCCGCGAGGCCGAGACAGGGACGGGGACGGGGACGGAGGTAGTGGGATCAAGAAGGAGGAGGAGGATGAGGAGGAGCAGGAAGAGGTAAGGATCGCGGAAGAAGAGAAAGAAGAAGAGATGCGTAGTCGTGGGATGAGGAGACAGGGCTTATCACGTGCAGGCGCGAGGGATTGGAGGACTATGACCAACTATTACAGCCAGTGGGAGGTTACAGCAGGCAAGCGGGTGTTTGGATGATTTTGGCAGGCGAGGGCGAATACTTCAAGGAATGAATTGATACCTATAATTACGGATGGATAAGTGGATAGGTGTCTACTCGACAGTCATAGCGAAGGAATGACCATCCCATTATGATCACTGGACAACCTTCACCTATAATCCGACAATATTCTACAAACTTTGGATTTCAAAAGAGGAAGCTATTCTCTATTTCTCATACACACTTTCCGATTTTTAAGCTGTAGAGAAGCGCTAGTAGCTAAGTAGGTAGCAGCACAATGGCAATACATGTGTTTGGTACGATACTGTACACTCGCCTCCTGAGGACCCTTTCTGGAGGAAAAAAAAAAAAAGCGAGCTTTCCGTCCCTTGACGCCCACGGAAATCAAGTAGTCCACAAAGTCAATCGAATCCCTTTGAACAGCCTATTCGCCCCGATAAACACGAACTTCTTCCACGTGAAAAAGACTTTTTCGCCAACTCGACGCGGGAAATTAAGCAGCCTCGTAGCTTTTGATGTTGCCATCGCTGCCGAGAGGCTGGACTGAGCTTAGCGGCGGTGCCGAGGTAAATGTTAATCCGCTGCCGTCGACCTTGTCGCCGCCGTTTGCGCTGGCCGACTTTAAACCGGCCTGCGTCTCCCTCACTCTCTTTTTAAAGGCGAGTCGGTCGAGGAAGAGTTGTTGCCTGCCTCTCTCGAGCTCTCGTCGTTCCGCCTGCAAGATACCTTCCATCTCGTCGAAGTACTTCAACTTCAACTCCATCTTCTGCAACGTGACGTTCACGGCGGCGGAGATCAAGCGAGTCATCTCTCGCTCTTCGTGGGAAGCTAGGCCACCGGCGCGCGCACCCATGGTAGCGAGCGGTATAGTAGCGAGTTTGGACATGGCAGCGCTTGCACTCTCTTGTTGTGTATCGACCTCCATCGAGTCACCCTCCTTCTCCTTACCTTTCCCGTTGACCTTGGCTACGTCGCGTCCCTCGACTCTGTTCCGCAGTCCTTGTTGGAGCTCCTCCACAGACTTCTTCGCCGCAGCAGCTGTCGTCTTGGGATCCGCGAGACTAGCAAGGAACCCGATGACAGACATGACAGGATTGTCGGCCTGGCTAAAAGGGAGGTGTCCGCCATGCTTTCCTAGCATGGCAAGACCGGTAGGAGCATGGACAGGTGCTTCCGTCTCGATATACTTGTCTTCGATATCCAGCTGGAGGAACTGCAGCACACATTCTTCCCGAGTTCGCGTGCCTACATGTTCGGAAATCTCAGCCCAATCGTCGTCGTATTTCTCCAAGGCCTCAAGAAGGCGAATGATCTCGGCATCCGACCACGGTGCTTCTCGGTCAATGACCGTTGGATGGTTCTTGTTTTCCATTTTGACGAATTGAGTATTGGTCTGATTGTTGGGTATTCGGCCCTCCAAGTAACAGCTGGGGCAGACATCAAACTTGGTCTTATTGGGGGAACTGGCCTCTGGTAAGTGATAATAAACTCGAGTGCAGTCGACACTGCAGTTATAGCAGCTGACTTTAACAGGCCTATTCGTGCCATCGTTGATGGCTGGAGAGGCTACACCGTTAGTTACAGCTTCGCCATTTGTCTTGCCCTCGGTTTTGTTGAGCTTCGTGCCCTTGGCGGTAGCCTCGTAGATGTTCCGACCGATCTCCAGGTTTCGTTCACCGGCCGCAGTAGCAGCCGTAGCAACTTTCTGGTCTGTATCTTGCATCTTCTTGCCTTCGAGCACGATCGGATCGGCCGAAGGTTGCCACGGCTGAAGTCCGCGGGGAGTATCACAGATGACTTGGAAATGTCCAGTGAAGGGGGGACCGACTTGAGACGGACGCTGATCAGCATCGACCTATGAGATTGAAGACGTCAGAAATTATCCATTATTAGGAGTAGACCATCGCGAATGTACCTGGTAGTTAATTAAACCCCACTGCTCTAGAAAAGCATGGACGCGCATGATGGCGCAAACGTCGCCGGCTAAGTTTCGTCGACAGGCTGTTACAGTTAGATATTCGACGGGATTGAGTCGGTAGGTGTTAATCATAAAGTCGCGATAATCCTTATAAACGGCGGGGGTCTTGCTTCTGTTGCGACTATTGAAAAATTCTGGTAGGGCTTTGCGTTCGATGTTATGAATGGCATTCATATCGAACCAGGTACTGTAACTCGGAAGGACGATGGCGTGAGTCTGGGAGATGAGATGCTCGCGCGCGGCAATCTCAATGCTTTCCTTTGATTTCGTTTCTTGACCATTAGGTTCGGCACCGGCAGTAGCCTCGTCACCATCTCTTTCTTGGGTTCTTCCATCCTGAGCATCACCCTGGGCATCACCCATCTCTTCATCGTCTTTAGCTAAGGTAGTTTCAGCAGGCGGCGCAGGAGGAGCATCAAGAGGGTTATCTGAGGTACCAGCAGGAACAGGAGCAGGAGTAGTGCTATCTTGTTTAATGACTGGGTCTGCCGAAGGAACCTCGGACATCTGAACATCTAATCGGCGCATAAGTGTCAGCATGACTAGGACCTAGGGTTCTAGAGTTTAAAAAGTCTGAGAGATACTATACCGCACTGGACGAACACATCAAGAGAGAGTAGATCAAAAACTTACCTTCGGAGATATGAGGCGCACCCGATTGATCAGATTGTTGAGGTGGTTGGACTAAAATCGGATTATTACCTGGGGTGCCAGCATTGGCCGGTGAGCCATAGTTGGCATGATCACCTTCCATGTTCAAGGTGAGATGCGAATAAACAGTAACAGTTGATGATTGACGATAGATCAGAAGGGAGAAGGATTTAATTGAATGAATATTATGTGGTCAATGAGATACTAAATTTGAGCGCGCAAGGTATCAAGGTGATCGAGATACGAATTGCGACAAGTTGCTAACGAATGGGAATAAACAAATTAAAGAATTAGGAAGTGAACAAACAAATCAATGAACTTGAGTTGTGGTGCGAAGAGTCGATTTATCGATGCGATGGGCTTTTTGGGTCGACCGCGTGTTTGGAGAAATAATTTGGCGCGACGGAGAAACTGGGCGAAGTAACTTGACAACTGAATTTTGGTATGGGGGGGGGCTTATGGTCCGAGCACCTGCACCTTAGGAGATTACTTAATGATATGTACCTACATGGTACTTTTATACTTTACATAGGAACATACATCAAATGTACTGTGTAAGAGAGTACCTAGGACCTATAGGGATGTTCCTATGAGCGCTATCGGTTTCCCGCTTATCGCTACATATGTATACCTTGTATCTCCTATAGCTGAAGTAATACATGCATATCTGTGTATTATGACTGGTGTTATTTAAAGTACTTCCATATATGTAGGTACATAAATTTACATACTTCAAATGTTGATTTCTGTATGCATTATTAGGTCCTTATGTACCTAAAGACAGAGGTACTACCTCAACATTATGTACATATCAAACGGCAATCTCAGATGCGATAAACCCATAATCAGAAACCAGGTTATTAAGGAACCTCGGTGTAAAAGAGCCGTAGACAACCGAATTCCCGTCTTATATGACGAATAAATTTAACACATCAATAACCAAATTTAAACAAATTTAGTTCTACAACACCGATTGATACCCACGATAGGCTGGGGGGGTTTTTTTTCTCTTTTGCCTTGAGCAACTTACCAAACCATAATCGCAAATCGCAGTCACAGTCGTAAAGCATAATGCTTTTCTCCGCCACAAGACGAACAGTCCTTCGAGGCGTCGGCACCCTGCCACTCTCCGCCACCCTTTCTTCGAGCCCCTCCAACTGCCCCTCGACTCTACGAAGATTGCTCTCCTCCTTGGCAGTCTTAGAGCAGCGCGACGGCAAGCTCAACCACGGCTCCCTAAGCGCGATTACCGCGGCGAAGAAGCTCGGTGGCTCCATACACGGCTTCGTTGCCGGTGGAGGCATCAAGCCCGTTGCGCATGAGGCCGCAAAGGTAGAAGGCGTCGAGAAGATAATCGCGGTAGACAATGCTGCATACGATAAGGTGCGGAGAGATCGATGCGCGATGCGATTGGAATTTATAGCAAAGGGCTTACAGGTAGCAGGGTCTTCCGGAGAACTATGCGCCGTTGCTAGTCGAGAATATCAAGAAGGGAGGTTATACACACGTAATTGCAGGGCACACGGCCTTTGGAAAGAGCTTACTACCACGCGTCGCCGCGCTCCTCGATTCCCAACAGATTTCGGATATAACTGCCATAGAAAGCGAAAACACGTTTGTCCGTCCGATATATGCCGGCAACGCCATCGCCACGGTCGAGTCCTCTGACCCGGTCAAGATCATCACCATTCGCGGCACGGCCTTCCCCGCCGCCGAAGTGCACGGTGGCTCCGCATCGGTAGAAGACGGCGTCGACCCTAACGTCAAGTCGTCCGTAGAGTGGGTTTCGGAGGATCTAGCTAAGTCGGACAGACCGGACCTGGCCACCGCTGGTAAGGTCGTATCCGGAGGCAGAGGCCTTCGATCGAAGGAGGATTTCGATAAGGTCATGCTCCCGCTTGCGGACTCGTTAGGCGCAGCTGTCGGCGCCTCTCGTGCCGCAGTGGATAGCGGATATGCCGACAACAGTTTACAGGTTGGCCAGACCGGAAAAGTCGTCGCTCCTCAGTTATACATGGCCGTCGGTATCTCCGGTGCGATCCAGCACCTGGCTGGTATGAAAGACAGCAAGGTGATCGCGGCCATCAACAAAGACGCCGAGGCACCGATATTTCAAGTGGCTGATGTGGGATTAGTCGGGGATTTATTCGAGAAAGTGCCCGAGTTAACTGAAAAGTTGAAGAACTCGT
This sequence comes from Hypoxylon lienhwacheense, assembly GCA_902806505.1. Lineage (NCBI taxonomy): Eukaryota > Fungi > Ascomycota > Sordariomycetes > Xylariales > Hypoxylaceae > Hypoxylon > Hypoxylon lienhwacheense. Next base: position 3,385,267 of record CADCWW010000001.1, on the reverse strand, counting down.
AGTTATATTATATCATACACAGAGAAATATATATATATACATATATGTATGTATTATGACACAATTCACCTACAAGGGTATCTCTCTTGGTCTAATTTCCAGCCGCAGACAGCATCTCCGTCGTGCTCGTGAACTTTTCTCTCTCTTTTCCCACTAACAAGCCCCGTTCCCTTTCCGCCTTGTCTATCCTCATCCAGTCGTCCCATTGGATAACTTTGCATTTCCCGTGCTCTACCCCCGTCCGTAGGGCTTCCCAGCCAGAGCTGCTCTCTCCCTCGAGGAACGGGGCATCGGAATTCCAGTCGGAGACGATCGCGTCCCCGGTAGAAAATGCGTCCTCCATAGTCGAAGCGATGACCCCGGTCGGTCCTCTCTTCACCCAACCGGCGCAGTAGATCCCTGGCGAATGCAATTGGTGCTGAGCGCTACTATCGTCGTCTTTCATTCGGAATACCCGTCCCATCCCGTCATTTTCGATGATCCCCTTCTTGTCATCAAATGAGATACCTGCCTCGGTGAATCCAGGAAGGGCGACTGATTTGTAGCCAATAGACCGGAATGCAATGGAGGAAGGTATCGTTAACTTCTCTCCAGTACCGACGACGCTCGAAGACGGGTCGAAAGGCGATATCAAGGACGTTCGTTCAAACACCGTGCCCTCAATGTGCCCATCTGGTCGGCCGAGAAATTCGGCGGGCGACAAGCAAAAGTCTAGAGACCACGACTTTATAGCCTCGTCAGTTCGGGCCGCCGAACCTTTGACCATGATATCCATTAACCTCCGCCGAGCCCTCGGCAGCTTTGAGATCTCGTCCGGGACGAGCGACATGTCCATGTCGTGAAAAGCAACCCCATGCAATTTCATCAGCTCCCGGACTTCTTTGATCGTGAAAGCCGCCTAGGGATGTTATCAGCTATCGCGGTCCTCATTTTTGGAATGCGCATGAACTTACTTGCATCGGCCCTCTCCTACCTACGATGTGCACTCGCTTGATGCGACTTTTCAACAGGGTCTCGATGGCTGCCTCGGTTATATCCGACTTTCGCAAGACGTCGACGTTCTCCAAGAGCATCCTGGCGACATCGAGAGCAACATTTCCCTGGCCAACGACGACGGCTTCCTCTCCCTGAGTAAGATCCGGAGCCAGATCAGCGTATTCGGGTAGGCCGTTGTACCAGCCCACGAATTCCCGGGCTGAGTAGATGCCGCGCAACTCGGATTCCCTGGGGATCCCGAGACGTTTGTCTTTGGATGCACCATATGCAAATACAACGGCGTCATAGTGGTGTAACATGGAGGCCAACGGTATGGTGCATCCGTCAAAATGGCCGCCTGCGTTGCCGATGGAGACATTGCCAATGAAAGTGAAGTCGGGAGAGCTGGCGACCTGTTCGAACTTCTCCTGGCAATTCTATAATTTCTGTTAGTATACGGGCGTATGCCGGTATATATATATATATATACATTATATATTGATATTTATGTGATACATGCCTTTACTTCAGGATGATCTGGCGCCACCCCAAATCTCACGAGACCATACGGCACGGGTAATGCTTCAAACATATCCACCTTGGTTTTCGGTATTTTAGACATGACCCGGTATGCAGTGTAAAAGCCGGCCGGGCCGGATCCGACTACGGCCATCCGGAGGGGTTTGTCATGTCGGCGCGCGGTAGAATAACGAAAACACCGAGATAGGTTAGGAGTAAGTGACGCAGAGGTTTTATATCGACAATTTGTGCAGAGCCAAGTTTTTACTAAAGGTGGCATAATTATCGCGTTCACCTAACTTATATGGTATTTAAGGGAAAGTTTTTGAAAAGAAATAAAAGGACCTGTTACATCTTTAAAATAAAAATACACAAGTCGCAAATTTGATCTGGCCAAAATGGTTAAAGCTAAGAAGAATCTAAGAAATGACGTCGAATTCTTCGGACCGTGGACCGTGGACTCGGTCTTCCGAAGTCCGACATCGCCGTCAAGCGGCTTTTTATCAAGTAATTCAATTAACGAGTGAATGTTACAACATTGAAATATTCACTATAGAATATCGTCATAAGAGTAATAAAACAAGTTACATAGAACTAAGTAAACAATTATTATGTCGGTTAATTGTTGTTTGATTATAACATCCCTAACCAATCTAAATGGTTTATGTGCAAGTGTCTAAGGTAAGGTACACGAACGGAAGCTGCATTGCAACTGTAACCTTGAACAAACGCGCTTCCCGTTCCGCTTCCCACCTTCTCGTCGGCTGTACCCTGGTACTAAATCCCGGTAAATGTGGAATTACATAATGTCACCTGTTGCTATGGAAACCCGAGTTTACTTTCTTGGTACACAGTACACAGTACACACTCCATTATGCTATCATATCTACATTCTACTCTCTACCTACATGTATGTACAAGTTCCTACATACCTAATGTGTGTGCACAATATTTCCCCCCCACCATAGAATTCCCACCTATTCGCGCGCTCTTTAAGACAGGACATTCTGGCCAAATCAATCGATTGATCTAGTCCACCCTCCCTCACTCTCGTGAATGTCTCTCGGCCTCGTTCGGACGAGGCGTTCGTAGAGACATGGACGGTCGCCAACCTTACATGTACGACGCCGACAGGCGTGACTCGAGATCCCCCGAGAAACCCTTCGATCCGAAGGCCATAACCAGAGCGAGCTGGGAGCCGAAGCCAAAAAAGTCGAAGCCTCATGGTCCTTTTATAACCTTCAACCGACATCCTGAGTAAGTCATGAACAAACGACAAATCTATAAAAGTAAACATGCAGGCTTCATAGCTAATAAGATAAAAGTGCGCACGAGGTGCCTACCGGTCGGACCTCGCAGTTTAGACCAATGAGCGGCACCACCAAATGGTGGATCAAGTTCATGAGATATGTCCAGCTATTCTTCCGCGTCTTCGAGATGATCGGAGGAGGCGGCCTGCTCACGCTCATGATTCTGATCACCAATGTTGATCCTCTCACTTCCTGGGTCATGAGAATCACAGTAAGTCTCCACGCCTCTCCTTACCCCTCCGCTTGCAGAGGCTCCTGCGATCCCCAACTCTAGCTGACATCTCTCTAGCCTGGTGTCGTGGCCATTAGCTGCGTCTACGCGATTTGGCACCTCATGAGACCCGCGACCGCGCGACCGCCTGCCTCCTCGGCAGCCTACCAACTATTCGCCGGCGTCATGGACCTAGCGGTCATACCCCTCTACGCCTTCGGCATCATCTCCGTCGTCAACCACGGCGCAGAGTGGAAGCTGCTCATCGCGGCCGCGCCGCAGCTCACCGAGGCCCTCGTGCAGAGCGAGTACTACCTGCTCATGGCCTGCGGCGGCATGCACGTGGTCTCGCTCTGCGTCTCGCTCTGGCTCGGCCTCGTGTTCCGGCGCATCGCCAGCATGCCGCCGGACATGAACCCGCTGGAGGACCACCTGACCTCCCGGCCGATGCGGCAGCACAAGCGCAACAAGTCCTCCGTCGCGACCAGCTTCAGCGCCCTCTCCGACGAGTCCGCGCGCCTCTCCGCCCCGCTCGAGAGCTACGGCCGCTCCGGCGCCCCCTACGAGGACCTCTCGCGCCCCCCCCAGCATCCCCTTCATGCACACCCGCGCCGGCTCCCGCGACTCCTTCGCCTCCTCCTCCTCCTCCTCGCCCTCCTCCCCCTCGCTTCCCCCTCCAAGCGCGACTCCCGCCGCGACCTGCCAGACCGGCAGTACCAGATCACCCCGGGCAACTCGCCGCGCGCCAGCGTCGCAGACGCGAGACGCCTGTCCACGCCGCGCGTCGCGCACCGCGCCAGCTACACCGAGGTCCCGCTGCACGAGACGGGGGCGCCCCTTGCTCCTCCTCCGCCGGCGCCGCCGTCCTCCTCCTCCTCCTCGCGACCGAACAGCACGGCGAGCGCGCGGACGCCCGTGCCCATCTCCGTGCCGTCGCCGCTGTCGCGGTCGCAGCAGCCCGTCAACGCGTCGCCGACGCGCGTCGCCCGGTTCACGGAGTCGTGGTACGCGTCGGAGTCGCTCATCCACCGCACGCAGGAGCGGAAGCGCGCGCTCGACGCCGCCGAGCGCCGCGGCGGCCGCCGCCGCCGGTACGAGGTCCTGAGCCAGCGCTACAACTTCGACGACTCGGACGACGACGGCGGCCGCGAGGACAGCGGGATGATCATGCGGCCCGACGACGACGACGACGACGACGGATCTGATTCTGAGTACGGCGACGAGGAGGAAGATACGCCTATCAGCCCCATAGACGCCACCAGACACCTGCAGCCGAACCCCCTGCGCCTCAACCCCGTGACGAAGTCCACCCCCCCTCCCCCTACTACTCCCGCCGCCGCCGCCGCCGCCGCCGCGCGCGACATCGCCGGCAGGCAGAAGACCCCCTTCCGCGCGTCCCTGTCGGAGATCAGTCCCAACGCGAGCGGCGGAGGCGGGCAGGACATCACGGACGCGGAGCGCGCGAGCAAGCCGGCGCGCGGGCCGTCCTTCTGGCGGCGCAGCGCGCCGGCGATAGGGAAGAGGGGCGTCGCCGGTGGCCCGGGCGGGGCGCGGAATAGGAACTCGTCCATCCAGCCCGACACGGACTTCTACTCCAAGCCCTACGGCGAGCTGAAGTCCGCCACGCCGCCCATCATGCTCGGCGGCGGCGGCGGCGGCGGCGTCGTGGGCGCGCGGCAGGTCTCGTCCGGTAACGACTACGGCGACTTGGGGAGCGCGGGCGCAGTGGCCGGCGGCGGTGCCTGGCGCAGGAATGTAAGTGGTAAGGTAGCCGAGGAGGGCTTGGCCGGCCGAGGGGCGTATTCGCGGTACAGCATCCTTAACGAGGACTAAAACGTGTGTGTGTGTGTGTGTAATCCGAATTAGTAGGGGAATGGATGGATGGGGGCGAGGTGAGTTAGGAGTTATCACCCCTATTATGTGTCTGTTTTTATCTGCTTTCTCTTGGAGAGAGGAGTGGAGTGGGTGTGTGGGCGAGTAGGTAGCTTGGACTGGTTGACGTGAAGACGCATGATGATTCACGGGTGTAATACTAGTATAGGTACGTATGGCAAGGGATGTTGTAATTGGAACTGGAACCGGAACCGGAATTGGAATTGGAACTGCTCATGGGTAGCTTAGCCTAGCTTAAATTATGTGTTTTGAGGGAAAATGAGATGTATTAATACCCCTTTTATATGAGATCAAGACTCTTTGAGTTCATGACATGCCGCAAGCGTAATATGCAAAGTTGTTCTCGTAGATGTACAGGCTTGTTAATACTAGACTATTCAGTGTGGAAATCATAATAAACTCGCTATAGTTCCAACCAGGTAGTTAATAAGAGATGTCCAGACTTCGTTTACTTCGAGGTATCTTGTTTTTGTAGATTATTACACAATACATTAAAAAGACAAAGAAACAAAGTATATTGACTGACGGATGATGCATTCTTATATACCTACGTAGACCTGTGCTATGCTATCATGTACATTGAGCACCATGTATATAAGTAAGGGTATCCATATCCACAAAGAAACGTGAACCAGTAAGCTTCCTATCATATAGCGTATATACAATGTGGTAGAAGAAGCGGCTGTATTGTAACAGAAGTAGGCTGCTTCACTCCGTTTCATCTTCATTCCTCCCCGTGACGTACGCAGCCCAATCTGTTGGCGGCGCTTCATCATCATCGAAGCCATCGCCCTCGTTCCAGGCCATGTGGCTCCAGGCAGCAAGGCCGCACAGGTGACGCATAGTCGGGCGGCCGTGGGGGCAGTTCCAAGGCTTGTCGAGCTCGCCCATATGGCGGACGAGGCGCTCCATCTGCTTGACGGGCAGGGGCTTGCCGATCATAACGCTACTACGACATGCACGCATAGCGAACATTTTGCGGACCTTGGACGGCCGCGGAATTGCGCTCGCTGACACCGACTGGTGGTCTGTCAGCAGAGACACCAGCTCCTCCAGATCTTCAAGCGAGAATGTGATTTCCCGGCTCAGTGGCAAACTACGCAACTCACACCGGGACCCGACTGGTTGATCACCGCTCTCGTCCATGACGACGATGAAGCCGTTTGCCTCTAGCGCATCCAGGTTCTCCCTGATCACCTCTTCCTCGAGAGCCGTGAGTTCTAGCGTCTTGGGCTGGACCAACCTCTGCGATTGCACAACCGTAGTTGCTTGGAGCCGCTCGAAATTGTATTTTTCGTCCGTTGCGTGCTGATCGATGATAAAAAGCTCATCATCTCTATCCCCTTTTTCTTCGGCATCACCAGTGTTTGATTTCCCTGGACGAACCGCCAAGATAAACCCAAGATTAAACTGCCCTATGATCCTCATCCTTCCGAAGTCGGCTTTCGATATTGTTAGAGACAGCTTTTCCTCGGCGTCCTCGGCATCGAGCCTTTCTGCAGCGGGTTTAGACGTGGTTGTTGATGCGATATCGTTTAGCTGTTCCCGATACATTTCCACATCCTTTCGTAATTGCTCTTCATCAGTTTGCAACGTCTGTAGCAAGGAGATGGTCGAGTCTTTCTTCTTGCTGCCTTTTATAAGGCTCTGCGTGCGTTTTTGAGCTTCTTCAGAGCTAGTTGTAGCATCCTGTGTAGAATCGCGTGCATCCTCCAATTTGACTTCTTGTAAATCTTCGGCCCGACTATCTAGGTGGTCGCCAGTTACTGATGATGCTGAAGAAGAGAGCTCGTCATCTTGTGGCCGACCGTCTACAATGTCAGGCTCTGGTGAAGGACTGTTAGAGTCATGGTTTGGTCCTGTAATACTTTCTGCATCTGGCATACTCTGGCTGAGGTCCTCATTTTGATCGCTTTCTCCGTCATTATCGTCTTTCACGAATAGCTGCTCGCTCGAGGCATCAGAATCATCAGACTCATCCGCTGTCTCTGCAGTAATCCCAACATGCGATGATTTGGTTTGTCCCGACTGAGAAGCCGCAAACATTTGTGTTAGACGTCCGTTGAATGAGGGGATCAATGCCGCCTTTTTAGCGGCCCGCTGTCTCGCTGAAGACCTGTGGGTACCGTCGTCACCCAGCCGTTGCCTTTTCGAAGGAGAACCAATGATACTAGTAACTGTATGGTCACCTACCGTGATCGTAGCAACCTCGGGCGTGGAACGCTTCCAACCTGCAGATGAGCTAGTTCTACTGGACTTAACATCCGACACGCGAGATGAAGTAGACACAGCTGGTATAGGAGGTTCAATGACCTCTTGGTCACTTGATGTTGGGCCACTACTCTGTTTACTTGTCTTAGACTTGCTCAATTCAGCTAGACGTGCACGGAAATCGACTTCCTCGCTAGGTGTCTCTGCTGGGGGCACGGAGGGCGATGGTGCGGTCTGGGGACTGCTCTGTGCATTATTCTCCTTATCGTCAACATAACTTTTCGCAAATTTAGAAAAGATATGTCCCTTCAATTGAGAGGTTTCTTGGCTACGATCTTCCGAGGCACTAGCTGTCGGACTATCAGAACGTAGTCCTGATTTTCGCTCAACCCATCGACTAATTGTATTAGGACCTTGGTCGTCACAGGTGAGTGATTTATTTGAGGCTAAGGTAGCTAGCAGTGATTCACTCGCAGAACCAAGATCCTCGGGTTCGTTCTGATTCTCTGCGTCGTCCAGATCCACAGAGGTCGAATTCCGTTGAGGTTTGTCATTGATGGATATGGAACGTTTTGATACAGTATCGGAAAAGGGAGTATTTTGTCGAGAGAGAGACGGATTTTTGAAAGGGGTCTGCTTTGCGCCTAGCAACTGTGCTGTGGGCAGGGCGTAGTCCTGAGATTCAAACAGGGCAATGAGAGATTCTCTAAGATTGTCTAACATTCGAGTCTGTTCGTGTAAGAGAATAGTTCGCTTATCAGGACTGACATTCACGTCGTAGAGATGGGTGTCTAGCTGAATATCGGCAAAGATGAAGGGAGATTGAGAGGCATTGTAGGATTTATACACCTCATTGAATACCTTGGCAAACTGAGGCAAGCCACAAGGACGGCCATTGACGAAGAACATCTGTCTATCGGGGGTCTGACGCCCTTCACCGTGGGCCGGGCGAGATACATGTCCTATGACACGGATCTCGTGAACGTCATTGCCGCTCTGCGCACTCCATTTTTGACCCGGGGCGCTGGTGGGTTCTAACTCGAGTTTTAGGTCTAAGGGAATGAGAACGGCTAGAGTTTTGGCCCCGAAAACGTTGACGATATTCTCCCGAGTAGTCTGATTTCCCTTGGTTGAAAATAAGATAATCCGTTTACCTTTGTTTGGCTGTTGCGATACAGAAAACTTGAGCCCTGTCTGAATGCAGGCATATTGGTTAAGAAGACTGATGACCTTATTCCACTCTCGTTTGATATTTCGTTCCAGTTCACGACGACGGACCGGTAAATTGCGAAAGAGTCCCTCGACGGCTACCGTAGTGCCTTTCTGAGCGGCAACAATGCTGGTGCCAAGAAGTTTCCCAGAAGTCTCAAATTCCAATCTCGTTCCCTTCGGCGCATTCTCTGCCAGACACGTTGTCACGGTGAAATTGGACAAGGCGCAAAGAGAAGATAAGGCTTCTCCTCGGAAACCAAATGTTTGAAGAGAGCCAAGGTCTGCATAGCTGGATAGTTTAGAAGTGTAATGTTTCAATGCCAGCGTATCATAGTTGGGCTCAGATATGCCCGAGCCATTGTCCTGGACCTCGATAGAATCTAATCCTTGATTCTTGAAGCGGACCTCTTCGAGCGGGTATATAAGTCAGTAATCGATCGGCGAGCCAGAGACGAAGAGATAGACGGGAGATACAAACCAATGTTTGTGGCGCCGGCATCTAAACTGTTCTCGACTAGTTCTTTTACGACGGAACATAGGTCAACGATGACCTGGCCAGATTGGATTTGGTGGACCTTGGATAAGACTTAGCACCTTATACGATATCGCTGAAGGAATTAAGTGAGAGGTACTTACAGACCGGGCCTCGATCGGTTTAATGGTGGCCATCTGTAAAGGAAATATAAGATATCATTTGTCTCGTGTGAATTTATGCGTTATAAGAAGCCTGGTCGTGTATAGATGATAGTCTCGCCATTTTACATATTCATCGTCTTATGCTTTGTTCCCGATAAAAAATGAGATGTGTACGTTGTAGTGAGTTCTCAAGATTGCAGCCGCTCTTCAGCCTCGTCGCGTCGAAGGTAAGAATTAAATTGATGGAAAACGCGTCAAGCTCCGGCGCAGTTAGGTAAAGTGTCTCCACTATTATTACGTTATATCTGACTGGTACGTTGTATAGTAGATGTACCTAGTTACATGTATAGACTACGTATCTGCATCATTGATGCGAAATCAATAAAGCTATAACGGCCACATGCATGACTTGCAATTTTGGTGCCTACTGTGTAAGGAAATGAATATGTAGATATTAGGTATGCATAGGCTTATGTGAATCATTTCCAATTGCCTAAGGTTCAGAACATCCATATTATCTAAGTATCTGTTATTAGAATATTAAAATAAAAAATAAAAGATTCAATTTAATTAGTATCGGTGTAAATTCCTCCAATCGTTAACTCGCGCCATCTTTCCGTCGATATCTTCACCTATAATTTATAAATTCCCGGAGCCGAGCATGAACTAATCCTTCCCCCCAAAAGCTTGGCAAAACGCTAGATAGCCAGGATTACCAAAAACTAAGAACGATGTCGACTACACGGAATGCTCGGAATAGGTGAATGCTCGGAAGACATTACCTTCTTCATACCCTTGCCGCCGTTGAACCTGTTTCCTATCTTCTCCAACAGGGAAGCATGGCTTGTATGACGTCTACATCTTGAGGCCCTTTTCTAGACCTAGTAGTATGAAGAAGTATACGATGAGATAGAAATCAGAAATTTCCTTATACTTACCCACTTACAAGAACCAAAGCCCTTTATAGTATATGATTGAGGCAGTGCTTTTTGTCTTCACGTTTCCTATAATTACCTAATAACCTACCTTCTAGGTAAATAATAAATTAATCTATAAATTTGTTGTATAAGCGAAATTCTCGTTTTGTGCGGCGTCTAAATGCTTGTAGTCTACTCAACACGAGCTCCGCCGTTGCATTTTTGCCGCACGCAACCAATATTATGGCCGTTAAGACGACCACGAGATCCGAATCAAGCCAGCCAACAAACATGCACTCAAGGACACCAAAAACAAGCCCAAGCCCAATTTCCCTTTTCAGTGCGGTCCTGGCTAGCATCAAGTCAATCAAGTAAATCAACTCGTTGATAGGATCATGCGATGGCCGAGGCTTTAGACGTACACTACATCGTATGTAACACGTGTAATTCCTTCGACTATGACCCCGTCACCTGTAAAACACGACGTGAGACAAGCCGGATGGGCCAAGTCTTGCCGATCGCCAAGTGTTATCGTATACGTATATGCCTTATGCATATAATAAATATAATAACCTACCTGTTACATGCCTCATAACCTATTACGTCCCATCTAACTCTTCTTCGTCTCTCTCCTATAGTTTGTAACCTTTTCTAAGCACGCTGATCAAGATGAATGTAGTATCCGGCATAACACATCCTACTTCTTAGATGGTAGAAATTACGTGTCACGGCAAAACCCTAGAATGAAGATGAAGAGAAGAGAAGAGTAGGAGGTAGGTAAGATAATAATAGGGATACGGATTAAAGCCTGAAAGATGATATCTTTTAATAACCCGTATCTAATGTTCAACTGTTTAATGTTACTGTACTAAGTCTATGCCCGTTTACTGCATGCAGCTAGGTAATCCGTACATACTACCTGGTACATACATGTAATATGTACATGTAGGTAGGTATGTGATCTACCTCTCTTTAAGTCTTGAAAGCTTGTATTAGGTAGGGATTATATTTAGGTGCATACGTAGTACCATATGCATCTGTCATACAAGGGATGTATACATAGTACATGTACCTACTTAATGCCGCCATATCATTTATACCACAATAAGCTTAGCTACTGAATCTGGACATGGAGCTATTAAAGATTGCATCAATGTGGTTTATATATGTAACATTGTATGTAACTGCAATACTATACTATGTATAATACAGCCAATGTAAGCCATAATTCACGTCATGTTTGGTGACATTTGTTGGATAGAAAGGTGGATAGGACCACAATCTGGTCCGTGTCGACCCATTATACTCTAAGTCCGATAAGAACGTTACTAGGTATATCCTACATATGTAGTACATTGTTGTAGACAAGTAATGGGTACCTAGATAACTTCATATAGGGTATGTACATGAGGTATTGATCTACTATGTATAATCCTAAACTGAAGAGGCTCTGGGCTACAGGAGTTTAGCACCTTAGTTACCAGCCATAACCTTCCCTTGTTGAAGGCGCTAGTTGAATTTGAACGTATCCATTAACATTAAAAATACTTCCTTGAAGTACCTCTTATACTATATCAAGTATAGAGAGATACATGTTCTATGTTAATGAATACATGTGTCGTACCCACTCATACATACATGTATGTACATAAATAGCGACTGCATATACATGATTCTAGGTATGCACGTGGATTAGGTACATACTGTACATGTACATATACTTACTATGTAATCATTTAGTAGAAGCATTGCCAAATCGCATCCAAAATCTCGATCTTAACTCGAAAACGTCCCGCGCCTTCAATTCCCACCACTCATTCCCATCTTCTTCCTCCGAGCTATTCGGGATAAAACAAACATCTCTCACAAAACTACCTATTTTACCTAGGTGCACATCCTTTTCAATCTCATCCCGCCACCTAAACACCGGTGGTTTAGAGGTTCGACATTCGTTTTTTTTTTTCTTTTTTTTTTTCAAAGGGGAAAGATTAGAACAATAACAAAAGAAGAAGAGGAGGAAGAAGAGGAAGAAAATTAATATACGCAGGTGAAACTAAGTCGATCAAGGTACGAATTACACTAGTTCTCTCCTTAATGAGATCGACAGTTTTTTCCAGACCCTGCAGCTTAGCTGTAATTTTCGTCCTTGTGCAATTCAAGCTCGTGTCTTGATAGGAGCCGTCCATCCCACGACAGCGACAAGTCAAAATTCCAAACGCGAAAGAAAGCCCTTCGCAACGTTATAGCGTATGCAGAATATCGATTCCGATTCGACAAACTCGACGACAGAACTCTAAAAAGAACGAATCAATCGTCGCATTGTCAAGCTGTCATAGTATAAGAGGTCTCTTAGGAGAACCTCTTCTTCCTCATGCAGAGGCGCTCGTCTGAGTCGTCTGAAGACAGCGCCGATGTTCCTGTCAAGATCTCGCGCCCTCCCGGACAAACAAGGCTGAATGATACCTCTTCTGTCCGACATTCCAATGATATTCGCAAACCAGACCGCCTCCAGAATTCCGGCACAAGATCTACGTCTGCGAGAAGTCGAAGACCGAGCAGTAATATCAATTGGCGACTTTCTCATAGTCGCGATGGATCTACCGAAAAAGCAGCTTCCTCTACACCTTCGCATCTTCCCCCGGCAACCCTATCACCAGGATATCCTAGTACGGAGGGTGATAGAGCCTTGTTTTCGAGACGGAGGAGTCAGCATCCGCGGTCTTGGAGTCCCTGGGCTATATCGCCCTTAACGCTCCTCACAAGTGCCGCAGGCATTATACTACTATTCACCGTTCTGTATTCCTCTATTGCTCTACATTGTGATCCCAAAGGGTGTCGTATGTCATGGATGAGCCCCTCCTATGCTAGGTTCAACGATTTCGATACGGAGCATACCCGGTTCGCAACCAAGTATTCGTTGTATTTATATCGGGAGCAAGGATTCGACAATGGGCCCAAGGTATGGGAATGCTACCCTAAGGTAAAATTCACTTTCATACTTATGAAGCTGACTTTGTCTATAGATTAAAGGTATACCGGTGCTGTTTATACCGGGAAATGCTGGTAGTTATAAACAGGTCAGATCTATCGCATCCGAATCCGCTAGATATTTCCACGATTTCTTGCAGCATGATGCGGCCGCTCTGAACGCAGGCGCGAGGAGTCTAGATTTCTTCACCGTAGACTTCAACGAAGACTTTACCGCTTTTCATGGCCAGACGATGCTCGACCAGGCCGAGTATCTAAACGAGGCCATTAGATACATCCTCTCCCTTTATCTTGACCCAAAGATTTCGGAGCGAGATCCCAGTCTCCCGGATCCGTCGTCTGTCATTATACTAGGTCATTCCATGGGAGGCATCGTGGCGCGGACTATGTTCATCATGCCTAACTACCAGCCGGACTCGGTCAACACGATCATTACCATGTCCGCGCCGCACGCTCGACCGCCCGTGACGTTCGACCCGAAAATTGTCAGTATCTATAACGATATCAATAACTACTGGAGACATGCGTACTCGAAAAGATCGTCAGCCGAAAATGCTCTGGGTCAAGTCACTCTAGTATCTATTGCTGGCGGCGGCTTAGATACCGTCGTTCCGTCAGATTACGCCGGCTTAGAATCTATCGTGCCTGAGACGCACGGCTTTACCGTCTTTACATCTACGATACCCAACGTTTGGACGAGCATGGATCACCAGGCGATTACGTGGTGTGATCAATTTCGGAAGGTCATAGTCCGCGCCCTTTATGATGTAGTTGATAATCGTGGAAGATCGCAGACTAAGCCGCGGGTAGACAGGATGAGGTCCTTTAAAAGGCGCCTCCTGACTGGGTTAGAAGGTTACGTTGAGAAGAATCTGCCCGGGTTAGCTCCATCAACATTACTTACGCTCGAGGATCGTTCAACTACGGTCCTTGATTCGGATGATCGTTTTGTTCTTCGTGGCCTAGGTTCAAATAGGAAACCGAAGGCATATCTTTTTAGAATTCCGCCGAGGGAGTCTGCCGAGGCAAAGAGGTTTACCTTGCTTTCCGACAGCCAATTAGATCGGCCAGGTGAAGATGGGAAACTCGAGATTTTATTTTGCAGCTCCTTTCCGACGCAAGCCGGGCAGCCTAGCCTTCCATTCTCGATGAATATTGATCTCTCCGACAATAGTGCTGACTCGACTAAACTCGCTTGCAAGAATGCCGCGCCCGATGTTGTGTCCTTACCGGCCTCTTCTCGTTTCACGAAGGACCCTTTTTTCAAGGACAACGAGTGGCAAATTCCACCATTTTCGTATCTTGAGTATAATATCGAAGATATTTCGAGCTATGGTTTTGTGGCAGTTATCGACAAGACATCCGCTCCTACGGACGGGTGGTTGGTCGCCGAGTTTGGCGACAAGGCCGATGCTCATCTTACTCGACATATCAGTCTTAGGCGTCTGATGAGTTTCGGCCTGTCGCTTCATCTTCCCGCACACCGACCATTGGTAACCGAAGTAAAGCTCCCGTCTGTCCAGAGCAGTCTGTTGGCGTACAATCTAAGGATCGATAGTCAAAACTGCGAAGGGCGGGACCTGTTATTCACACCGCTTGTGCGGCAGTATATCTCCGAGCCTTACGAATCGAAATACTTTGTGAACGCTCATGAGGTAGAGATTAGTCTGCACGGCGTCTCGCCTTACGTCCCCCCACCCATTAAATCTAGGCAGTTTGACGACGGACTTAGTCTTCAATTTTGGACGGATCCAACCTGCGATTCAAACATATCGATTCATATAACGGTCGACTGCTTGGGTAGTCTCGGAAAGTTGTACATGCGATATCGCACGGTTTTTGCATCTTTTCCACTACTTGTGGTCGCATTGGTACTTCGAAAACAATTTCAGGTTTACGATAGCACAGGGGTGTTCATCCCCTTTTCCGAAAGCTTGGATGCTTGCCTCAGACGATCGTTGCCGATGCTTCTCTTGTCTATGACACTCTTATCGCTTTCAACGGGCCAATCTAGTTCGACCGGGCTACAGGGCCCCTGGTTCTGGCAGAATAGCACAACTGCTATCGATTTCGCACAGAATGACCTACTCGTTGGCACCTCGGATCCATTCTTCTGGTTTCTTATCCCGATGATCGGGGTGATCTGTGTTGGTGCTTGTATGGCTCTTCATTACGTGGCGCTGTTCCTTACCTGGTTTCTCAGTATCATCTATAGCTGGGTTTCTGTCCGACCAATCGTTCAACAGCACGATAAAAAGCGAGCCCCGTCACCAGCGTTTACGCCTTCGTCGCCGCGGAGACGGCTCATAACTGCCGGGGTTCTCCTTTTCCTCGTTTCGACATTTATCCCGTACCAGTTTGCATATGTGGTCGCGTGTCTGGTCCAGTTGATTACTGCCGTCCGAGCTCACCGATCTAGACGCGAAGCCCCATCGCCGACAAGTGTTAACTTCAGCAACTATGTCCATTCTATCCTCCTATTGATGTTATGGATTCTACCTATCAACCTACCAACTCTAGTCGTCTGGGCACGAAACCTAGCTGTACGCTGGTTTACGGCCTTCTCTTCCCATCATAATGTATTGTCGATCCTGCCGTTCATTCTTCTAATCGAAACCCTCACGGCCGGCAAGATGATACCACCTGTATCAAGTCGACTACGACACTTGACAAACATCATTTTCTTTGGCATAGCAATCTATGCTGCCGTCTATGGTGTGTCACATGCCTATATGCTCCACTACCTGGTAAACTTGGTTGCGGCATGGCTCGTCGCAATCCATTCAACATCCGACTCCTGGACTCTTTCCGGAATCAGTTCTCTGTTTGAAGACGAGCCAGCTGAAAATCATAAGCAGGGCAAAAATCCTTGACCGAGATCTCGATTCAACTTTGCTCGCTCCACGGTTAAGGACAAATCCTAATAATTCTCGGTAGATTTGGGTATAGGTCGATCTTGCAACTCGCTTATACATATCATGTCACCTGGTATGAGCACAAGCCACGATCCCTTGTGTATACCCTTAATCCATCCCATAGAGTGCCTGGGAAGTTAGACGTCTTCTACTAGAGCCTCCTGAGCACTGTCTCGTCCTTACAGCACAATACGTCAGTCTACACCTTGTTTGCAAGAACTTCTTCTCTTCTATTTTTTTTCTTTTCTCTGGACATTTCTCGCCGGTTCTATGGCTTTGCATCTGCATACAGGTCTGGAGTTTGGCTTCAATATTTGCACGGCTAGTCACAAACGTTGGGTGCTCCCCATGTTTTGGTCTCAAGTAGTCCAATACTTGTATCGATCGCACTGTGGGTTTAGGTTACTGTTTTACGCGGATTCAAGGGACGGAATAAATATACGAACACTTTTCGTGAGCTCACAACTCAGTCAAGCTACCTGGGTAGCGGAGACCCAATGATCGGCCCTCTTTTTCCTCATACCAAATACTAAGAGACGGTCTATCGGAATTCCCTTTACAGAGTCAACGGAACGGAAGGGCTGGGCTATAGACATGGTTTCGGGGATCAACTATTCCCATACAATCAACTTACTAATCGCGTCTGGTTGAACGTGATATACTTAATTATAATCAGAATATGGAGAAGGGCGAGAGGTAAAGGGTTGCGCCGAGGAAAATCGCCGACAGTTAGCGAACCCGATGGTTCAGTCGGGAGACCCAGGAAAGATAAAGGAATGTAATGCAGACGCGGACCCCCTTCCCGTGCTGGAAGAGGGAGGTAGGGGACAGGAACGAGGTTCCGCTTGACTGGCTACAGACGACTGACTGGATGACTTGGCTCACTCGCTGGATATAGATAGTAGGTGTGCGGAAGGGGCATTTCTTGGCCTGACTTCAAGCACGGGAGCTGGGATAGCAAGGTAGCATAGCCTCGGTCTCAATTGCAAGAGAGAGAGAGAAAGAGTCTGTGTGTGTGTGACAAAAGAAACAATTCAACGTTCAAGGACAAAATATACCTGCTACCGACCTATCCCGAGTTTTCTTATCCTGCTTGTTCCACGTACATCTATCTATCTATCTTACTTACCATACCTCCTAGATGAAAGCAGGTAAGTATATCCGACTCTCGAACTCAGATGTGATAAAGCACCACATACCTAAGTTATAAACGCCACTCGGCATTTTATATATAACATATACATAGTTGTCAGTGACAATATGTATGTGCGGTTTACTTGAGATACTACCCAGGTAAACATTACGCTCTCGCGTCCTCGTCTCCCTTTTTTTTCTTCTTTTTATATCATGGAAGCGAGTATATTAAAATTTTAATTTATTTATTTACCTCTTATACATACTAAGTACCACGTCATACCAAGTAAAGCAACTACCTACATGTACCTACCTAACCTACATCCTCTTCTTCTTAGGGGAGCACACGAGACCCGAAGCATTTCATGTAGGTATGTACCTAGGTGTCTTTCAAGTTACCTAGTAATTCTAGAAAATTTAAAAGGCAACATTGAAGGTGCTGCCTAATTGAACTATACAAGGTACCTGATAGGGGTACATAAGGTAAGGGGACTACATGCACGTATAAGAGGTATTCTGTATAAAGAACGCGAGAGAGACAAAAGATACGGTACTAGGTAGGTAGGTAGGTAGGTAGGTAAGTAAGTAGGTAGGGTAGGTAGTTACCTACCGATAGCCAGCGAAGAGATACGTCGTAGAGGATAAAAGAGAAGTACTTAAAGGAAGTAAAGGGGTAATAAGGAAAATAGGGAATAAGAAAAGGAGAAATCGGACAATAAAAAGCATACGTGCCTTGTCAAACACCAGGTTATTTCATTCCCATCTCGACGTCTATTAATCTATCTATCTACCTACCTAGGTACCTATCCATGTTCAGAACCAGCCCAAGTCATGTATTCCATCACAAACTTATAAAGTACGTACGTATGTATGCATGTAGTATAAGTAACACGATCAATGTTCTTATACAGGTACTCTCTCTATATCTCAGCCCCTCCTCTAAGTTCGCGGCTAACATTAGATATGTAAGCCGGTCCCAAGTTTGACAATAATAAAAATATATAATCTCCTCCTTTTCTATATGTTATTGATGTAGTGTTACGTACTAGTAATCTATACACGTTATGTAGATATGTATCATCTAGGAGGTTTATCATGTAGAAATACTTGATCAGCCCAAAAAGAAAAACAAAACGCCATAGATGTACCTTAGGGAGGGACAGAGTTCGGCTTGTGTCCGCGCCCGGCAAATTCAAAATATTAGATAGAAACGCCACGAAGTGCTTTTCCTCCTCTTCTCCCCCTCATACTCCCCTTACCCCGTAGACCTATGCAGAATATCAAATGCAAACGTAAACGATACAGCAGCTGGAGACGGTGTGCTTTCTACTCCCTGGCGCGGCTCTTCCCGGCAGATTCGGCGAGTCTAGACCTGTGCTGGTGCCATATGACCCAGAGTGTAACAACGAGGCCGAGACCGCAAGCACCGAGCGTGACGAGATAAGCGGCCCAATAGCACTCGAGGCCGTCCGTGCAGGAGCTGACGCCGTCGGCATCTTTAATGGAGTGGGCGTCGAAGACGGCACCATAGAATAGGTTGAATATGTTACTGGAGATGACGGGCGACAGGGTCATGAAGCCCCAATTCTGGCTCAAGCCGTGGATGCCGAAGGACTCGGCTACGATAGAAGGGTACACCCCGAACAGGAAGCCATATCCAAGCCCACTAAATCCGGATACAAAGCCAAGTAGGTGTGGATTCAATATGTTGAGCGCACAGACTTGAGCCAACGAGAAGATGCCTGAGGCGATTACTAGACACCACACGCGACTGGCGTGCACTACCTTGACGAGAAAGTCGGAGCCGACGCCGCTTAACAACCGCCCCGAAAAGCTACCGATGGAGAGGATCGATACGTGCAGCTGCTGGCGGAGGACAAGCGTCTTATCATCGATGGAGTCGTCGTAGTGCTTCCAAAGCGCCGTTACGTCGTTCCCGATATTGCTAACACAAATTAGTGCCTGCGTATCTTAAGTGCGAAATGCGACGACGCGATTAAGCCGAGGCAGTACTCACTTGATGGTCATGAGACCGATACCCGAGAGTATGCCCATGATTGTAAATAGTTGCCAGAATTCGATATTCTTTAAGAGATTGACGCCGCGGATATCTACACGGTGAGAACGATCCATATCAACACTACTCTGCACTAATACTTCACCTGGAAGGGAGGAGGATAATGTAGCCTGGGATAGAAGCGAAGACGTCTCATCGGCACCGGCCTCGTTGCCTGAAGTAGCTTCTTCGGTATCAACAGCTCCGCTGTCTTCCTTGGGGTCTGAGGACTCGTGGATGCTAGTCTCCCCCTCCCCTTGTTCTGAGGCATCTTGGGTCATTTTTTGTGTGGTGTTGGTGTGGGAAGTATTGCGCAACTCACCAGGTTCTAGCGAATCTCCGCGACGAGAGTGGACTTTAGACTCTTCAGACGTAGTACGATGCAGCTCTTGAGAGTCTGCCATACCTAGCTCGGCATTGGGTACGGTATGATACGGTGAATGAGGAGGGAGCACGCGCAAGAAGAAAAAGCCGACGAAAGTCAAGCTGAAAGTACCATAGGCTAACAGCATCAGGAACTTGCTTGGACTACCGGGGAAGAAGATGGAGCCAATGAGAGAGAAGAAAAAGGCGCTTAGGCCGAAAGCGGCGAGAGGAAAGGCGGTCGCAGTGCCGCGATGATGCGGCCAGTTTAGAGCCGACGTCTTCACGGCGGCGGCGAATGCCATACAACCACCAAGGCCGGTCAAGTACGAGACGAAGCACATCCAAGGAACGGATCCGTGGCCGGCATCATATGCTTGATGTAACGGATAGTAGCCGAGACCGAGCAAGATAGATCCCACGATAACAGACGGCCTCGGTCCTTTACTGTCGACGAACAGTCCTACGGGGACACCCATAGAATACATGCCCAAATTTCCCGCAAGTCCGATCAAGTTGCTCTCGGTCGCAGACAAGAGCAGCTTGTCGGCGAATTGAGGCGCCCATGCCGAGTAGACATACTGTCGCGTGGTGTCAGATATAGGTGGTAGTTGACGAGATTCCGATGGGACAATGGAGGATCCTTACATTAGTTCCACAGGCTAGAGAGATGATGGTGGCAGCGACGCTCGATACGATGCGAGCATTATACACGCTATCCGCTAGAGTCATGTTGAGAGTCGAGAAGTAGGTGAGTTATGGGCTAGATGCGATCATTTCACCCCTTCTTTGAATTATTGGGTTTAATAGAGCATAAATAGCAAAGAAGATGAATGATTAAATGGTTAACGTATAGATACAATATCTAAAAAATAATAATAATAAAGAAATTATAGTAGATGTTGATGGAGATGACACGGAGAGAGATCGGAGTTTAGAAGATGCGATACAAGGAAAAGAAGAAGTAAGACGGTTTGATGACGATGTAAAATAGACGAGGAAATAGGTGAGGAAATAGACGAGGAAATAGACGAGGAAATAGACGAGTTAATAGTAGAGATTGTGTCGCGTGTGCCCCTAATGCGCTGTACTTTCCATGCCGAAGGTAACAATAAGGCGACGAATTGAATACGGAAAAGTAATCGGGTGTTTTCCTTTTTATTGCTAGCGAGGAACTAGGTAATCTTGACAATCGATTGATAGGATGGTTGACGAGGGAAAAGAAGAAGAAGAAGAAGAAAAAGAAAAAAAGGAAGTCGTTGTGTAATGGAGGGTTGATGTTGAATAAGTTCAAATGTTGGTTTTTGATCCGTTTATTTCGATGAACTGTCGCAATACATTATGTACTTATTACATACATAGCATAGTAGTACATAGTACTGCATAACGCCTCTTATCTTTCTTATCTAATTAGCATCTGGCATTCAGCCCCCCCCACTGCCGCTTTCGAGCTATATAAACGGGTCCACTATTCCCTTCTCGGCCTTAGCGTATCCCGGCAGTATCGGCATCCATGATACACAGGTATCCGCCCACAGCACACTACATATGTAGGTACCACCAGGTGCAGTTAAAGGCCGATTTTGTTCCGACATGGAGGTCTCAATGGGTCCTTTATATAGAACCTGGGAAGTGCCTATCTGATATCTTGGATTAGTAAAACACCAACACTTCCCTAATTAGTTACTCTAAGTTAAGGAGTGTATTCCTCTTACTCGTTCTAATAATAAAACTAACATCTGCCTGATGATATCATGATTCTTTGTAAACATGTGTAAATACTTTTTCATCTATTATTCAAGTCAATGATTTGCATGTTTACTTATACATTATAGATAAATGATGGTCTTACTCCTGAGTTGTCCGCAAATAATACCCCTAACGCTTCTGTCGCGAATCTTCAAATTGTTATAGTGACTCGTCGATATAGCACCCTTTGATCGAAAATCTTTGAGTCTCATGATATATTATATCATATTGCATTGCACATGTTCCATGTCATTCAAAATATTTATTAACGCATATTGCTAACTTAAGTAAGGCTGAAGGGATTCATATTATTGTATGCACATAGCACTATTACTTTAGCTATTTTCATACCGCATCGCATCCATCACAAGAAGAGAATCCATGATGCGGACAGGATCAGAAATTTCACTAAGTATATAGCAAATGCCATAGATAGAAACCATAGTCACAATGTTCTAAGACCAATACGTGACTTCGGCCTGCCCAGCCCCGTACACGGTAATTTGAACTCCGAAATCCATTTTGGTAAGCTGAAGTGACGAATGATAACCACAAAGCATAAGCGTCGACGAGTCGTTGTTTCGTTTAGACTACAGAAGAGTGCAATCCCACGGCTCGGGTCGTAACCTATTCTTCGACCATGTTCCGTACCTGATAGATATACTCGGCGTAACGCTGTACTTTGTGCGGTTTGTAGTTTCTGACATATAAGTCTCTGTAGTAGATAAAGGGCAGGTCTCCTTGATCTTGTGAGTTGCCTGTCCGTCGGGTTTCCCTTATTTCTCGGTGTAAGCAGAGATTCAGTCCGCGGAGTCTTCTGACACATTCTCCATCATGTCTATCTCGATCAGCTCTATCTTGATATTAACTAGCGCCTTTGTCGCCGGTGTACTTGGGCATGGTTATGTCAGGGGATATGTGGCGGACGGAGTGCAGGAGCAGGGCTTCCTGCTAGATTACTACTACGACAAAAAGAATGGCAATCCGGTTCCTCCTATCGCTGCCTGGTACGCAGAGAATCTCGACATCGGGTTCGTAGCCCCTGACAGCTACCAAACATCCGACATAAACTGCCACAAGAACTCTGCGCCCGGTGAGCTGACGACCACAGTGAGCGCCGGCGGTACCGTGGTATTCCAGTGGGCAACGGGATCGGGAGTAGCGTGGCCGCATCCCTACGGCCCCATCATCAACTATATCGCGCCATGTAACGGCGACTGTAGTAAGGCCGATAAGACGAAGCTCGAGTGGGTCAAGATCCAGGCCGACGGCATCGACATAGACACGCAGGAGTGGGCGAGCGGAAAGTTAGCAGCGAATAATAACACGTGGACCACGACGATTCCCAAGTCTATCGCGCCCGGAGACTACGTTCTGCGCCACGAGATCATCGCACTGCACGGTGGGCAGTCGCTCAACGGCGCGCAGAACTACCCGCAGTGCTTCAACATCAAGATCACGGGTTCCGGTACGGCGAAACCAAGCGGGACTCTAGGGACTGCGCTGTATAAGAATACGGACCCTGGTATCCTCTTCAGCCCGTATGCGACGATCACGGATTATCCGATGCCCGGGCCAGAACTATTTTCCGGTTAGAAGACGATGTATATGTCTTATATGCGAGGATGCAGACGAGCCTGAGAAAGTAAAGGTCATGATTGAAATCTGGGATACTATTTCCGAGATTAATTTGTGTGTTGTGTTGAAAGAAAAAGATGAGTTCAGTATAAAATTAAAATAAAAATATATAAAAAATAGTCGAGTAAGAGAAAGGTTATCTATTGTTATACTTAGGATATGCATATAGGTACTTCGTAGTACATATACGTAATGTTGTGTTAAACAGTGGACATATGTATAATGGTCCGTGCATTTCCCCGTCGCGCCACCTTTAAACCTTAACGGCAATGCCTCAAAACGCCATCGTCACTTTTCCTCAACATTCCTTCATTTCTTCATCTTCTTTTTTTTACATATTTCATAAAAGGGTACCTACACTATTTACCTTAACCTTCCCTACTTCAGATACCAAGTCAGATAAGCAAAAGGAATAGAAATCACCCAAACATCGTAATCATCCACCCAGGATGGGGGCTCTCCTGTCTATTCCCATGTTGGCGCTGCCCAGCGCTGGCACGGTATGTTTAAACAACCTCGTCACTTTTTATTAAACATGTCGTCGACTAACGCTAGGATAGCTGATATCTTTCGCTGCCAGTTGCTGTGGCGCTGCTACATGCTCTATGGTCTGTAGCGCCTGCGGGAAGTGCGGCAACAGGTAAGATGTCATTAACACCTACATAATCCCGTGCTGGTCACTGTCGCATGTCACGAACTAACATTTATATGATTCCAAGTGTCGCTACTCGTATCGCCTACGCCCTTCTCCTTCTCGTTAACTCGATCCTCTCCTGGATTATGCTCACCCCTTGGGCTATCGAAAAGCTGCAACACCTCATGTTGGATTATGTTAAGATCAACTGTCCCAACGGTCAGTGTTATGGCTGGTTAGCCGTCCACAGGATCAACTTCGCCCTCGGACTTTTCCATCTGATCTTCGCCGGTCTCCTTTTCGGTGTCGCCTCCTCTAAAAATCCCCGAGCTGCCATTCAAAATGGTTTCTGGGGTCCTAAGATCATCGCCTGGCTCGCTTTCGTTGTTTTATCGTTTCTCATACCCGATGCCTTCTTCCAGGTATGGGGCAATTATGTCGCTTTCATCGGCGCTATGCTCTTCCTTATCTTGGGTCTCATCCTCCTTGTCGACCTTGCTCATAACTGGGCCGAATACTGCCTGGAGCAGATCGAAAATACCGATTCGAAGATCTGGAGGGGCGTCCTTGTTGGTTCGACTCTGGGCATGTACATTGCTTCGCTGGCCATGACCATCGTCCAGTACATTTTCTTTGCTCGTAGCGGTTGTTCCATGAACCAGGCTGCTATCACTATAAATCTCATATTTTGGATTATTATTTCTTTTGTTTCCGTACACCCCACGGTTCAGGAGTACAACCCCAAGGCTGGACTGGCGCAGGCCGCCATGGTTGCCGTTTACTGCACATATCTCACCATGTCTGCCGTCTCGATGGAACCAGATGACAAGCAGTGCAATCCTCTTGTTCGCGCCCAGGGCACACGGACTACCTCTGTGGTCATCGGTGCGATCGTTACGATGCTTACGGTGGCTTATACTACTACGCGGGCAGCGACTCAGAGTCTAGGATTGGGCAACAACAGAGGCGGTATCAAGCTCGCCGATGAAGACGAACATGATCTCGTGACCCAGCAACCGGGACGTCGCGAGATGCGAGCTGAGGTCTTACGCCGCGCCGTTGAAGAGGGTAGTTTACCAGCCGACGCCCTCCTGTCCGACGATGACGACGACGATGACAGCAGTAAGACGCCTCACGACGACGAGCGCAGCAGCACGCAGTACAACTACTCCGTCTTCCACATCATTTTCTTCCTGGCCACCTGCTGGGTGGGGACTCTGCTCACGGGCACCGTGCAGGGCTTGGACGATCTGCCGACCGACAGTAGCTTCGCGACTGTCGGAAGGACGTACTGGGCTAGCTGGGTTAAGATTGTGAGCGCTTGGATCTGCTACAGCATGTACCTCTGGACCCTCGTGGCGCCCATCGTTCTACCGGATCGGTTTGATTTTTCTTAAGCGGTCGAAGTTGCATATATAGTCAAACGAGGCGTTGGGTCTTGTCATTTGCGTACTAGGCTAGAGTATTAAATAATTTGCCTATTTCGAATAAAATACTCCTAACAAGATTTTATACTTAATTGCGTAAAGCGTGTTATTGGCTACTATTGGCTATTATTGGTATCTACTGTGCTAAGTTGGCTTGAACGCTGATCACGTGAGCCCTGTTTGACTACCTTCGTTCTAATTGTGGGGACTCCCCCTGAATATGTGAATGGTATTGAGGTTATAGTACAACGTATAATGGTTGTATTCGTTGATATTTGAGCGTCTTCAAAACAACGGTGGTAGGATTAGTTAGGATATATTAGGTATGTCCGATGATTCCAGTTATGGAACAGGGAAGCAGATTATAAGAGAAGACTATGTCTAACATTGTCAGCTACCTACCTATCTACAAGACGTATAGGTACGCGAATGATAGTTTTGGTTTTATATAATATGTGTATTAGTAGATACTTTGTATAATCTTACATTTGTCGAGATGCTTGAGGTTATTTGCGAACGCTGGTATTGGAAAGGGGTACTTGGTAATTTTAACTTAGACATAGCAATTAATTAAGGTATGATATGTTAAGTTATCTGATGAAATGTTAGCTACGGTATTCACTTGATAAGCATGTGATTTGATGTGTTCGTGTACCTAATGCTGAATATTTATTGCAAGCTGTGTGGTGTACCTATGGTTGGATGTACAGCTAATAAGAGGAATCTCGTCCAGCAAAAGCAGACAGCTCTACTCGCTCAACGGAGACAACTCGGAAGTAGTAAGGGCATATGATCACCATACTGTAAAAAGATGCGAGAGTAAACATCTTGAATATAAGTACATGCTAGTTTGTAATTAAATTGGTGTATTTTGGTTTTGGTGGTGGTAAATATGAGGGTTAAGATGGTGTCATTTATCATGGTCAGGTACTAAAAAGTAAGAGCCTAAGTCGAGCACAACGACCACAACGACGATGGTGAGAATGTACCATAGAGTACCTAGGTAGACGAGCAAGTACGTATGCCTGAGCCATATGCTATCACTATTAAGCTTAGGGTGAGGTCCGCTATAGAAGGGTAGGGGTACGTACCTATGTGCGTACCAATACAACCGACCTACCATTCACACCACCGTCAAGACACCAACCCAGCAAAGGGCAACCACTGTACAAGAGCGGACGTACCTTTCTCGAGAAGTCTGCCGGCGCCATTTTGCCGAAGTACTCCCACCCAAAGTAAGGCATATATACCAGAATTAACATCCACCTCTAAGCCGACCCCGTAAAAAGGACGTATCCCTGGGTGACTAGAGGCCAGAGAAAACCCCACGAGTAGCTCAGTTAGC
Source organism: Hypoxylon lienhwacheense (assembly GCA_902806505.1). Lineage (NCBI taxonomy): Eukaryota > Fungi > Ascomycota > Sordariomycetes > Xylariales > Hypoxylaceae > Hypoxylon > Hypoxylon lienhwacheense. The sequence goes on along the minus strand of CADCWW010000001.1, from coordinate 3,359,134 downwards.
TGGACCGGTAGGGCGCACCGTGACTTGACAGTTTCGGGCTACCACGAGGGTTTTTCGTAGGTTGTGGGTTCAATCCCACTTCCGAGCTTTTTTTGCCTTTTTTTTTTTTCCCCATATTCTCTTGTCTCTTCACATGCCACTCGAGATCTCACTCACTGTCTTCTCGTTCGGCTCGGTTCCTTTTCGTTCCTTTCCATGCCTCTATTTTCATATCTACTCGTACCTCATATTTTTGCGTCTTGTTGTATTTTCTTCAATTAAATGAAGCTATACATTTTTTTGTTTACATCGTGACTTTTCTATTTACTTTCTAAAAAAAAAAAACCTCTTCCCCCAACACACCTCTCCTCTCACCTTTTCTTCATTTGTGTTTTTATGTGTCAATATATTTATTCCCATTTTCAGATTAAATTACTGATGCTTAAATATGTTACTCGTATATATCTAAATCCTTCTTATATATTTCGTCTTCTACCTTCCATCTTTCCTTCGCAAGTATATCCCAGTGCATACCAAACGAGATAATCACGAGATATCAACCGGTTCATCACTAAAATATACTCAGGAACAAAGACAGGAAGCTATTTCCCCAAACTTGGCTGATACTTCCTACCTCAAGCACAAAATCCACTGTCACATCCCTGGCGCGCTGGAAAAGGAGTAAACCCACGCCCTTCCACCAGCACTCGAGAACAACCCTCCGACAAAAGCGCAAGCATAATTGATCTAATTTGATAGGCTACGACCTACAAACTTACCACCAGTCTATAGCGGACCGTTCTAGCATGCTAACCTATGGTACGGTAGGTAGTGCTCGAGAGCCTCATCAAGCCTACATATACCTACCTCCCTGTCATACCCACGCGTTCACCGCAGAAACAAGGTATTATGCCTCGATGCGGTCATGGTGATAGCAAGACTATGCCCAACCTACGTATACGCATAAGTTATTAAGCGGTCAAGATCTATACATACATACATACACATATACATATATATTAAGTACATATGCACGACATACGCCTCGCCCAAGCCCGTATCTGACCGCCGAACAGAACTGTACCCATAACCCAAGCCGCACAACATCGAAGCAGCGGTTCCAAAGCGCGAGAGAAACAGATGTGAGAGATGGGGAAACAGGCAAACAGCATCGTATATATACCTACCTCTCTCTTTCTCTCCAGCAACACAAAGACAACTCAACCCTCCTCCTCCATCTCTCCCAAGAGAAAAGGGGGCGGGGGGGAATTATGACCTATCAATCTTCGCAAGCAAGAAGCAAGCAGGTATTCCATAGAAAGCATAGGTAACAAAAAAGATAGATACTCATATATGAACGCTCATATATGAATACACATATATGAACACACATACACGCATACACTACACTACACTACCCCCCTAATCCATCAACCCTGCCTACCCCCCCTTCCCCCCTTGCCGTACCCAGCACCCCATGCATCCCTACCTACCTGGCTACCTAAAAAGGAATCGACGCAAAGCCAAAAGACGACAGACAGACACGCAAGGACGCGGACATCAGATCATTAAGGTTTTCCGCGGAAGGCAAGGGACAGCGAGCCGAGCGAGAGGCTGATCGCGCGGGAAGGCGCACGCCCGCGGGGGAGGGAGAGGGGAGAGGGGAGGGGAAGGGGGGGGAAAGGGGTAGATTATGGAAACGGAACGGCGGAAAGGAAAGAAGGAAAGATGGAAGGAAGGAAGGGGAGGAGGAGATGGAACAAACCCTTTCGCAGCGTCGAGGAGGGCGGGGGATCTGGTTTTGGCGTTCAGGTCCAGTGGCATGCAGGTGATAGATGCTGGATGATAGATGATAGATGAAAGGGGAAAAGGGTGTGTGCGTCTGTGTATGTATGTATGTATGTATGTGTGTGTGTGTGTGTGTGTGTGTGTGTGTAGGAGGGGACTGACGTTGCTCAGGGGAAGCGGCATGAATGACTGCATATTGGACGGGGCAGATTTTAATTAGAAATCTATCTTCTTCTAGACATTGTCATTACTATCCTGCGTATACTCTAGATTTAATTATTTGTTTCCTTTTTTTTCTTGCTTCATACGTCAGGAAGGGATATATTATACAGTGAAGTGAAGTGGTACTTAGTAGGAACGCAGCGATGAAGACAAAAGGCGGTGCAGAATGTTTGATACCTTGCTCTCCTGCTCCTGTACTTTTAACACGACGGCAATATATTAAGTAAATGACATGTTATCATCTACCTCTACCAGCGTGTCACCACCGCTGGCAGTCCACCATCGCCATCTCACCCCCTTTATCCTTCGCCTCGTCCTCGTCCCGCCAACCCTCTCCACCACTTGGATGAGGTCGGAGACGGTATCACGAACCGTGACACGTCCAAGAGAAACACGCCAAGAGGGCCAGCTGCGGAAATGATTGGTAAAATCCGTCCACGTCCGGGGATCAAGGCGTGCATGCCGCGCGACCTGCGTGGACTGGGCGATTGCTTTCCTGAGGCTCCTGGAGGAAAACAAGACCCTAGAAATAGAGGCGGTGTGAGGAGCCGAAACAGACAGAGAAGAAGAAGAAAAACAACGACTGGGTATATGTACGTCGTATATATGTATGTACGTAGCTTCTTCCGCGGCCAGCCCTCGCGGGGTCCCGCCGTCGAAGGTCGACCGCGGATATTACCTTAATCCCCACTCCTCCATAAAAGAAACCGTATATAGGCATCCCACGATGATGAAGACGGTTACGTGCATGTGTAGATGCAGGTGGCTGCTCACTTGACCACCCCTCCACGAGCGCTCGATCAAGCTTTCCACGTTTCCATGTGTACGCCAAAAGGGATAGACAGGGGGGAGGGAAGCGAAGGCGGGCCCATCCGAAAAGAAAAAAGAAAGAGAGGGAAAAGGAAAAAAGCAAAAAGATATACCCATTCCTTCCTCCGATTTGCTCTACTCGCCGATCCACGTTATTCCTTTTCGGATCAACTTGGACTGGGCACATCGGTGTTGCGTGGAGGGAGAAGGGGGAGAGGCGCGCAATGTGGGAGTGAGGGAGACGTGCAAACAACATCGCTGCTGCTGCGAGGTGTCTTCGCTAAGCCTTGCCGTAAAGGCCCTTTTGGTTCGCCGGCCTAGCACGCCACAGTAGCACATGCACCAAATCTGACGACGGCAGAGTCGATAGTCGTTTCACGAGCCAGGGCAGCCATTTCATTAGTATGACGAGGGTCGTCGTTCATTGAACCTGCAAGTCAGCATAGGTTATATCGCCTTAGCGTGCAGACGCGAGGCTAGGCTGTGTGAAAAACATGATGATGTGAAGATAATGATGTTGTCTTGCAGCAGAAGAGCGCGATATTGCTATCTGCTCTGTCAAGTAGACCAATGAAGTTCGTCTCGAGCATGCCTTGCTACCACCAGAGACATGATCAGATTACAAACATAATCCCATGCAAGATCATATGCGACAAGGGCATCCATCGACATGAATGTAAGATAATGTCATTGCCAATTCATCTATATAAGACTCAAGCCTAAGCATGTCAAAATGATGAGCATTTGAACGACAGGCTTGCCCAGTCAGTTTTAATCGTCCTGTAATTGTTCTCTCCTTAATTCCCCTCGACGTCGAGATTGCTCTTGACCATATTAGCCAGACAAAGCCGCATCTCTAAATCACAAGGTCGAAAGCTTCATAACGGAACGTGATGCCGCACAGTATTCACGAGACTGAGAAGAAATCCAATCGGTATGTTGAGACCAACGCCGTAGTCGGGAATTAAAAGCTAAGGCGGCATATATAGCGACGGTGACATCCCAACCGACCTTACGCAAGCAAGTACCCAGCAAGGCTTAACTTCTCAGACGACCATGTTGGACCGTTGGGCGAATGAGACCCTACGCGAAAAACTGCCTTTTACTGAGGTAATTCAGCAACCTGACAACGGGTATGTGTTAATTTTTTTCTAAGCCTAATGTAATCCACCGTGCTGAATATGAACCTAGGTCAAGCGCAAAGAACTGATCGGACTGTGAAATTCGAGTCGGTGTGTACATGTAACCGAAAGAGGCCATAACATATTGCACCGGAGGCAAGCGTGCCACAGCCCCTTAATGTAAAATGTCTAGTTAGAGACCGGTTGAATGATTAAATCTCCTTTTTTATGTTGGCGGAACACAATTTTTACTGTTGTGTGACAAGGCAGCATGTGTTGCTCCGAGACAGGGAACTTCCGCAGGATCTCAAGATAACGTAGTCTTCGACGCCGCATCGTTGCTCGAAGTCGCTCTCCCTGTTTGTGCAGCAGTATTTTCTACGGCATGGAAACCGTCAAGTGTGATCGTCACAGCACCTGCTTGTACGAGCTAATCGACGTTAGTATTACGACAAAGTGAAGAGATGCATGCCGTGACACTTACCGCGCGAGAGAGGTCGTCGACTAGATCATTCACATCTTCAATACCAACGCAAAGTCGGATGATGTCCTCGGGCATCTGCCGCTCCTTTCTCGTTTTTGCGTCGATGCTGGCATGACTCATACGACACGGCATACTGATCAAGCTGTTGACGCAACCAAAACTTACGCTAATCCCAAACAACTTTGCGGCTTCAACAATCCTCTCAGATAAAGCAACATTGCCGGTCTCGAAAGACAGGACGCCTCCGGCACCCCGTGCCATTGACCAATGAAGGTCGTACTGAGGGTGAGATTTTAAACCAGGGTAACGTACGCGGAAGCCGTGGGTTTCGAGGAACTCGGCGAGCACTTGGGCATTCGCCTGCTGTTTATCCATGCGAATTGCTAGCGTCTTAACACCTCTCATAAGAAGGAAGGAGTCATTTGGGGCCAAGCCGCATCCAGTGGCGTTGATGGTGAAGTACATCTTGTCACCGAGAGCGGGATCATTACAGGCGATAATACCTGCCATAATATCATGATGACCTGATAGATACTTGGTGCCCGACTCATAGACTATATCTGCGCCCAATTCGAGAGGATTGCAAAGCATGGGGGATAACATAGTATTGTCGACGACGACAAGGGCCGTCGCACTGATATCATGGACAGACTTGGAAATGGCCGGTATGTCGACAATCTTGATTAAGGGGTTGGTAGGGGTCTCCAAAAGCACCATGGCAGTCTTGTCAGAAATGACCTCGCGTACTCTTTCGACCTCAGTAGTATCCACATGGTGGACGACGATGCCTTGATTCGAGGATAGATATGTAAGTAGCCGGTTGGTACCCCCATAAAGATCATCGCCTGTGATCACCTCATCCCCAGGTCGCAGTAGTCTAGTGATAACATCTAAGGCACCCATGCCCGAGCCAACAGCAAGAGCACGGTTAGCATTCATGATCTTGGCCATGTGTCGCTCTAGATGGGTCCGAGTTGGGTTACCCGATCGTGTGTAGTCATATTCATTTCCGCCGTTAGAAGATGTTTGCTTGAAGGTAGCAGATTGGTAAATTGGAATGCTCGATGCGCCATACTGATCCTTGGTTTCTGTGTAGACCAATTCGGTGGCCAGAGCATATCGTCGACGACCATTAGCCGGACTCGAAGGTGCAGGCGACGGGGGTAAGGCATGACCATCGAGGTCGACCTTGGAAATTGGTTTGTTGAGAGGTTTTGATTCCATAGCTAATTTGCTGCTGACCGACTCAGACAAAACCTGTTGAACACCCAGAGAATATCACAATTTTGAACCTTTTATAAGTATAGCTTTGATTCTGATTATGTATTTTATGATATGTCAGTAACTTCGATGAGAAGAAACTTGAACGACCTGTTACTCGATTTGAAAAAATGGTTATCTTTATTATGAAGAAAGAGAAGATGTATGTATGAGTTAGTTGATTGAAAAGATGAAAAGATGAAAAGGTGAAGTTTCGACTTGATCTACGCTGACAAGCTACAAAAGAAACATGCAGGCGCAAGAAGGAATTTAGTGATTGCGGCTTCGAACTATCCAACTTTGATCCTGGAAACTTTGGAACTCTAAAACGTTATACCTCGTACGATTGGTACAAATTGGATTAAAGATGGAAAGTATGGGCCTAGTGCTTCTTGCTGTGTCCGGTTATCGGTGGAAGATAGAAAATCTGGGGAAGATGCGGGTATCGCTACAAATGACGTGATTCTCGACGTGGACAAAGCGTTGCCAGAGTACAGCGCATGAGACACTCACTAAACGTGGCCAATGCGGCCAAGACCTTCCATTTACTACCTAGGAGGTGGTACGTAAACCTTCACAGGGCTGATTTTCCCTATTTCCCTGCAGCTTACCAATCTTATTACTATGGTATTTATTTCTGGGTACGGTTATGTGTTATATTTTCTATGTCTTATCTTACTGAATTGTTTATATCTTTAAATTAGAACAGTACAATATGTTTGAAAGTTTTAATATGGTTTAAAATATTAATTTTTTCAAATAACTATATGAATAACTTTCACTCTAGTATTATACTCCAAGCCTCTTGAAACTTATAGGTAGCCACAGCACTCAACTCATCCACTAAACAAACTAGATTCTCGAGGTTGAGGCAGACGACAGATAACGGGAGTAAATAATCAAAAGGGTTTGTAAACCTGAATAGTGCTCATGAATCAACCTGTTGGTATAATAAGAAACAATATATGGATGTGTATAGAGTTATGTGACATTTTCAAAGTATATTGACCTCATGAACTCGATTTGCTTCTCAGTATCGAATTACGGAAGCAGATAGTAAGATAATTGGTATCATTATACAGAGTAACGTCTCGTTAACCAATGTCTAATGTCGATTATAAACCCCACGTCATGATTTCTGAACAAACATCCAATATATCCCATTGTGAACGCCTATCCCCCTATTCCCCACCGCTCATTAGGTTCGTTCAACTTTATGCAGATGCTTCTGTGGTAGTCTTCTGGCCTGTAGTCGATGTCTCAACCGTGTATGCATCATCGTCAACATCCTCGTATTCGTCACTCGACGATTTTGCGCGAGCGTGGTTCTTCATTAGCATTTGCCCGGTACCTTTTCGGCCGAAGAAATCTTCTGTACGAATCCCTCGCACCTTCGTCGGATCGATGTTGAGCATGGAGCTCCCGCTTGCCTTATGTTCGCGGATGAACTCTCGAATAGGCGCCATGGCAGCGTCACGGCACGCTTCTTTGATGTCGCTACCGGACATGCCGGCCGTCACTCTTGCAATGTATTCCACATTGAATTGTTCAGGGTCGGTCTTACTATCCTTCAGGATAAGCTGAAGTATTCGTAGTCGTTGAGTTTTATCAGGCAACGATACGGGAAACTTCTTGGGCATCCTGCGTAGGATGGCTTCATCGATGTCGTGGATACGGTTGGTGGCACCAAGCACGACAATCCTGGCGGGAAGCCCTTGTGTATTGGCCGAGGTTAGACCATCCCACAAGGTCATAAACCTAGTACGGTATCAGTTCTTGCAACTTGTATACAAGTAGGCATGCAAGACAAGAGACTTACTCTGCCTTGACCATACCGCTTGCCTCGTGCTCGCCGCTTCTCCTAGTCCCTAGTACCGCATCTATCTCATCTATGAAGATGATGGCAGGTTGAAGTTTACGAGCAAGCGAGAAGACTGCTCGCACAAGCTTGTTCGAATCTCCATACCATTTCTCGGTTAGGGTCGAAATATGAAGGTTGATGAATGATGCGCCACTCTCGTGCGCGACGGCCTTTGCTAGCATCGTCTTACCACAACCCGGGGGTCCGTAGAGCAATACACCAGAAGGGGCAGATAGCAATGGTGCGGCATGGGAGTATAGATGCGGCATCGTTAGTGGATATATGACGGATTCCTTGACTTCTTCGATGATATCTTCCAAACCACCGATATCTGCCATCTCTATTAGAACGACCAAGGAGGGAATTCTAGAGATGCGAGTAGTGCTCACCATCGAATCCAACTGGTATATCCTCGGGCGGTACAACTTCTAGTGCGACAAGATTCTCGTACTCGTTCAGGACTAAATCTTCTATCCGGGGTCCTCTCCTACTGCTCGTACTCGATTCTTCTCCGCTACCTTCAAGTTGTCTTGATTTTTGGAGTCTCGAGAGGTTCGCCTTTGCCTTCAGCCTAGCCTGCTCACGCTTTTCTTTATCCGGGTCGGCGAGGGTTCCTTGAAGGGTTGATATGACATTTCGAGTTAGAAACCAAGCTGTTCCAGCCTAATCAATGATGTTAGTGATGATTTCATATTCTGTTTGATATCTCCAAGCCTTGAACTCTAGGCTCTACCTAGCCTTGGTTCTGGATAGAATGAACATACGGTGCCGAGGATCAAGAGGATATCCCAGATATAATCAGCCCCATTTCGTTTTCGGTCAACCATGGTGAAGGACTGCTGAAGCCAGCTGAGAATCATTTGGAATTGTCTCCTAGTTGGCTAAGTAGAAATTGAAAGGGTCGGGGAATTAAGTCGATCGTGTGGTTTAAGATAGACGCCACAATGTACCCTTATTAGGCGTCACGGTGCCAGATCCTAGGCCAACTCATGGAGAGGATCCGAGCGTTTTGCATGAGTGAAGTATTAAAGTCGGTGCTTTTTTTTTTATCTTTTTTAAGAGTATGGATCTTGGATTGCCACAATTAAAATGTGGCTGATCTTATTCATTATAAATAAATACCTGTTACCTACATAAGGTAGGTGGTACCTACTAGGAAGTACGTACCTATTGATAGTTATGCATGTACCGGGATTGATACTATGTACCATAAAATACATAATATGCATAACCTTATACTGTGGTATGTAGCGCAGATGTTTTGTTTACTTGAACCCTCCCAATACAATATCTGATTGGCCATCACAACTTTTCATCATCCCCCCCCTCTTCCTCATTATTCTCCTTCATATCTTCATATTTCCTATCTCGTGATTGACATAATTCCCACTGGTTAAAAAACAACTTTTCGCAAGTTATACGATCGCGTCATAACATTATCGCGCATACGCATATACCACGCCACTACGTAATTGGCTACCTTAACCCAGTTTTCTTATTTTATTTTTATAACGCGACTTTGTCACCGATCTTTAGACGCGCTACCAAGTCACTACCGCGTTCAATGCCAAAACCGAAGACTACTACATTATTTCGGCTCGTAGATTCGGATGACGAGGGAGTGGATATCTTAGCCGAGGATACCATCACAACCACGAGAATGGCCTCAGCAAGGCAACTTCGTACCGCCGCCGCGAATCGAGTTACCAAACCGACCCAGAATGCGACAGGTAGTAGACGAGCTGCTGCCGCTACTGCTAACGACGCCACAACAAGAGCACCGGCTCGAAAAGCTTTGACTGACAAGCCCGCAAACGTGCAGGAGAAACCAATGCGAGGCAAGGGAAATAAGCGATCCGCTATGGAAGAGATCGCCCCAGCAGTCGAAGATGAACGGGGCGAGGACTCGATAAGTAGTAATGCGAAGCCTAAGGGAACAAGAGGACGTCCTCGAGCTGCCAAAACTCCGAAGTTATCCAAAGAGGAGGACATATCGACCGCAGATGAACCAGAGCCTATAATTCGACCAACTGGTAGAAAGGGACGCAAGCCAAAGACAAATGTTCAAGACCCGCCTGCAGAACCCGAGATTCCCGAGACACAACCAGTTGAGGAGGAGATCCAAGAAACGCAAGCGATCGAGACGATGGAGATAAGTGTTGAACAGGACCAAAGAGAAAATTTGCCTTCTCTAAGCCGCCCCGGCTTATCTTCTATCCAACTTTACCAGTCACATAATTTCTTAAGCACAACTCAGAAGACTATCCCTGCATCAGACTCTGAGCTTCACGAACCATCAATGAGGAGACGAGTAGGAGACTTAAGTCGAAAGTATGAGAGCTTAGAGGCGAAATATCGGGACTTACAAGAACTTGGTATTAAGGAAGCAGAACGTAACTATGACCGGCTCAAGAAACAATCCGAGGAGAAGGCCAAGAGTGAGTCTCGGATGCGGAATTTTAGATCAAAGAGATATCTAACGATTTCTAGCTGCTAATCAGCTCATCGCAACCTTGACGGCGCAGTTGTCTGCTCAAACTGAGTTGGCTAAGGAGTCACAACGCCTAAGACAAGAACTAGAGGCCAGCCAAACCAATGTGGATCAATTACAGAAAAAGGTCAAAGATGCTAACGCTTCCTTGGCTGAGACGAAGACGGAGGTCAAGACGCTCACTACAAAATTAGCTGCTGCTCGATCGGCCGAAGCAGTAAGCGCTGTTAGTGCGAAGGTTCCAGGCAGCGCTATCAAAGGAACAAACGCAAATAACCGGCTCATCGCTAGCGCCGAAGCAGCTGCCCAGGCAGCGCAGATGAAAGAGGATCTATACGGCGACCTCACGGGCTTGATCATTCGCGGTATCAAGCGGGAACAGAGCGGAGAGACGTATGATTGCATCCAGACAGGGAGAAACGGGAGTGAGTACATCTGTAGGCCCTTTCCTGTCATCGATCGCTTTGCTAACTATTATCCTAGCATTACATTTCAAACTGGCTGTGGGTGACGAGGAACTGACAGAGAAGCTCGATGAACCTCAATTCATCTACATGCCGCAACTAGATCCAAGTCGTGATCAGGATCTGATCGATATACTACCTGATTATCTCGTAGAGGAGATTACCTTTCCTCAAGCCCATGCAGCACGGTTTTATTCGAGGGTCCTAAAATCCTTAAATGAACGTCCTGAATGAATATAGATATCGAGACAGGCATAAACAAGCGCTTTGCATTTTTTTATACGAGGTCTAAACGGGTATGGAGAATGAGTGGTTGTTTGTACATAGCCGGTTACCATAAATAATACCTTTTTTTTCCATACCGTTATACATAATTTAAATTGCAAGATTAGAACAGATTTCGAAGGTATTTAAAAAGAAAAGCAGAAAAAAAAGGGTTCATTTATTTCCTATTCATCTTGAACATTTAAAGCTCTTTCTAATTTGATCCTTCCTGCGTACTTTTCGGCCCGGTAATCATGATGCCGATGTGGATCCATGTACACATTTCCGTACGTTCAGCCCTGTCTCGGCAGTAGGTACTCTCAACATTCTAAAGTTAGTATTCAAAGTAGCTTAGGTACTACATGCACGTAGTGTAGTATACATACATGTATCTTCCGTATGCCGGTACCTTTACTTGTAGTACCGAGTACGGGCACAGATATTTTAGTTCCACTGTGCAGAGGTAATCCCTGCAAGTGCGAGCGCGGTTACTCCCAGACGACAGCTTACAGTTCGCAGAAGAAAACAGCTTATTATTTGTCAATCTCAAAACTTTCGACACATCTCTTCATTCTTCCTCTTTTTTCATTCTTATTTTTTTTTCTTTCTTTACGTCACAAAATAATCCTCCCTCCCATCAACCTTGGGTAGAGCTGATGGCTTGTATATGGATACACTGGACGCTCATTTGCCTTTTCCCCTTTTCGTATTCATATGCGTTTGCGCTGGGTTGATCTACGACAGATTACATTTGATTTCTTTTAGTTAGTCAAATTCCTTCAAGTTTTAGGCTTCAAGCTTCAGCTCACTTCCGCCCATTCCGCTCCACAACGACAACACGAATTATCCATCACCGTCTACAACAATGGCGGGCGCCAGTCGCTTTAAATTTCTGGCTATAGCCATGATATTCCACCTGATCTATATATACTCCATATTCGATATCTACTTTGTCAGTCCTATCGTTAGTGGAATGCAACTGTTCCGGCTAGAGAGACCCACAGGAGTTAAAGCGCCGGCGGATCGACTCGTTTTATTTGTTGGCATGTCCCTGTTTATTCATAAAGTGTCAGCTCGATATGCCCTTGCTAATATGATAATTAGGCGACGGATTACGTGCAGATAAAGCCTTTCAGTCACACCCCGAACCCTTCCCGCAAACTGAGGCAGATAACAATCCGAGACCACTTGCCCCCTACCTACGTTCGCGCGTACTGGAGCATGGCACATTTGGTGTGTCTCATACGAGAGTACCCACAGAATCTAGACCCGGTCATGTCGCCCTAATCGCAGGACTTTATGAGGATGTTTCTGCTGTTGCGACTGGTTGGAAACTGAACCCGGTTAACTTCGACAGCGTCTTTAACAGAAGCGCTCATACCTGGAGTTGGGGTAGTCCCGATATTCTACCCATGTTTGATCATGGTGCAACTCCTGGGAAGATAGATACGGACTGTTATGATGCCGCTTTTGAGGATTTCTCCAAGGATGCCCTCGAGCTAGATCTCTATGTCTTTGATCACGTAAAAGAGCTCTTCGCCTCGGCGGAGAAGAACAAGACTTTAAACGAAGCCCTGAGACAAAAGGAAGTCGTCTTCTTCCTACACCTCCTAGGACTCGATACTACCGGCCATTCATATCGACCATATTCGAAGGAATATCTCAGAAATATCAAAGTTGTCGATGAAGGTGTTAAGGAAATAACTGAGCTTATTCAAAAGTTTTACGGCGATGACAGGACGGCTTTTGTTTTCACGGCCGACCATGGCATGAGCGATTGGGGGAGCCATGGGGACGGCCATCCGGACAATACCAGGACACCATTAATTGCCTGGGGATCTGGTGTCGCCAAGCCAACTGTGTATCCAGGTGCTATCGCTCCTGGCCATGATGAATATTCCTCGGATTGGAACTTGGACCAGGTCAAGAGGAACGACGTGCATCAAGCCGATGTCGCCGCTCTAATGGCGTACTTGATCGGCGTTGAGTTCCCGGCGAACTCCGTGGGTGAACTTCCGCTTCCATATCTTTCCGCAGATATCAAAGAAAAGGCCGAAGCATCGCTTGTGAATGCCCAGGAAATCCTTGAAATGTATAAAGTGAAGGAGATCAGCAAGAAGGCTAAAGAAATACGATATCGTCCCTATGCGCCTTTTAGCGGAGAAGGCGGATCGTCCCCTGAGAGTCGCGTGTCGTTAATTACGGAACTAATTAACAACCGTAGCTACGAAGAGGCCATTGAAGAGTCTGCGGCGCTCATAAAAACTGGACTGGAGGGAATGCGCTACTTGCAAACTTATGACTGGCTATTCTTAAGGGCTCTCATCACTATTGGGTATCTGGGATGGATAGCCTACGCTCTAACCACTGTTTTGGACTTGCACGTACTACAAGGATCTACACAGGCCTCGAGGACTCTTGGTGGTACTATTGTATTCTCTTCCATCCTCGTTATGCTCTACGCTTCGTTCATCATATCCCACTCGCCCTTTACGTACTATGCCTACGCTTTCTTCCCAGTATTCTTCTGGGAGGAAGTCTACGCTCGCAGGGATAGTCTAATCAAGGGCAGGCAGATTTTATTCGGACACATAAAAACCGGGTCCAATGTGCTGTCTCTCGTCCTAAACATCATCACCTATGTTGGAATTATCCAATCATTGGTAATATGCCCTTATCATATCGTTCCTAACTTTAGATCCAATAATAACAAAGATTGTGTAGGCACTTGGATATATTCATCGTGAAATCCTGACGGTATTATTCGTTATCGGGGCATTATACCCTTTCACTATGGGCATCTCCTTTTTGGGGAAGCATGCGGCTCTATCCTCAACTTGGTTTGTGTCATGCTTATTGATGAGTATTTTCACCTTGCTACCAGCAAACAAGGTCGAAAATATACCATTGATGTAGGTTAACCAACCCTCTACCTAACTATTCTATACTTACATATCACAGTATGCTTGGCGGTCTGCTCATGGTGGCCGTTGGCGTTTTATACCTTATTTTTGAAGACAAGCTACTGGTCGATTCCTCGGGTTCGAGCGAAAGCAATACACCGCGGAAAGGGAACGAGATCTCGCGAGCTATAGTCGGTGTTCAAGTAAGTATTCAACTTCTCATCACTAAGCAAACCGCTAATTTTAGCAGACTGGGCTCGTTATATTGGCTATGCTTGTGACTCGAGATAGCGCTCGGTCCCTACAAGCAAAGCAAGGCCTGCCCCGCGGGAACCAAGCTGTGGGATGGCTTGTGCTAGCTGTATCATTTCTGATGCCAGCTGCTCATCGTCTCCAACCTAACAAACACTACCTCCACAGACTATTAGTATTATTCCTAACGTGTGCACCAACGTTCGTCATCCTCACCATATCCTATGAGGGGCTGTTCTACGTTGTCTTCAGCTTGATGCTAGTCACATGGGTACGACTAGAACATCACAGCTACGTGTTCTTACAATCGATCAGGAGCATGTCGATGGACGGTAAAAACACGACTAATGCAGCATCGAAGGAGCCGACATCTAAATTTCGGCCGCTGGTTCTCTCGGATGCTCGCGTGACCTTATTTTTCTTCATCCTCCTCCAGTCGGCCTTCTTCAGCACTGGAAATATTGCTTCGGTCTCCGCATTCAGCTTGGAGAGCGTCTCTCGACTCATTCCAATATTCGACCCCTTCTCCCAGGGGGCGCTTCTAATTCTCAAGCTCATGATACCATTTGCCCTTATATCAGCAAATCTAGGCATTCTCAACAAGAGAATTGGAGTTGCACCATCGGCTCTTTTCATGGTCGCGATGGCAATGAGCGATATACTAACGCTCTACTTTTTCTGGGTGGTGAAGGACGAGGGTTCGTGGCTCGAGATCGGGTCGACGATCAGCCATTTCGCTATTGCTAGTCTTCTCTGCGTATTTGTCGCTGCCCTGGAAGGGGTGAGCGCGTTGTTCATTTCCGGCATCGAGGTAAATAGCTCGCACGAGCCGGTGGCTATAAGTAACGGAAAGACAGCGGAAGCGCCGGCAGAAATAACTAACGGGGAACCCAAAAGCAAAGATAAAACTAGTTAAATGAGAAATAAATAGCATTAATTTACATGTCATCAGCAAGCAGCATCTGGCTCCACCCTCACGTATCGAAAAGGGAATGTATCGTGCGAGTGTATCTTGAATAGAGACTTGGACGGGTTTAGACCACAACCGTACTCCAAAAGGGCTAGCTGCGGTGGAATAAATATAACTACCCTGTCGACAGCGGATCCTACCTAGGTATTAAGGTGGGATCCTTCGTCCATAGAAGGTATAGGGACGTTCGATAAGTAAGCTGCTGCCTGCTTGGGCTAATTAAAGCGTGGGATGGGCGGGAAGGTGGAAGGGTGGTGGTCTAGGACTGAGCTACGTAGAGATATGCCGGCAATCGTGACTCGTATCGACGGCAAGCTCTCGTCCAAGATCCGTCGACGTCTTTGCGCGCGAGGGAGGGCTCCAACGGCAAGGCAGCCAGATAAGTAACAAGGCTTAAAAGGGGTTGGAAAGGACCGGTACCTTGGGGCTAGTTTTAGATTGAGGTGTTCGAGATGTCGAGGCCGGTTTTCCGAGCTCGCTAACGGCTGGGTGGGTTTCTTTTATTCTTTATCTTATTTCAATTTATGGCTTTCATTAATGAGGTAGGGCATGGATCGTATGGGGTTGGAAGATGGATAATTAAGTCTGTTAAATAGAGCGTATTATGGTATATATTATACGTAGCTTATAAGACTCTGTATAACTATGCTTACTTTAACTACCTAGGTAATCTACAAGTGCTTTACTCTTTCGATATATGATAACTTGTGTACTTACTATGGGACAACTATAATAATTATGTTGTAGTCAACTCGGAGACTCGGACGATAACCCTACAATCTACTTCGTAGTCGTAGATCTCCGAGTATCTATTTACCTATACTAAATAATGAAGAGCATAAAGGAAGAACTAACTATATTTTCACAAGTATCACCTATAAATGGAACGTGTGGACATGGTAAGCGTGGGGCTGAAAAAAAAGCTTTGCCTCACCGTTGATTGCCCAGTTTAGGAGAAGGTGTGATTTTCTTCTTCCTTTTCCCTCTTCTCTCTCTCTCGAGAAACGTTGTTTTCTCGTACAGAGAAAATACCTCGGCAAATCCAGCTATTCGTTCACTTTGTCTCGATGGTCCCAACTGTCAGGATGCCAAGGCTGACAACTACCTACGCAGTACTTACATACATACGTAGGTATGTACATAAATAAATATCTGATGTAACGTAGGTATGTACTGTGAGGTAAGGCGTTTGTCGTAGTTACAAGTGTAGTGATGTATGGAGGTAGTTGAAGAAGAGACGATCGATTCTCTGTTGATATTGCTCGGTCCCCGAGTTTATGATTGGGGGAATAAATGACAGAAAAAAAGATTTCTATACTAATCTGCTCGGATATAAAAACTAGATCAGTTATCTGTATCCTCACTCTCCACTTATAAGTGGAATATTTTTCTTGTTATATTGTCTTTGCATGTTGAATTGATAGAGGCACTTATAAGATGATCATTAATACATCCTAGAAATTAATAAATACCTATGTAGGTACATTGATGTATGACTAAACCGGCGAAAGCATTTAGATATGTAATCCACGTATACCTGTACATATACATCTTACAAACGGTAATCTAGCCTGAAACTTGCCCCGGATTTTAAAACTTTGTTCCCTAAACTATAACCTAGAACTTGATGTATGTACCTACCTCAGGCTGTTAAACTAGGTACCGTCCCATTTGTGTAGGAGAACATGTGAAAGAATAGTTGGAACAAATTTTACACTGGACTCATACATGTACGGGTCAATTCCACATGACTTATACATGTAGGTACGATATACATTGTAGATGTACGAGCGCACGTACCTCGTCATGTATCGTATAGCACTACGTAATATTATACCTATACCTGATGATTGTGCCGCCGTTGCGCGCTTTCTTAGGTTAGATTCATCCATTGAGGCTGCATCACATCTTCTTCATCCTATAACTATTCTCTAGTCTATACTACGTTATATTTCTTCCTTGATCCAAGTACTTAACCAAGCAAGGTACCTAAATAATAAATCAACTATTACGGTATGCGGCACAGTCGAGTGACACACAGATCAATACTTGATCATCTTCTGAAGATCCCTTGAGCATTGTACATATTATTGTAAAGATGTAACCTAAGGATATGCTAGCCTTAATCCGCAGACTCGCACGAATAGGTTGGGTTTAACAACGGATGTTTATAATGATTTAATGAATACGGATACTATCTACTGAAATACCTTTCTTCTCGTTTAACACGTACGTACATGTACTACATAATATGTTCTATATATGTTGAGCCAAATATGTCGAATTTACGTATACAACCCGATATAAAAAGATGATCGTTATACGACTTACACCCTATCAAACGTGATCTATACCAAGGTAAATCAATATACTTTATATATATAAAGATAACAGTTTAGAGCCTTTTCATTTATAAGTATATATATGTATTTTGAATAATGTAATCATTCATAGGTAGATAATTATATAGTTAACCGATGTAATTAATATGAACCATTAGTTTGCTTCTTGATAAGCATCTCTACGTAATTCTCTTTCAAGGTTAGGTTAGCCACGGGGGCTATAGGACGGAAGAATGGACTAGCCCGGCTTAGGACTACTTGCGTGCACGTCGCACGAGGGGTAACGGGATAAACCATATACATAACGCTATATGGTTAGAGTTTCCGCGCTGTTCTGCAGTATGGTCATGTACCCATATGTAATCGGCTAGGGGTACTTATTCTGCACGTACCGCACGGCTCCTCACATATCCAGACACTGCCATGTAAGGTACGATGGGTCAGTTTTTTTTTCTTGTCGATATGTACATGATATTCCCGTATGCACGAAGTACATGTATATGAGTATATGACTGGAGCTAAGGAGGTACATACTTCGATTACTGCGTATCAATTCCATTAACACTTGACTAATAGAAGAAATTCAATCTTTCATATTTGACAACTACAACCACAACGATTTTGGTAACCCTATTATTTTATTTATTTATTTATGTCTATTTTTTATTTTGTCGGTCTTAGGAAGTAAGAGGATCCGGACTAGACTTCAAAAACATTTAGTCAATAGTCAAGAAACAATCCTGGCCCTCAGTCGACATACTATTATACATGTACATATACGTACTGAGCTGAACGACCTTGTCGCATCCAATCCGCAATCTTCAATCCCGTCATCGCATCGCCTCTATTTGTGGCCCCAAGGCTACCTTACCTTTATAATACTTTACCTATTCGAAATCTACGTCTAGTTTTAACTCCATTTGTTCCCTTTTGATATATTATACCCTTCTTCTACCTCGACCCATCCGATCATCAACCATATTTGATCTAGCGTTTCTAATATACACCCTCTCACATGTTCAGTTACAGTTAGTCACGACACGACGACCGATAGTGATAGACTACATAATATAGTCAAGATCAACTCTCAATCTCCGATTCATCGACGACAAATACTGATCGTGTCTATTCACTCGGCCGTTATTCTTATAATCATATACGTATCGTTCGTGCTGGGCGACTCGAGCTTTGGATGAACGGCGAGATGAATTCCGGCGGTGGCGACGCGACGAGGCAGCAATCGCAACAGGCTGCAGACTCGCCATCGCAACCCACACCTCCGTCTACTAGTCATGGCACTCCGCCAGGCCCGACGACAACGACACAAAATACGCAAGGACAGATGAGTTTCCGAAGGTGTGTGTGTGTGTGTGTGATATCTCCGATATGGTGGCGTCTGCATATATGAAGATGTTTGCATGTTTGCGACTTCGCGATCGATTGGCTGACGGGGTGTGATTTATCAATTAGACAACGTGCTTCAAGAGCATGTGAGGTGCGTATTATATTTCTTTAGTTGAACCTGATTTCTTTTTGGAAAGCAACTTGTGTCGATCTTTTGATATATATGAGAAAAATCAAGAATAAAGATATTGGCATCTTTAGCGACGGAGCTATCCAATCTGGGGCGTCGAAGTGGGATTGACTCTAGATGAGCCGAGGCATCTTGAGAATGCGATCCATATTCCTTTGATCTTGTATCTTTACTTTACACTGACCACTCGGCTACCCACAGACATGTCACGCTAGAAAGGTACGAATCCATTCCAATTCGCTGACCGGCAAAGATATAAAACAAAAATATTACAATTAAATAAAACGCCACTGCGGAAGCGTTGATTACAGATATATATATAATATATGAAAAAGACACGATACTCATTATGGTAACATTAGGTGCGGTGCGATGCGGCGAGCCTCGGCGTCCCTTGTACCAATTGTGTCGCCTTTCAAATCGAGTGTAAGATTCCTCAACCGAAGAGGAAGAAGGAGAAGGAGAGGGGGAGTACGGCAAGAGACTCGGACAGGTGCGTTTGTAGTCTCTATTCTGTTCCGCAACATCGTAGGACACGCCAGGATATCCGGGTATTGACCAGATCATTTCTAGCGACCGCGGAGATGGTATCGAGGAAGCGTCCCCGAAGCCGCCCAGCACCACTCTGTCTAATACGTTCCCGGCGCGCCCTCCCGTATGCCACTCCTCGGAGGGTGTACCCTCGACTACCGACATAGAAGCCCGAGCTAGGAAAGTGGAGGAGTACCATGACACATACCTTGACTTGGTTATGAAGCCTAAGTTTACGAGAGCTCCTATCACTGATGCTGGTAGAGTTGCTTTCATGGGCGAGTCCTCAAATCTCACATTATTAGTTCACGATCGCCAAGGAGATGCCGACGTTGTCCACTATCCGCTCCCCGAGAATGTGCGCGGAGCGAGAGCTCGCCTGACCGAGCTGGACAAGATCGAGGTCGATATCCTTCGTCAACGCGGAGCTTTTCTACTACCGCCCAGATCCCTCTGTGATGAGCTGATCGATGCTTACTTCAAATGGATTCATCCCATAGTGCCCGTCATAAACAAGACTCGCTTTATGAGACAGTATCGAGATCCCAAGAACCCACCCTCTCTCCTCCTTTTACAAGCTGTCTTGCTCGCTGGGTCGCGGGTCTGCAACAATCCGCAGCTCATGGATGCGAGCGGCTCAACCACGCCGGCTGCGTTGACATTCTACAAGAGAGCGAAGGCCCTTTTCGACGCGAATTACGAGGACGACCGCTTGACAATCGTTCAGGCTCTACTCCTAATGGGTTGGTATTGGGAAGGGCCGGAAGATGTAACGAAGAACGTCTTCTACTGGACTAGAGTAGCTATTATTGTTGCCCATGGTTCCGGGATGCACAGGTCCGTGGAGGGATCGCAGCTGAGCAAAGCCGACAAGAAATTGTGGAAGCGCATCTGGTGGACGCTGTTCACGCGAGATCGATCCGTCGCCGTCGCGCTCGGACGGCCGTGCAACATCAACTTAGACGACTCTGATGTTGAGATGTTGACCGAGGAGGATTTTATCGAAGATGAACCGGATAGTGCGACTGCGATTTCCCCTGACCCCGTCCACGTTCAATTCTTCTTACAATACGTTAAACTCTGCGAGATTATGGGCATAGTGCTGTCGCAGCAATACTCTGTGGCATCCAAGGGTCGACGTCAAAACGCCATCGACCTCACCCATAGCGATATGGCCTTGGCAGACTGGCTACAGAACTGCCCCAAGCTGGTGTCCTGGGAGATGCCTCGGCATCACTTTTGGAGCGCACTCCTCCATTCCACCTATTACACCACGCTCTGTCTCCTGCATCGGGCACACATGCCCCCGAACAGTAGCAGCGCCGCTAGGTTTCCGGACGATTCTTCTTACCCTTCGCGAAATATCGCCTTCCAAGCCGCGGGGATGATCACCTCTATCATCGAGAATCTCATAGCACATAATGAGCTGCACTTCTGTCCCGCCTTCATCGTCTATAGCTTATTCTCGGCCCTCATCATGCACGTATATCAGTTGCGATCGCCCGTTCTCACTATTCAGCAAGTTACGCAAGTCCGGATTCGGACCTGCATGGAAGCACTCAAGGAAGTCTCTAGGGTATGGCTCGTGGGCAAGATGGTCCATACCTTATTCGAGTCGATATTAGGCAACAAGACCATGGAAGAAAGATTACAAAAGGCGGCTGGGAAGCATCATCGGAAAGTTCAGCAAGGTCTAGCTCAACTCGAGCAACACCAGCAGAGACAGCAGGAGACGGCGAAGCGGAAGTACGACGAGATGGCTCTCGACTTTAGCATCAATACGCCGGTACATCAGGAATCGTATGAGCGGTCACGCCCACAGACGCCGAGGAATGAGCAGGCGCAGAACCAAGCTCAGAACCAACCGCAAATGGGGCCGCCAATCAACTCACCGAATCACCGGACCAACGACACGTTCATGGGAGGGACAAACAGTAGGCCACATACCCGGCCGGCGACTCCATTCAACCCTTCCTTCTCCGTCCCTGCTACGCCTCCGGACCTATACCTCGTGACACGCAATTCGCCCAACATTTCACAATCTCTCTGGGAGAACTTCCAGCCCGACCAACTCTTCCCCGAGAACGCACATTTTCCCATGCCACGAATGTCGCCGGCGCATAACCATCAGAGTCTAGATCCAAACCTCGTTAACCCGGTACAGGCCGGTATGTCTCCACCATCGCCCGGACAACCTAACCAGTTCCAGTCCCGGATGCCGACAAAGGGGACAGGTGCAAGTCCCCTGCAGGCTAACGCTTTCTTACAACCAGGCATCGGAGGGTTTCAGCCTCAGACGAATAACATGTGGCCGGCTGGCGACGTGAACGCGGGCATGCCCAGCGATATCCAAAGCCCCAGCGATAGCTGGAGCACCGGGTCAGTGCAAGGGCAACCTGTGCCGGCTACGTTGAACGTTGAAGACTGGTAGGTTGTCTGATTTATCTGTGGTAGAGACATTGCTAATACAGGCCCACTACCACAGGTTCCAATTCTTCGGTATCAACGGGAACGAAATGAACTTTTCTGGATTTGACATGCCTATAAACTGAGGCAACTGGAATGTACGATGGACTATCTGACTGGTGGTGCTGGGCATGGGTATGCCAGTTTCTCGACTGTGCAAGATTATCGGCAGCGTGGAGGCGGATATGTGATTCCCGTGTGGTTACTGAAAAGCATGGCAGGCTTTTTCAAGACGAACCGTGTAAATTTTCTCGTCAAAATTATATAAGGAAAAGCTCTGTTGGATATTAATATACGACATGGTCGTAGCTATCACAAATGTCTATATGCCTTACATGGTATTATCATATAATTGTAAAGAATCGTGTAAAAAAAAAAAAAAAACTATTTATATCGTTATATTTTTTGCTGTTTTACACAGTAAGGGGCCGTTTATGACTTGAGTCCCTTATTTTTTTTGTGTTCTCATATGCGTAACGCCATTAAGTTCATTCCGTAAGAACTATGTATACCTATAGTTAGTTACCTTTTATAGGTAGAATTATATAATAGGTCCTCACTTAATTCTCAAGTCAAGTTCTAAGTGACTGAATTATAGTTGGTGGTAAAGTATAGCATGCATTTAGTACGTATGGCGGCGTTATGGGGCCGAACCTTATAAAGTAATGGGGGATGTACATAATCCGTAGGTACATAATTTAATATGTATGTATGTACTGCGTACATATGTACCTACCAAGTATAAACATGACGTACAAATCCCGGTCCGGTACAACCCCTAAAGGGAGAGGGGCCCCCTCCCAATACCCTTACATAAGTACCGCACACACAAGGAAGTACCAAGTAGTACATACGTGTACTATAGTTACGTTTTAGTGCGCATGCAACCGCAATTCCACGATCTCCTGTTGTTAATCTCGACTCGTTTACGGAATACATAATAATATCTTGGATTTTCAAGTATTCTATGTAACAACAACTACTCCGAGACCGAGACCGTGATACGCTGATGATAATCGGCTCAATTCAACTCTTGTTCTCGTCTTCTCTCCCTTTTTTTTTTCTTTTTCTTTTTTCTCTGTTCGTTTTCTTATTCTTAGTCCTTCTCATGTTATCACCAAGTAGAAATATAACTTTTGGTCATCCTTCGCATGCTACCGCCTACCCTTCAACCTGGTTCTTGATCTATCTAAAGTGCCAGATATTCTCGCTTCCGAGTCAACAACAAGAATAAAGCCGCTTATACTATAAGCTGCCTTCTCTTGGACGAAATTCAATGTTCTTCATCAATCGAATCCGGCCCTAGCCTCTTCAGGCTCGTATCGCCCTTATAAGATGGCCGATGCCGGTAGGAAATCGAGACCTGCCATGTCCAAATCCACGACTGCTCTAGTCCCTGCCGGTGTTGACGATCCCTCTGCTGTGAGGTCGCGGAGCAGGAAATCTCACGTTAATAATAGTGACGCAACGAAATTACCAAGCCTAACACCCAATCACACTTCTGCTCCCAGTCGAGGGGTGAGTCCTATGCCATCACCGCACCTCGGTAACAGCAGACTTCTCTCAAGCGGACGGTCGAGTCCATCCAACGCCGCCTTCTCGCGCGGATTGCTCGAGGGCTCGTGGGCGCCGAGCTGGGCTTCCGTCCAGGACTTCGCGTCTTCCTTGTTAGAGGGCGGTTACAATAGCGAGCCTTCGCGTCCGAATAGCCGCGACAAAAACAATTCACGACCGAAGTCAATTTGGAAGGGATTCGGGGCTGCGAATGCGAAGTCCGGAAATTCATCTAGCAACTGGGGACCGGCGCCCCCGACAGAATCACGACCGGCCGCCCGTGATATAGCCGCAGGGTCTCTCGCCGAGCGAGAGGCGCAGTTGAAAGCCCGGAAAACCGCCAGTATATTAGAGAGCTACGAGGGAGTCAACGGCGGTCTAGATGTTGCCGGAAAATACAAGAGGAGGAACTCGGACGAGATCCCGCGAGGGGCAAGCGGGTCTATTGTCGAGGAACAGCTAGTCTATCTGCACCATGTCCAGCCGACCGATACATATGCCGGTATCGTGCTTCGTTACAGATGCCAAGAACATGCGTTTAGGAAGACGAATGGTCTATGGTCCCGAGATAACATTCAGATACGGAAACAACTAATGATACCTGTCGATGCCTGCGAAATCAAGGGCCGCCCGTGCGACCCTCCATCGTACTACGCCAAGCAGGTTGATCTCTTAGCTACCACACCGCAGTCTACTGACTTCACAAGCCCTAGTGGTACATCGACTACACAGTTACGGCAGACGCTCCACGATAGCTACTTCGAGTCCATTAGCAGCAAGTCGGGGCACCCCCCACAAGAAGATGAAGAACAACTGTGGACGCATGTGCGTTGGGTCAAGCTTGATTCGGTTCAGGAACCTGTCGAGATCGTGCGAGTCTCGCGCAAGTCGATGGGTTACTTCCCTCCCAGAAGAAAGAAGAGCGTCCACACCGCATCCACGTTCTCGACTCCGCGCCATTCCCTCGACCTGTCGAAAACCATCACGAACTCTTCCGAGGTCGTCGACAGTCCGGGCCGGCTCTCCTCTAGGCGGCAGAGTTCCCTGAGTGCGCGGCCCACGCCTGCGAGCCTCGGGACTTCGTCGTCTGCTAGAAGCAGGGTCACCAGTCTAGGAGAAGGAGATGGCGTTCCGGCGTGGATGCGGAGGCCGGGGGGTGTGGGATCTATGGGGAAGGGCGTGAAGGCGCCGGGCCCGGCGAACGACTCCTTCAACACGTGGGTCAACAAACGACTCCCCGGCCTCAACATCGATTCCATGCCGTCCATGTCTGTCATGGGCTCCGAGACGGCGCACTTCGGATTTGACAAGCCGACGGAGGAGAGCGCGGGGATCGTGGAAAGCCCGTTCGAGGAAGGGCGGGACGCCGCCTCGCCGTCGCGAAACGGGATGGGCCTCGAGCAGGCCGCGGCGTCCATCGAGTCGTGGCTGCGCGGCGCGTGGGCCAAGCGGCCGGGCACCCCGCGGCTAGGCTCCAACAGGAAGCCGCCGGAGGACTCGGACCTGATCGAGCTGACGGACACTAACAGCGACGACGGACGACAAGGCGCGTCTGCGAGGGCGTCGGAGCTCGGCCTGCTGAGCCAGGGTCCGCACGGCGGCGCAACGGGGAGGAGCGACGGGGAAGGGTCCGTCAGAGGGCGGCCGACCGGCCCGGCCGCATCGTGGGCGGGGAAGGGGAAGAAGAGGGATTGAGGAGGAAGGGATAGAAAGGGAGGGATGAGCGGGATAGGACGATTAATATAAGATCAGTTCTCATAGACGGCGATTCAATTCCATTTGATATATATATATATGCCTATACCTATATCTATATATATGCATGAGTACGAGTATGCGTGCTCGAGTTTTGGTCGCATTTGTGTTTACCCCTTTTTACTGGGTCTTTTTTTTTTCTAACAGGTAGAGAGGTTTTTAGCTGGCGGGTTACTTGTGTCGTCGGAGCCTTTTTTATAAGGGAATTTATCATGGCGTTTATTATATAGGTACGAGGTACGGAGTAGGTAGGCTATATTTATATGGAAGTTATACACTACGTATAACTAAGTCTTTACTTGCATCATGTAATTTACTTACTATACATGTCTTTGGTGCTGCTTATGGCTTTTATAAGAGGGACTATTTCTTAAGAGGCTTTCATATGTAGGTAGTGTAGAGAATACCTTAGGTAGGTACTTAGTTTGGGGAAAGAGTGGAAGAGTTGTGAATAGTTATTTTATTTAATTTGTTATAATATTGGTTATAAATATAAATGATGTGTTTTTATATTGTGATAATTTGATAGAAGTATATCTTTTATATCGATGGGTTTAAGAGGTAGGTAAAGCTTATCAGGCATGAGAGGTGTTTTATCGATAAGATTGAGTATGCGTTATTGATAGATACATACTATGGGTAGGTACTTAAAGTCTTCGGTACTTTATAAATTATAATTCCAAACCTCGAATCCGACTCTTCAACCAATCAGAACCTCATCGCGTGGTGAAGTTACTACTTTCTATGTAAGTATCTGCTGTCATAGACATGCCCGAACCTTTGCTAATATATATATATATAGTACCTTATAGCGCGCAGAAGCAGTCATGTTCCCGCGACATCGACGAGAGGTACCTAGGTGAAAGCCGTCGCACCTAAGCCGAGTCGAGCTACGATTACTACTACTACTGTGTTATTCGCCATCCACAACGATATCCCATCGCTTCTAGCAACAAACACCCAAGACGAGGGAAGAAGAAGAAGAAGAAGAAGAAGATGCCGATCTGCATCGAGTGCCGGCACCCGGTCAAGACGCTGTGGACGCAGTACTCGGGGGCGGGCGACCCGTCGAGCGGACACAACATCCGCCTGACCGTGTGCAAGAAGTGCGGCCGCTTCTGCGACAAGTACGTCGAGCACGACTTCGTCGTGCTCTTCATCGACCTCGTCCTCATCAAGCCGCAGGTCTACCGACACCTCCTACATAACACGCTCATGCGCGACGGGGACCGGTTCGACGTGCGTCTCCTCCTTTCCTTTTCCTTTCCCTTTCCATTTCCCTTCTCCTTTTCTCTTATTATGGATATCTGGTAGCGGGAAGAGGGAGATATAATATAATATAATACGAGACAAGGATTATAAAGACAGCTCGCTGACGAGACAACACAGCCGTCCATCATACGCCTAGGCACGCTCCTCCTCCTCTTCGACGTCTATCTCACGTGGGCGCGCATCGAGAAGCAGGCCGTGCCCGACCCCAGCTCCCCTACCGGCGGGAGTAACCTGGGTAGCCTAGCGCGGCAGCCCATCGTGTGCCAGTACCTATTCTTCCGTAAGAGCTCAACTCTTTCCCTCCTCTTCTCATGTTCCCCTCTTCTGCTCATAGAATGAATATTGACGATGATATAATATATATATGTAGTAATCCTCTGCACCTTCTCCACGCTCGCCTTCCACGCGAGCATCCGGTTCCTGACGTCGTCGACGTACTCGCCGCTCGCGCTCGCGGGCCTGCTGCCACAGCCGCAGCCGCAGGCGCCGGCGCCGGCGTCGGGGCGCGCGCGGGCGAACTCGGTCTCGACCGCCCTCCTCGTCTCCTCCTCGACCAAGCTCTTCCCCATCCTCATGGTGGTCTGGGACTACGACGTGCCCGCCGCCGCCCGCAGCCTCGGCTGGGCCGTCGTCGCTAACAACGTCGAGGCCCTCGCCATCCTCCTCGACTGCGGCTACCCCGTCGCCGTCGTCCTCGCCGCCGCCGGCGCCGTCGCTAGGTGGCTCGTCGGCCGCGCCGTGCTTGCGGCCGCCGGGCTCGACGGCGTGGACGACTCCGCCGGCGGTGTCGGCGTCGGCGTCGGCGTCGCGGCGAACGGTGGCGCGCTCTGGGATTTGTTGGTCTATGCGAGGGAGTGGGCGGGGAGGTTGGCTGTTGGGTAGTGTTTTTTTTTTGGGTTGTGTTCATGTGGTTTAGGGATGAGATGGAATGCACGTCGTATGCCATATTAAGAACGAGAATTCTTCTAATTTATATTGTCCTTCCTTTCGTCCGTCCGGTACGATACTGTACGATACATACATACATACTTACATGTTACAGGTAGGTAGACAAGATAGTATATATACGTGCACCCGCGCAACTCTTAACTGAGCGTCCGCTCGCGATGCTAAGCCTGCCATGAACTGATGGGTCGATTTGTTGTTGTGTTGATTGATTGATTGACTGACGCCTCTCCTCCCCCCGTCTTCCAGAACGCCCGAAACCAGATTGTAGATAGCGGTAGCGGTAGCGGTGGTGTTGGTGTTGATGTTGGTGTTGGTGTTGATACAGGTCCTCCCTACCCCCCCGGCTTAGCTCAACTTGACTCTTATCACCTCTGTCTTCTCTCTGCTCGGGGTAACGCTGTTATGCCATTATTCCCATTTCTTTCTTTCTTTCTCTTTCTTACAGTCCTAATCCGAGTTCTCATCGCCAAGACTGACCTCCCTCCTCCTCCTCGTCATCGTATTTCCTCATCCGGCACACACTTAATATTCTCCGTCCGGAACGATTCGGCTCAAAGGAGAGAGAGAGAGGAGGGAGACGGATAACAGGGACGGCTTATTCGTGCTGGAAGCCTTCCCGGACGTTGGACCGTCGCGGCTCGATCAGCGGGTGGAGCTGCGCCATGAAGGTGATGAACCACATCAGGTAGCAGCTGACGAAGGCGAGGATGAGGGAGGAGCGCCACGTCCTGTGCAGCGCCGCGCGCGTTGTTTAGTCTCAGGGTAATTCATGTCTCCCGTCCGCGTATTTTTTTCCTCCGTGTCATGTCTGAGAGTAAGGGGGAGCGGGAACGGGGGGGAAAGGAGAAAAGAGAGGGGAAAAAAGAAAACTCACGTCTGGTTCTCCCCCTTGGGCGCTAGAAACCATGCGGCGACGCAGAGGGCGGCGACGATGGCGAGCCCGACGTAGACGCTGTACCTGCGACGCGGTTAGCTGGCGGTCGTGCGTGGCCTTGTTACAAAAGTATGATGTAGAAAAAATTTAGAAAATAAAAATAAAAAAGCAACGTACCCCTTCGCCATTGTTGTGAGAAGCACTGGATCTAGTCTTCGAGTTTAATGTTTGTAGGATGGATGGATGGATGGATGGATGAGGGTAGCTCGAGGGTTGTAAGTAGGTAGATGCGATGTAGGATTTATGTAAGTAAGTACTTGGATATGAAGCGAGGCAGGTTATTATGTACTAATTGTAAGTTGAGTTGTAGGTGCTAAATGTAGCTACATAAGGTATTGCATTCAAATGCATATGTAATGTTACGTACATGTTCGAACTTACATGGTACCTAGTACAACGGTACATATCATATACATGGAAGCTCGGGAGCTGCATCTGGGTGGAGCACTACTATGCTTAGTCATATATCTGAGTAGGTAAGTAAAGAAAGATGGATATTGACATTTATTCAACAAGTTACAAAACTCACTATGATAAAACACTTACTCATTATCGTTATTTCATATTCAACATGAGATAGGTCATATATATATATACTACACTATACCTCACCTGCGTAAATCATCCGTCGTTTTCGTACTTCATCCCCGAATTCTTCCTCGCAACCCCGTATATTCCCGCGAGGTCGCCCTTGTCGCCGCCCGCGTGCTCAGCAACACCCTTCAAGTACTCATCCGCAACCTCTAGCAACTTGAGCTCGGCGCCGGCGCCGTTCGCCAGGTTCCTGGCGTGGCCCGCGTCTTTGCGCGCGTTGTTGGCCGAGAAGAGCGGCTCCTCCAGCTGCCAGTACGTGCCCTTCAGCATCCGCTCCGAGTAGATGCTGTAGACGCCCCCGAACATGAGGTCGATGAACTGCTTCATCTGGTCCGTGCCGACGCCGATCTTCTCCCCCGCCGCGTAGCCCTCGCCCAGGACCGTCACCATGTTCAGGATGAATGTGTTGCCCAGGAGCTTGAGCTTCAGCGAGTTGCCGACTGCCTGGTCCTCGAACGGGATCTCTGCCTTGCCCATCACGCCTTTGATGTACGGCCGCAATTTCTCGATAGACGCCTTGGGACCCGCCGGCAGAAAACTAGGTAAGTTATCAGTATACGAATAGCTACATTCTTATGCCCTGGTACTTAGATGAAAGGAACCTTGTACTTACATGAGCTGACCTGCTGCGGCTGCCGCCGGCGCGCCAAAGATGGGGCTCGCAACGAACTCGGCTTTCTTGTCTATTACCGACTTGGCGATTTTTTCCGTGGTGTCCGGATGAAGCGTAGAGCATTCGATGAACAACTTGCCCGCAACATCGCCCTTGAGAATGGTGTCGAAGGTAGCCTGCGCCACGGCATCGTTGGAGAGGATGTCGAAGATGACGTCGGCCCTCCTCACGCCCTCTTCGATGGAATCTACAACCTCCGTCTTGCCTGCGGGTAGCTGAGCTGCTGCCTCCTCGGACCGCTTCTTGGTCCGGTTATATAAGAGCAAGGGCTTCTCCAGGTTGCCCTTTTCCACCAAATTCTTCACCATGCCCTGGACGAAGAAATTAGTATGAGTGAAGAAGGGTCGATATCTCGATGTGTTGAACTTACTCTTCCCATGTTGCCTAAGCCGATCCATAGTAGTTGAGGTGCCATTCTGTCTGATATGTTGCCGGCTACTGACTTAGATGAGTAATTCTTAGAATCGTGCGATGCAAGTGACGAGTCCTTTCGTCTCTTACTTTTAAAAAGTAAAGAGTGAGAGTTTATGAGTGAAGAAGGAACTGTACTTATAATATATATCAATTAGACATGTACCGACGAAGAGGTGCTACATGTAGGCCGGCTTTTATATGTGCCTAGGTAAGAGGTATGTACAAATTATATAGGACTACTATATCCGGTAGCATACGTTTAAGGGGGGGGTACAGAAGATGATAATGCACCCTTATATCAAAGCAGCGCCCCGCAAAATGCCGACTCAGACTCCACCTAGTACGGGGAAGGTTTTCGTCATTGACATCTTTTTACGCATCTGCGATTCATATAATTGTAACCAGGTATTTGTCAGGTTAAACGGTATCTTAGGTAAGACTCTTTATTGTAAGTTACGGATATAAACTTATACACATTTCTACATTTTTACCATTTACACTCTTCAAAGTTCAATGTAATCAACTCACATCTATGAAAACTACCTCCTATTATCGAAAAATAAATCATGAAAGACTAGGTACGCAAGATAAAAGACGAATAACTCATAATCATGTGTGCGATCCTCCAGGATGTTATCAAGTAGAAGCAGCAGTAGCTGCAGCAGGATACGCCTCGGCTCTCGCGTTCTAACCTCTGCTCGTGTCCCTCGTCGTCTTCGCTCTCGTTTTCTCCACCTGGCACCTCCTTTCTTACTGGATCACTACACCCCACGGTACCATCTCTTATCCGAAGCCGAAGCCGCGAAGAAGCGCGAGCTCGCTTTCGCTCACCTGCAGAACTGTAACCTCTGTCCCCGTCTCTGCGGCGTTAACCGCTACGAGACGACCGGCATGTGCCTCATCGGCCATAATGTCAAGGTGAACGTCATCGCGCCGCATTTCGGCGAAGGTCAGCCAACTCGACTTCATCAGAGAGGTATATATATAGGCTACTCAAGCTAAGATATAGCAAATGCGTAGAGCCCTGCATACAAGGCCACAACGGCAGCGGCTCCGTCTTCTTCTCCGGATGTAACTTGCGCTGTACCTTTTGCCAGAACCATGACATCGCTCATCAGAGGAACGGGTTTGACCTGACTCCCGAAGAGCTGGCGCTGTGGTATATCAAGTTGCAGGATGTTGGCCACGTGCACAATATCAACCTCATCACGCCCGAGCACGTGGTGCCGCAAGTGGCCCTGTCTATATTGCACGCGCGCCATCTGGGGCTCAAGCTGCCGATCGTTTACAACACGTCGGCCTTCGACTCGCTCGCGTCGCTGGAGCTCATGGACGGCCTGGTCGACATATACCTCCCCGACTTCAAGGTATGGAGCAAGGCCACGTCACGACGTCTGCTGAAAGCCGAAGACTACGCCTCTACCGCCGCGGAGAGCATCAGGGCCATGCACGCGCAGGTGGGCGACCTGTGCTTCACCGGCGACGGCATAGCGAAGAGAGGCGTGCTAGTCAGACATCTAGTCATGCCGGGGAAGGAGGCCGAAGGGGAGGAGATCATGAGGTTCTTGGCCGAGAAGGTCTCGCGCGACATCTTCGTCAACATCATGGAGCAGTATAGGCCCGACGCCCACGTCGGGAAGGCGAAGAGGAGGTCCAAGAAGGAATCGGCCGAGCGAGAAGACCAGGAGGAGGTGAGGTACGCGGACATCAACCGCCCTGTCACCAAGGAGGAGATCTCCGTCGTCAGAAGGGCTGCGGAGGCCGTGGGCTTGGTGAGTGCACACGCCATTCTCGGCGTTCACGAGATGGGATAGGGGGTTTATATGGAGTTGGGCATACGCTAACCTCTATTGCTTCAGTGGCGCTTCTGCGACCCCCCGAGACACGACGGCTTCGCGATATGAGTCCTGAGAAGGCGGTTTGTTAGAGTCTGTTGTCGCGGCCACTCCCATCTTCGCATGCATACCTACCTAGACATTGCCCATCCGAAGTTCATTGTGTACCGCATGTACCTAACACAGGCTGCGCACTGCGTATTTATTTGAGTCAGGATAGACAAGACGGTGGTGTGTCGGAAATGCGCCTAGTTCGTTCTAGAAGTCTTCTTTATTGTTCGAGGAGCAGCCTTTCCTAGATAGGTACCTACCTAATAAGGCATTTCTTACGCATAGGAAACGCAGGGTATTATCTATATCTAGTAGAATTGTCATGAAATGAAACACCGTTTCCTAAGTCCCCCGAGCCAAAGTCTTTTATTTTAAACTACCGGACATTGAAGAAGACGTATACAGGTAGAAGATATCTATCCGTTTCTACAACAACCGCCTTCCCTCGAGAACACGCACCTAAGCTAGGTAGGTATACTCTCCTCCGCTTGCCTGGGTAGGTAAGGTACCTAGGTAAGGTAGGTAGGTAGTGCTTCGGCATCTACAGCAGACGAAATCTATCTTTGTCCCGCGCGAAAGCCTAGCGCAGCCGCGAGATATAAACAACCCGACGCCCTCGCGCGTGTCTGCTCCCTGCCCCCTACACGTCGTAATCCCAGACAGACCCAGCAGTCCATGACCTAGTTAAGTACCTCCTAGCCTGGTAGGGGTAGGTATCTAACCTCTTTTTTTTCTTTTTTTCTTCTTCTTCTTCTTCTTTTCCCCCTTACATTATGACGTCTAACGCGCCACGACGAGGCCGCACGTACCCCCCGCCACCAGCACCGGCGTACGGCGCCCGCCATAAGAACACGGCGCAACCGCACCAACCGCCTCCCCCCTTTTCCTCCTCCTCCTCCTCCTCCCCTCCGCTCAGAGTCCGCGGCGACCCGTGGCAGTCCGTCAGCGCGCTACAGCTCGGGCTGCGGCCGCGCTCGTTCGAGGAGGCGCACGGGGAGCGCGCGTACCTGCTGCGCGCGCTGCAGCAGCAGGACGCGCGGGCGACGGAGCTCTTCCGGCTGGTGCCGGGGTTGGAAGAGCAGATCCACGGCGGCGGGGGCGGCGGAGGCGGGGGCGGGGAGAGGGGGATGTTGTCGGACGAGGACGGGAGGAGGAGGGCGAGGAAGAACCGCGGGTGGGTGAGACATCGGATCGCGGACACGGTGGAGGAGGAGAAGAGGATCCTGGCGAGGCTGTGCGAGGTGCACGTCGAGATACAGTGTCGCGAGAGGTGGTGCCGTGTCGAGGGCGAGAGGGCGGCGAGGGCGTGGGGACAGGGACAGGGACAGGGGCAGGGACAGCAACAGCAACAGCAACAGCAGTGTTTCTCGGGGCCGGCGTCGACGTGGTATCCCCCGACGCCGCCTGCTATGCCGCCGCTTGTCTACGACGGTGCTTATTGGGGCAGCCTCCCTTCCTCCCCCTTCCCGAGCCGGTCGTTTATCCTTGTCCCGGTCCACAGCAATTGGGGTTTGCCTGGGCGCAGCAGAACGGGTGTGGTGGGTATGAAGGGGCTTGTCCGTACGGGTATCCGTATTCGTATCCGTCTTCGTTCCCGCACCCGTACCCGTATCCATATCCATACCCATACCCATACCCGCATCAAGACCAGTTGCATCCGCAAAGCGCGGCGGAAGAACACTGCGACGATTGGCCGGAGCCGGTGCACGAGATGGACGGGACGCCGGTTAGGGGGCAGGAGTCGGGCGAGGTAGATGTGTCGACGAGAGACCGGTCGGAATCTCCCGTGAGGACGCCGGTCTCGGTGCCGGGATTACGGGGGATGAGGCGGAGCGTGTCTTCGCCACGCGGAGCGTGGTCTATTTAGGGGACGGGGCTAGTAAAGGGGGGGAGAGGGGGATCGTTGCGTGGCTCTAGGGTTTTTACCTAGTTCTTATCTGGATACGTAAGGGAGCGTCGGGGTAGGGGCTTTTTAGTGTATTTTTTTTTTCTTTTCTCTTCTTTTCTTATATTAGTGTTCATAGCAAGAGTCTAAGTTCTGTCCTGTCTGAAGTGTAAAGAACATCGTCTGCTGACAACACTACCATCGTCTCATCTCTCAGGACCGCATAGACCTAGAATACGTAGACTACAACCAAAAAAAACCTAGAACCAGGCCAGGTCGGACCCCCGGCGGTTGCTCACGCGAACTCCCCAAACTTGCCGTCGTCGAAGCCTAGGTTTTGCGCGGACAAGCGCTTCGCCCGCGCGCTCTGTCCACCGGGCGGCGGTGGGATTATGCCTGGCGTGGAAAAGGCCTGGGACGAAGACGGGGCTGAGGACGGCGGCGGTGGTAGCGAGAAGGACGATAGATCTCCAGAAGACGAGGGCTTGGGGGGCGTGTCCGGCTTCCGCCTGCCGAACCGACCGGGCAAGTTCACGGTGATGGTCTCGCCCTCCTTGAGACTGAGGTCGCGCTTATCAGCTGTATCCTTGCGATCGGCGGCGGTGGCG
The DNA here is from genome assembly GCA_902806505.1 of Hypoxylon lienhwacheense. Taxonomy (NCBI): domain Eukaryota; kingdom Fungi; phylum Ascomycota; class Sordariomycetes; order Xylariales; family Hypoxylaceae; genus Hypoxylon; species Hypoxylon lienhwacheense. The sequence continues at coordinate 3,324,869 of CADCWW010000001.1, read as the reverse complement.
GGGGGCGGCTTCTTCCCGGGCGGCCCAGATTGGGCGGACCATCCCATGGTCTTCTGCGCCTCCTGCAGGGCGACGCCGAAGTCGAAGGCCTCGCCGCGCTCCTCGAAGCCGACGCCGAGGGTGGCCTTGCGGCCGGCCTCGTCCTGGACGCGCAGGGCGAAGAAGCGCGAGCTGTCGGACACGGGCTCGACGACGGCGGGGGCGACGTAGGGGGCGGCGGCGAACAGCTGGCCCGTCGCGGCGTCCTCGAGCACGATGTCCGTCTTGACCTGTTCCTCATCGTTGTCGTCGTCGTTATTGCTGTTGCTGTTGTTGTTGTCGGGAGAGGAGGGTATGGCGGTCTCCACGATACGCACGCGCGCAGTAAAGATCTGCCGTTGGCCGTTGTCGGCAGTCCAGCTCGCGGCTACGTGACCCTTGCCCGGGGTCATGGGCGGGATGTTATACACGTGCACGGAACCGGCGACGAAGAGGACCCTCTGGATGGCGTCGGATGGTAGGGGTCGACCGGTGGCCGGGTCGATCGACTCCATCTTTTCTTTTTCTTTTTTTTGTTCTTCTTTTCTTTTCTTCTCTCCTATTTTATATATATATCTCCTTTTCCTACTTTCTGTTCTCTTCCTTTAGTAGGTATGGATTAGTTGTGGATGATAGACCATGGTATATGGTATATATACAGGTATTGTAAAAGGGAAGCTTTAGAAGTTAAAGACTTAAAAAGTAGTGGAAAGTCCCCGAACATGGTTTAGAGGGGCATGCGGAGTTTTGAACCCCTGAGCCCCTGACTCCTGAAGCTCCAGTGTCACTACCTCATACATAATATTACGCATGTATTTGTAGCTTGAGGTATAATGTTATACTACATGTACATGTATGTACTAATGTAGTACTTAATGCTGGGTACCACGTCAAGTATTATGAAATATTTACATGTATTGACAGGTACTAATCCCCCACTTATGCATTGCGGGGTTATCGATAAGGAACACAAAGTAACATTGGGAGGTACTTTCAAAAGTTATCAGCCGCCAATAATTTATTTAATAATTTTATTTTTATATTCTTCAAATGTACGATCGACAAATCCCGAGGCGCGACGCTTACGAGCTCAACCAACATTAGTGAACATCTCTCGCTCGAGACCCTGCGTGATGGCTGGTCGCAGTGTTTCGCCGGGAGCGGCGCTCTTGAGGTCATCCCGAATGTTTTCAATGCCAACCCCGATACCTTCTGCTGGTGACTATTCGGCCGCTAATAGATATTTTTCTCCTACTTCTACTATTAGCTCTCCTACCCATCTAACTGTCACTACGACTTCCGCGTCTCGAATAAGTGGTGATTGGGGCTTTAAACGCCCGTTGCCCCTTAAGACCACTACCAAGACTACCTTCCCCCTCGTGAGGATAAGACAGGTCGATTCTACAGAACATATCACGGATTTCCAGACTGCTTCGGATCATACCATCACCTTACGGAAGTTCCAGGAGTTGAACCTACCTATCACTGTTCCGCATGGTCGTTCCACTCCCATGGATCCGTATCCGGTGGTCGAGAATCCGAAGTCGGTCTTCGAGGAGGACGGCGATGCGACTGCGTTGGACGAGGAGCAAAAGGTCAAACTGGCCAACAAGAGGTGGAAGTTTTCCGGACCCTGGCTTGCTGGTATGCCGGATGGCGAGTTTAGCCGGTTCCTTGAGAAGATCCGGGGTAAGCGCTCGGAATTCCGTGCCTTTCTGGTGGAAAATTTGAAGGCCGAGTTAAGGGCAGAACAGGGGCAGGAGGCCTCAGACGAACAGGCAACACCAGCGGAACCGTCAGAACCGTCCGAGAGTTCTGTCGAAGTTTCGGAAGATCAATTGATAGACTATCTAAGACAGCTAAGGCAAGATCGCCTTACATTATACAACCTTGTCAGCCGGTTTCTGGATCTAGCCCCGGTGGATCTAGACACTCAACTCTGGACAATTAGCTCGTGGGCTCTTGGAGCGCAGAAAAACGTCGAACGTGGCAGCCCTTATGGAGCGAACGGTCCTCCTCCCACCCATCCCTCGGCAGGCCTTTCTTATTTACGCACACGGAATTTCCAGGAGAACCATGCGCTTTATGGGCCTCAGGCACGCCACGCCGTTGTCAAGGCGAGAGTCTTGAAGCCCACGAGCTATTCTGCGGGCAGTTTCAAACCTACTCTTGGTGTCGCTGGGTTTATCGTGAACTCGCCAAATACGTCGACATTCAAGGAAAACAGACATAGAAAGTCCCCCTACGAGGAGGCACTTCACCAGCTCGAGCTCGAAAAACACGGCGGGGCGAAGGTGTACGTGCAGCCTATGGCGGCTATCGTCGACTCGTCTGGCAGGATCTGCGTTACCGTAAATAGACCTACCGAGTGGTCCGACTTAATTCAAAGGGAAATGGTGGGAGAGGGGGTCGTGTTCGAAGATGCGTTGCGGGCTAAGCAGACGCCCGAGATACGCACCAACCCGCTAAGCTCGCCGGATCGCAACAGCTTCAGCGCCAGCTCACGCCCATACACGCGGCTCCCCAGTAGCGCGAACAGTTACGGTCTCCCCCGGAATTTTTAAAAGACGAAAGGGTCATTGGAATATAGTCGATCTCCTTTCAAAAGAACTCTGAGGAAGGGGGCATGGTATCGGTTAGCATCATATAATGTACGATATAAGAGGTAGATATATACCGGTATGCTAAGGGCTCTGTATATACATATATACCAGATAGGGAAATGAAAGATGCATTGATACCTAATGTACAGATCTTGAAATTTAATGTGAACATGTAATGAATCTCCCTCTCGTCCTCGCGAAGAATGTTGTCGTATATATTCCACGAGCTTTTCTTCCTATATATATATGTATATATGCACTTTAAGCCTTAAACGAGTTATGAGATATGAGGTACATGTATGTATGTGGCTGATACTAAGGCGGCTTGGCTGAGTAGATACCCCACTTAAATATCCATAACCACCCAATCAAACTTGGAATTTATTCTGCCCTAGAACAAATCACAGAAGTTTTGCCGAATTCCCCCCACACGGATTTTTACACAATTCGTTTCTTCTTTTTTTTAATTTTTTAATTTGTTCTCAAGACCAAAAAAAACATCAACCAACTTTGTCAACCTTCAACATTCAGACCTTCTTCCAACATCACACTCTTTCGTCCTAACCGATATTCAATACCGTATTCAATACCGCAAAGATGGGTCGCGTTCGTACAAAGACAGTTAAGAAGTCCGCCAAGGTCATCATTGAGCGTTACTACCCAAAGCTCACCCTCGACTTCGAGACCAACAAGCGAGTCTGTGATGAGATCGCGATCATCGCTTCGAAGCGCCTTCGCAACAAGGTCAGTGACGACTTCCGTCTATTTTTATCGAGCGCTACGCCATATATCAATATACTCAATCGATTAAATGCCTTCGAACTAACTGAGAGATGTTCGCAGATTGCCGGCTACACCACTCATCTGATGAAGCGTATTCAGCGAGGCCCTGTCCGCGGTATCTCCTTCAAGCTACAAGAAGAGGAGAGAGAGCGGAAGGATCAATACGTGCCCGAGGTGTCTGCCCTCGACTTCACCCAGAACACTGAGGCCGGCCAGCTTGACATCGATGCTGAGACTAAGGACCTATTGAAACACCTCGGCGTACGTTTTCTCTTTTCTCTCATTTATATCCGATCTATTACAATGAAGGCTTCCTTGGTTACTGACATTAATTGGTGTATAGTTCGACAATGTCCCCGTCAACGTCGTCCCTGTCACCCAACAACAGACGGCTGAGCGACCCCGACGATTCGGTGACCGCGCCCCACGATAAGCAGTAGGCGCAGGGAAATGGTGGCTTCGCAGTCGAGAGAAAAGGGCTACGATGGTTGATTTAGGCAACTGGCATCGGTCTCACATGGCTTTACGGCGTCTACTATGACTAGGGCGATAGTAGGTACATCTTTTGATCTGTAATTGACGAAATTTCCCCATGCAAGGTGTCCCTGATTCTCTAAAGCTCTCTAGAGATGACGGTTGATTGCCAATTCGCATCTTCTCTTGTTTTGCCAATACGTGACTTGTGATCGGTTCGAACTTACTGGGTCTAGGATCTTGCTTCAAGTTCTACGTAGCACATATAAGGCTAAGACAAGGGAGACAGTCAAGTGTGGAATTAAAGATCATTAAAAGTTGTCCTGAGCTAATCCATAGACTACCTGCTCGTCTCCTCTCAGGGGGTATCTCGATTTGTTCTGACCGAAACTCCGAAGCCATGCCAATAGTGATAATCGTATTAAATGCAGCTATTCAGTTGAGTCCTTGATAGTATCTATCTTTGCGGTGCCTTTCTTAGTAAAGTCCGACTTCTCGTTGAATTTTGTCTTGTAGCCATCCAGGATCAAGTGAGTGTCGTTGTCCTTATCTAGCGAAGGCTCCTGGGCCGGCATCATTACAGTCCTCTCTCTGATGGTGAAGTTCATGGGATTGATAGATGCCTGACTGCCCTTCTCGCCGCGTTCTAGCGCTAAGGTCTTATTATTCCTCGCAACTTTGTCGCTCGGCTCGGGGCGACGCGGGCCAGCGGCGACCGGTCTTCCGTCCGCATTATTGGGCTCGTCGAGCAAGTAAATGTGAGAGGTAGAGGCGTCGTCGTCGTCGCCGGCGCTGCGCTCCCAGGCGGCGGTTGGGTTTAGCTGCATCTTGACGCACATGGCGCGACGGGCGCATTCGCGCGAGCACCAGCGCTCCAGTTCTGCGCGCGGCACGACCTCGAACTTGTCTCGCCCCCATAACAGTTTAAACTTGCCGCCCGGCCCCATTTGCGTGGTGGGATTCGCGCATAGGGCGTAGCCGCATAGGCCGCACGTGTTGCGCTCCGTGATCATGTCCTCGTAGTCGCCCGGCTGGAAGAGGCGGATCAGACGTCGGAAGGCGTCGGCGTCGGCGGGAGACGGGTTGGCGGCGGTGTAAGCATCGCGATTGGAGTCCGGGGAGGGAGAGTCGGGAGAAGGGAATGCGCTAGGCGGGAACTTGGATAGCTCCAAGATCGATTCATGGATGTTGTCTTCGATTTCCCATTGCTGATGTAGCAGACGTGCCTTTTGGATGGCGGTCTCGCGTGTGGTAGCCTTCTCGGCCTTCTCGGCGCGGGACTGGTGCTCTTCGATGGGGAAGGGGGTGATGGGTGCTGTGTATGGCGCAGCATCGGCAGCGGTAGCGCTGGCGGTCGGTTTCTTCAAGATGCCTTTGAGCTTCTTGGGTTGGGAGGAAGACGAGGTAGAGGGAGGCGAAGACATTTTAGAAGTATAGATATTCGCATTCATATACTTATGATGCAGTGAAGAAAAAAATAATTAAGGGTACGTGGTATGAGATGTGATGGAGGCAAGATTAATATGTTGATGTAGATTGTATGAGTAAGTGGATGTTTGGCGGATACCAGCGTTGTAAGAGTTATATTACCGTACCTAGGTACGTAGTGGGGACCGTTGAAAGAACATTACATGCATGAAAACATGGAAATCCAGCACGTATTGTGTGTACATACGTAGTGTATCTCTAGGTACCCGTAAACAAAACGATCATGGATATCGATAACGCATGTGGCATGAAACTTACTCCGTATTGATGCATATCAATGCTCTGCACTAGGGGATAGGTACTTGGCGTAATACAGTAGTATATGTATGTACATACGTACGTACATAATACCTAATAATCTGAACCAATGAACATATTACAGGTACGTACCCAAGCCCAAGGCAGCCTGAAGTGAGCGAGGAGTCTGGAGACTGGATGGTATTCGTCATTGGCCCGTGCACGCACCTCCATACTTTGGTACTTAAAGATAGCTGAGGAAGCTTCGGAGAAGTTGAAGTATGAAGCCGACGGAAACCCTGCACACACTGCATTGCATCTTTTCCCTTTTTTTTTTTTTTACATTAACATTAACATTAACAACATTTGAACATTAAAAGTGTATGGGGACAATTAGGCACCCTTTCTTTAATGTTTTTTTTTTTTTACCCTTCAACAAGTTGTCATCCAGTCATCTGTTTTGACATTTTTCATCGTAACAAACAATAAGACGGATGTTAAAGGATTACAACAAAATTGTAAAATTAATTAATCCGTGGACCTCGTCGGCTCGTGCACCTAAACTCGAATCCCCCTCCAACTTGAACTAAAAGAGTCAAGGACTTGACGCAAGACACGATTTAACGAACGTTCACAAGAGTCCAACAATAGACCAGGTCCCTGGGGGGGGCTCCACGGTGGGTTACATCTCATCTACGCCATTATTCTCAAAAACATAAAAAGAATATTGAACAAAAAAAAAACAATCATCCAGGGTATAAGTTCATGCGCTGACGTCGACTTACTCCAGCCGTGCACTTGTTACGGATTGTTACAGGCTGCTTTTGCGAATGCTCAGCCTCATGCGAACATTTCCTTATTCTTATTCTTAATCCTATTCTCCATTCTCATTCACTATTCTCTCCATCCCCCATCCTTATCCCCATCTTCGTCTCCATCTTCATCTCCATCTCCATCCTCATCTCTTATCCCTTTCCTCTTCCTCTTACTCTTCCTCTTCCCCTTCCCCTTCCCTTTCCCTTTCTTACCCAATTTAACTATTCCTGATCCATTTTATCGACCACTCTCTTTTGACGAATTCTTAAAGATACGAGGTCGTCCCATCTCTTTTCCTCCCCAATTTTCTATCGACTAAAAGGAAAGAGAAGGAAAATCATATCACCCGCACATATCGTACATAGTATACCGCATAACACATACCATATAACCACATCACACAGTCGCACTCATTTCCTTTACTGTCTATGATCCCCGCCAATTGTACGGTACACTACCGAGTCCTAGTCCTAGTTCTAGTTTCAGTTCCACTAGGCAGCTTACGACTCTTTATTCTTCACTCTTAATTACAATCACCCACCATGGCTGCCGTGCCGTTTAAGGTGAAGGCTGTCTACGAATATAACTCGAATCACGAGGACGACCTACCGTTTGGAGCCGGCCAAATCATCACAGTCACCGACGAAGAAGATGATGATTGGTACGGTGGTGAATATGTCGATGACTTGGGGGTGAAGCGAGAGGGAATCTTCCCAAGAAATTTTGTCGAGAAATTTGAGCCGACTGCCCCGCCGCGTCCAACGAGAGCTCGTAAGAAGGAGACAGATCCCACTCCTTCTTCCCCTCCGCCACCTCCGACTGCTGCTCCATCTATGCCCCCGCGGGCGGAGGAGTCCACCGATACACCGCTAGAGCTGGTTCGCGACGAACCACGAGTGGCCTCGCCACCGCCTCCGCTTCCGACTATGGAGCCCCGCTCTCCTAGCCTCCCTATTCCTCCCATTGCTCCTATAGCTAAACCATCTGAGCCGGCTTCTGTTCCGGCCCCTTTCTCGGCCCCTAGGTCAGCAAGCCCTCTAGTTGCTACTCAATCAGCACCTAAAGCTCCCGCTCTTGCTCGGCCTCCTCCCCCGGTGTCGGAGAAGCCTGCGATCAACTCTTTCAAGGACCGTATAGCAGCTTTCAACAAGGCAGCACCGCCAGTTACACCCTTCAAACCTAGTGGCTTGAGCTCTGGCAACTCTGGCTTCATCAAAAAGCCCTTCGTCGCTCCACCGCCGAGCCGAAATGCTTACGTCCCCACGCCTCGCGATGTGCCCGTCGCCAAGGTCTACCGACGGGAAGAAGACCCCGAGATCAAGGCTAGGGAGGCGGAATCGCTTGAGATGGCGGAGAAGGCAGGACTTGTTCCGACATCAAACCCCGAGGGCCAGGCCGAGGATCAGCCCAAACCCACCAGTCTCAAGGAACGGATTGCTCTGCTCCAGAAACAACAGGCTGAGGCTGCCCAGCGACACGCGGATGCCGTAGCGAAGAAGGAGAAACCTAAGCGTCCCCCGAAAAAGCGCATCGAACAACCCGAGGAAGCCCCCCCGGCGGACGAAGCAACTGAAAGCCTGCCTCCGTTAGAGAGAAAGGATACGGCCGATGCTGCTAGTAAAAAATCCATCGATGAACCTAGACCTCCGAGGCAGCCGACGACAGCTCGGCGAAAGTCTTCCGCGGCACGTCCCGAAAACGACGGGAACGAGGCGGATATGTCGGGTGCGGGGGATACAACTGAGGGGCAAGAGGACCTCACGGAGAGAGAAGACAGTGACGAGAAGTCTCGTCCTCACAGAGGCGCTTCTGCCGAGCCGGAAGTCTCGGAAGTTGAAGAGCAGGGAGAGGAAGAACAGGAGGAAGATCCCGAACTTCGGCGAAAGGAGGAGCTTCGTGCCAGGATAGCAAAAATGAGTGGTGGTATGGGTTTCCATGGTATGTTCGGTCCCCCCGGAATGATGTCTGTTGGAAGTCCGGCATCGGTCAAGAAGCCCAAGGTATCGCCACCGTCGGAGCGTCGTTCGAGCGAGATATCGGAACGGCCTTCGTCGCCTAGGATGGCCGCTCCTCCGGTTCCTACTATGATGGCTTTACCTGGCATGGGGAGACCCAAGCAGCAAGAGGAAGAAGCTGCCGAGTCCGACCATGATGAACCAGGCGGACAAGACACTACACCGGTTGTCAGTGCCCAACCAACTGGTTCAGTTCCAGAACGTAAGTTTCGACCCGAGCGTGTCCTTGGTCTTATTATGACTACTATAAGACGATTAACACGACGGGTAGCCATAGCAAAAGTACCAGGTGCTCCGCCTCCTATTCCTGGTGGACGGCCCGCACCACCTCCAGTACCTACAGACTGTCAGTCCCACACCCTTTCCTTCAGTTTACATTGCGAAGGCTAATCAGTTCCCCAGCTCGTCCTCCCACCGGCACCGGCGTAACCTCCCCTAGTCAAGGTTCCGAATCCGACGACGAGCTATCGGAAAATCCACAAAAGGCTCCTGAAACTCCTCGAGGTGAAGCTCCTCCCCCGGTTCCCTTGACATCTCCTACCGCAGTGCCAACATCGCCACGGACTTCTAATAGGCGGGCTTCCTACATGGGCGAGGAAATGTCACCGTCTTCCCCCCAGCTTCCACAGTTAAGCAAGAGGAATAGTCGTCCACCACCCCCTATTCCAAGCGCCGCCCCGGCCCCCCCTACCCAAGGTCGGCCTCCCCTCCCCCGCCCCCAGGTGGCCCGTTGAGTCGCTCATCTACAGCTGACGAGCGGATTGCGTTGCCGATGAGGCCGGGAAATTTGTATAGCGGCGAAGAGGGGGAAGTTACAGAGTATGAAGGTGACTACGACACGGATATCGGATCCTCCGTCCCTCACAAAGATGCGCTCAAGTCGCACGCACGGGAATCGAGTTTTGATGACGGCACCTCGATGCGTTCCCCTGTCGCCGATGCTCCGCCGTCTCTGCCTCCTCCGGTCCCAAGCGCGACCGCCCCAAGAGCCGGCCCGCCGGGGGTTCCTAGCCAACCCACTCACGGCCAGAGACTTTCGGTAGATGCGCCCCGTGCCGCCCCTCCGCCGCCCCCACCTCCGAAAGAAGTCTCGTACTCTTATGATAATAATGATTACGATCCCTACAACTATAACGCCGCGCAGAGTGCGCCGGCTTCGGCTTCGCTTAGCTTAGCCGCTCAGGACGAGCCGGTGCCGACGCCGCAGATGATCTCGGCATACCATTCGCCGCCACCACCCCCGCCTCCGCCAGTCAATCGGGGGCCTCGAAAATCTTTGGACTTCCAAAAAACAGGTGGAAGAAGGTCAGTCGACGCCACCCGGCCGTCTATGGACACTAGCTACGTGGCAAACGAAATCGATCTAGCTCCCCATACACAGTGGTGGCTCTCGCCAAATGGGCTCCCGCCTATCTTCCAGGGTCGGCGAGACATCTATACCGAATTCGATGAGTCGACATCCGGGACGTCAGTCACTAAAGTGGTCTTCGTCTTGTTCCAAGATTATTCGCAAACCGTCATTAGCGTCCGCTTCGACACCCAAAATCCCTTAGACGTTCAGTTTGAACAGCGCCATGACGGACCCCCTCGGAGTCTTCGCCAAGACCAGTTAGAAGAAGCGTACGGCCGATTCGGTCAGGCGCTATCCAGCGCTGTCGCGTCTAAAAAAGATTCGGTCGTTGGCGACGGAAGCCCGCAAGCGCTGATCTTCGAGCTTCTCAAACCTTTCAAGGATGCTCTGCTCCCTGTCGGCACACGTGCTTACGGCTCTTTGGTTTATTCTAACCTAGCGAACGCCCTGACGCAGCTGAACGACGAGATTAGGCCTGGCGACATCGTCTCGATCCGCAACGCTAAATTCCAAGGTAAACATGGGCCTATGCATGCGAAGTATACGATGGAGGTGGGCAAGCCGGACCACGTAGGCATCGTCTCGGAATGGGACGGGACGAAGAAGAAGGTGCGGGTCTGGGAACAGGGCCGCGAGAGCAAGAAGGTAAAGCAAGAGAGCTTCAAGCTAGAAGACCTGAGGAGCGGCGAAGTCAAGATCTGGCGGGTGATGCCGCGTAGCTGGATCGGGTGGAGCACGGACTAGCAATCTCGCAGGCCATCATACGAATACTTGTGGCCGATACTTATGAGGGTCGCCGTGGACGGGAGGGTTAGCGTGGATAGTCCGATGCAGATACCGCTCTAGCAGTCTTGGCCTAACCTCGCCTCCCTCTCGTATTAGTAGTAATGAGCGGAGCATAGAGGGAGAATAGAGGTGATGGTAGGTAGCTAGGGAAGTAAAAAAAAAAAAAAAAGGGGGGGTGTCTACGAAGATGAGAAGTACGATAGGGGAGATTCTACATGTCAGTCGCGTCGCTGTTTGGTAAGAGCTACTTCAGGTAAGACGAGACTAGCGACGATATGACGAAAGGGGAAGAGGAGGCACTTTAGCAACGTACGTAAAAGAAATAAGGAAAGGGAAAGGGGGGGAGCGGAGCGGAAACCGAAGCATTCGCTAAGGAGTAGAAAGAAGGAGAGGAAGAGAAACAGACAAGAGAAGTCAAGTTCATGTTCAGTCATAAAGTCATACAGTCATACAGTCATCATGATCATGGAACGTGGCCGTGGTCGTGGCCGTGGTCGTGGTCGTGGTCGTCGCCCGCGGCCCACGGCCCGTGTGTAACGGCGGTTTTTTCGGCCTTCAATTAGGGGGGGTAATGAATGAATCGGAATCACGGATGGTGTTTTATTACCATTGCCTATGCTGCTGCTTCTTTTTTTTTTTCTGTTGCTGTTGCTATTGCCACTAGGTACTGTTGCCATGTGCCCTTTTTCTTTTTTTCCTCGTAGTCTTTTTTTTTGTTAGCCCTTACAGTCCCCTCCGTCACTGTCGTCTTACCTCATACCTCCCTCCCTTTTCGCCTCCCCCTTCCTGTTCGTGTAGGCCCTATGGGAAGGGGGGAAAGGGTAAGCACCTTATGTACAGGTAGGTACGTCAAGTCATTGGTCGCGAGCGTAGAGTTCGTCCTATCTCATCTAGGACCCCCGTTTCACGGACTAGCTAGCTAGTAATTTATTTTATTAGGGGGTAGGTAGGTTAAGTAGGTTAGGTAGGTTAGGTAGGTTGGGTTGTGTTGGGTTAGGAACTGTGTTTTCTCTCTCTCTCTCTTTCTTTTCGTTCTCGACTGGATGTCGTGGGTTTTGTGTGTGTGTGTGGTGTAAGTGTTTGTATTTTACCTAACCTACCTACCTACTCTAACTACCCTATCTACTCTAACTACTCTGACTACTCTGACTACTCTGACTACCATTCGACACTTACTATCTAACTACCCTCTCTCGTGTCAGGGATTCGGCAAGGCTTTCGCTTTTCTATATATATACCGTACTGTGCTATACCCTCCCACACACACACACACACACACACACACACACACACACACACTTATATATATAAGGTATATATATATAAGCTATGTTCTATAGGACGTAGGCAGGTAGGCTAGGTATGCTTCATACTACGTGTTCTAGGTACCCATCCTATCCTATTCTTTCCTTTCCTCTCTTCTTTTTTTTTATCTATTACTATTATTATTATTACCTCTGTTGTTATTATTGTTATTATTATTATTATTAGGTACCCTAGCCTTCACGTCGGTAGTAGAAGGGACCCAGTCGCGTGCGACGACCAGGTACGATCACACGAAAGGGGAGCATGGTATCTCCTCGCCGTCTTTAACCTTATTTTCTTCCCTCACACACACACACTCTCTCTCTCTCTCTTTTCTGCTCTGTTCTGTTCTATTTTTGGACTTTTGTTTTCTTTTTCTTTTTTAAAAAAAAAAGGGTCGGAGGGTAAAAGGGGAGTTCGGTTCCAATGAATCGACGCCGTGTCTTTTTTTTTTCAATAAAAAACAATAAAAAAAAAGAAAAAGAAAAAACCCTCAGTGGCGAAGATGTTTGCGTGGGAAAGGAAAGACCTTCCTCTCCTGCGATTGTAAACGTGGTTCTTGTCGTTTGGTAGGTACCTACCTACCTCTCTCGCGGAAGGGTAAGGAGGAGAAGGAGGAAGAGGGTGTGTGTAGGGTAGGTAGGTAGGTAGGTAGGTTAGATTCGAGGTCGTATCTGTTATGGTTTCCTTTTTTCTCTCATTCTGGCAGAGGGACTTGTATCGGATCTGGTAGAGGTGTTAGGGAGCGAGGTACTGGGTAGGTATCTCGTCGGTATACCATTGTAGTCGAAGATAAGTCTCGGGGAGAGGTTAAGGTAGGAGGTAGATACCAGGTATGCATACCGAGAGGTAGCTTGGATATAGAGCGATTGGGAGGAGGCACGTATGTAAGTCTATTAACTTCCTCTCCCCCCTTTTACCTTGTCTCGTCTTGTCTTCTCGATTCGACTGTTACTGTATTTACGTCTTTTGTTCTACTAGTCTTCCATGCATTATCGAAGCCATATAATTTCCTGGATTATATATAACTATATTAATATCAGCTATATAATATATAAATATATATATATAGTAAACACGTATAAAACTATAACCTCATATCCTTAGTATTAAAGGAGGTAGTCAGTCACCTCAGTACCACAAACTTCGTATATAATTCGCAAGGCACCCAAAGAACTCGGGTAAACGAGGCATATATCTAATACCCTTTTCTTCGCTCGCATACGTCTACTTAGTCCTACACCAATAAGCACATTGACGTCTATCCTTCCAAGTGCAGCCGGAAAAAAGAAACATCGTACAAGCCAAGAAAAAAAAAGGATCGTGGGAAAAGGAACAGGAAATATCATCGTTGACGTCATAACTCCAACAAGAGCCGCAGTCGTAAGATCAAGGGAAGGCGGCATAAAAGGTAGGTCGCGGGTATGTACGTGTGTGCGGGTTGGGGGCCTGTTCCTGTTGTACGACGTCGCGGAGAGAGAAGGGAAGAAAGAAAAGGAAAAGGAAAAGGGAAGAAAAGAAAAAGAAAAAAGGGAGGACGTCATTGGTATAAGAACATGCATAGATACAGGCACAGACATCTAAAGGGTATGCGGTGGTAAGTGGTCATAGAAGTGAGATGAAAGAAACGAAAAGAAGAAAAAACGAGAAATGACAGAATGCGGTACGACATAATAGTTAAGGGAAATAAGTAAGGCCCCTATAAACACGGTAAGGGGTATAAGGCATGGATACACGATGCAGATTTCGTAACTTGACCTACGGCCATGGCATCGACGGCTACATACGACGACAATATCGGCCGTGCCGTTCAAAGAACTTTCTTCCTCCTTTCGCTTCTTCTCCGTTAGCCGACGGTCTTCGAAGAAGTCTTTCGGAGAGAGCGAAGCAGAAACCCGAGACACAAGATTAGCTCTTCACATCTAGAATCCTCTTCCGCGTACGGCGTACACTAACTCGCTATGTTGCCACGTTATACACGTGCGAGCGTGTCCGACTATGTAATCTCGTCTGTAGGTCTCACGTGCCTTGCTGCCCGCCTTCCCCCCCCTTTCCACCACCCTTCCCTTCCCTCCCTTTCCCTCCCTTTCGAGCTGGCTAAGCTCTGCAGTACCTAGGTCCTAGGTAGTAGTGGCATCTGCAGTGCGAAGCCGATCCGGAGCTATATCTGATCATGTGTTCGCACGCCTCGGACAATTAACACGACACCTCCTGTCAGCATTATTTTCCGCCAAGGCCACCTGTCTACGACATCAGTCCCGAAATAACGGGCTGTGTTTATGGACTCGACGATCAAGCCAAGCAAGCAGCTCTAATATTAAACGAGTGAATAGTAGGGCTGCTTTCCATGGACCAAGCTTCGGGCTCGGGTTATGATTGATTCGTTTCTGTCCGAATACTACCAAGAAGTTGATGAGCGGTTCATCAAAGAATTTGCTCGATCCCGGCAGGCAATGGCCAGCGCAAGCGAATGGTAACCCGCCGTATAGGACACACAGCCTCTAGGCTTCTATGCTACCGTGCCCAAAATATCTTCTACGCAACCAGTGACGCGGTCCTTTGACACACACAAAATACCAGATAAACATCGCGAGTCCCAGAAATAAGTAAGTCGTCGTCCTCCTCCTCATTGCACTTGTTAGCTGCGCCGACCTTGCCATCAGATATAAGGTGGAACTTTGAACAGAGCCTCCTGGGAGATGCGGAATAAGGACGCTCAGCGGCGAAAATCACTCGGCTGTTGGGGGCAGGTGAACGACTGTGACAGGCCCTCCCATAAATATTGCGGAAATCCAATGGCCACTAGAATCCAGCGCGCAGGTTCTCGTCCGGTCTTTCACAAGCTACGATGGCGAGAGGATTCGGACCTTAATCGACAACCCACAGCTATGCTTCTCTCGATTTACCGAAGGTCCCCGATAGGATAAATCTTGCTTCGTAGAGTCACAATCTTACTATGGGGTACACCAATTACCCAATATCTGCTCTTCATTTCGCTCCCCACGTTCCTATATGAGCATGTCGGAGAAAAACAGTGCATGTGTTGGTCGGAGCTACCGCAAGGGATCGAGAAATGGTCGCCTACCTATCTCTCGAGAATCAATTGAGACTGCAAGTCTACATGGCTCAGGGGAGTTCTTCGTAGACGAGAGGTGAGGACCCTGACTCTCCTTGATATCTGATACCAATGGAGACGGACTTTATACCCGACCCAGTGGCCCGATGAGCAGGACGTGGAAGTATTGAGAACCAAGCCCATATTTTTAAACCAATTAGTACCCGTCTCTTTTACTTTATTCCCCCCGTGTCCTAATATATATCGCGTTGGACAATTTTGTAGGCGGGTTTGATAAAAAAAAAAGTAATGTTAGAATTGCCGCTTTATGCGCCACGAAATAGCCAACACGTCCTATATAGTTCATATAACAAATAATTAGTTATACTACTTGGCTGAAACGGGAAAACAGCGGACCAAGCTATTCAAGACGAACAGGTGCTACGTGAACTATAGGCCTTAGAGGACATGGTAGCGCTCGGCGTGAATGAGGTGTAGTAAAGTTGCTCAGACAAATGCGGATACCACCGACGTCACGGCTCGTCGTCAATTGATACATAAGCACTCAAGGGACGATGAGCGCGCACGCCACAGACGGGATGTTTCATCCGTACGATGAAGACTTCCGGCAGTGATCTCTCGAGAAACCGGAGACGGGAATAGCCACAATTGATGACAGAGCACGTAGGTCCATTGCGTCAAGGGGAACACAATCTGGCCAAATACGGTATCCAGCGATCTGGGTGCCGACTTCGGCAAGCTGCATGTGTGGGGTATGAGGCAGGACAAGCAGCCGCATACGAGATGAAGGGAAGGCGATCAACGTTGATGAGAGAGAGAGGAAACCTTGGCCGAGGAGGTCGGTATCGTCAAGATCGTCGACGACGAGAGTGAGCTGCGTGCGGGCTCTTCGAATGTTGAGGCGCCGCAATATCCTCCCATCCAGAAACACGGGTGAGGTGCAGTCCAGTAGCAGGGAACGTTGTGTTCTAAGGCATCAATGTCTAGCACATTGTGAGACTGAGATCCGTAGGATCTAAGCTGGCTTTGCTATCGTGGCATGGTCCAGCATCGTCGTAGATGACAGCGACGCTAATCTAATTGACCCGTTATCATCTGCGCGTGGAAAGGAGTAGCCGAGGAATCAGTTTTCCATTCTCGGAAATCCAAGTTGCCTAGGGGGTATGCAGGGTGACCTAACTCGAGGGGGGATCTCTTATACGTAGTGCATTGCTCGGCAACGCTTCGTCTCGAGAGAGAGAGGGAGCGATATCCAATAACCAATCATCAGAGCAGCCCTAACAATGCTTTCGAGGAATATCAAGCGTAAAGCAGCTCAGATTACCAGGAGCACGTGCGTGAGCCTCCCTGTACGCATGGTCTCGCATCTGACGTTGAGGTCGGGTCCAAATGAGCGACGAATGAGCGATTGACACACAGCAGTACCCGTATTTGACGACCTGCAGGCGACCATAAAGACGGTAGGAATAGCTACACTAGCAAATGCCAGACCGGAAAGAGTTTGGAGCTTTCGTGGAGCAACCGGTGGTAGCTCACCAGCTGTCGCACAAATATATGCGGGCTGGAAACGGAGACTGATGGCGACTGATGTTTCGTATGACTGACGCCCATGTGAACTGGGCACCTAGCTAATGCAGTTGTTGTACAACTTGTGAAAGAAAGAAAAAAAGAGATTCCCTGCTTTATGTGAGAAGTAAAAAAATCTCGATAGAATTGTCGAACCACGGGGCATTAAAAAACTGGCAACCACAATTCCGCCTTCAGAGTATCGCGGCCTAGAGAATGGCATACATACCCAAGATGGCAATCTATTGCGTTACTGAGGTGTACTCTGAGCCATAAGCTTGGCCCGGTGATTGTTCGCTATGCAAGTGAGAAGAGAGTTATGTCCAATGCGATGATGAGATCGAATACATTGGCCGTGTGTGATGGAGGTGCGATCATACATTTTGGGTAGTGTCTCTCATTATTTCCTCGCAATATCTAGCATCTAGAACCTAGGCGTGGCAGCTAGAAATTGAATTTAGAAACAGCTTGAGTTGCGAGAAGAGCGTTGTCGACAACGCAGAGGACGGGGCCAATCAAGAGGCACGAATCTTCAGACGGCCACGATGTAGTCCCTTACACAAGACGTCGCCTTCTGGTTGGGTACGAGCGCACCCCAGATCTAAGCGACGCAAGCCTCCTTCCTATTTGTCCCCTGGCCGAACGGAATATGGAAGTAATGACGACGGTGGTGCACGATGTTGGTGATAGACGGGTAGGCAGTGCAGAACCGTAACAAATCCAAAGCGGAAGGCTGGTGTTATAGGGTAGATGACCATAACCGGAACGTCATAACGGAGCACCACGCAGCAGTTTATATCTTTACTCTCCGTTTTTTTGTGGACGTCGACCAAATTTACTCTCCTTATAATCCGTAAAAATAATAGCGTAGATGGGAGATTTAGAAACTTGCATTGGTTCAATATGAGACCGAAATCCACAGATCACGGACCAGGGACCAAGGACCAAGGACCACGATCATGGCCAGGGCCAATGAATTCCAGGAGGAGAAAATTCTCGGCGAGGATTTACCCTGAGACCCTGAATCTTTTGGCCGAGAGTGGCACGGTAATAGGTCTCATTCATGGTTCGGGAACGGTAGCTAGGAACGGAACGACATCGAAAGAGCAAATTTAAGGTAAGCTGCTGTGTGACGAGATTTAGGTAGTTGCCGGATAATACTTGAATCTACGATACGCCAAAACGAGCTGTAAATATGTTATTTGTCAAGATGTAGAAAAAAGAAAGAAAAAAAAAAGGAGAAAGGAACTTTTTTTTTGGATTGAAACGAAAAAGAAAAGAAATTCATTATAATTCCCTTATTTCTTTCCCTATTCAACTTCTACATATTAGATCCGAAACTATAAATTTGATTGTTCAGGTAAGAAGCTTCCAGCGGAGTTCCAAGGCTCTAGGTATACCTACCTCTTACCTTAGGTAGGTGTTACCTAGGTGTAGACATGTACTATATGTACCAAACATACAGGAGGTACTTACCGCATTGTGCATTACTAGTATATGTAAGTACCCTGAAGCCAATTCCCGACACCTCGGAAGACATGATTAGGTACATCCACACTACATCATAGATAGTAGAGATACGGATAGGTACAGTATCAAAAAATACATATATTCAAAGTTCAAGTGGCTCAGGTGTCATACAGATCAAATGTATTAGGTAACGGTACCTAATTAACATTCTATTGGTTTTTCATTCTTTCATCCTTCTCCCCATTGATCTTCTCCTCTACTTCCCCTCCGTAACACAATGTATTCTACCATAATTCATGAGATTCATTCTATACACAGCACATAGATTATACATGTATGCACAAACATTAAAGCTAACATGATAACTATATATATCCTATTCAATCCTTTTGTCTTCTTTTCTTTTCTATCTAATTGTGAGTTTGTCAAGGTGTATCGTAGCATGATGGTGGTGCGACGAGGCTTGCCACCCATTACATCTCCGGGGGGGTGCGACAGGATGATGGAACGGGAATATGATATTCAATTGGAAAAGCTCGAATACCGTGTGCGACGTTAGGACGAAGCATAGCAACATCCAATAACATACACGTGATAAAATGTGTGCTGGGGTACACGTAGCCGCCGTTGTACTGAGCGTTACGTATCTTAAAGAGTCTCGCGACCTGTCCTGTCCTGTCCTGTCCTGGCTTGGCTTGGCTTTGGTTGGCCTTAGGCCTCTCTACATGACGCTTTAACCTCTTGAAAGTCGACTTCAGGTAAAGAGGGAAGTGGAAGAATAACCCCCACTCGAAGATCTTCTACATAGTATGTACATCTATCTTACTACTCATTAGCAACGGGACTAACAAAAAGTACTTCAGATAGATTTATAAGTGACCGAACCCCATTAGGTAGTATGTCAAGTAATATCATCGGTATTATGACATTTTTATACTTGTCTACACAGGTATCCGGGCTTCGGCGGTCCTAGGCAGGGTTAGTAGCGCCGTCATTTTTTTTTCTTTTAGTCTCCTGTTTTTTTATCCCTCCTTCCCCCTTTATCACCCGCCTACCGGCGTTTGTCTTTCGTCAGCTCGGCTCCAACCAATGTCATCAAAGTAGAGCCTCCTGTCATTCCACATCCCACTGGTATCTTATATCTCTCTTGTTGTGCCATGTTGCTCCATTTACTTCCTCTGGCTTATACCGGATCTGATCCAGCTCCAGACTCTCGCATAAACTCCCGTTCCATAGCTAAAAACCCACTGTCAACACCCATTCACTTCCCGTACCACCCTACATACTCACATAATTTTATCATAGGATCCATTTTCCATTCGCCTTAAATACCTACCTATCCTACCGGCTCCGTTCTTCGCCGCTCCCGGTTTGGATCCATGTCGAGCAGTTCCCAAACTTACCCTTACGTCTAAAAGATCTTCATCTACATATAACATAAGTATCAGGCCTCAGTGGGGCTCTCGAGAGAACTACCACTGCATTAATCCCAAGTGTCCCGCTTGCGACTGCGCGCCTTCAAACCTTGAGATCGCCAGGAGTATATCGTATCTCCCAGGACTAAAAAAGAAAAAAAAAAGTAAATATCCCTAAGATATAAGAGCTCCTTACCTACCCCTACCTTGATCCCCCCTCCCCCCTCATCTTCTTCTTACCCATCCTTCACTCAATATAATCATACTCAACCGCACACATGTCTTCATTTCCTCCTCACATCATGACGCTAAGGCGAGATACCGACCTCTCTAGCCATAGTGCTAGTACAGAGGGTACGAGGCGGAGCACCAATTCATATGATTCTCGAAGCACTGCCCCAACCTCT
Source organism: Hypoxylon lienhwacheense (assembly GCA_902806505.1). Lineage (NCBI taxonomy): Eukaryota > Fungi > Ascomycota > Sordariomycetes > Xylariales > Hypoxylaceae > Hypoxylon > Hypoxylon lienhwacheense. Next base: position 3,305,059 of record CADCWW010000001.1, on the reverse strand, counting down.
CTCTATGATAGCCCCAGACCTTCTACAAAAGACTCGAACCCTCGATTTCCGAAGTCCCAGTCAACCTGCTACCAAGAAGACCTGTCGCCCTCAACAAGCTTATATCCACGCTCATCAGTCGACACATATTCGTCGCTAGCCTCGAGCGCCGAATTCGAAGACGACACGGACTTGGAAACTTACCTGGACGATTCGACTATCCCCCCATTACCTGCCTATCGACACGAGATCGAGGACATTGACGTCAGGCCATCCACCCCAGAGAAGTTCGCCGGCTTGTTTCCGTCCATGGACAGACTAACTATTCGTCACGACGATTTTACGACGGATGGGAATATGAACCTCCGGGTGGACGTGTTGGACAAGCGGAGGAGGACAACCCAGCTTTTCCACCTACGCATGTACGACCTAAATAAACGCCAATTTGCTCTTAGACGATATTGCCGAGACTCTGGCCGCGAGGTTTGCAACTCGAAACGTAAATACATCGAGCCACCCGGAGCCCGCCCTACCTTGCGACGATCACTGTCCTCCGCGCTGAGGGCCTTGTCACAGCGGTCGCAACCCATCCGCATTCCTGGCGCTGGTCCAGGGAGCCGTCCTGGAACAAGCAACTCTGCCGTGGTGGCTGATGACGAAGTGGTGGATATTCCCATAAATAAGAAACAGAAGGCCCGGCCGATCGCCACGAATACGATCAAACTCGACTTCTCAAACTATGCACGTGTTGACGTCGTACGGTGTGGAAATAAGAACACGAAGAGGTATGAGTTTGAGTGGTGGGGTCACAAGTACTCATGGAAAAGGGTGGCCGATAAATTGACGGGTTCCGTCTCCTATCACCTATTACGGGATGGCCATATCGAAACGCCCGTGGCGCACATCGTTCCGGAGACCCGATCACCGATTCAAGTTGCTGCGGACGAGCGTGCCGGCGGTTGGGTACCTCCTTGCCACATGTGGATTAGTGATGAGAGCTTGGTTAACGCCGTAACTGATGTTGCCGAGTAAGTTTCTCATTCCAATCAATTTCTTACCGTATCTTGCAGATGCTAACAACTAATACCAGTGTCGTCATTGCCACCGGTCTCATCGCTCTTGTCGATGATTGTATCAAAGAGCGCTGGCAAAAGAAGAGGAAGGTCCATCACATCGGACTCCCCCTCATGTCTAAATCCCTAGATTTCGAGGTTGTCAGCCCAAAGACCTTTATGCAACACATGTTTGCCCGCCGGAATTCGGATCAACACTCCAGTCCATTACGCTTTCATAAAGCTATAGCTTCCTACTGAGAGCTGGTCCATGACAGAAGATTCCGGATTTGGCTACCTAATCTTAATCCCCAGCTCATACATCAACACAGCACCTCGGACGCGGTTGACCGTCGAGGGTAAAATGCCCTTTTTCTGCATCACAACGTATCTTCGGCTTACGTATGAACGAAATAAACAAGACACGCTACTATTATACGATAATACCGAGCAATGATTTAATGATTCAGGACACGACGTCTACCTCGCATTTCTTATGTCACCAAAAAAAAAGTTATTATTCGTTCACTGTCTTATCCGCTACCAGTCTTACGATTTCCTTACCATCTCTACATACCTTTACACCACCCCTTCTCCGCCTAGTCGACGAAAATTCTTGGCTAGGGCGTCGATGAAGGCACGAAGTCTTCGGCATCATCTACTAAGCATGTTTTGTACATACGATCTAAGAAGGTACCTAAGGTACGCATCGCATTGGGCGGCAATAGCGAAGGCGCAAGCATTGATACATGTTTTTATTTGTCTTTTTCAACTTGGGAGAATTGGCTTGTAAATACCACACACACTTGACATCTTTTTCTTTTTTTTTTTCCCCTTTTTTACTCTTTTCTATAAGTTGATTATTGGGTTGAAGGATCTTTGATTTCTGGGTTACGAGCATCGGAGTTCTTGGTGCATAAGGTGTATATTGACAGTGCATTGGTCGGTGACTGGCGCACGAGGGGATTCGGATGTATAAGTCTGTTCTGTTATACTACCATTGACATCATCGTCATCATCGTCATTTGCCATCATCATTATCATCATCGCGATCATCGCGATCATCGTCGTCATCGTCCTTACGATGCGATATTATTTATCTTAGGTAGTTATTATACCTCACAAAATACATACCTACCTACCTACCAAGTGCCCTTTATTGCCTGTTACTAGCAGCAACTCGTTCGCTCGTTCTGCTTCTCATTCGTTGGCGACGTGTAGTGTGTAGTAAATCCGGATTACTTCGATCTCGAGGTGGATGATAAAATCAGGTATGCGCTTTAAAATGTGCCGCAGGATGTGATTCCTAAGATAGCTCTTTTATGCTAGAGTATATCTTATAACCTACCGTCTAGTGTAGGTAGGTAGCTATCAATATAGGAGGTAGGTATGAGGTAGTAATCGAAAACATATCCTCCTAGCTTACCTCATCCCAGCCTCGTGATAGAATACCATAATACCTACCCCTAGGTACCTCGTAGTAGGTAATATCCACATTACCGGTCCCTACTAGGAGGTAGGTACGTACGGCACCTACCCCTACCTACCTCCTTAGCAATCCCCGTATCGTGTCTATCCCGGAACCTTTTCACTTAGCTTCAGGATGTAGTGTAAGGTTACATACCTAGGTAAAGTGTAGGTAGGTAGACTTATTAAAGAGTAATCTCGTAAATTAACAGGTAGTTAGAAGAAGAAGAAGAAGAAGAATATCGTATAATATTAACTCAACTCCTCGAAAATATATCACGAGCACGTTCGTACGTACGTAGTACACAGAGCAAGACCATTAAGACGCAGTCTGCATATTTCTTCTCGTTGGTATATCTATTCCTTCCCCCTCCCCTTTACTTCCACTCCTGCTTCATGACTAGGTAGGTAAGTGAGTACCGCCATGCATCTACCATCACGACCACCATCAAAATTCATCGTCCACCGGGTCCTCGTCGCACGACGCGCCGGCGTCGAACCACCCGCCAAAGTCCAGCTTCATCAACAACCGGTCGACCCCGCCCGTCCGTCCCGGGACGTACGTCGAGACCTCCTCGGCGAGCGCCTCGTCAACGAACCTCGACCCCGGGTCCGCGCCGTCCTCGGAGCCGCCGTCCGGCGCGTCATCCTCGAGCTCGGCCATGAAGGCCGAGTCCATGCTTAGGGACCGCAGCGCGCTGACGACGGCTTGGACGCCCTTCTTGATGCTTGCTTCGACGTCGCGGATACCGGCGCGTACGTCCGCTTCCTCGGCGCCGAGATCCGAGAACGCGTCTACGACGCCCTCGTCCGCCTCTAGGTCGGTCGCCGTCCAGATCCCATGTAGGCGGTGGACGAGGGCTACTAAGTGGTCAATGTGGACGAGGAGGTCATATAAGGAGTCCGTGAACGAAGACTGGGTTAGGAGGAGTCGCCGAGTTAACGTTCGGAGATATATCCGGTGAGCTATAGCAAGTGTTTGTGGATCGTGGTGCGGGGGCCCTGAGTCTGGGCGCGGTGTGGGCTCTTGTTCCGACGGACGAGTAGTACTGCGGGCATCACCTCCACTAGGTGAGCCATTGCTAAGAAGCTTGTCATTCAACGAGCATGACCTATGTTGTTGTCCTTCGTAATCTCGCTTGCCGGTTAACCAGTCGTGGAAGTCATCCCAAAGACCTTTGACAACTTCGACTTGAAGATAAGCTTCAGTCTCAGCCAAGAAGAATATGGCAGCGCTGCTTGTGCTCCATGGACTCCGCATAGTAGATGAGCGGTTAGACCAGCGCTCGCGAAGAACGCGTGTCCTTTCAATACCACCTTTCGTCGTGCTATACCGAGGTCTAGGCGGTGGCGGATGATGGCGACGGAGAGATGTTATTTTCCATAGGTCTGTTAGGTGAAGGTGAGAGCGACGGATTGACAACAGGTAAGAGTTGATTGAAGTATATACCTGCACATCAGATGCAGTCAAGAAGAGGTCCAGTGGCGGTGGGATCTGTGATGTGAGCACCACAGGAACAGAAAAGAGAAGATTGCGGAATGGCGTGCTTGCGATATTGCCGGTTGGTTGATAATTGATACCAGCTATGGTCTTTGCCGGCGTCGGCGTTTTCGTCTTAGTTAGCTCTAGTCGTAGTAGATCTCTTGCTATCTCGAGTCCTTCGTCTTCATCGGCGTGTTGACCCTGCATAGAGCCTAGTGTAGACCAGGTTTTGACAAGAACAGCGGCGACCTCGCCATCTTTTACTACCACATTACCCAACCCATGTCGCTTCTCATGGGCGAGATTATCGGCACGCCGCCAGCGGTTACGGATCACTTCGTCGGCTTGCTGCGTAAGGGCCATGGCAAACTCGCCACGACCGAGCAAGAAGAAATCGCGGAAAAGATTTAGCATGTCAAGAATTCTAGCTAACGGTAAGAGCTTCTGCAACGTTGTCCGGGATAAAGTGAGTCGGACTAATGTGATGGTTCTCGCAAAGGCTGCGCTATTAAGCGGAGATGGTAAATCCGCGAACGTCTGCAGCTGGGACGAGAGATGACTGAGCCCGCTGTTACTTGGCTCTATACTACTCTTGGTTTTTACTCGGTTTAAGGACGTGCCGATGAACAACATCGACGTAGCTGTGGATGGTGTCACAAATGATGGCAAAAGCTCATGATCGATTGAATAGCCCTAGCATAGTTAGGAGCGGTATCTATATTGGATATGGAGAGAACTGAGATGCTCACCTGTTCGTCAAGCTCATTTTTCTGGATAAAGAAGTCCACTCCTCCAAAAATAGGTATCCTACCATAGAGAACCCAAGCCGAAACTTGCTTCAGCCAGGCAGTCTCAGCGACCCTGATAAGACTGAGCGCAGTCTGCTCGATATCGGCGTAGCCAGTTTGAAGCTCATCGCGCAATTTGTTGATGAGTTGCGCTGCTCGACAAGCAGAGCCTTTATTTTCCTTGAGCATAAACTGTACTAGATCCCACAGCCATTCCATTCGACGAGTCCATCCGGAAAATTCGCCGATGACTGCAGTCAGGGGTACGATATTGTAGGCACCTACGAGGGAAGTGTCTTTCCGAAGGATGCTATCTTCCACTTCCAACACCTTCCTCTGAAACGCTGCGAGATGGAGAGAATTTATGGCGGTTGAGACTGCGCGGCATATGACGGAAGGGTGAGAAGCGCTGATGTGTGCAGTGTAACTTATGAGCTTGCAATGTAGATCACTCAGATGCCCGGCTGTCCTTAATAATTCTCTCTCCGGCGGCGACAAGATGGACTGTGCCCCAGAGTCCGTGTGGTCGTTCCTGAGCAGAGAAGAAGGGTGGCCGGACAGGGAGAGCAGGATCTCATGAAGCATTGTTAGGTTGATGAGCTGCAGCAGTGTTAGAAGAGGGAAATTCAGACTTGGTCATCGAATTACAAGTCTATATCGTTGACTTGTAAGTGGGAGTCCGACCGTTGTAAGACATGTGTGGAGGCTTCTTAGACCGGATCTTATCGCTGATATCCAGGATTAAGAGAATGATGGAGCCAAGACATTCGTAACGGCACATCTGAGATTCTGAAGGAGTGGAATGGACTAGACTAGTCGTCGCAGAATGTAGACGTGCAAGCATGGAAAAGAGAATCGCGCTCATGAGATAGAGAACAAGGTCTATGAATGGTATCTTCGCATCGCAAAATCTCGTAGTCGTAGTAATTCGGATGATGTTAGAATCCTTGGCATATTATATTATATCATGTCGCAGAGATAAAGGACAAGATTGGTAGGGCAAGATTCCTGTCTGCTACGAATATGAAAAGATTGAAGATGAAAAAGCGTATGTACAAGTACCAAGTATTTACATTTTATGAACAACCTTATGTTCCTCTTCAACTTCTATGTCGCGACTACCTTTTTGGCAATAAGCGCGTCAAAGTGTAGATTGTTTCACGTGACTTCCCGAGAGCTCTAAACCTTATTAAAGTACATAATACTTCGTACATAGTACTGTACAATAAAATTAATTCTTTTTCTATTCTTTTCACTTCTCTCCGTCACTCATAAACCACCATATGTTAGATACTCATTACATCGTTATAATTACCTAGGTAATGATTAATACAATTCCTCTCAGAGGGCTTGGATAATTAACGCCTCGTCGCCTTACTATTTGATGCGTCCTTAACTTTCGCGGATTCTTGAACCGGGTTCGGGTTGGCCTTCGAGTTGCTTGGTCCCTTAGCTGACGCTGCAGCGCGAGTGTCATCTACAATAATTTCTCCTCCCCCTTTGACTTTTCCAACTACCATACCTTTCCCGACAGCTTTAATAATGGCCTTTCGTGAGACTCCCGTAACGTCGATATATACTAGGCCAACATTCTTGACGCTGCCGCCAAGGTGCTTCGACAATTCTCCCGCTTCGGCACCCCACCTGTGAGTGACCATGTTCGTCGCTGACGATGATGCCGAGGTGAGAATGTTACGCGTTGCATGGTCGATTCCGTCCGCAACAGTCGTAAAGGCCATTAGGCTTTTATTAAGTAGTCCAGGCTTGAACGACTCGAGCGGTTTCCCATCTGGGCCGTAACCCCTTTTGCCTTCTCTAACGCCGCGTCCTGCGGCCGTGGCTCCTACACTCTGAGCCAATTTAGTGACTTGCCCAACCGTCTTGGACGACAGATCTGCTACGCCGCCCGAAAATTTCCCTATTCGGCGAACTCGGTCATGTGTTGCTGGTGTAAAGGTCACGGCCTTGTTTGCAGACTTTACATTTTTGACAAAACTCTCCGATCCGCTTTGCATAGCGTTGGATACAAAATCGGATGTCGTGATGATCAACCGGGACGCATACGCTGCTTTTGATACAATGAACGACTTCTTATAAGCCGGATGTAGATCTGTTTCTAACGTCTCCAGCGATGCAGGGACAACACCAAGCTTATTTGTCCCTTCTTCAGGGAGGGTGATCTCAACGGGGTCTGTCATGCTCGTGTTAGACATTGCTAAACAAATCCGAGAACGGGGATATTGTATTGCTATACCTTTTGAACCCGGCTTCACGCCAGACTCTACGATTTGGTAACCCTCCGACAACTCTCCTATGACGCTACCATCTTCTTCGTCTACTAGCACAATCTGGCTTCCATGGTGGGAACTTTGGCTACCCTTTACATAGCCCTCTCCAGGTTTATAAGAAGCCGGATTATATGCCGGAATCTTTTCCGGAGATATAGGTTTAGATTTGGACGCTGTTGGCGATGATCTCTTAGAAGTAGGCGATGTTGATGAGGTTGGCTTCTCTTTCGCTTTTCCCTTTCTCGCAGCTTGAGGCAACGGTGCTCTTTCGAGAAAGGCTGTGCATTGTGCCAAGATAGTTTCAAAAGTGTCCACGTCCTCCTGGAGGCCTTTGCGACTACCGACCGGAGGAAACTCGATGCGCGTGAAGGCACCGCTATCAGGTCCAAGATCCCATCTTGGGATGAGGTAGCTTGTAGGTGGTTGGTGGTAAATTTGGGTAGTTGCAGGTAGTGGGATATCTAGGTCGGGTGGTAGATAAAGATGAAGGTAGAAATCTTGGGCCGCTGCCCCGTCTTGGTTCTCGAATGAATTTGAATCGGCGAAAGGAGAGGACGTTGGGACCATCAACAACGACAACGTCTGTGGCCCGGCTGGCGTAAGCGATTCTTCCTTCCCGTAGGCGAGATGATAAGCTGAGACACCTTGTATGGCGTATAACAATCTAGGATCCTATTTCGAGGGGTCATATCAGTATCGTTGACAGAGTTGTCGTAGAGAGCACCAGCTTACATTATGCCCTGACGCCATCTTGTCTCGATAGACGATATGATAATGCAAAATGGATTTTTAGGAAGATATAATTCTGATCTCTGGTAGTAAATAGGGTTCTATACAAGTTAGCTATTTCGTATGTTTTCAGATCCAACATCCAACGGTCTACTGCATATGTCATGCGTCTTGTTCCGTACACAGGTCTAGATAATGTGGCGGCTATGCGAACAGATGAGGTGACATGGAAATCTAATGGAATAACTGGTACACAGGGGTTTAACCAGGTGATCAATGAGAGGGAGGCTTGGAAGGGAGAACAAAGAATGGGATGTCGCTAGGTGTGGCGTACCTAGGTATTTCGTGCACAATCACACACATGGTTTCAATGATTTCATAGGTGAAGAACAGCGATGACAAGTTTTTGAGCGCTTAAAGACAAGCGCCTATATGGTTACAAGGCTGGAAGTTGGTGTGTAAGAGGAAGGTCTTGGAGTAACGTCATTGGGCAGTTTAGGCTTGATCACCACACGACGCCTAAGTTCCCCCTGCCACAGGTACTATGTACGCTATTTTCTTGGAATATGTATGCACGGTTTCTACGCGTTCAATGTTCTCTATACATAGATGTATTCATACATAGTGCATGTACTTGTGGTAGAGGTGAGGGGCAACTACGTAAGTAGAATATACCAAGAAATAAACGTACATTAGTGACCTTAGGTAATGAGGTATATACGTAAATAGCGTGCGAGGGGCTGCATTAGCTACTTCTTAGTGTGTAGGTATACATACCTCATGTAGCAGGTACCGCAGTAGATGGAGCACGTTCCGGTATGCGAATAATTGCTCAAGTGTCTACAAGGTAGGTACATGGTATGTAGGTAAATGTAATATACGTGACGGTCCAGTCGGATCTCTACATCATGGCTCTTACCTTCTAATGTTGTTCTCCGTAAAGTACCTGATAAGGAAGTATGCATATATGTAGGTACCTCCTAAGGAACTTTAGAAAGGTTAGGTAAGGTAACCTTAAATTTCAACCGGTCTACTCGCAGTGGCATTGATCCGTTTCTCGCTATCCGATACAAATAAAGATCGGAAATGTCAGCTGTCTCATTTAAAAAGCAGCCGAGACAGGTCAGGAAGAACAAGAAGACAAAGAAGACAAAGAAGACAGGAAGACATTTAAATAAGTCTTAAAATATTCGTCATGTCCAGATCCGAGACAATCAACTTGTAGCTCTGCGTGGCTTTGCGTGGCTACACATATCAAGATTGCCGCATGGTTTATGAAGCCATTGTCCGTGGATGCTGAAGACATGTCTCAAAAATAAGCCCGAAGCTGCCATACAAGATCACATTATTATCGGCACAGTTTACATACACGAACATATCTATGTCATTGTCAATGTCTATACTCATATGAGGCAGAGACGACAAAATTGATCCTGGACCCGGTCACAGGTCACAGGCTACAGTCTACAGGCTACAGTCTACAGGCTACAGTCTACAGGTTACAGTCTACAGACTACATACTACAGGTTACAGCTGTCAAGACTCAAGGTCAATTCATCGTCACTTCTGCTAGAGATTCGCTGGTAGCGAGACAAACGGTGCGGAACGAATCAATCACCGTATACGAATCATTCAACAATACGTAAGGATATTAATCATCACATGAACTTGATGAACCTGGTGAATTTGAACGAACCTTGGAACTGAAAAACTACATATCCACCATGTTCCAACTCGTCGGGTTATTAATAGCTAGGGACCTTCGGGCGGCCAAACGCCAATGAGCCAATGAAACTAAGGAACCCCCACGAGCCCCGGGCGCAAGGACTGATAATTGGGCCGGGGATCTAAGCACGTCCCGAAGAGCGTTACAGTCTACCGCGATCAATGACTCGAAATTGCAGTGTCAACTGATATCCAACTCCAACAACATATTATTCATTACCAAAACTCTTTAGTGGATACGACTGTTGGAAGTTTCAAAGCCGACTTCAAGCAGGCTGTTCTACCAACTTGGCCTCTGCGCTCTACTTTCTGCGTCTTGGCTTTTGAGACGGACAATGATTGATGTGTGATGTTTTGGCTTAAAATGACCGTTAAGCCACTTGCCAAATGCAGCCTTCACAGTGCCCCATAATCCATTGCATTGCTTCGGCAAGGGGATGGTCGGGGGGGTCCTACTCGGCTATCCTTGTCACTTTTTAAAAGCAGGGAGGCGGGCCAATACATACAGCGACGGATGGGTGACATCTGAACTCATCGGCCCGTGAACATGCCAAACGGGGGATACGACCTACCACACCGAGTCTTCCCTCCAACCGCTTGCCACGACGAAAAGGGTTTAACAACCTAGGATCTGGTTTTTTCCCCCTTTCCAATTTTTCCCTCGAAGAAGAAAAAAAGAGGGGAGAAATCTGCAGCAGAACATACAGGCGAATATGGCGTGTCATCGCCCACCTCCATCACCTGTCCACCGCCTTCGTCTCGTAGCATCGTGACAACCTTGTTCAGTCGTCAGCCCTGCTATCTGCACTCGTTCTCTTTTTTTTTTCTCTTTCTTTTCCTTAGGAACTGGTCCCCGGACAACTTGCAGGTGAGCCTGTCGGGGGTCCTCTACGCTACCGCGGCCTGTGCGCTAGATGGACGTTTTCGATTAGACCCAGGCTGTTCATTCATTGGACGTCGATTGCAAGGCCGATCTTCGTCCGCGCATCCAACACTGCTTAGCTTGGGTAGATTGGTCTCTACCCGACCCGCCCGCGTCCGGGGAACTTAGCCCTGGAGCCTTCTAGGCTGGCTTTATCCGCCAACGACGTCCTTCTTCCCTTCCTCCAGTGCCGACCTCGACGTAGACACTGTTAAACCATCCCCATCGATTCTCTCGATCACCAACATCCAAAATCCAAAGTTTAAGCCCCAAAGTCCACAACTCGCAAGGCGTTGTACACCTAAGGCTTTCGGTCTCACACCCACTTTACTACCACTTTTCATTTAGTTACTTACTCATACGATCGCGGCTCATTCTAACCATTTTCATCTCATGTTGTCCATCTGTATCACTGATATTATCACGGGATTGCCCTCTTCCCCACTATCGTACAGCTGTCGTGCTAGTCTTATCTTTTAAGTCGTGTACGGATATTCACGTTGAGAGACGGCGCTGCTTTGCAGAATAATAACCTTCTTAACTTGTAACCGCGCTCGTCGGCCAGCTAGCCGTAGTTGGCGAGTCGCGCTATTTGCGGATAGTCGCAGCTCCTCGACGCTGTTGCACATTGCCAGGAGTCGCGTCTAGCCATTCAACTCGATTAAAGGACGGTTCAGAAGAACCTTTGGAACACAACATCCAGTTTTCCCGTTACTCAAATATCAGCTCCCCTCCCCTAGCAATACGAACACAGTCACCCCCCTCTCGATCTAGTCCTCCTTGGAAGTATCGTGTCTCGGTAGCGCGGCGTTGTTCGGCGAATCTCGAAAGGCCCGCCAGGCCATTTCACCTCCTCTAGCTGTCCCGGGTCTACCCTAGACCCAACCGTCACAATTTCTACCCCAATCCGCATTCAGTCGATACTTTCTCCTCCCGATCGGTCAGGCACCGATGAAAAGTCGAATATAGCAGCTCATTATCAAGCTGGGCCGCAGAGGAAATTCAGCGAAACCTCCTCCCCCGCAGACACCCCCCCTCGACCTCCATCCCCATCAGCACCTCCTAGTCGACAGCTCGGGAACGCCGATACATTGCGGATAGACGTCCTCGGAAGTATTGCCGCTCGGGGGCTGGGGGATGAAGAAGCGAGGGCAATGGTAGTAGGTAATCCCGAGGGGAAGAAACCCCCAAAGATGCGTCCCCCGATGCGGTCGAGCATTGCCTGCACACGGTGCCGAAAGAGTAAAATAAAGTGTATGTGAAACCCCTGCTTTCTTCTTCTTCTTGTTTTGTTCAGCTCCTTAAAGAAAGGGCAAGGAAAAGGCTCCCTCTTGCCCCAACCTCTTCCGATAGTTGTACGGCTACGTTTCGGGTACATATTTTTTTTGCTTCATTCTTTAATCTGCACTTCCCGTGATTCGCTGCTAACTTTATTGCTCCAGGCGAGAATACTGGCGGTACCAGTCCTTGTGACGGATGCATCAAGACAGGAAAAGAATGTATCTTCAAGTTGCCTGATCCTGTCCCTCCAAAGAGAGCTGAACCGCCTACCGGAGTTAGGCAGGAACGAGATGGAGGCTCGGATAGGAAGAAGCTCAAAAAGATAGACGAAATATCTAAGGGAGACAATCAAAAAGCAAGCGTCTATGCCGAGGAAGTGCTTTCCGCGCCCTTCTTGACAGAAGACCTGTGGGAGCAAGTGTTAGATCTGTATAAGCTGCACTTCGCCCCGGAACTTCCCTTCCTCCACCTTCCGACCATGAAGGAGAAATTAGGTCGGAAATTCAAATCACCGCAGTCGAACGGCAATTCAGATCTCAATTTAGTGTTGTTAGGTGTCCTAACTCTCACCGCCCGTTTCCACCCTGACCTCGTTAAGTATCTCGCCCACATTTGCAGCAACCAGCCAGGTAATGCCAGAACTCGGCCGGTTCAGACGCCACTTGATCCTTCTGCGGCATCTGAGTATTATGCAGACGTCCTCACTATGGCCCTCGGCCCTCTACGAACATCAATGAAAATCGCATCTGTTGAGAGGGTAGCAGCTCTGCTCATGCTAGGGCTATATGACTGGAGTCAAACACGGCCTAGCACTGGAGGACTTGGTGCTTGGATGTATGTTGGCCTTGCTATTAGGATGGCGCAATATCTAGGGCTTGGCTTTGGTGATATTTCCGAGACGGGGAGCACCCAACTCAAAACTGTCGACCTCCAGCGAAAGAGTTCACGTGAGCAGTCACAGGAAGCATTAGAGAAGGAAGTCAAAAGACGGACTATGTTTAGCTGCTTTATCCTGGATCGCATGCTCGCCTGTGGTAAGGGACGGGTGTCCATTATACAACCGGGCGATATCCAAATCCAACTTCCATGCTCCGAGGATAAGTTTGATTTAGCGATGGAGGTGCCCACAGGATTTCTTCAGGACAAGGAGCGGCATGGCATGGATGATAGCGTACTGAGCCGGTTCATCCAACTAGTAGATATATGGGGGGATATTTCAAGATTCAGTTCCCAAGGCGGCCGTCTCAATCACAGAGAAAAGGACCGTCCCCCATGGACTAAGGAGAGCACTTTCTACCAGCTGAACGAGAAGCTCGCGGAATTTGATGCAGAACTTCCAGGCACATTCACCTTTTCACGCTCGAATTACTTCAAACACGAGAACCACCAGGCCTCTAGCGTGTATGTGCTATTGCACATGCTTAGGTGTGTCTGCCTAATCATGTTGCATCGAGAATACATACCCTTCGTACCTATTCGCTATGACCGACCGGAAGGACCCCTCGACGACCCAACCTTCCCTCCGGAGAAATACGGCTCGCCACCCGACGGATTCTGGATAGCGAGTGCGGAGCAGGTATTCAAGGCGTCGCGCGAGATCGTCGACTTAATTGAGATATGTCAGAGAAAAGACAAACTGCCACAGTCGACCATCGTCCTCTTCGCAATTTGGACCGCAGCTTTCTGTGGGCTTTATGCCGAGCACTTCCCCCAGATGGATACGGAGAAACACATGTTAAATTACGATTATGAAGACCCTCGGCAACCCGAATCAGCATCTAGGGTATTTAAGCGCGGCTCGGTGGCTTTTACACATGTGACACTCCACAAGATGTCGACGTGGCTTAAATTGGCGTCTACATATGTGGCAATTCTTCGGCGGATGGACAGCTATTTTGAGACGATTAAGCAAGACTACTTCAAATTTGCCACGAAAAATGCTAAGACGGGAGAGAGAACATTGCGGGTCCGCGAAGGCGGCAGCGGCGGCGGCCTCGAAGAATACAAGCCCATGTCCGGGCAGCTTAAAGATTTCGGGTTTCTCCAGCCGGAGCACCATGAGCATGTCGAGAGTGCGGACCGATCGCCACCAACTGTAGCGTGTCACTTACCACCAGGAGGGGCGGATCCCCAAGACATACCGTCAGAGAGCAAAGCTTCAAAGCCCGCCCCGTCCGGCTCCTTTACAGCAATTAATCACGCCCCGGTCATTCCAACGCCGGATACCGGGCGTACATTCAGTAACGAAGCAGGATACCCCACACCACATCCCGAGATTTATACCGGCGGCTGGCGATATCACGGCAGTCCACCTCAGCATCATACACCACCATCCCAGATGTATGCCACATCGGAAGGGATGCTAGATGCCACCACTATCGCTACGGAAGCTAACAACCGGGCCTTCTGGGATTCCTTCAGGAAAGTAGAGCTTCGCCGGATCGGAACGATAGGGGATCTCGGCTTCTTCTCGAGCGGCGAACCTCAGATCGCCGTATCTGACATGCCCTTTGGAGACTCATCCTTCATCCCAGCTTTGGAAGATCCATCCTACCAATTCTTGCAACAGACAGCCGAGTTTTAAGCCTAAGCAATATATGAGGTTAGGCGGGAGGCAATGGGCCCCAGTCATGCTGTGCGGAGTTTGGGGACTACTGGAGTGTCTTGGATGGGAATGGGGAGAGGTAGCAAAGTAGGGAAAAAGGGGACATGTGGTTCTTAACTGGGCGTTAAGCGAGGGGTTTTTTTTATAGATGTCAGCATTGCATCTTGTATATAAAACCATCAATCATATTGTTGGAAGTTGGTGTGGTATGGATGGGGATGACACGCTCTAATGGCCAATTTTTTTTTCTCCCACAGATATTTTTTATTTCCTTCATCTTATATTATCTCATTTTTAAACAGCAGTTTTTTGTTATTTTCTCGTATTTAAATATCCAGGACATGTTCAGTAGCAGAAGTTGGTTAGCTCATCATCACCGTTGTTGTCATCGTCATCCCTGACAAGCGACGAGTCGCTTTTTAGGGCGTCTATGTATGTATGTGCGTGCGAATTTTGAAGAAAGAAAAATGGGAAATATTCCATTATATGGTACTTCTCGTATACTCATGTTCCCCCCCCTCCCCCCCCTCTTATCCATGGGATAAGTTCATTTTTTCCCCTTGTGTCTCGCGGGTTGTCAATGAGTATAAATACCTACCTACCTAAGAACCGCTTGTCAGTGTACCTTAGGTACCTAAGTAAGGGTGCGAGTAGGTACAGGTACCTGGGTTTGCGGTAGGCCGTGAGACGTTTATAAGATACCTAAAGTACATGGTAGGCTAGGGAGGTAGGTCACGGAGTACTACACATGGTATCTACGACGGGGTATATACACCCAGAAACTTACCCTTAAAAAGAGAGAGAAAACAAGGGAAAAGGAAAGGGGGGGGGAAGGGGAGGAAAGTTGGTCATCGATCGACCACGTGAAATGCGAGATCTAGATCTGTTGTTGAAACGGCCTCGTCTATCTTACTAGGTATCTTACCGGGTAGGTATATATATATATATATAAGGTAAGGTAGGGTTAAAGTCAAGATCAGAGATGGAGATACAGATACAGATACAGATAGAGATACAGATACAGATAGAGATAGAGATAGAGATACAGTGTAGCACCCTCGACCCGACCCGTCATTCCCGCTCTACGCATGGGGGAGGGGAGGGGGGGAAGGGGGGAAAGGATAAAAAGAAGAGGAGCTGCCCCGGTCCCGGTCCCGGTCCCGACTCCCGACGGGTAGGCCGCCAAGAGGCGGGCCGACCGGTGTGACGCGTGGCTTGGCAGGGAGGGGGGAATAGACTCGGGGGTAGATGGGTACCTTTTAAGGTATTGGGAGACGTCTTTTTTTTCTTTGTTGGTACGGATTGGGAGGTGTTGGGTTAGGTATGGATGGTGGATATGTTTCTATATAAGGTTAATATGTGGTAGGTAGCTCGTTCTTCGTCGTTTCGGGGTAGGTAGGCGGTATATTAGGGGAATATTTTCACGGAGTCACTGCGAACTACTGCGCTGACGATGAAGAAGAGGTATGTACCACATATTGCATTTGGGGGAGATCTAAATATGGACTCGTAATTGGTATCATTTAAAGGGTTTTTTCTATTTAATACTAATACATAGGATGGCTACATGAGTTACGAGCTGCCCTGCCGGTGAGCAGACGAGCTGCAAAGTACCCGTCAACGACCCCCCTATATTAACTGCAGATTTACACGGACGTGTTCTATCCATTATATCTCGAAGCTGAAGCGAGTAGTCATTTTTCGATAACCGAGGAGTGCTGGCTATGCTCATTGCCCCGGATTTTATCTACCAAGATCCGTGACAGAATGGATGGTGGCTTAATCTATGTATGTACGGTGCACGTACGAAGTGCTAGTTCGCAAGCCGAGCTTCGAAGGGAAGCTCCACGCTAGGCTTGAAGCGACGCCGCGCGTGAGAGGAGGCGGGATCGTTAGGTCAAAGCGTCGACCCAAGAATGACCTCTTATGTACCCTAGGTGCATACTAAGCATGGTAGGAATTATGGTCGATCGCGTGCTTGCGCCGCATCCCGCAAGATGCCCAGATGAAGCACGAAACCAGGATTCGACCGCAGCTCCTCAGTTAAAAGGTTACCGGGTACGCGCCACACCCTAAAAAACATGCAGAACTCCTTGATCCAGGCTTCGAATATTTCCGGATCTCTGAGCTGCTGCGCTACCAGGCAGACGGCGGGTCTGTCGGAAACGCCCTCGTCTGATAGCCTTAGCCGGCATAAGTCAGCACAAGTTTCCACTAGAGGCTGGATGAGCGAGTCGTTGTAGATGCAGTCGCAGGCAACAATAGCGTCAAAGCTCTTGGCTCCCTTGCGTCCCGCGAGCGCGGGCGTCACCTTGTCCAATTCCCAGTCCAAGGGAGAAAAGCGTAGCTCAGGTTGAGGTTGAACAACGGAAGACTTCCCCTTGCGTTTATGAGATCTTGTCGCTGGTTGGCTCGAATTTCCCAGCGGACTGTTCTCGTCGATGTTCTTCTCCACCAGTTTTGTGACGTAGGGCTGGTCAGTAAGGGTATAGCTCGCAACCAATGGCGCGAGCACTAGTCCAACTAGGCCGGAGATGCCGCAGCCGAGCTCTAGGACGCTGGAACGGGATGTTAAGATGTCCGAAGCCCATAGGACATTTTCGGGAGAGGCTAACCAATCAGCTACGAGCGGCGTGATCTTCCATACGACAGCACCAGTGGTACTTCCTGGACGATGCAAGATGGTTGGGGATTGGTGAATCACATAGTCCTTACCGGCGACGTGTATATCCAACGTGGCCGAGTGAGGATCGACAAAGCCCAGGTTTTGTGATGGGATGACCTGCGTGTATAGCAGGAAGGTTTCTGATAGATGTCCTCGTTAGCAGATGTCCTCGGCAATTAAGGGAAATCAAAGAGGATTTGACAGTCGAGTGCACAATCTTGCCTTCTTCCGGATCAGATATCTCAGGCCCGAACCGATCAAGGAAAAGGGGGAAATCCATATTGATATTATATTGATATTAACCGTAAGACAGGGGCTCGGGCGCACAAGTCTACAGCTACCTACCGACGATCTACGTTGTTAATAATTGTAGACGTATTCGGATTTAGAGAGCGGGAGGGTATATATATATATATATATATAGGTATATATATGTAGGTATAATGAGATGATATATACGGTAACTTGGAAGAATATATATGATGGATACCTGTTTATATGTACGATGCATGCACGATGCATGTACGTAGGGCATAAGTAACAACTTAAATAGTTACTATTCATAAAATAATTCCATATGAGGAACCTTTTTTAGAATCTTGTAGATCATCTAAAAACTTCCCTAAAGAAAAAGAAAGGGAAAAGAAGAGAAAAAAAAGGTGCAACTTATTAACAGATAGTTTATTGAAATTATTTCTCTTAGCTGGATATACTGTATATTACATACACGAGGTATGTACTGTAGGAGGTAGTTTAGGTAGGACTCGGTAGAATGTCTTGGCTGAGTTAGGGACTGTATGTACCAAAGATCTCTCAATCCGTGCCGTCCATGCAGCTAAAGCAGCTAAAGCAGCTAAGCCGAGTCCGGGATCGCCTCATTTATTTCAAACTTTTAACGTTAATTATGTCGGTATTTCTTTCGTACATTCTGCAACTACGACCGCGTTTATTCGGACGATTCTTTTGTCATACAGGCTCATCTGCACGTCGAAACTCTGATAGAGGTAGGTACATGTAGGTAGATTACATGGTAGACCGAACGGCTATATCACTTGGCGAGCTACCTAAATTAGTAAGGTTCATACCACTAGACGCGTTACACATACCTGACTGCTAGGAAGGTGTTACATTTATACGCTATTCCGAATTTAAGGATACATAGATACATATGTAGTTCGACTGAGCATTGTTAAGCTTAAAGTGCATAGGAGGAGTATTGATCTGAATGCTTACCGACCTCAAAGTAAGGTATTAGATAGAACGCCCCTTATTGGTGACTTTTACAAGATGGTATGGACTAATTTCAATGTCGTACCTGGAGATGTAAACATAGCGCTGTACACTAAACCTGCCTCGGATTCAAGGGATCGAGTTGCGTAGGTTGCGGTACCTCAAATTGGTAAAGATATGTACTTTAGGTACTGTAGTGTAGGTATGTAGCATGGGTGTCGTCATGGGGGCAAAGCATGGCAAGTATTTCTCGTAATATCTGCGTATCTACTTCGTATGTATTCGTGAATATTACATACATGTATTACCAGGTATATCAGTAGGTACCTACATCATGTACATACCAGACATGTACCTTCCAATGCTACACTGCATTCATATACCTGTTACTAAAATGTATCATTGATGTAGTACAGATAGCTGTTGAGCTACGTAACCCGGTATATGTATAGGTAAGTTAGGTAGGTGCGGTTGGGATCTTTGGTTCCATTGGGAAACCGCCAAAAAAGAAAAGTGACAGCAAGAAACCAAGAAATCTCCCATGATTTTTATTATCTACCAACTTCTTTCCCTTTAACAAACAATATCCATTACAAGTTTACAATCTGACTTAAACATGAATAAATGCTGTTTTCTTCTTTTTTTTTAATTGATCTCATCTTTTAATTATTATTCTTTACGTAAAATATATTCGGCAACTACATGATAATAAATATTTATTCTTAAGAATTCTTTTACTCTTTTATTATTTCTTATACTAATCCATCACCCCTTGTTCGCCTCGCCTTTACTATTTACTCACTCTTGAACAACTTCCTCGAAGTCAAATTCTCGTCCTATTTGGGTGCGCAATCATGACCACCGAGTGGCGCGAGGCCAAATTAAGGCATGTGACCCTTCAACCAAGGGCCACCGCAAACCCTCTGTATTCCATCGAGTCGCCCGGGGCCCAATCCGTTGAGGGAGAGACGAAGCCTCGCCGCCATCCTTTAACCGCAAACGGCCTCATCGCAACACCCTCCGATGACATCACCACCATATATGAACTTCTACGCGTGAGTGTTGCCAAGTATGGCAACGCGAAAGCTATGGGATCTCGACGTCTCGTACGCACCCATCAGGAGACTAAGAAGGTGAAGAAGGTAGTAGATGGTCAGGAGCAGCAGGTTGATAAGGCTTGGACGTTCTTCCAACTCGGTCCTTACGAGTACCTTACCTACAATGCCTTCGAGAAATTGGTCCTGGACATAGGGTCCGGCCTGAGAAAGCTTGGCATGAACAAGGGGGATAAAGTCCACATATTCGCGGCCACCAGCGCCAACTGGTTGGTTACCTCGCATGCTGCTGCTTCCCAGTCCATGCCCATTGTCACCGCCTATGACACGCTTGGAGAGGAGGGTTTGAAACATTCCATGGTTGCGACCGGTGCCAAGGCCATCTTCCTAGACCCCCATTTACTGCCTACCCTGGGCAACGTTCTCAAGGATGCTACCGAAGTACGTTACGTTATCTGGAATAACCAACACCAGGTCAGACAAGAGCATATCAACAATCTGAAGAGCGCCTATAGCCATATCACAGTTGTGAGCTTCAAAGAGTTAGAGAAGCTTGGTAGGGAGGAACCCTGCGATCCCGTCCCTCCTACTCCTGAGGACCTCTGCTGTATCATGTACACATCAGGTTCTACCGGTACACCAAAGGGCGTTCCTCTGAAGCATAGGAATATCGTTGCTGCGAGTGAGTAGAATGTACTGCCATGAGATCACAGAGACTAACCCGATTGTCAGTTGCCGGTGTCAGCGTTGTGGTACAGCCCTTCATCGGCCCAGGAGACGGCTTATTGACTTATCTCCCCCTGGCCCATATTCTCGAGCTTGTCTTCGAGAACGCCTCATTATACTGGGGTTCGACGATGGGCTATGGAAATCCGAAGACGCTATCCGATACGTCGGTTCGTAATTGCGCCGGTGATATTCGCGAGTTCAAGCCCTCAATCCTGGTTGGAGTACCGGCAGTCTGGGAGTCGATCAAGAAGGGTATTTCCGCCAAGGTTTCCGAGGGTGGGCCAGTCGTTCAGAACATGTTCTGGGGTGCATTGGCGTTAAAAAGTAAATTAATGGCCGCGGGCCTGCCGGGATCTAGCCTGCTTGACTCTATAGTCTTCAAGAAAATCAAGGAGGCGACTGGCGGCCGGCTGAAGATATGTCTGAACGGCGGTGGGCCCGTCGCGAAGGATACCCAGCGATTCATCTCCATGGCTATCGCCCCGATGATCATCGGTTACGGCCTTACAGAGACCAATGCCATGGGCTCTCTCATGAACCCTCTCGAGTGGACATCCGAGACGATTGGCGCAATGCCTTCTTGCATCGAAGTTAAGCTTGTTGACTTTCCAGATGCGGGTTACTACGCAACCAATAAGCCAAACCCTCAAGGTGAGATTTGGATACGTGGCCCCAGTGTTGCGGAAGAATATTACCAGAACGAGAAGGAAACCAAGGAGAATATGGCACCGGGCGGCTGGTTCAAGACAGGAGACATAGGTGAATGGGATTCACACGGCCACTTGAAGATTATCGACCGCAAGAAGAACCTAGTTAAAACTCTGAATGGCGAGTACATTGCGTTGGAGAAACTCGAGTCCATCTATCGGTCCGCTCATGTGGTGGGTAACATTTGCGTGTACGCGGACGAGTCCAAGGCCAAGCCCATCGCCATCATCGTACCGGCAGAGCCAGCGTTGAAGAAATTAGCTGCCGAAAACGGAATACCGGGATCGACTATCGAGGAACTCGTGCATAACAAGAAGCTGAACAGTGTCGTACTAAAAGAGCTCCAGAATGCTGGACGATTCGGGGGTCTCTCCGGCATTGAAATCATCGAGGGTGTAGCGCTGTCGGATGAGGAGTGGACGCCGCAGAACGTAAGTCACCGGCTTTCTCGCACACAGACCGATTCGTGTCAACTAACCGTCGTATATAGGGTCTGGTGACTGCGGCCCAAAAGCTAAACCGCAAAGGAATCCTCGCAAAATACCGAGAGGAGGTGAAGAAAGCGTACGGTTCCTCGAGTTAATCGCACGTACTCCTGCTCACATGTGCCTTGTTCTTGCGGGCTCACTCGACGATTCACTCAGGTATGGATTAGCAAATTTGATTAACAGACATAATGCCGCAAGGATAGAAGCAGGTATGCGGATGAGATGTCGGTGCATGGAATGAACTTGACGCATCCGATGCTGAAAACGCGAGACGCAGAGCAATGCCGCTAGCTTTTATTTCTTATTTCTCCCGCAGATCAAGGGATGTACGATTTTTTTTTCCTCTTTCACGGAGTTTATCCTGCCATTTTAAGCGTTGTCAGATAAAGAAGCAATGAGCGAGATACCAATAGCACTCATAGGAATCGAACCTATGCTCAGTTACAACTCTTCTCTATCCTTGTCTTCGCTCATACGAAAGGAGTACATGCTGGTTTTTTTTAATGTACGAGACTGCATATTATATGGCATACACGAGCGTCGAGGCCGTCCATTTCTTCTCATTTCCCGGCTGGAGTAGGAGGTGAAAGCGGACGAGTGTGGGCGCGGGCGTGGGTGCCGGAGGTTAGATTGCTTTCAACGAATGTCGATGGATATGTAGATTGAGTAGAGTCAGCAAGGAAGGGCGAGGGCAGCTACTCTCCTGCCTGTACTTTACTTACCCTTACTTACTCGTGTAGTCTTATGATCGATACCATCACCACCTATACGTACTTTTCTGACGTGAATGAACATTCGGCTGCCTTTTTCTTTTTTTTTTTTGGTGAACTCAAAATTAACACCGAGATATAGCTTAGGTTAGTGACTCCTGTGTACGAATAGGTAGTACTGAAACCTCGGCCATCATATTTCCCATACCTCCTTGGAAGCAAGTAGGCTAGGTCGGTAGGTATGTAGGTAGGAAGCCGTAACCCGCGAGGAAAAGTCCGTACCTAAAATACCTACATACCTACCTGGTATATATATATATATATCACGAGATTCAACTCCCTACCTACCTACGTGTACGTAGGTGAAGCTCGAACTCGAACTTAGACTTAGACTTGGACTCGGACTCGGACGCTAGGCTTAAGTTATTATATAAGGTAAGGTAAGGAGGTAATAATAGTGATCTGATCCTACCAGGGAACCTACCTACATAGGTACCTAAAGTTTAACCCCCAAGTTCATACATAATATATAGGTATGTAGGATATATACAGGTACCCTTCATGTTTCTATCCCGCATACCTACCTTAGGTACAATGTAGGTAGGTAGGCAGTTAAGGGTAGGTAGGTAGGTAGGTAGGTACCCTAAAAGAGGAACTAGATTGCTTTATATGTAAAAGATAGAAGAAGAAGAGAGGTGTGAGGTCGACTTACTTGATCTTTAAACACATATACATACACACACACACACACATATATATAGGTATATTTACTTAAATACTAAGAGGTAGATGTGTAGCCACTACATATATATATATATATATCCAAAGCCAGTATTAGGCAGATAGGTAGGTAGGTAGGTAAGTAAGCGTATGTAAATAAGTGAGTAGGCCATACACGTGTCCATACATACATACATATATCTGATCCCTAAGAGGACCTACCTAAGGTACCACATCCCTCCGTCTGGTCCAGTCCACTTTCTACGCCGCATATGTACCTAACCTACCTACTTACCCTGATCTTGAATCCTTACGAGGTACCTCCTCCTTGTCCTACTTGTCTTACAGCTGTGCTCGGAATTTTGTGCGCACGACCTACGGCGTGAATGTCAAGGGGCTGCATAGGGGCGTAGGTAGATCGACTTGGCTTACTACTGACACTACCTACCTAGTGACGTCGGGATGAATTAGGTATGTATGTTGGTAGAGTCATTGCTTAGTAGGAGGTGGCGCGCACGTGTGTGTATAACATAGTCTGGCGGGACAGATCAGAGACGAGGAAGAAGCGACCTGATAGATGCGTTGTCTGTCTTGTCATGGCAGATCGGGAGGTACTTATTCTTCATCCAACAATACGACGAGCTTCATATGTATCTTTTTGCTTTCTTTCTTTGTCTCCTAGAGATCTATAGACACCCACGTCGGGGAGCGGACCGGAGAGGAGGAAAAGGGGAGAAGGGGAAGAACGGGAGAGTAATATAACATCGGTAACCCATCATCCTCCGACAATACGGGACTAGTTTTCCGTTGCGACGATTTCGTCGTCGTTCTTCATTCAGTTCTGTTGTAGTTGTTTTTTCTCCGACTCCCATTCTCTTTCAAGTTCCCGGTCGCGGTCTCGTGTTCCTCTTTTCGGAATGCTTCGCTTCTCTCCTCCTCTCCTCTCCCCGCGTGTCATTTAGGAATTACACCAGCCCGTCATACAGAGACAGTGCTGAGACGATAGTTTCATCGCGCTTGCTACCTTCCTTGAACTCCTCCATGTCTAAGCTGCCATTCTCGTCCTTGTCCATCATACGAAAGATCTTCCTCACGCGTTTTTCGGGGGTATCCTCGTCTTCGGGGAGCTTCACCATTGAGCCGACCTATATCAGACCATATACTATTAGCAGGAGCTTCGTACGAACATGCGCAGGACACCGAGACCGTACCATCTTGTAGATCGCCTCGACAATCTTAAGCATCTCGTCGTAGCTAATCTTGCCATCGCCGTCGATGTCGTATAATTGAAAGGCCCAATCAAGCTTGTCCTCCATCTTGCCCCGGCTCGTGACGCTTAGGGCGCAGATGAATTCCTTGAAATCGATGGACCCGGATTTGTCAGAATCGAAGACATTGAAGACATAATCTGCAAACGACGATGGATCACCGAAAGGGAAGAATTGCCGATAGATCTTCTGGAACTCTTCCTTGGTGAGCATACCGGAGGGACAGTCCTTTAGGAAGCCTAAGACACAGTCAGCACAAGATCGCCCGGGCGAATGACATCTGCTCGGTAGCATGTAGGTAACCAACCCTTATACCATTGTTGCAACTCCTTCTTGTCGAAATGCGTGGATTTCTGAAGCTCGGCCAGCTGCTCCTGGGAAAGTTTTGACTGACTAGAGACAGCAGCTATCAGTACCAAACACGAAAGCAAGACAACAACGAAAGTGTTTGCAATAATATCTGCACGGAAGACGGGGAAACATCATGTGGTTCGCGCAGCCTCGCGACAAAGATGACGATATGACGTATGCCTGGATTAACTCACGATTTTCCCATTTTCTTCTTCCTGACACTTGTAATAAAAAATAAAAACAAAAACAGAAACAATTCTCAAGTCTTTGAAAGTAAAGAGTATAGTATTATGTCAAGGTCTTTCTTGATGGTGTAAGGATAGAACGTCAGTCGTGATAGGTCTCGCGAGTATTGAAGAAGGGGGGGGGGGGGGGGCGGATTGATTTCGTTGATTAAAGTATGCGACAAGTTGTAAAACGAGATAAAACGAAAGCGAATGATGTCGAGGTGGGGTTTTTGTCGGTCTTGTCGGTCTTGTCGCAATGGTCCAAAGATAACAAAAATATGAATCCGACTAAGTTAAGGAGAGCGGCCTATAATGTCTAAGTTGTAAACTGATGATAAAAAGGAAGCATCGAATACGTTGAAAATAGAGATATATATTATTAACGAGGGAGGAATTTTTTTTCTTCTCGCTCTCTTCTATTTTCTGGTTTCCTGCCTTGGTTGGTCGAAGCAACCTTGGGAGTAGGTACCGGTACCTTGTATGTAAGGTAGATGGAGATAGGCCAAGGAGTCAGGAGTCGGGAAACCTGATTGTACCGCCGCAGTGGTGCTTCGTGACGACTAGTAAATTATGTAGTGGCAGGACATGTACTGCCTAGGCAATTTACATGTATGTATGCATGTGTATATGTAGGAGGGTATGTATGTATATGTAAGTAGGTATGTAAGTAGGTATGTACGTGAGAGTATGTACGTGAGAATGTACAGGAGTATGTAAGTAGTATGTAAGTAGTAGTATGTAAGTAGTATGTAAGTAGTATGTATGTGGTGTAGGTCGCCCCCCTACACTAGTTTGTCTGGCTCGGCCGGCGATCGACTTGGCTGACCGGGAGAGGGATTGTTGCGTTACAACAACGAGGCCGAGGAATGGGATTGGACTGCAAACACGGGATATGAGCCAGGAAATTGAACAAATCTGATCATTCGTCCGTACTTTATACACCGTTGCGCATGATAGCGGTAACTATACTTGTTAGGTGTATTATACGGTCATGAAGTGGAAAAAGAAAACAAGGCAGGACAAAACACAAAAAAAAAAGAAAGTAAAAAGAACGAAAGAGAGAGTCAGAGAGGTGGGGGCTTAGAATCACTTACATGATCTCTGGGGGTCTTCCAGCGATGATGCCGATCACCTAGGTACAACTGCGACGATGTGATGCAGGTCGAGGTTTATCGTTCATACCCTTGTTACTACTACCTTGTCTCTAGTGTCTTAAAATATGTATGCATCCGTACTAGATGTGAGTAAAAGAGTATGCGTACGCGGATGAATACCTATTTACCTAGTAGGCACTCTTTTGCTAGGTGCGGCGTGGTAAATTAATAATGAAAATAAAAAAAAGAGAATGAAGTTTTGGAGATGGATAAGTTTTAAGTCTAAGTCTTTAAGATTTAGATGATGGGACTTCAAGAAAGAAATCGAATGTGCTTAGGTTATTTAATATCCTGATTGATATTATGTAAATTTGGTTTAGAGTCATAAAGTAGGTATGCCCATTATCAAAGACATAGATTCGACTCGGAGTCGTTGAAATCTTATCGTACTTACTTACCGAGGACAAAGTTTGAACCTACACCTCCGCCAGGATGGTAAACAGTAACGCCCTCCACATTACCCACCGAGATCCAATGTTAGTGCAATCGTATCTACATACCTAAAATATATATAAAAATACATAATATATTTAAAGCTTTAACAAATTATATATACATAGTATTATTATATGAATTAATTATTAAATTTCATAATTGATATTTATAAATTATTAGAGTATATGTATTTTTACAATATATTTGCATTATCCGGTACATTTGTATTAACGTGGATCCTGAGTGGATAGCTGTGGAGGGCGTTACTGTTTACCATCCTGGCGGAGGTGTACAATGTATCTTAGGGGTAGGTATGCAACTGCGGGGTACATGAGGTAGTTTATGTCATATACTTCCCCCCCCTTTATATACATTTATACATAGTATGTACATTTATGGGTAGGTTACACATATATCCGTACATCATATCCAATCTTGTTTTAACTTTAATGCATTTAGAAGCCACCATGCCATGCTTCCCCCTATCCACATTACCGGTTGACACGCACTTGCCATGTACATTAGGAGACACGATATGCTAAGGTTCAAGTTATTCGTACCTACCTAATCTTTATGAATCCGTAATTTTATACATGTACATGTATTTAAATCTTACCATGTATCACTCTTTCCTAGTTACGTGCCGACGGCAGCACCCGGCGACTTAAACCAGCGTGTCGGTAACTACCTACATGCATGGTACATACTTCTTCCTAAGGTATACAGATGATTTGAATAAGCCACAGTCAATTTCTTTAAAGCCTAAGAGGAATACGTTGAACTGGACATTCAACTAGGACACGGTGTGGTCTAACAGATATCACAAGATCGGGCTGTGTCTCGAATAGTATCTTTATCTTGAAAAAGATACTCCCCAGCTTAGATGGATGGATAATATATGCATATATTCTCACTATGACGATGATGATATCTCTAGCAGAGCAGGTAGTTTGACGAGCGCCCACCCGATTTGTAATTCTTCGTCATGTGCAGTATGTATAATACGTTCAAGACCCAACACCAATTTATGAAAAAAGAAAAAAAAAGCAACACCTGTCCGTCGCTTATGCATCATTCAAGCTCTACACATGATCGCAGAAGCTCGCATTGCTTTTTCGTGAGGTATCTTCAGAAGGACTAGAGGGATGGGGAAGGGTCTGGTTATTGTAGCTCGTTCATTATGGTAGGATGCCGGATTTTATGCCAAACGCCGTGAAGCAAACCGTCGTACAAAGGACTTGGGGTGAGAGGGAGGGGGAGGGGGAGGGGGTAAAGGGGGGAATGTGATGATACGGAGGAAAGTTAACCGACGACGGTCTTCTGGCTCAAGCACTCGAGGAATCCACCAAGGTCATCCTTCCGGACCTCGACGACGCAATGTTCGAAGCTGTCGATTCGCACGCGCGCGTTTGTCTCGTTAACGACATCTTGAAAGGCGTTGCCGAACTTGTTTAATCCGTAGCTACGGTCTTTGCGCTCCTCGGCCTCGTCTTCGTCCTCCGAGTCTGAAGCGTCGCTATCTTCGGATTCGCTTTCTTCATCTTCATCGTCATCGCCGGCTGCCGCTCGTGCCGCTCGCTTCTCTTCCCTAATCTTTTCTTTGTTTCGCCGTCTCTGTTCCCGCTCCTTGGCCTTGGCTTCTCTGGCCGCCTGCTTCTCCTTAGCTGCCACCTTATCTAAGAATGCTAGATCAGGTCCGCCGCCGCCGCCGCCGCCAGTACCAACTACGACATAGACACCCCGTTTCTCGTTCAAGCTCGCCACAACAAGCGGTGTGCCACGGCCGCCATGCGCCAGTTTCCCGTTGGCGTCCTTCTCCTGCTCAGCGAGGGCTTCGCCGACCCAGATGGCAAGTTTCGTAAGCGCGGCAGGGTGGGTAAATAGGGCAACGTCCGGACCGTCCTTTAATACGCAAAGTCGGAAAGCATGTAGGTGCTTAATTTGTCTCTTGCCGATGAGTGACGTTCCCGTCCGGAAGATGGCACGGTGAAGATATTGTGCCGTAGGGAGACCAGATTTAAGAGCGTCAATGCTAGATCACGTTAGCTGGTATTCGTAAACATACTCTTGTCTCCTGTCACAACTCACTTTTCAAGCGCGTCGTATGCATCCCAGAAGCGGCTAACCCATTCTTGGCTCTCAGCTTCTCCGTTGTCATCTTCCGGTTCCTGTATCTGGCTTGCTCGGGTGCGGCCGTCGTCACTAGATACGGTTTCGTGTTTGCCCACCTCAAGCAAGGCACCGATGATCACCCCCACGTCTTGAGCGCTAAGAGTAGCCCGCCAACCCCAGCTTCGGACGAACCCCCACCCATCCTTAGCCCCGGCTCGGTCTCTGCCATCTGTTTCTACAGCAGGCACCATGTCGTCAAGATTATACAGAGATGCATACTTCAGCAATTTCGAACGCAGCTCCTTCTTCAGCATCATATCCATGTGCGTGTAGCTTTGCTTACACTGGACCAAACTTACGCCCATCTTGGCGAGCAACTTGTGAAGACGTTTGAGGCCATTTTCGCTCCAGATACGCAGCCTCGAAAAGAGGTATGGCGAGTGTAGCATGCTGTCATAGAGGCTCCAGTGTCTGATGAGCAGAAATTTTGGCTCGGGAGATAATCGGATACTCGTGTCTTCGGGGCTCCGAGCGGTGGTGGGGATGATTCCGGTACTATCCGCCGATGATCTTCCTACCTCCGGCGGATTAAGACGTCTTACTTCGTCCCGCAAGAGCTGCCGTATCCGGGCACCGCGGATGCCCATCCAACCACTTGTCGGTTTGGTATCCGAACCACGAGCTACTACACCTACACCGGCTGAAGAGCGACCATATAGTTCCATGGATGTGATACCGACTATTGTTAGCCAGAGGAAATCGTTGTCCTCCCGACCTAATTCTGACGCTAGGGAATAAAGCATCGCACTAATAGGCTCCGAATAAGAAGATCCCATTCGATAGTAATTCCGAAGTATACCTTCATTTTCATTTCGCATCCTCAACAGCCTCCTCCGGAGGGTACGGGGTGATGGGCCCTTAGGGGGTTGAGCGGCCGATGGTGGATCGTCCATGTCGTCTGACCTAATTATATCATTATCTCGTATGGATATTAATCCCCGTTGTGGCGGGCGTCGCGGCGATTCTGAAATCGGCGTGGACTAAGACATGGTTAGCGAGACGCCTCGGTATTGAGAAAAGGACATCCTACAGAATTACTTCGTCGTTTTTGCCGGGGTCGATCATCCTCCTCGCCACTACTTTCATCATCTCGATCAGACCAAGACTTCCTCTTCCGACCAGAACGAGGTGGCTCGCTCTCTACCTCACCGTCACTTTCAGAGTCACTTCCCTCATCTAGATCACCATTATCTTCAATATCTGGCATGTCAACTAGTGCCAGATATGCGTCTCGTTCTGTACCGAGCCCTTCTTCGATATCGCCGTCATCGAATACCACGATGCCACCTTTTCCCGGCCTGAATGATCGACCAATTCGACCTGAGGTGACGCCGCTAGGGGCACGTGATTGGTAGCTCGCACCAGCACTAGAGGTAGGTTCTATGGGAAATCCACCAAAGATATTGGCAAGATTCCACGGGCGGTGAGAGTCAATGACCCAGACTTCCACACCGTTGAAGCTCGATTCTTCACCTTCCACTTCCAGACCCAGCATGGTGCCCATGTCGACCATTCCTCCGACACCGAGACAAATAACCACCCCTCCGGATCCCCCACGTGTCTCCATCATCGGACTGACGAGGTCCCGACCGGCGCGTTCGAGATCCCCATAGCCGGAAACGGGATAGATCTTATGGGGTATGTAATCATGTTTAAGAAGCCGCGTCAGAATGCGGCAAGCACAAAGGGCGTCGGGCTCGAGGGCGACAAGAATTAAGACGGGAGGGGAGAGGGGATGGCGGGTGTTCTGGAGGTGAGTATATAATTTTGAGATGAGATCGCGTGGTAGATACATAATTTAAAGAAGGGAACCGGACGCGTTTTCGAGGGTACTATACCGAAATCATAGGGTCGGTGACGGTAGAGGTAGAAGTAATAGTAATAGTGGCGACGATGATTGTAAATTAGAAATTGAAGTTTATTCGCAACGAGTTTTTCTATCGGAGGATCCTTAGAAGTTGAAGAAGACGTTATGTTAAGTAGGTTTTTACACGCCAAATGCTCCACGGTTGGAGGATTGGGGTGATATTATTTGGATGGAAATATTCCATAAATGATTAACAAGTTTAGATGGGTATGAATGCTGTCATACTAGGAGGTATGGGTATGATATGGTATGTGGTATGGTATGGTATGGTATGGTACTGTGTAGAAGTATTCCAAGTTTAAATGTGGGTGCTGTTTAAGTGTTGATCACCAAAACGCGGTTTGAAGTGGGCGGACGCGATTGCTGTTGTATGTCTAAGTTCCTACGTACCAATGCAGGGATTATACAGGTAGGTAGCGTGTAAAATGTAGATGCGCGCTGTGAAGGACCACTAATCCCCCTCAACTTTTATTTGAGTTTAGCGTTAGGTTTTAAATGCATACCTTTTTATGTAGCATATATTATTCCTTTAATGTATATGCTTACACTACCTGGTAATAGGTATATTACGATATCACTTTATTAACTCACCCTTCATTTTGGAATTCACAACTTCACAATTTCACAACTTTACAACTCTACAACTCTACAACTTCATAAATGATAATTCATCACCAATCAAACCCATAAAGACATCTGCGCAGCATGGCACTACTTTCTACTAAAGAGAAACTATTTGATTTCTGCCTCGAAGCAACATCCTCTATCCAAGCTGAATGTGATTTGATAATATCTACAAAGGATCAACCTATTGATAATGACATTTCCCTAGCTGGCTGCGGTTCTGCCCTGGTTGTGTTATTATCACGACAAGCTACTCAGATCAACGCATACTATCATGGTTCAAAATCTACCAACATACACACAACCAGAAATCTTTCACCAGAGATTAAATTGTTAGTGTCGAAGCGGTTAGATAACATCATCTCAATCTCATACTCGAAATTTTATGCATTTCTTTTCAAGGACCTTCCAACATGTTGGCGGCAGCTTTACACCGATGCAAGTATCTTGAAATTCTGCCTCAACTTTCTCTGGTCCCCATACGCTTATGATTCTACCGCAGAAGGTAATAATGCCTCTTGCGAGCACTCTGATATGGCATGTTGTGACATTAGCGAACTCGTGAAAATATTAGACCTTGCCCTGATCCTTGCCGGTGCTGCTGGCGAGAAAAGAGGCAGAAGATGGATTAATAGAGCACTCGATTTACTCTACGCAAATTGGACTGAGGCAACCTCCCTCGCAGATGTCCCATTTAACAGACAACCTAGAAAGAGGAAAAGGCTAGTTCGGGATTTAGATTTGGCTTCTCGTGATGATACGATCGAGAATACGTTTTCCACATTCGAACCATTCACGCCCCCTCTGAAGCACCCCATCCGAAGTGTCGAGGCTATATCCATGGAAGAATTTCAAGCATACCTAGACCACTCTCACGATTCAAAAGGGGGACCTGAGCCACTCGTCTTACGGGGTGTTATCAATAGCTGGCCAGCTCTAACTACACATCCTTGGAACAAGCCTTCGTATCTTCTTTCGTGTACTTTTGATGGTCACAGGCTCGTACCGGTTGAGGTCGGTCGCAGTTACGTTGACGAAGGCTGGGGTCAAAAAATCATCACATTTGGTGAGTTCTTATGCGAATATATCGATCCATCTCTGGTCAGTCTCCGAGATGATCCCGATAGCGATGCTATTTCCGACCCGTCAAATATTAAATCGACCGCGTATCTGGCTCAGCATCCTCTATTCACCCAGCTTCCTGCTCTACGAAATGACATCCTCATACCGAATTACTGTTACACAGCGCCGCCTCCACATCCCACGGACCCTAGTGCTGATCAGCCGGAACTCGATGAGCCGCTTCTTAACGCCTGGTTCGGTCCACCAGGAACTATCACACCATTACACACAGACCCATATCACAACATACTCACACAGATTGTGGGACGTAAGTACGTACGCCTCTATTCACCGTTGGATACAGAGCACATGCAAGCGCGGGGAAAAGAAAACGGCGTGGAGATGGGAAATACCAGCTTGATGGACGTTGGAGTAATCGAAGGGTGGGACGAGGCACCGGATAATGGGGAAGGTCGGCCTAACGAAGAGGATATTGCCATCTTTAAGAACGTTCCTTTCGTAGATTGTATC
The DNA here is from genome assembly GCA_902806505.1 of Hypoxylon lienhwacheense. Lineage (NCBI taxonomy): Eukaryota > Fungi > Ascomycota > Sordariomycetes > Xylariales > Hypoxylaceae > Hypoxylon > Hypoxylon lienhwacheense. The sequence goes on along the minus strand of CADCWW010000001.1, from coordinate 3,272,744 downwards.
TTGGAACCTGGCGATGTCTTATACGTCCCAATTGGATGGTGGCATTATGTTCGCGGATTAAGTGTAAGCTTTAGCGTGAGCTTTTGGTGGAATTAATTAGAGAAGTTCATATTCCCAAGTTCCCTGTACATTGTGATGTATTTTTGCATTTCAGTTGAATAACGCCTCACAAAATATTAAACAGAAGAATACTTCAAGAATATATAAATATAAGAAGTACCAGTAACTAGAGGTAGGTACATAACATCGTGCTCCTATGAATCTTATATGTAATGTTTCTCATCCCCTTACTCCAATGAGTACTAGACAATGAACTTTCATTCATCGTCAAACTGGAGTCTTAGAGTTGAAATTGGAATCTCATCTCAGGGGTCTGTAAAATACCCGTTTAAAGACTTGAAGTGGATCAGGCAATATTTATTTCTTAATTAGTAAGATTATATACATCTAAACATCACAGTATAATAGCCTTTTTATTGGATAATGTCATACATGATCAATTATGCTGATAATTTGAACTTCTTATTAATTCATTATCACTCAGGCATCAAGCATCAAGCATCAATTTCAACTTTACAACAAATCGTTGTCTACCATAAACATCTAGACACTATTTTAAATAGCACATGGTCTAGCTGAGGATGGATGCACCAGAACTTGAACGAGATATATACATCCAGAAGCACTCGCCAGAGCTGATTGCCGATTTCGATCGCTCTCTAACACCATTCTTGAAAAAACCCAATGGCCAACTCCGAAGACGAGTACGTGCGAGAGAGACGGCAAGGTTGGTGTCACATGTAAGTATGAACCTTTGAATACATTATCTCCTCAGGTATATAATGTACGCAAGAGCTCACATATGACTTGAGGTTTTGGAACCATTTCAAGAACTGCCACAACTTCTCGACCCTCATCTAGATAAATGGTTACCAGTTCTGGCAAAGGCATACTTAGAATCTTTAAAGGACCGTGGTAAACACAGGTCCTTGTCCTTACGCTCTCAACTTCTACTCCCGCTCCCCAATGCAATCTGCAAAATTCTCTATACATTTTGCAAAATCCGAGGGGAGAACGTCGTCGTCAGATTCCTGAACGTAGAGACGCGATACCTAGAACTCCTCCTATTTGCTATCGAAGAATCAGAGCGCAGCGTCGATTTGGCTACTCCATGGACTTGGCATGAGAGATACATTGTCTTATTATGGTTGTCCCAACTATTATTTGCCCCTTTTGATCTTTCAACTATATCGTCTGGCGATGTCGATGACCATGATCGACTTACTATCGCCGGATTTGAGTGGCCTCCTGGTGTACCCGGCATTACCTTGCGAGTCATTCCCCTAGCGATCAAATATCTTGCATCACCTGGAAAGGAGAGAGATGGTGCTAAATCCCTCTTGGTCCGTGTTGCAATGCGGAAGGATATGCGAGAACTAGGGATTCTCGACGCGCTCGTCCAGTGGGCACTGTCGACTCTGAAGCCGTCAAGAGATGTTCTAAGCGACTCTTCATATTATTATATCGGCACCTTGTCGTTCCTAGCTAAGGTCCTAAAATCTGCGGATCGTACTTCTGTCATGGATTCGCACCTCAGTACCATCTTTGATGCGACACAAGCCATAGTCACAGAGAAAAATGACGTCTCCGCTATCATAAATGGCTCTGCCCTTGGTAGAAAATTACTGATCAAGGTTACATGTTCTGTGGTGACTTTGATTTTGCAGAAGCATCAACTGGCCGATGCTAATACTGAAATTATAGAGACATCCATTGGCTATCTGCTTGAAAGACTGGCAGACAACGACACACCCGTACGATATGCTGCCGGCAAAACCCTTAGTACCGTCACACGTAAGCTAGAGAGTGGAATGGCCTCTCAAATTATCGGAGCTGTCCTAGATTCACTCAATCGGAATGTTCTCTGGGTTAAAAGTAAATCGAGCCTTTCTGCTTTTCCGACTAAGGACATGACAGCAGTCGATCCACTCGAATGGCATGGCCTGATGCTTACACTCTCCCATATTCTATACCAAAAGGCACCGCCTTCTAATGATCTATCTAATGTCATTCACGCTTTGCTAATGGGACTGTCTTTCGAAAAACGAAGTCCATCAGGTGGATCAGTCGGCACTAATGTCAGGGACGCATCTTGCTTTGGTTTATGGGCTCTTGCCCGTCGGTACGACACGTCCGTTTTGCTTGAGGTACCGACACAGTCCATATTAGTCGCTAGAGGCCATGATCCTGCCGCGTCAATATTACAAGTGATCGCCGCCGAGTTAGTGGTGACCGCTTCTCTTGATCCCGTTGGGAACGTTAGACGTGGCGCATCGGCGGCTCTCCAGGAACTAATAGGTAGGCACCCTGACACCGTAGAAAAGGGTATTGCTGTCGTACAAACTGTCGATTATCATGCCGTCGCTCTTCGTTCTCGAGCTATCAAAGAAGTGGCCCTACAAGTGGCTAGGCTATCACCACATTATGGACGTGCGCTACTGGAGGCAACTCTTGGATGGCGAGGTATTGGCGATATGGACGCAGGGGCTCGAAGAGTAGCGGCTATGTCGTATGGTTCTCTGATAGCAGAAATGATCAACATTGAGACATCAGCCTCCTTGACATACTTCAAGAACTCCGTGGACTTACTTCTGTCTCGAATCGGAGCTCTTCAGGTGAGGCAAGTAGAAGAGCGACACGGGCTCTTATTAAGCCTCGCGGCTATCCTCAACCTCCTTCCACGGCTTTCCCGGAACCTGCAGTCCGAATTCCCACACAAATTACCAATATCCAGTATCTGCACTGCCATAGAAGATATTATACGGGATTCCAAGACTGCTAAGTATAGGAAGCCGGAATTGATCGCAGAAGCTGCTAGTAAGCTGATAATATCAGCAACACCGATCCTCCTAAGCGCCATAGTGGGAACTCTACCGAATCCGCAATACGCAGCTCTACAGGACAGTTTCAATATTGTTGGCGAGACCGGCTCTGCCCCTTCGCTACCGATTGCGGATTTGTTATGTTTAGAGCAGGCCTGTCGACCAAAACATGTTGAAGCTTTTTTAGAAACCTCTGAAGAAGCTCTGAATCAATGGCTCGATAGAAATGAGAGCGAAGTAGTCAAGACAACATCCAGAGCTTGTCTGATCCTACTTCTTTTATCTACCCGAGAACGCCGCACACATATTATCGGAGAATGGACCAACAAGGTACACTATCCGCAAACCCCACGCACTATGTACGGCGATGGCTTCTTCCACGCTTTATCTCAGGCATACCTCCTTCATAAGATCCAACATGATCCACAAAACGACGTCGTAATAAGTAAGGTATTTATAGAGCGATGGAAACAAGATAAATATATCGAAACTAGAGCAGCAATTCTACAGAGTCTGATAGGTAAAGATATACTTCGGGACAGGGCACCGGACTTTCTTGGAATCCTCGCAGAAGGCCTCGACGACTATACGACGACTGCGCGTGGAGACATCGGGTCCCACGTCAGACTAGAGGCGATCAAGGCCACGGAAACCTTGTGGGGGTCGCAGAAAGACGAAAATATCCTTTCTTCACTCTTCCCTCGCATGCTTCGATTAGCGGCCGAGAAGCTAGATCGAGTTCGTACCGAGGCCCAGTCCGCCCTAGCCATGGTTCTACACCCGAGGTTCGTGACGCTGTTAATATAGTTTGGTAACACATTACTAACTACCACGTAGATATGCTCCGAGATTTAGCGAGTTGTCGATCTCCTCCAAGGAATATTTTAACATTCTGCTCCGCCTCTGCGATCCAGAGCGATTAGACGAAGACACGGCAAAGAATTGGACACTCGACATGGACGATTGCACGTCGATGTTGCTGGCCGGCTTGGTGACATCAGCTGATACGGGGAACGAGGATTTAGTCATCGTCAGCCGAGCTGCGCTGGCCGACTTCTGCGAGGAGTCGAGCGAGAAGCTGGAACGAATCTGCGGCGCGCTGCTCGGTAACCTCAGGCAATACCAAGGCCAGGACCGGGTTCTGGTACCGACGCTGGAGGTGATAGCGTATCTGTTCCACGTCGGGCTGCTACAGCGCTGTCCCACGCTCAACCCGCGGCAGCTCTGCGCCTCGGCGCAGAAGGCGGCGTATAAGACCGGCAACGTGCGCAAGGTCGAGGCTTGTATCAAGGTGTACGGCGCTATCGCGGCGGCGGCGGCGGCGGCGGGAAGCGGATGCGGGGGCGAGCAGGTATCACCGGAGCTGGCGACGAAAAGACGCGAGGGCGTCGTCGAGGCGAAGCGGAGGCTCGGCGCCCTCATGGCCCACCCCTGGCCGCGGGTGCGCAGCTTGGTCGTCGACGAGCTGTGGTCCTTGATGGACGGCGGCGAAGACGGCGTGGACGCGAGCGCGAAGCAGGCGAAGCTCTTGTCCGTGGACTGGGGCAGGGCCGAGAAGTCGCGCGTCAAGGACGTAGTAGCAGAGCTCGGGCTAGAATAGGAGACACCCGGCTACCTAGGCTAGGGGCAGTTTAGGGAAAAGGCTCGCCGTCTACGATACCTACCTACCTACCTAGGTACATACATACATGCATGCATCTTAAACGTCATCTTCAGATCTGTGTCAGATGGTATCTCCTCCATCGTAAGGGGGTTATATCTCCACGGCATATAGTAGAAACTACGATGTATTATATTATAATATACCTCGTAAGATGGTGGTAGGAGATCCCCAAATACCTACGCGTAGCATCAAGACGGGAGACGCCGATATTCAGGGGAGGGGGGGAAGGGAGTGTTACGTAGGTGAATGGAACGACCCACTCACTCACTTACATGTCTGAAGGGCGAGCCAAGGGAAAGAAAGGGGAATAGGGGGATTAGAACCTACGAGGTACATACAAACATAGACTGCCTCATACGAAGTAGGTAGACGTCCTCTCCTCCATCTCACAGAGGACATGTAACATGTCATTACCCGCGCTCGAAGCACCCGATGAAAAAGGCGAGGTGCCTGCCTGTCTGCCTGCCTGCCTGCCTGTCTACCGTACCCTACCCCCTTCGTACCCGTCAACGCCTCGAGCTCGGACGGGGGATGAAACGGCGACGCGCAGACGCTTGGTGTGATATCGAGTGCCGTTTGTATGTGCTTTATTCATGCGATGATTTTTTAAAATTCTTTTTTTTCCGAGTATTTTGTTACACGTCATATCGACTAGAGAGATTGAACGTACGTATTGTGTATAAAAAAGGAAAGGTAAGGAAAGGAAAGGAAAGAAAAGAGATGCGTGTAGAGTTTCAGGGAGTCGGCTACCTATCTTCCACCAGAAAACGGCTTCCCCAAGTAGGCAGCTCGCGGGTATTATCTAGCCTTTTTTTTTCTTTCTTTTCTTTTCTTTTCTTTTCTTCTCCCTTTTTTTTATTTGTTAAGTAGTCGGTGGCGGAACGGTCCACGCCGGAATTGTCCGTTTACACATGTTTTTTTTTCTTTTTCTTTTCTTTTCTTCTTTTCCTTTTCTTCTTTTGCTATGACATACACACCGTGGGGGGGCTATCATGAAGTATGTTTCAAATGTAAGTGAGGAAGGATTGTAGGTGAAAGATGTCACGAGCTCTTTTCGACTTATAAGTGGCATGATCTGTATCTAAAGTTCCAAGGTACATACTTCTCAGATGCTGTCTAACATCAATGTAGGTAGGTACCCCTAATGTTCTGTAGGAGGTACATACATACAAGATTGCAAGTAACGCCCATACCGATATACCTACCCCGCTTCGATAACTTACATCTGTACATGCAAACTCTAGCACAAGAAAACATTTATGTATGTATCTAGTGGTTATGCCTCGGGAGGTACCTACATACGGTACATGCGGCCTGTTCGGGTTACACAGCACCGGATTCCAACTAGACTGGATTGAAGTTAGCTTCTATTGTACATACAGTACATACATACTACATGCAGGTACTATGATACTGTACATATCATGATAAGCAACTTGCCTCGTGTAAGTCGTGTATCACGAGAGCGATGACGGGCCTGCAGGCACAGAACATCCAACTTACTTACCTTACATATTCCATATCAGCCTCAATTGAACGACGGCCCTCAGCTTGAGATGAGAGAGAAGAAGGAGGAAAAAAAAAAAAAAAGAGAAGCTCTCGACCAAGACAGACTTCCACCAATGCAACATTATACATCCGGGTCGTGCGAAATAAGCAAAATCTTCCCTTGCGGCTCAAACCTCCGCCAGTCTATTCAGAAGTATGACATAAGACAACGCGATCTTTTATACGGATATTACCTACCTAGGTACCCTGGGGAATCCTGGCTAGCTGTATGTATGGGTATGTACATAGCATGTATGCTGATGACCATGGGTGCGGATCCGGTCCCGTTCGTTTGCATGTTTTCTTCGAACATGAACATATACCTCTCTCTTACCGAACCTCTCTAACCCCTAAGGCATTACCGTTATAAGTCCGAGAAGAAGCGAGATTCGATTCGTCCCAGAATTGGACCTAGGGATGACATCGGTGAAGACTATTGTACATACGTACATACTGTAGTAGGCGAGAGAGAGGGAGAGAGAGAGAGAGAGAGAGAGAGAGAGAGAGAGAGATAACGAACGTCTCACGTGCTCCCGAACTTTTAACGGGAAAGAGCCGTAATGGGATTTCGGTAGACGTGGAGGTGGTACTCCCCGTAGAGCGCAAGCTAAACCTGAGTCGGAATAGCTCGATGGGAACGTGTCGTGGGAACTGGTCCGAGAATAGTAATAAATTGTTAGTAATGATCGTGAACCGGACGGGGATTCGCTAAACCCTGGAGACCTTTAACAGGCTTCTTCCCTGTCTCTTCTCTTTCTCATTGTCTGTCTTTTCACTTTGCCTGCCCCCCCCCCCCTCCCGCTCAAGACCCCTGTCTTAAGATGCGCACATCGATCTGCGCTGCCCTGGCCCACCCAACCTCTACACAGTACAGTACAAACTACGTACGTACTGCTGCAATGCCCTGCAATGGGAAGCTCTCAAGGAGATATGATCCAGGGTGGACCCTCATACCAGTCAGGGCTCACACACGTACCTATCAATGTCTATCAATGACTATCAGTCGTCCGCATCTCCGACATGTTCTATCATATGTTGGAAATATGTTGATAGGTAGTGGTACCGAATATCTTACAATACGAGTCACGTCGGCCAAATTGAAATCCAATATTGCCTTGATTAAATCAATTGATAGGATGAGCGATAACAACGTTCTGAGCGTCATTGACAATGGACATTGTTCCCTCTCTCTCGCCCAGGTTTGCTTGCGATGCGGGAGGCAATCCGAACGGTCGGATGCTTGGCGACTAATGCATGTGTCAAGTACAGACGTATCTGTCGTTATGTATCTCATGTATACCTACGTACTCGATAGTCGCGGTGAGGAAAAATACAATCAAAGCCTTTTAAAGGTCAGCAGAAGACTTGAGCTTACAAGAAGAAGAAGAGAAAAGAAAGATGCGCCACAGCGTCGAGACATTTGTCCGCTCCTGGTGTTATTTTACTCGCGTCCCTTCGTGGTTCTTGGCCGTCAAATAATATGGATAGTATACGTTTTAGCGTAGCGTTGTATGATTACTCGTAAGCCTGTCGTTGATATCTCTCTCTCTCCCGTTCGCGAGAGGGGGGCGACCCGTTGATATCATGGAACACGAAGCCAAGATCCGGACCAACTTCTCCAATGGTATCTCATCCGAACGAATGCTATGTAATCATGTCGCAATACGAAAGTTAAGTCTCTATGGGCGGATTATTTCCTCAGATGGTTGATGTTTACGTATATGCGTATTAGAAAAAGACAGCTATATCGTATCCTGTGGTTATATGTCGTTGTCGTCTAGTTGACCGTGACTTGGTGACCGCAATCATCCTAGTAAGTTATTTCTCACCGTGTTACCTATGTATCCCTCCGCTACGACTACCAATCGCTAGGTAACATGCACTTATGTGCATACGTTCATATGCTAATAATTAATCTAGACTAACTTAGCTCGAGATTAATATGGATATCACGGAGCATATAACGGTTGATAACACACGCACAGACGCAGGGCCATTTATGATAGACTAATAAAAGATTTGATACTTCGTACGAAGTACCTAGTATGTAGTTACGCCGTTTTCTCACCTAGGTATTATATTTTTATACTCCTCTTCTATATCGTGTAATAATATAGGTGTTTACCGTCTTTAAAAAGAATCTTATTTTATATGTTTCTAAAAACAATTACAAGTATCTTAACTCGAGTTAGCTTTCTAATTAATCGAGTAGTTTTGAGACTAATAACGTAGATAGTAACAACCTGGAAAAGGGTTTAACTTATACATAGTATGTTAGGTATGTTTGCGTGTACGGAGTGATCATGTAACGTCCTCGCGCAAAGACTGGCCCTTACGTCACCCGCTCGTTACTTTGGCAACCTCCTAGGAGATATCGATATACACATAATTATAGATTAACTACTTTCTTTTACATTAATTTTAATGGCGTAGGAAACTACCTAATTACTGATACTCAATAGATAAATGACACTTATATAATGCCAACTAAGGTCGTTATCAACTTCCGAACAATGATATCTGAGGCTCAGAAGTTAGAACTATTAACTCTAATACAAAATTAGAATTATAGGATCCGATCCCGACAATTATTCCTTTCGCGCCTCATATGTACTTATAACATATTACCTGGTAGGTTAGTTTCGCTTAGCCAACTCCCAAGACGGACATAAAAAGATTCAAGTTCCGAGTTATGTATTACATTACGTCCGTATATGCGCAGTCTCTCTCTCCAGTAAACGTACTTATCCTTATCTACCTACATCTTAACGGCCACGGTCGGACTAGGGCTTCATGTCCGATATTCATATACATATATGGTACCAGGTATGTAATCAGTATGTAATCAGTACATAAGATACCTAACCTACCACCTATCATTCGAGTCTTACTACTGCTATTATGTTATGTACTTACACTATATCCAGTATTAGTATTTAACCTACTCCACCATGACTTGAAAAGAACTTCTATTTATTTTTGATCATTCGTACATTTTTAGCCAACATTTCTACTGAGCCAAGCTATTCGTCGCTCTCTCAGAACAATCGTCTTAATTGAACCATACCAGAACAGGGAATCTAATATGTGTTAACATTGGATAACGGTGGCAACGCTACGCCTAGGTGAACGGCGTGGAAGCGGCATTACTATTAGAAGCTCATAGCTTTTCCCAAGCTTTTCCCACGTCATACAAGGGCCTAGCCGTTACTAATTCTTAAATATGTATATGCATCTATATACCTTGTACATACATAACACTATATCATACATGGGAGGTACATAGGCGTATTCAAGGAGATCTACTTTGGATGCGTGATACCGTTAGCCGACATGTCTCAAGTACATCCATACATACATATATATACATGTACCTAACACATGCACCTACATATTTGATACTTCGTACGCGCAACTTCACGTACCACGAATGAGACGGGTTAACTTTATTTAATCAAACATCGCTACGTCAAGGTCACTCGTCGCTTCCTTCGAGGTTGGGCAGGATGAATGGGTGAATTTGGATGAATGGATTTGGAGCAGTTGCGCCGCAATCACTCAGTGCTGATAATAACTTCCAAGGTATTATGTACCTCATACATTGTAGCATATGCATCTTCGAATAAGAACTCGCAGACCTTGAATCGTTGGTGCGCGTAACGATTGCGCTAACGGAGTCGTACATATATACATATGAGGTATGCAAGTATCCTTGTACATACCTCAATGTTGTCTCAGGTCCTCTCAGGAAATTCTATCTGAATTTTATCTGAATTATATCTGATATCGTCCACGCTAATGATCCCCTGAATCCCTGTAAGCTGGGATTGACCGTCTTGTACCTGTGCCCTTCCATTGGTATGGTACTGTACAAGGTAATACCGAAATGTGCTCGCACAACACCAATTGAATCGATGCACAAGTAGGTATCTGTAAGTCTAGGTAGTATAAGCGTACCTCCTAACCTCGGGCATGGGATTTAGTCGCACATACATTCAGATATTCCGTTTAATGATTTTGATATATGGCGTGATGTGTAAGGTATTTGACATGGATCGACATAGAGGTCATCGTGCATCTACAAGATATAACAATATATGGATCCGAGAGGTACTTCTCACGGTACATACGGATAAAAAAAATTGAGCATTCACGACACGAATAGTAAATGATAGCTCGATGATAGATCCCATCTCACTGGGCCTACATCCATGTTACCAGGGTTCGAATTAGTGCGTAAATACCATGTACATGCATGCAGATATGTTTGCCCCTGTAAACATAAAGTCAATTACCTACCGCAAGTTTTTATCTCCTGTGGAACCATGAGCTATCGTGGCGGAAGGTACGTTAGAAGACTTACAAATGTATCGGATGTATACATTCAAGTATGCAGTATTATGTACGTCTTCCAACTCTACCCTGGCTGGGTTATCAGTACATCAATATAAATGCCCTTCATTAGGGTATGAGCGACCAAGTGGATCGAAGATAGTATCTACCTGTTAAGTACATGATATTCTTTAACTCTACATGTACCTACTCTCTTCACTTACCCTCCCCAGGTTTCTTTCCTCCCACCCATGTTACCTTAAACTACACCTTCTCGTACACACTCCCGTACCTACTTCTTCTCCCATACATGTACTAGAGAACCTACCTTTTTTTTTTCTTTTTTTTTTCTTTTTTTTCTCCCATTCACCTTTTCTTCCCTCTTCATATATGACTAGGTCTACCGAGAACGAAGGCGATATTGACTACGATACGCTATGCAAGACGCTTGATATCATACGTCTTTCATCATCGATATATTAATCGTTGCGTATTCCATGCCTTGTTGGAAAGACTTGATGCTCGTGTCGCCAGCAGAGAATTGCAATCTACTTATAAAATATCATAAGTGGAATCCGGTACTTTGGGTTCGATCAAGTTGTTTTTTCGTAAACTGGATTTCGGCCCCGAGTACGACAAATAATTCTCATACGGCTGCTTTTGTCTGGATCTTGACTAGGAGGAGAAAAAGAGAAAACGCCAAGCCGTTGCAGTGGTCGACGACGAGCATATGTTCCGGCAGGGAACTCAACCCTGCAATTTTACCGTGATCTCCGTCGTCCGCTCTGTTGTAGCCGGGCCTATCTGAGTACAACCTCTCACTCCCCGCTCGTCTCCTCTACGGAGGTTGGCGGGCGTGGCCTGGTTCGGGGCAGAGCCAATATGTCTCTGTACTCATCACCGCCGCCGAGCCATACGCCCGAGCAGGACAAGCCAACGCTTCTGGTTTGTTGGTGGATCACCTTGTTCTGTACTATCATCATCCTATTTCGCATCGCTGGTCGCTTCATACGATCCGAGACGCTCTTCACCGAGGACAAGACGGCCGCTCTGGCTATCATCCCGCTTTACTTGCGCATGGGATGTGTTCATGTCATACTAATCTACGGGACTAATAACGCGCACTTCACGAACCTAACAGATGAGGAAATACATCACAAGTCTGTAGCGAGTGGCTTGGTACTCGCTAGTAGGATCTTCTATGCGGCAACGTACGTATTCACCTTCCTCCATTAATCTTCCTCTCTGGTCTGCTTTTTTAAGTGGCCGTATTTGTTTAACCTGTTCCTATGTTAGCTACCTGTTTAGATGTCTATGCTGACTTTTATTTTCGGGTGAAGGCTTTGGATCTTAAAATGTGCCATTCTTGAGTTCTTCAAACGCCTAACAAGCACTACATGGAATCGTACGCACCAGTTTACCCTGCTCTTCATAAGAGCTACTCTAGTTACGACCTTTGTGGCTATCATGATAGCAGATTTAGCAGAGTGTCATCCGTTTAAGCATTACTGGCAGGTAACGCCTGACCCCGGAGGCCAATGCCGCCAAGGATACGTTCAACTCATTACGATGGCGGCCTGCAACGTCCTGACCGATCTGCTACTGGTTTTCTATCCGATTCCTATCATCCTCACCAGTCACATGAATTCTAAACGAAAAATACAGTTGACACTACTATTTTCGGCGAGTTTGGTGGTTGTAGCGACTACGGGATATCGTATTCCTCGCATATTTGACGCCCACGGAAGCCAGCAGCTACGCTCATTACTTGCTTCTGTTGAACTCCTCTTTGCTACGGCCGCCGCTAATACTTTGGTCCTTGGATCTTTTGTCCGAGATCGCGGCGTGAAAAAGACTAAATACAGACACAGCTCAACAGTTGCTGAATCTGTCGATCGCACGTCTGAGCGTAGGCCTACGATCCAAAGACACTGGGGCAGCGACGAGGATCTTGTGAGGGATTTAGGGTTGGGCGCGGATCGTGATATACGTGATGCTTCTAGACAGCAACAAATCCAGACAGAGAAAATCGCAGGACCGGTTACGACTATGGATAATTGGCAGTTTCCTCAACGACGCCCGAGCAATGGTACATGCAGTGATGATTTCCTGTTGGGTAGGGACCAAGCCACCGCATCTCGAAGCAACTCCACGACAACCCCTCGCAGGGTTTCGTTCTTCGACGTTGGCGGATTACTCGACAGTGAAGCGCCTCGAAGTGTACGCGACAGCTTCAACTCTATCCTAGAACCGCCTTCCCCCCTCTCTCCTGTCCCTCCGTCGTCCAGTGTCCAGGCGGCGAACGGCGGCTTCCGCCGTGGTTCTCAAGTAATGATACACGATTTAGGCGGCCTCCTTACCCCTCCAAACCCTAGACAATCTCGATCGAGTTCTAGGAATGGCATCGAATTAGAACCAATACCTCAAGATCCTTTAGAATCACCCGAATCTACGAATAACCAAGAAAAGCCGATCGATGTGAACTTCAAGTTGAGAGATTATAAGGATGGATCCGGGAAGACTTCGTTACTTGACGACAGCTCGGCATGATTTTCCGGCGTTTCTGACGATACCGTGTGAATAACCTACGGACTTTTTCAGCAATTATCCATATCGCGGCCAATTCTTGTATTTACTGGTGCTGGCCTTGCAAGCAGCCATCCAAGGACTGCGAAAATGGCATGCTCGTTGCACGGCAGACATTACAAGAAAGACAAACAAGCACGAACCTCTTTCACACGCTCGCGTTACTATACCCTGGCTTACTTACTTTCAATGTGATGCCAGCACGATTACTACATCGAATACTTAGAAAATTTCATCTAGAACCATGTCCTACCTAAAAAAGAGAGGCAGGTCGTCGAGCTCTCTAGAGCCTCTCTCAGATCTCAAGATTAATAGGATGGGCGTCATTAATTTACGAACACCAACATCAACAGCCCGCGGAGTTGGCCGAACAGCCCTCCACTGTACTAATACCACTACCTTTAGCAATTGATACCACCTTATCATGATAGTTACGACGTTAATGCCGGTAATATTACATGTGTTGTAACAATATATCGATACACAAGGAAAAAGAAACGATGCGAGATGGCATAAAAATCCTACGATGTTCTTTTTATACTGCCAACGGAAGCCCGGTACTATGGCTTGGCAGTATGGCGTTTAACCAGGCTGATTTCACTGCAGCAATGCAATTAAGGCGCAAGGGGGATACCGTGGACTAGGCTTATGAGGTCGGACGAATAACATACACCGAAAGGGGAGGAATCAAGGTGAGACCGAGGGTCTCTCTCTTTCACATCATTGCATACAGGATCATGTTCATTTCAAGGCCGTTCAATTACATGTATATTTGGTCCTTTTCTTCTTCTTCTTCTCCCATCTTTGTCGGATCGTACCATATACCCCCCGAGTGCTAAATAAACCCTTCGTTGTTGTTAATGCGATTTTTTCTTGCCCTCTCCCTCTTCCTTTGTACCATAAATTCTGAAGAGATAAATGGAGGACAGATATTGTAAATACGCTCTAAGCAGTAGTAATACTACTACTACTATTTCTACCTACATTGGTCTCTTTTCTTAATAAGATGTTTTGAGGGGACATGGTACGGGTGGTTGCCTAGGAGGTAGGTTTACTTTTATGCTAAAGTCGACGCCCACCTCTTGTGCTAGGAGGGTATGTAATCTGTTCAAACACGTCCCTACGTAAGTAACCTCTAGGGAGACCGTGTTTTAGGTAAGTAGAGGTGAAAAGTACCTAGGTAGTTACAGTCTACGCGCAAGCGTTTGTAATGTGTAACTCGCTTTGGTCGTTTCTTAGGGACGGGAGCGTGTCTTGTAATGAAGGGTTGGGTATTAAGAGGTACCTAGGTAGGTAGGTTAGGGAGGTATAGTCGAGATATATATATACCATATGCCTTGTATACATGAGGTATATATGGCCAGCACTGCATAGGTATATATATAAGACTTCCTTCTATCCTGCCCTCGCTGTGTTATAGGGTAGTTTAGGTACATACCTACTTAGGAGGGAGGGAGGTCTGAGTCTCTCCTGGTTTGCGAGATTTGGGGGTTAGATTAGGGGTTTAAGAGGGGGGGAGGGGGGGTTACTGATGGTATGATATTATGTCGAGCAGGTATACCTACCTACCTACCTACCTATCCTATCCTATATACTACTACCCAGACACAGGCGATATAAACAACATCGGCTCGACTAAGAGACGAGTGAAAGATCTCTATTCCTGTCTAGGTGGTTCGTGTCTCGTGGGAAGGAAAACCTCGTTGGTCGAGTGAGTTACGGGTTTCATCAAGCTGTCTAGGTAGGTAGGTACGTAATCGCATGTCTACGAAGAAGATTTTAGGCGATGCAGACGAGAGAAAAGTTACAAGCAAGAGCACCATGAACGAGGACATCAAGGGCTGACTACTATGTCCGATCTGAATTGTCATCCTAGCGTACTCATCATATGTACCTAGGAGATAAGGCAAACATGCAACTTAGAATTCTCTTCCGCCATTCATTCATTCTCATCTTGTTTCCTACTCAAGGCTGTATTGCAAGGCGCAAAAAAAAAAAAAAAAAAAAAAAAAGGAAAGAAGCAAACTCCCAAGTCCACTTGTTCATCAAAGGTAAAAGGCTTCCTCCTTCGTAATTAGAGCCGCAAAATCAGAATGCAACATTCCCTTGAGATGTAGACCATTTAACGCCACCCTGGCCAAAGCTAGCAATGCATGTTGACTCCGGTTTTTTTTGGTTCTCGCAAAATGCTCCCCTTTCATCGTTCCTTCACTAGAGATGCGGATGATCAGGTTCTATACACACAACCTGTAACTCGCGTATCTGCCAGCTGTCTCACTGGCTCGGATGATCTTGACGACCTGGCCGCGTTTCATACCGAAGTACTTGGCGACGGGATCCTTCTGGAGGATGCGAGGAAGCTGCGTCTCCTTGAGGCGGTAACGCTTGAGCAGGGCGGCCTTCTCATCTTTGCTAAGGATGACATGGCGCGGGACGAGTTCGTGGTGAGTGATGTTGATCAGCAAGTCCTCCTCGAGAAAACACTCGATCGCAGTCCACTGGGCGAACTTGGCAATTTCTTTCTTGGCCGCAGGGGACACGGGCACGTGCGAGATGAGAATACCCGTACTATGGTTATCAGTCGCGCAATGTCGGCAGAACTTGCGCATATGGTCCGCTCCAAGTTGAGCCTCGTCATGGAATTCGATCCAGATCGTACCGACTTCGGTCTTCGGGTCGGAGCTGGATGATGAGCTTGACGGTCCGTACTTCTTCATCATCTCTGGGCTTGGTCGTGCCGAGAACTTTAGCTTCGAGCGCCTTATGTTTGCGAGTTGTAAGCAAGATATTAATTCATCCAAAAGGTGATTGATAGGCTGGCATTTCTAGATGTTCTCATATACGTACATGATAGAACCATCAATGTTACCATATGTCTGCTTGAACATTTCAAGAGTGATATTGACTTCCGAGTCGGCGAGCTCATACCCCTGCGAAGGCATTAGTATTTATGTCGGGGTTACATGGTAGAGTTATCGACATTGGATATGATTCATCTACGACAGAGAGGCAGTCCTCCATCGAGGTCTAAGAGGAGTGAGAGGAGAAAGGAGAAAGTTGCGCGCTTACTCTGTCTTGAACCATTTCATGGACCGTTCTCCATGCTCGCCAGGTCTTGACCGCGATCTTCTCGTTGGCCTCGTTTGATGTTTCTTGATCCGACATGTTGAAAATATTTACACGCTATAGTAGATGTATGATCGAGGTGATAAGAGAGGTGATGGTTGAAAAAACGAGTAGCGACAACGAGTGTGTTGGGGATAAGTGTAAATCCGACTTCGTTTTGTGGACGGAGTGAAGGAAAAAAGGTGAAGAAGAAGTAAAGAAAGATTAATTGAATTCAGCCTTGCGTAAAAGAAGATAAAAAAATTCCGGGGTATACAACGTATACATACAAGGTACATGTATGTATGTACTATTGATCGTACCTTCTTAGCCTTCCTTCACAAGGATGTTACCTACGAGTACCTAACGGTAGGGGTACCTGTACCTAGGTACGAATACCTCACTTACAATACAGTACTGATTACCTGGTACGCAGTTAAGGTTCTTAACCCTTCTATGGTCCCTGAGTACCTCCTACCTACCCCTGCATACATAGCGTACCTAGATCAATTCATGTTTACAGATGTAGGTACGTATTCACTGTAACCAATAGTACATAATCATTGATGTATTTGAGGGGATTTCTTCCTGTTTCAATTGAACCTTAAAAAGAAATACAACCAATTCTACACTGGATCCATACTTGTATGTACCTAACCCAGATGAAATGATGTACTTAACGAGTAATACTTCTTATATGTACCTACCTGTCAGTAGCCTTCAAGATGTGTGATTGGATATGGTTAATTATCGGCGAGCTATGCATGATCCACATGTAAGTTATTCCGTACATGCCATTGTTGAATCAAATTCAATCTTTTTTTTTTTCCCCATTAACACAAGAAGTAAATGTGTACATTAAATTTTTTTCCATTTACCATTTTTCAACTTTTTTTTTTCTCTTCAACCAGTGAACTTCGACTCCAAAAAAGAAAATCCTGCAAGTGAACCTAGCAGACATCGGAGACCCTGAAATCTGGCCTTGTGTTCTTTATCATACCTCGATTTTATTACCTTTCTATTCGGTTCGTACTTTTAAAGTACATTTTAATTCCTTTCTTTCTTTTATCCATCATCGATCGATCCCTTCTCTTTTACTTTTCCACCTATTCTTCTATTCGTTACCTATCTCGATCATCTCCGACGAGTATACTTCGATCAAGTAAAGACACCTACGACACACTTAGGTATCATGGCCGAAGTAGCTTCTACCCATATTCCTACACCGGCAGGTGATAAGAAGAAGCCGGAGAAGCCCAACACCGAACTCTTCAATGAGCAATTGGCCAAAGCCGAGAAGGAGTATCAAGACTCCTTTGCTCGTTATGTAAGTTGCGCATTCAGTCTTGCACTAGAATAATCTATTCTGTTTCAATATTAACAATGGAATCTAGAATGCCGTGAAGCAGAAGGTTGAGCTTGTCGTCGGCAACAAAAACAAAGATACCCAGTCGCCCATTCAGAAGCGTCGACAAGAGCTTATCGCCCAAGCTAACGAGATCCGTAACAAGCAAGGTGCTGGAAAGAATGCCCGGAACTCCAAAATGGACCAGGTCAAGCGCCTTGATGAACAGTTGCGCTCCCGATTGGCCGAGCAAAAGACTGCGCGCGGCAAGTTGGCCTTCAAGAGCCTCGAAGATGTTGATCGTGAAATCGACCGTCTTGAAACTCTCGTTAACAGCGGAAAGATGAAGATAGTCGATGAGAAGAAGGCATTAACCGAGGCATCCAATCTTCGAAGACAACGCAAGAACTTTGCCCAGTTTGATACTTCGCAAAAGGTGATCGACGAGATTAAGGCTAAGATCAAGGAGACTAAGGATAGCATGGACGACCCAGAAACCCGTGCACTTAGCGAGAAATATAACGAGATCCAAGCCGAGCTTGACGTCATCAAGGCGGAGCAAGATGAAGCATTCAAGAACTTGAATGCTTTGCGCGACGAGCGAAGTAAGCTGCAAGCCGAGCAGCAGGAGAAGTTTCAGGCCGTACGTAAAATCAAGGATGATTACTACGGCGCTAAAAAAGCCTATGCCGAATATGAGCGTGAGGCTCGCCAGCGAATCCGAGAACGACAGAAAGCTGAGCGCGAACGCATCGAGAAGGAGAAAAAGAAGGAGCGCGCTCAGAGAATGCTCCAGGAAGCGAGCGACCCTGCATACCTTGAGGAGATCCGAAAGGCCAATAGTCTCCTACAATACTTCGACCCATCCTCCGTCTCCACCGAGAAAGCGCCTCTCGTAGCTGATAGCGGGTTGAGTGCCCAAGCTTCGCGCACGGTCGATGATGCTGGCCTGAAAGGTACGAGGCTGGTTCGAAAGGAGGATCGCGACGACGATTACTTGCCCGCAGTGAAGAAGGGTAAGAAAGGAAAGAAGAGTGCGGCCACGGAAAAGGGCTTCAATTGCCCACCTGCGGTTATCGAGGATTGTTCATCCATGGGGATTAACCCTCCCATGAGTGCCGCTGATGTTCCTGATGTCGTCGAAAAGATCAAGGCCAAGCTGGAGCACTGGAAGTCTGACCAGAAAGCTCAGACCCAACGTGTAAGCTGTTATTTTCGAGATCATACTACCATACTCGAAGTGTTGCTAACGAATCTTAGAACGTTGAAAAGGCCAATAAAGAGATCGAGAGACTGGAAGCCGAAGAATCCGCCGAGGCTTCCGGTGCCACGACCCCAAACGGCGTTAATGGAAACAAGAACGACGACCAGGTGGCAGCCGTAACTTCAGGCTTGAAGGAGGTCTCCTTGGAAGGGAAGTCTGCTTAGAAGTCCAGGCGAAATTCCAAGCGACGATTTGCGAAGACCAAGCCGACCGGGGGCAAAGAGTGAATAGATTGATCTCTGTGCTTTAAATTGGGGACAACCTCTATATAAACCCCGAAGTACTACATATTTCCCTAGGCGTGAAAGGAAGCGCGGACACTTTTTAAGGAGGGGAAAAGGAAAAGGGATTTATAGGGGGTGGATATAAAAAAAAGAGCAAAATAATAAAAAAAAACTGAGGGTCAGATTCACAGCACCGTCCCGATTGTATTTAGCTAGCACCGAATATGCTTACCCAGATACCTCTTCTGCAATTCATCACTTCATCACAACTCTCCTCTCTCAATTTTTTAGGGCGCCGCTGTTGTTCGTCACGTGATGCGACTTCTTCCGATCGACGAAGAATCCTCGGCTCCCGACGCTGCTAGCCCTCATCCGATGTATATCTGGTAACCTATGAAGATAGGCATGTAGAAAAGAGAGGGCAGCAAAAAAAAGGATCTGAGAAAGTTGAGGTATGTTATGGGATCCGGTCAAGCTTTTTTGGGGGGGAAGGTTTCTTTTTTTTTTCGTATCGTCGTTGTTCTCTACCATCCGGCCGCCCGCGTCGTCAATCGTCAATCGTCAATCGTTAATCGTCATCGTGTCTCGTGCTCCTCTTCCCCCCTCCCCCCCTTTTTTTTATTACGTGACCCAGCATGCCGTGTGTGTGTGTGTGTGTTTTTCGGTCGGGATAGGTATCTTGATTCGTCCCCTTACTTCTACTTCTCGTGTGTATATATGTATGTATGTAGGTTATGTACGTGCAGATTACCCACTACACGCTACCCACTGCTACTTCTCTGCCCCCCCCTTTTTCTCTCCCATTCTCTTTCTTCTTCTTCTTTCTCTTCGGCACCTCATATATATATACGTATATACTTAGATATATACTTATGAGGCTAGCTGAGAAAGAAGAAGGGGAAAGAGAAGTGGTGACGGCGGTGATAGTATATTACATATGTGGGAAGAGATAGATTGGGGGGGGGTGCAAAAAGGGGGGGAGGAGGAGGAGGAGGAAGGGCTCATGACATAGCGGCGCATTGGGCGTGTTTCGTACGTACTCCTATATATGTACCGCGCGCTCTCTAGGTATCGGCTCCTGTTGATTTTTCTTTTTTCTTTTTTTTTTGTCGTCCCCGTGCTCGTCTCGTCGCTGTTGTGGCATCCCGGCAGATGCAGGCGCAGCAAGAAGCAACGGCAGCAAGAAGCAGCAGCAGCAACAATAACAACAACAACAGCAGGGAAAAAAAACAGAACCCCCGTTTCGAGCTTGCCGTGGGTACGTACGTACGTCCAATATATCTCTCTGTCTATCTCTATCTCTATCGATCGTAAGAGCTGGTCAGTTACGTAGGTGGGATGTTTACCGGTACATATATAGGTATGTGCGTACCTGTGGTACCTGGTACGCTTACATGCTCTCTGCCCCGGCCGAGCGTCTGAGGTATATATATATATATATATGGGGTACCTAGGTAGCTGTGGTGTATCAATGGTATAGATAGGTACCTACCTACCTACCCCGTTATCATGCTCATTAGTACAGTGCATACCTGATGTGAGTGAACGGCTAACGGATCACTTCTTATATACCCCTAGGATGTCATCTTATAACCATACACGTAGAGTAACTTATATGACATACCACGAAGATAAGAAGTGTGAGTGTGTGTGTATGCAGTCAGGTTTGCAGCGAGCAAACGCGCCAGCGTGCCGTACATGTGCGTACCATACCTACCGCTAGCTAAAATGACAAACAGAAACCCCCCTTCCCCCCCCCCCAAAGAGCAAAGAAAGGCTTATGTGCTCATAGGTAGGTTAACTACACTAACTAAACTGTCCATCTATGGGTAATATCTCTACCTCCCATATATCAAACCTGTGAGGAGGTAGACATGCATCCGATCTGCGTACGGTACGGTACGGTACTTAGCCCGTGTGTACGTCTACGTACGGTCTCAAGTTATCTGAGGCCGGCCGGCTCCAGCTACATCCGGCATTTGGCCAGCGTACGTGTCTAACCAATGGTACCAATGCAACGCCTACCTATAAGGAGCAGGTAAGGCAGGTTAGGTACGGTAGGTACCTCCCTCTCCATCTCTCTCTCTTTCTCTCTCTCGCTCGCTCGCGTCTCCGTCCGACGGAAGCACGCATGTTACCTACCCCCTACGTACCCATACATGCTTACCTGGTACCTGTCCACTCCCAGCTTCGCATGTCAAAACCCCGAGCCCGAGTCTGGAGTAGTAGTCGCCTTCATGTTATATGATATATATATATATTTATATATATCCCGCCCAGTTCCCTCTGCATACGTGTCAGCCGCATTACCATAGGCAGGGGGGGGGAAGCGGAGGGGGACGCTAGCTACGTTAGCCGCCTGACCGACGGGAAGCTACAGCGGCAGCCTTTTCTCTTTCCGTCGTGTCTCGCTCTGCTGTCTAATCTACCTCTGCTGTCGTCATCTTCCCTGCCTGTATCTTCTCCCCTTTCCCCTTCCCTGTCCCACCGTGCCCTCCTCATAAGTATCATCTCCCCGGTCTCGTGGGCTTTCGGTAATCGGCTAGAAGGCGGACACGTCTTTTTTTTTTTTTTCCTGCCTTAACATAAAACATATGATAGCCTAAGAAGGAGGAGGAAAGATGACGAGTGAAGGAGGAGGCGAAGAATACCCGAGAAGAAGAAATCTACTAATCAGAAGACGGGTTTTAACATTTGTTTGTATATTGAGGCTAGGTACCCTCTTTGGTAGAGGTGGATTTTCAGACAGATAGCTCGCTTTGCTCGAATAAGATTTGACAGGTATAATTGTAACCCCCTTTTCTCGCAAATCAACAGTCCTCGTCGTGTCCCAAAACCGGACCACGGACAAAAAACACGTAGATAAGAGGAGAGTGAGGAAAATAAGCGTGCGAAAAAAAAAAAAACAATAAAAAATAAAGATAAAAAAAAAAAAAAAAAAAAGAGTAAAAGGGGTTGGTTAGCAATCGAATGACAAGAGATAAAAACATCTTGTTGGAAACCTTGGCCCCCTCCCCCCTTTGCTCGTCCAACCAAAAATATCCCGTAATCACTCCATACGCCCGAATAGAAAGCCTCCAAAAAAGTTTCGCCACCCGTCTTAGATGACTCCAGGCTCGAAGTAGATTCCAATCCCCCTCGAGGAAACGGAAAAAGATGGTTAGAAAATGGATGAGTCGGACAGTGGGTTGTCGAATAGAAAGAAAAGGAAAACAAGAGCAGATGTCTCGCCGCTATGCAGAAAAGAAATGGTATCTGGGACATTTTCCCTCCAATCCAATGCAATAGGTACGGTGGTCATATTGCGCTCTCGTGGTCTCGTCAATAGGTTCGTTCTTTGTTTTTGGATTAGGTCAAAGGAAAAAATATGTGTCGTATGTAGATGCAAGATGTGCTGTGATCCAATTTTACAGATGTGATAGATGAGGTAGGACAACCTAAACGTAGGGACCGCCGTGACGGCAGTCGGTCAGATGCGGGAAGCGCAAGACTATCCCTCTGACTGTCCCCTCGGACTATGGCGTAGACTAGTAAGGGAAATATCCAGTCGGCGGCGCGGTCGGTGGTCGGTAGGTATGTCTTCGTTGACCTTGCGGCGGAGCAAGCGGATTAGCAAGCGGGCCCGGAGTCCTCCGGTCGGACGGAGGCGGAGGCGTCCTTCTCGCGAGGGGATTCCGTTCCCTCTCGTGGAAAGGCTCCCCGGCCAGCGTAGCCGTCGATGTGCCGCGCCTGCTGATCTTGCGTGATCCGCTCAAGGCGCTCAAGGGAGGGTCCTTGACGGCAGGTTCGTCGTCGCGCGGCAGCGTTAACTCGACTAAGCTGTAGAAATATTCTAGCACCTCTGGGTACCGTTGAACGCTGGACTGCCAATCTTCGTCGATTCCTCGTTTTAGATTAGCTTGAGCCACAGCGATCTCGTTCGGGTGCGGAGGGGCGTGGTAGTAACGGTAGGCGTGGGCTGTTAAACTCTCAACGTGTGCCGTGTGTGAAGCCTTGCGTCGTTCGGTGAGTAGCCGGAAATACTCGAGTATGTAGTCTTGAGCGTGTGCTCGGACCCACGAACTGGTCGGTAGTTAGCGAATTGTCGTTGTACGAGTGTATGAGGCTGGTAGGAGAGGGAGAGGGAGAGGGAGAGGGAGAAGGAAAGGGAGAGGCAGAGTCAAGGCCGGGTTCGGTCCGGGCCTGGATGGTAAGAAGTAGGAAGTCCTTACCGTATTTCGCTATAGACGGATTGCATCATCCGAGTCTCGGCTTGCTCGATAGCAATCTCGAGTCCTTTGGCCTCACAATCGCAGGCGAGGCTCGCGGGAGCGTGACAGATAGCGCAGTCTGGGTCCATTCTGATGATGGACTTGCGGGGTTTATGTTCCCTGGTATACATCTTAGCGGCGTGAAGCCGGAGGTGGCAGGCAGGAGAGCCGGGATGTGGAAAGTGGTGAACATGGGCGGAGGTTGTAGAGTATGGGGACGAATATTGTACAAAGATGCTCACTTGATGACCCGGGAAGGGTCCATGGCAAAAGGGAGGAAGACGGAGGCGGCAGGGCAAAGCACAAGAGTGACTGACCTGGATTATGAACAATAGAGAAGAAACAACACAGCAAGGCTCGACTACGGCAGAGTCACAGCAGACAACGTGGGAGCAAAAGGGGGGAAGTGGTCGAGAGTGAACAAGCAGCAATCAATGGCTAGCTTGAAGAAAGTTGGCTTGCAGGAGCCAAAAGCTGACCGCCCTGCGAGTCAATTGAGGACAGCAAATAAGGAGGACGGGTAGTCTAGTTTGCGTCCCGACGTGACCGGTATCAGGGCGTGCAAGATACCGCTTGGGATGGAGCGTGGGGAACGCGGAGAGCGAGATAAATCCCAATAAACGTGATGGGAGAGTGACTGAGAGGACACGGGGACAAGGCAAAGAGAGAGAAGAAACAGCGATAGCAGTGGCAGTGGCAGTGGCAGTGGCAGTAGCAGTAGCAGTAACAGCAGCAGTAGCAGTAACAGCAGTAGCAGCAGCAACAGCAGCAGCAAGCCGGTGGATCAAGAGACAAGGCCTTACCTAGCTCCCCCAATGTGCGTGCTATGCGGGAAGGGAAAGGGTTGAGAAAAGGAAGGCTGGCGAAGAGATTTGTCGACCGGTAGTTGCAGAACCTACCAAGCCTCTCGTGCAGTAGGTATCTAATTGGTGAGGCAGGGGGAAGAGAGAGGGGGAAGATGGAAGAAAGGGTCAGAGGAGATGCCCAGCGGAGCCCAAGATGAGCTTAGCGAGCAAGGAGCAAGGTCTTCGGGTCGACGAGGGGAGGGGGTACGAGAGCTATGTCCACGTTTGGCCACAAAGAAATGACTTTGACTGTCGTGTCGTGGCTCGAATGGACGGCAGGATTACTAGTAGCATGCAGGGTGCATGAGGGTAACCCAATCGAGAGTTTGCATATATACTATGTAATCCGGACCCGGCCTGGTGTCCAGGTGTTTTTGATGTGTGGTGTTGCTGCACGAACCAGCAGCTAATCGAATGTTGGAACGACGGGCATGTAATAATGTAATGCAAAAATGGGAATGAGAAGAATACGTGCAAAGGGGGATGAGGTGTTCGTCTTCTTTTTTAGGTAAGTTATGTGCGTACGTACGTGAATACCATGTGTATATTGTGTATGGATGTAGAGAAGGGTTTTATTTTTATTTTATAAAAAAATTTTTTTTTTAAAGATGATATAGACGATGATGAGATAACAAGGAGTTAGAAGTTAGAATTGGAATGAGAAAGTAGAGACCGAGGAGTGAAGTGTTATGGTGAGTTATTAGAGATGAGACGAGATGAGAATAGAGAGAAGAGAGGACGGGAGAGAAACAAAAAAAGGGATAGATGAGATCAAGAGTAAACAGTACTACATCAACATATACTAACCAGCGTATAAGTGGTATGTATGGGGATGTATGTACGGTTAATTTATGGATGTACTGTAACTACCTACCTTGGTCCGGTTCCAGTATCGGACTGGATCGGCTATAAAAACGTGGCAGCGGTCACTGTCTCTTAAATCCTTCGTATATTTGACATTTGATACGAAAGGAAGGGTGTAAAAAAAAAAGAAAGCTCGCAGTTTGTTGCATATGTTGTGAAAATCCGGTGTTTGAGGCTCATGAGATGTTCATGGGCCTTGGGCCTTAGACCTTGGACCTTGGACCTTGAACGGTAGTTTGTAGACCGTGGACCATAGATCATGGTACCAAGTATGGTGACATGCTCAATAAACATGTAACTAGCAGATCATAGATGTGCTACTGTAACTTGACGAATCTGAGTTATCTGACATACCGACACACCACAGCCTGTCAAATATTATGTAGATTCGTATGCGGCCGGTCGAACTAACAGGTCACCTAAGGGTAGGTAGGTATCAAGTGCTAAACATTAGTATAGGGTGGCGTCCCCTGCCCGTCTACTGTACTGTGTAGTTTTGTGCTCTCGCATCTTCACCGCCTTTCGGGGCGCATCCAGCGGCTCTTGAGACGTTCGGGATAAAGCGAGCCATTGGCGCCTGTCTATCCCCATGTATGTTCTGAATCCTGATCAACAAACAATTGGTGTAGTATACGGTGTGAATTACTCTATAATTGATTCGGTGAAAGATTAAGTACGGTACGAATAGCTTTTATTTTTATTATTTTTTCAGCGGTTCTTGAGGAGGAGGATAATTTAAAGGTAAGCGAGATCTCATCGATCGGAGTTCGTGGGGTTCGTGTTGAAGTAAAAGTAATGAAAAAGATGTATAAGACAAAAATGAGACAACAAACTATTTTATCGCTTATTGTGGTACTAATACAAAAAAAAATTTTTATCATCGGTGTTTCCTTTTTTATTTTAAAAAGTTTTTTTTATAAATCTAATTTAATCATTTAGCGTCTACATGCATTTCCTCGTTTGCATTTCGTATCATTGTACTTTTTGTATTTTCACAGCATGATTTCATGGGGAAGGTACTTTATACTACCTGTACTCAATGCGTTCGTTGATCCTAGTCCCCCGTCCGTGTCCCGTTCCATCTACCTATTACGGAAAAGATGTCCCGATGTCCGTATCGTCTACGTGTAACATTTAGCCGAAGCCGGCCTGCCGACATCTTTTGCATGATCAAAGGCTCGAGTTACGTATTACGCACGGATATTAGCGGAAAACCTTATCTTATCGACAATACCATCTTATCCTTATCAGATTAGAAGGTAGAGCGAAAAAAAAAGAGTAAAAAAAGAGTGAAAAAAAACTTGACGATGATTAATTCAACTATACCAAGAAATACACCTAAATTGAAGGATGGGGGTCAAAGGAAGACGCAAACTCTGCCACTTGTGTTCACATCATGATTTTTGCATATAGATAACTCTGATTAATTAGGTAACCTTCTCCTCAATAAACAATGCCTCCCAGATGCTCTCCAGGTTCCGGAGCATTCCTCCCGTTTCTCTACCCGGTCCTCTTCCGGCCCGCTTCATCACGAGTAATCGGTCGAGCGGGCATCACGACTACTATCCTGTCATCAAAATCTGACTCTGCCTCAAACGCGGCATCCATCGAGTCTAGAACCGAGCTTTCACACTCTAGCGATACACTCCCCCACTCACGCCTTAACCCTCCGCCGGACGATTATGCCATATCCACCTTCGCCGACAAGGCCCGCATCACGGTGCATGCCGGTAGCGGAGGGCACGGTTGTATCTCCTTCCTTAGGGAGGCCTTCATGCCCGACGGCCCTGCAAACGGCGGCGATGGCGGACACGGCGGCAATGTGTACGTACAAGCCGTGCACGGCGAGACTTCGCTGCATAAACTCGCGCGACGTCGTATCCTGCGTGCCGGCCGCGGCAGGACCGGCCAGGGCAGCAGCCGTGGAGGTGCTCGCGGCGACGACATTGTCATCCAAGTCCCTGTCGGCACCGTCGTCCGGGAGATCAACCGCATAGACCCCGTCGTCGAGGAGAACTTACGTTACCGGGAGGCGCGCGAGCGGGAGCGCGAGTACGAGCGCAAGGTCAAGGAACTAGACGCGACCATCGCCGACGGCGATGTAGGAGACGCCATCCGCACGCAGCTACCCGAACCTCCCGAACATCCGAATCTGCACAAATTCATCCTCTACCCCGGAATATCGACGACCGAGCGGCGAGAGCTAGCGCTGCCGCGCCTGCCGCGCCGCGAGCGCTTGTACGTGCAGCCCGATGGCCCCATCAATCTAGACCTATCGACGCCCACGCCGCGACCCATCCTGCTAGCCACAGGCGGGATCGGCGGGCTAGGGAACCCGCATTTCGTGTCCAAGGACCGGCCGCGGCCGCTCTTCGCGACCAAGGGCGAGCGCGCCGTCAGCCTGCAGCTCGAGCTCGAGCTCAAGCTGCTCGCGGACGTCGGCCTGGTCGGCCTACCCAACGCTGGCAAGAGCACGCTCCTACGCGCCCTAACCAACAGCCGCGCCCGCGTCGGCAACTGGGCCTTCACCACCCTGCAGCCCAACATCGGCACCGTCGTCCTCGACAACCACAAGGGCCGACCCTTCTCCGTGCCGCTCCGCGCGCCGCGCGCCGCCCCGCACGCCGTCGTCAAGGACGCCATATACGGCTCCGTCGTCGTCTCGTCGTCGTCCGAGACGCAGCACCTCCTCGGGGGACCGGGCGCGGCCGCGTCGGAGCCTCGGACGCGGTTCACGGTCGCCGACATCCCTGGCTTGATCGAGGGCGCGCACCTGGACCGCGGGCTGGGGACGGAGTTCCTGCGACACGTCGAGCGCGCCGGCGTGCTCGCCTTCGTCGTCGACCTGTCCGCCGGCGACGCCCCCGCCGCCCTGCGCGCCCTCTGGGCCGAGGTCGGCCTGTACGCGCGCATGCGCGAGGACGAGGAGCGCGGCCGCGAGCTAGACGGACACATCGACTGGGACGGCGACGGAGGCCGCGGCCGCGGACGCGGGGGCCAGCAGATGATCGTGGCGGACGATTGGGAGAGCGAGGGAGAGGGAGGAGGAGGAGGAGGGGGGGGCCTACACATCGCGGCGAAGCCGTGGTTCGTCGTCGCCACCAAGGGCGACCTCCCCGGCACGCAGGACAACTACGCCGCGCTGAAGGCGTACCTGGACGCCGTCACCGACGGCCGCGAACCCCACCCGAGCGGCGTCGAGGGCGCCTGGGTCCGGGACTGCGCCGCCATCCCGGTGAGCGCCGTCCACGGCCACGGCGTGGACAGGATCGTGCACTGGACCGTGGGCTTGTTGGATGAGTGAATATTTCTTGGAGGATGTCAATGCATTATCTTAGAGAGGGGTTTATATCACGACTACGTCGTAGACTAGTTGGAGGGTACCTACCTACCTAGGCTAGGTAGATTACAAGATGTGTATAACACGTGTCTAACTTAAGTACGCAAATGAGCAGAAGATCCGCTGAATCTCTTTCTATTGTCTCCGTATCTATACACACACGCGCGCGCGCAAGGCGCCCCTCGGTAACGCGACGAACGGACTGACGAGCCACGATAAGGACCAGCAACAGGTAAAAAAAAAAAAAAAAACCCCCCCCGGCTCACCTTCCCTCTTCGCCCTTTTTCCTTCACGTAGTAAAACCCTATAACCAGGAGATACTCTCTTCGTCGTCTTCGTGGCCACTTAGAACTCCGTAGAATCTATCATATTTAATCACTGGTAGCCTCCTATTTATAAATCGAGATGAATGATCAGTTGTGGTAGGAAACCCTTGATTGCATGATGTAGCCAGCTGTGTCCTAATCAGCCGATGCGTCTTGCGCTTCTCCTTGCTCGCCGTCCTCCTGCTCGGGCTGCTCGGGCTGCTCGGGCTGCTCGGATGTTCCGTCCTCGCCGTTCGCCTCCTCAGCCGCGCCTACGTCTTCCATGGCCTTATCCTTGGTCTCGACCGCGGCGTCGCCAGCTTCCGCCTCTTTAGCAGAGTCCTTGAGCGTCTTGTTGACGACGGGCGAGGTATCGTTGAAGACGCGGAGAAGCATCGCGGAGCGGTCCTCCTTGGGTAGCATGAGGTTGAGCGAGTGGAAGCTCTTCCACAGTGGGAGCACCAGGCGTTCTGAGAAATCGGGGTCGCTCCCGTCTGGCTCGACGAGGAGGAGGCAGCAACCCATGCCTATCTCCCTAGCTCGCTCACCAATCTCGTTAAGGCTCTTCCAGTCCTCGTCGATGAACTTGGGAAACATCTCTTTCAAAAGCTTGCGGAAGGTCTCCTTATTTGTCAGGCGGACGACGCGCTCTGGACCAACGTATCCTTCGATAATTGGCATACCCTCCGATTGTATCCGCCATCTACATACCTCGGCAGAAGGTGCGTCTTGTTTCATAAACATTTTAACACCTCCGTGAACGAACTTGACCCCGCGACCTTCGTTTTCGACGAGGATATCCCGGAGGAGAGCACTTGTGTAGTATATAGCCTTTGCCGGTTCGCCCGTAGCATTTCGTACCATAAAACGGTCCACAGGGAAGCGCGGGGATACCTTATAAAACCTCTGAATATCCTGGATAACATGATGGTCTGCGGGCAAATACTTGAAGGGTTCTTCAAAGTTGCCGTCGGATGCCCTCACTCGTCGATCTGGTTGGGTATTATTCGCAGGAGTAGCCTCCGTCTCCGATTTAACTTCTTTCATCTTGGATTCCGAGGCTTTTTCACTGTCGAAAACAACCTCCTGTTGAGCTTCAGGCCTCTCATTAGATGGCGAATCACTTTTCCGTCTCTTTAAGTCTGGCTCTGCTCCGGTTTCTTCGTCATTCAGAGTTCTCTTAGCTCCAGTAGTCGGCAACACGTCAGTCGGCTCTCCCATAGCCGCCTTCTTTTCTTCCACCTCTATCCTGGCCTGGACTTCCACTTGGTCGATATTGTTTGTGTTGGCTGTAGTATTGAGTGCTCGGACTTTCGCCTCTGGCTTAGCCTTGAAATCTTCTTTCTTCTCTAGCACGGTAATAAAAAACCCGCCAGTGTCTTGCTGATGAGCATAAACCCTCATGCAACGATCTAGGGGGAGGGCAGAGCAATCGCTAGAGTCTGGTCGAGCAAACATGGTTTCCGAAAGCTTGCCGGGCGTCGGTCCGCCTGTTGTTAAGACATGCTGCTGAACCTCTTCCCAGCTACTCCAAACACGACCTGATTTATCCATAATTTGCCACTGATGCATCCCTGGGCTTCGTTTTAACAACGGAAGTCTATCTTTGCAATCAACTATTTCAATCTTGTCGGGACCGCCGCAGCGCTCGATCGCAGATGCGATAACTGCTTCGTTCTCGACAGGATTCATGCTGCAAGTCGAATATACGACCCTGCCGCCGACCTTTAACATCTGGAGAGCACGAACCAAGATCCGAGCCTGGGTAAGATGAAGGCCCAGAGCGTTTCCAGGCTGCCAATCCTTCCATAGATTAACATTCTTTCGCAGAGTTCCATCTCCCGAACAAGGCACGTCCGCAAGTATCCTGTCAAATCTTAGGTACTGGCCTTTCTCGGGGTAATCTGGATTCGGTGGCAATTTGATAGCTGGGTAAAGGGTAGCGTCGTGATTTGTGACGAGGAGGTTCGGAGAAGACAGTCGTTTAAGCTGATGGACAAGCATGTGACTCCTCTTGTAATCGGCATCATTAGCAATTAAAAGTCCAGTCGCACGTCCATCGTCGCCAGAATCCACGGAAAGATCGATGTCCTCCTCATCGGCAGCGGGTGACTCAGATTCACCAAATGATTGTATGAATTTGCGAATTCTAGCCTCTTCGCCGGTGTGAACCATTTCCAGCAATTGAGCAGCTTTACTTCCAGGCGCGGCACACAAGTCAAGGACGGCCATGCCAGGCTTGAGATCCATCAAGAGCGGTGGGATCATGCTAACAACCTCCTGTCTACTGATGTTTCCAACGCTAGTCTCGGAAACTAGAAATTTCTGAAAGGCAGCGAAGGGCGGGAACTTGCGGACGACATGCTTCGGGGTGTTCATGGAATAAGCGAGCTCATCGGGGTACCAAGGAACGGGCTGAGGAGCCTGTACCGGTTCGCCATCGTAACGCTCGATCTTAACAATTTCCGGCGCATATCTCGTCTCTAAAAGTCGTTTGACAGCGAGTGCATGACCTTTGGAGCCGCAGAAACGGAATGAATTAGGAAGTTCTCTCTTCAATGCCTCCCAGAAATCAGAGCGCTCGGTTTCATCAAGAGGCAACGCTGTGTTGTAGTATTCTTCCAAGTTCTTATTCTCCTTCACGATTTCATTGTATGATCGATACGGCGCAGGACCGTCGCCACGAGGGGCACGATTTGAACCGCCTTTGCGACCTCCCTGAACGAGTGGTTAGATGATGTGATTTGAATTAAATATAAATATATATATATAGGTATATAACGTGTGTATGTGTATATATACCTAGGTATGTAAAGACAGGACTTACTCGAAACTTCTTGCGTCCCATGGTCAACTGCTGGGAATGTTGAAAGTGAGAAAAGATCGAGCTCAGAATTTCAGTCGCATAAAAATTATTAAAAGGTTTGAAGTTTTTTAAGCTCTGGCCCCACTAAAGCTCTTACTAGCCCCTCAGCTCGGTTTGCACATGCACATGCACAGTACATACATGTAGTCCATTAGCGATGCATGAGCTACGGGTTACATGAATATCTATTTAGATACTGTGTTCATACCACTAGGTAATAAGAAGCCGTTGAGTTCCTTATACCGTACATGTATGTATATAGGAGGTACATACCTAGGTACCGGTAGGTAAGTATCAATAACCCCTTAATAGCCAGTTTCTATCCTATACCTAACAATATAACGGTAACTACTTCATAGTAATATTCTACACACATAATTATGACATGTCTAATAAGGGTGCTTAGAGACGACACGACGCCTCTAATTTCTAAAGTGCTCCTAACAAATAATATACGGAAACGGCATTGTTAAGACTCGTAAAAGATAGTTAAGTCTTCTACGACTAAGACTTCGTTTCTCTATGTACTCAGGTAAGAGAAGATATTATAAGGGGATACTTACTAATTAGATGTTGGCATGCTAGATTACTAGCGAATAAGTACGACATAGATAGGAGGTACTGTAAATCAACAGAAATCAAGTAATAAGAGTTCTTATCTAGGTATATAAACAGCGTACAGAGCACAGGTCGGTTCGATGTGAAGTCCCTATCTACCTCCTCATCCAAGGTAGGCGGATACCTAGTCACATCTAAACGAAGGAGAAATATCAAGCACATACATAAAATTAGTGTCTATCGAACCTAAGTAAAAGTACATCGCATGATAAGAAAAGCCTCAATAATTTCCTGATGTAGCACGTTTACCGCGTAGTCCGGTAGCTAACCCATCCATCCAGGTCAAGAACGCCATGAGAGACACAAAGTTCCTACGATACCGTTCAACCCTAACCCCTCAGCACCTTCAAGGCTTCTTCAAAACTCTTCACGTCGCGTTCCAGCCTTTCCCTATGCAGCTTGACGGGCGCGTCTTCCGCCGCGATCATGTCCAGCTGGTCCTCGCTTAGGTTCATTACCATCTCGGTGCTGAATATTTTGAGAGGGCTATGTTTGCCTTGTAGTAGGAAGTGGTTGATGGACTGCATGCATACAACGTCGATAATGCGCTTCAATGATACTCGGTAGTAGCTTTTCAGGATGTCGTGTATCTGTTCCCGGACGTGATCTGCGTTCGCCATATTCAATGACAGGCTTTTTAGCTGCGATTTACTAAAAGTAAACGCTTGCTCTCCGTTGCTATCGTTGCCGGTGAGTGGTGTTTTCATCAATCTTATTTCCCTCCCTAGCTCTTCCATGGCTGTTACTACACGTGCGCCCTGGTAAACCTGAAGATTGTCATTGAAGTAATGGTTTAAGGTTAGGGGGGTTCCTTCACGTTCCAATTCGAGTAGGAAATTGGCATTCTCCATGGCCTTGCGGTAAGAACCCTGAAGTTCTTCCAGAAGATATCCGGACCAGAGCTCTTCGCGCACACGATCATCCGGACAGATGTCCTTGAGGGCCTCAACGATGAAATGGTGGACAATCCAGATAACTCGGCTGACGTAGTTTGATGTTATAGGCTTCCATTTCTTAGATTGCTCCTTGAACATGCTTGATAGGAGCGTGCTGTTGAACTACGAAGGGTGTCAGCTGGCTAAGGTTCTTAAGGTGTTTTGTCAATCTTACTGTTCCTAATTCCATCCCACGACTTTTTTTATGAACTGTTTTGATATATTCCATGATCTCTTCCTCCTCCTCCTCATCTTCTTCTTCATAAAAGCCAGCCGTGGTAGTGTCGAGTAGGTCCAAGATCCCGTCCAGCTCGGGATAGCGATTTTCCTCGAGGTCAGGAAGCTTACTTTCAGAGAGGAGTATATTTGGTGATTCGCTTGGCTCCTCATCAATGGCATTCTCTTCTCTCTCGTTCGATGCTGGGCTAGAGGCGAAGGGACGAGTATGGCCACATTTCCTCATTATATCCGAGTACACCTCGTTCTCTTCAACTACACGGGTGACGAGCCTGAGATCGCGCTTGCTGTCGAATATGTTACCGTTGGTGTAACACGCATTGAGCGCATCCCGGGCGAGTGACTGGAATGTTACGGCCATGTTGTTGAGGTATACCCTTTGCGCATGTTGATCGCCCCTTGCTGCACCCATCTTGTTAATCTGAGATCTTAACGACGTCTGCTCTTTGAGGATTTCTGATTTAAGCTTTGGAAACTCCTTCTTGATAAGATCAACGAGAAGTTCGCGAACACGTGCCTTTAAGGCAAATATTCCGGCTCTGTCCATGTTCCGGAGCTCATTCCACGGCTCTCTAGAGAAGAACCTTTTCTCCTCCGCCTGGCCCTCCTCGAGAGTCATGTCTACATCGTCCGGTCCGCGGTTTTTGACGATATAGTAGCCAAGCAAAAGATCGCTCCTCTTTCCAGAGACGTGATCGATGGCAATACGCTGCATTGTGCTCTCGATTGCCAAATCTGGCTTGGTCAGGACTGCCATAGTCCTTATCATGGTAGGATCTGCCTTTTTAGCCAGCTTTAAGATCTCTTGCGTCGCTGGGTCCACGTTGCTAGGCATGATCGCTAATATTCTGAAAAGGGGCAGCTATGTTAGGTCGCTACTCTTCCTATAGATTAGAGTGTAACTCACATAGTCCGTGGATCCTTCACTAAAGTACAAGTTCAGCAAACAATATAAAATCGAGGGCACATAAGGGGAAAATACGACATACTATAGGTTTTTACCATATTCATCACAAGCTGTATGTCAGCTTCCGTCGTAATACCTATAGGAGTTTGCCGTCAGTACTCCGTGCCCACGGGGAAAGCACACTGTATAGTAGGTAATCTTACCTTCTGTCTCCTTTCGAAAAATTCCAGGTACGTCAATAACTGTGAAGTGGTCCTCCTGGCGTCCCACATTAGTAAGGTGTCTACCAGTACAGGGATGTCAAGCTTGCCTTGGGACCAAGTTTCTCGACCTTGAGTATGTGCTCGCTAAAGGCCGGCAGATCGAAACTTTCGGATGATTTAGGCCTCCCAGAGGTCTTTATTCCCATCGCTTCGTTCGCCTAGACTCAGATTTAGCGAACATGCGTGTGGTGGAGTAAGATATAGGCACGTTCATGACAGACCTTTCTGAATAAATCAGCTAGGCTCATAGGAGTGATCTCAGTTAGAGTGTAGTGGAATCCCTGGACGCGTTCTCGCTCCATAACAGGGGAATCGGGATTGGCTATGATAGAAACATCTATGCTTTCCACATTCTCACGACGACAGGTGATCTGGGTCGCATAGCGAGTACATAGTTCAGCATCGCGAGGAAATCCGAAACCTGTTAGACCTTCTAGCACCGAACTCTTCCCTGAAGATTGATCGCCGACAACGACGAGCTAGGAATCGTTAACATTGACGAGCAAAGAATATACCTTTCCACACAATGCCGGCATACCTGGGGCAGGGCAACTTTTCTTCCGACGAGCTCTCGTAACTTGTCGACTTTGGTCAAAATCGAAAGATTTCCAAGGGTTGGTCGTTCCCCGGAACTGGCACTGTCTGAAATGCTGCCCATGATGCTGGCCTTAATCACGAGACTCGGTGTAGGGAATGTGAATAGTGAGGATTGGCGGTGCCGAGGAGGTATCGAAATCATAAGATGTTAAATAAGGTAGGTGAAGATTGAAGGAGTACACATGAGAAGAGGTAATATGTGGATGAAGAATTGGGCAGTGTTTGAATCCTAATACTTTATAAAGCGCTTTAGGAAGTACATTGCCGACGTGCTAGGTTGGTATTGGGCAGCTGTTGTGACACATCATGGTGCCTTGTAAACGCCGTCATTTGGCCAAGTGGCCCTCATATAATCCGTGGCGCTGCGGGTTAACACCTGAGTCGTGAGCCTCAACTTGACAAATCAGTTCTCACGTCTTTTTACGACTCCTTGTTTGCAACCTAATATAAACAAGGCAGCGCTATACATGGGTATATGTTCTACCGGCTGGGTACCTCGTAATCTATAGCTGTATATATCAATGAGACCGTAAAAACAACCTTCTAAGTGACAGATAATTTCTTACCTTCGCGTTATTTTGCCATCGGACGGGTGCCAACCTTGTACTTATTTAGTAGGATCTCAAGGTATATATTAATTGAACCAACAGTCACTAGGCGGATTATCGTAACAGGCCGAGAGTTGATAGCGGCTGTTTCAAGCCACGACCAGGCCATAAACTGTAAAACCCCGAGGTTGCAAACCGAAGATAGTGCAGGGGGCCTGCAAGTTTAGCGGTAAGCAGTACCTCTAAGCCCGCGGACAGGAATATCGAACATGTGGGAAAGCTCTCCTTACACACCTCCATGTTCGGGTACATGCTCGTGTAGGTGAGTAACCGATATGCGTTCGATAGACCAAAGGCACAAACAAGATGCTTGAAGCAACATTCTCACTTGACGCAAGACCGTCAAGGCTGTTTTCGGGGCGTCGACATGGAAAACGCGGGAGACCCCTATCTTTCGATCAGAAATGAGCCGTGATATCCTTTAGAGTAACAACTTTATTAATGGTTTGTGCAGTTTAGATCGGCTAAATATTAGCTTAAAATACGTTACAGAGAGAGAACTTTTATTTAAACCACCCAATAAAAGATCAGAGGTCTTTTTCTCTCGGGCCCGTGACCCTCTCGAAAGTATCCAAGGCCATGGTCAAAGTATGCCGACCCTGGGTTTTTCCGCGGAGAAGGGTATCATAATTAAGCATCTCTACAAACGGCACCCGAGCAATAATCTCGAGCAACCGTTCGCGGCCTCGTCGCGTCTCACGAAGTGTCGTTTGAAACTCGTACGGATCCGGCGGGGCGTAAATATCAGACGCGTCGATGATCCCACCTTCTCGTGGTTGGGCTTCTTGCACGTCCTTGACTTCGAGGACAATACCACCGCGAACAGAGTGAAGGTCATGCTGTATTGCACCCGCCGACACTTCAGGGCAGACAATTGTGACCTTCATAACCGGCTCCACGACGCCGACTGACCCTTCTTGATAAGCCTCCTTGAGAGCTGACCTTACAGCCTTATTCGCGGCACCAATTAGGTGTGAGCCGCTGATTGAACCAAAGAAGTCGGTTGTGGCATCGTATGTAACTTTAACGAGGCACCGGTGCATTGGCGAATTACGACGGGGTCCTCTCGCCAGTGCTGATATCACGCCGTTTGTGAGCAGCTGCCTCGCCGCCTCAATATCAGGAATAATATCTTCCCGTCGAAACAAAATTTGAATGATGTTTCCGTCACGCTCAAAGTAAGGACCTGAAAATGTGTCGGAATGATCACTAGCCAGAGGTTCGACGATCACAGAGCAAGCCGCCTTTCCAGCTTTACCAGCTAACACCTTATCAAAAACCGATCGATGTAGGCTTGTCGGCGCAGTTAAGCATTCTTTATAATCAACCGAGATGGCACCCCAGTGCGCTTCGGCCTTGTAATGATTCTCAAGACGGTCACGCGCGACGTCTAGGTGAAGAGTACCCATTCCTGAGAGTGTGTACTGGTCGGTTTTTTCGTCCTTAGACCATCGCAGACTGGGATCTTCCCTTGATAGGTTCTCCAAGGCTGTCTCGAGGGCCTTGGCGCTAGTTGGACTCCAGGCATCTAAAACAATGAAAGCCACAGCAGGAGGTATTTCAGGCGGTCGTACTTGTATAGTCGCCAGCTCATTTTGCGGCGCTTTGTTAGTGCCAAAAGTCAGGAGCGTGTCTCCTGTCCTCGCAGACTTTAGGCCTGTGATTGCACCTATTTGCCCCGGAGACAGATATGGTATTTCGATAGTCTGGGCTGCCGAGATTTGCATCATGTTAAGGGGCCTTTCGAATTGCTGGAGGTTAGCATTCCACATGGGTGTGTTTTTCTTAAGAACTCCGTAGTAATCTCGTACAAAAGTGAGCATCCCTCGTCGGGGGTCGTTGACTACCTTGAAAACCGAAGCTAATGCTTCAACGTGCGGTTGAGATTTCTTGGAGGATTTTGTTACTTTAAGGGCGTGGCTAAGTGGGTGATGGCCTAAGCCAACGCGGACCTCGAGCTCGGGGCGATCCGAAGGACTGGGCAAATAATCTATGACTGCATCAAGCAAAGCGGTAACTCCGATATTCTTCAGGCTGGACCCTGCAAATATAGGTATTAGTGACCCCCTACCGTCACCAATGACACGGCGAATGCTGCTTTTGATAACTTCATCGGGTAAGTTCTTTCCATGAGTGATCCATAGTTCCATCAGTTCGTCGTCCTTCTCACAGAGCTGCTCGATCAGCTTCTCTCTTGCACGCTCGATCTCATCTCTGATGGTACCTTCAGGTATTATCTTGGACAATTCACCTGGAATATCTTTGGTCCCCCTCCAGCTAACAACAGAGCGAGTGATAACGTCAACCACGCCTTTTATAGTATCATCCCCCCACCAAGGAATATGACAGACTAACGGGATGCCGTCGAGCTTGAGTCCAATGTCTTGTACAGACTTCTTGAAAGAGGCACCATCGCGGTCAAGTTTATTGACAAATATGATTCGAGGCACCTTGAACTCCTGAGCCGAAGACCAAACTCTCTCCGTATGTGCCTCAACACCTTCGACTCCATCGATGACACAGATGGCACCATCGAGAACAGGAATACAGCGCTCGACCTCAAATCTGAAATCCACATGGCCAGGGGTATCAATCAAGTTAATGACATGTTGTCGGCCGCCAGGTTCTAGACGTGCCTTTGGCGGCCAATGAAAAGTGATAGCAGCTGACTGGATCGTAATTCCTCTCTCCCTTTCCATAGGTAAGAAATCAGTCACGGTGTCTCCTTGATCAACGTCTAGAGCATTGGTTAATAATGATGCCTTAATTTCATATATATATATATATATATTTGATTTGTTTTCCTTAATAAAACGATTTACATATATAATGGTGACTTACTACCGGCGTGTATCAAAGCTCCGCAATTGTAGAGCATCTGTTCCGTCGTCGTCGTTTTCCCCTAGATTGTTGTAAGTACTTGGGACTTATAATAGCAAATTCAGGTATGTAGTCTATAACATACTGCATCTACATGGGCAATGATACCTATGTTTCTCACATACTCGATACCTGTGTCATTTTGAAGTATAGTGCGGCTTGAGAACCGCCTGATGCTGAGGCGTGTGCTCTCACAACATGTTGGATATAACCACGAGAGTCTAACCAACTGAGAAGACCTCAGGGAAACTCTACATGTATGTGTGAATAGGCTCATACCCGCAGAATAGTATGACAAGAAAATGTCCGTCTCATCGTTATTCGCTCTGTTGTTAAATTTATCGGGGGGGTGTGTTTTGGGGAGCTTGAAAATCTTGGATTTGAGTAAAATATAGTACTATGTACGTATAAGTGCACAGACCATCAATGATTATATTGTACACTAGATTGTGCGAGACTGGAGGTACTGACGTAAAATTATGTACATCAATTATATAGAGTATCTACGTACCTTATGTATTTTCAGGGGACTTTATCTTAAGAGGTGTACGAAGTATTAATTATAGTGTACGTACATTTATCATATGTCCGATTCCCCACTAATGATGACTTGATCATTGAAATGTTCAACATGGAATCCTTCATCGCGAAGGCATCCGACTTGCGACTTCAATCTCTTGAACGGTTATTAGCATCGGTCTTCGACTAACCTCTATTAATTTGACCATTTCCAGTCTTTGATATTAAAGCTGATATTCGTCTATCAAAAACCCTATTGTTAAAAAGATTCTTACTACGGTAGACACGTCGTTTCTTGGAATGCGACCCCTGATGCTCTATAACCATCCTATTCATCCTATCGCCTCTTCAAATTCCTCAACTTCCGCCAAATATTATTACCTCCAACTACTAGTATCACTTCTTCGCGATGGATTATCGCTCTTCCATTGTTGATGATGAACATCCTGTTGGTGCGTCCCCTTGGGGATCATCGCCGTCGGCCTCACCGCGCCATAACGAGTCTTCCTTCAATCCTCAATACGCAGCCCACGACTCCAACAACGGTTTCGCGCATGAAGATCCAGGAGCCAATGTATTCGGACGTCCAGGAACAGCTAGTAGTACGGCCTCCACGATGGCATACGATTCCTCAGAGCAACCAGTAGTATCTTCGGAACAGGAACGGCCTGACGCTGGTATTGATACAGAGCAGCAACAGCAGTCAAACACATCGCAGCAGCCACAAGCACATACAAAACCAAGAGGTCCTCAATATAAATTGCAAGCGAAGATTACGGGACTAGAACGCACCGGTCGTAAAGATCCCATCCTGAGATTTGACGTTCATGTAAGGCAACCCCGATCAAGTAGCTTCCTCCTTGAAATACTAATCCTTCTAGACTAATATACCTAAATTCCGAACAACTCAATTCCGCGACGTCCGTCGTTTACATTCCGAATTTGTAAAGCTTGCCGAGTACCTGATTTCCGCCAATCCCGACGCCCTGGTCCCCGCCGTGCCACCCTCGGTGACGTCCGCTGGTGCCGGAACAGACGAAGACGAGACGAGGGTCAAGGCCCTCATGCAAAGATGGTTTAACTACGTGTGTAGCAGCGAAGTTTTGATGAGAGATGACGAGATGGTTTTATTTGTCGAGAGTGACTTCGGATATAGTCCTATGGTCAAGAAGAAGCAACCGGCAACAGGTGTGCGGAGAAAGGTCTTGAAGCAATTCGCGCCACCGCCCGACGATACGCCAGAGTTATCTGAGGCACGACCCGTAGTAAAACTATTCTATCTAGGTTCGATGGATGCGGGACACAAGGTCGATCGACTAGTCAAGTCTCGTAGGGGTATGTTGTCTCTCTTCTTCGACTTTATGCCATTCCCTATAGCTAATAAAATAATAGGATTGGGGTTATCAGAGTCAGAATTCGGTGTCAAGCTTGGTGGAATGCACGTTCAAGAACCGCATCAGGGCCTAGCAAATGCGTACCGGAAGCTCGGCAAGATCGTACAGACTGTGGGCGATTACCATGCAGCACAAGCTACTGCCGAAGCGACAACCCTTGGCGATCCATTTCAGTATCATTCACAAGACGCGTTCATCGTCAAGGAATCACTAACGAACCGACAACTGCTCATCCGCGAGTTCTTGCAAGCCCAAGAGATTACGCGGAATAAACTCAACGCGGCCGATAGGTTGAAAGCCAATTCGACAGTACGTCGTGAGAAGGTCGATGAAGCAATCGCTGCTCTAGACGAAGCAAGGCATTCCGAGGTAGAGCTGATGCAGAAGACCTCGAGGGTGACGCAAAATTTAGTGCAAGAGCGCCGTAAGTGGTTCGCACGAACCGCTGCGGACCTGCGCCTAAGCATCCGAGAGTTTGTGACCCGCGAGATCGAGGCTGAGAGACGCTCTCTCGCACTTCTAGAGAGCGTTCGGCCCGACATCAGAGCCATTGATGCTTCAGGTGGCCTCAGCCGACTGGGGCGTGAAGCTCATCCTACAGTCAGACGTGCAAGCCTCGCGGCGAGCCAGGGGCCCAAGGGCGACGCTTGGAGCGGCGTCCCCCGGCGCACTGATAGGAGCATGTCGGGAAGTTTCATGTCTAACGTTGCCGAGGAGGATGACGGCGAGAACGGACAGCGCCCGGGATCTAGGGCACTTAGCGGCAGCGGTATTAGCACAGGACTAGCAGGCCTTACCGAGGAAGATGATGAGGACCGGGTAGATGCGAGAAATGCGGCGAGTCGTTTAGCGACAAGCACATTTTGAGGTTATCATTTGAGATTAACTTATGGGAAGAGAGACATGGGTCTAACGAAAGCCTGGATTTATTCCTCGCTGCATAACGAGGAACATTGTGTGTCGTATACCGGTAGTCATTATATGTACGCGTGGGTGGCAGTTCTCACCTTTCTACGAACCTCGATCCTAGTTATTTTACTTTTATCCCGGGCGTCGATGAATCGAAGCATAGCATGTTGCTCCACCGTATTCTCTCGTTTACTCTCTCTCTTCTGCTCGTCCTCAGTCGTGATTCTAGAGAGAAAGAGAAAAGATCCCGGATTAGAAAAAATTAGCGAGGGATCCCGAACCTCGCTAAGCTCTGCGGCACCCCGAAAGCGGGATCATCCTCCGACCGCGACATACACGTAGAGGGGACCTGGCTCGGCTACCGCTTGGAGGGACGAAAGGTAAGCCGCGGCGCCTAGCCGCACTGCTACGTCGATATAGGTGCATACAATACGTAGCAGCAGAGGTAGCCTAGGTAGGGGAGTTAAACCATGAAGATGTAGATAGCATGCAGGAGGATACGGCGCGCGCAGGGACCCATCCCATGCGGTCGTCTCTCATCGCATCCGTCCATCCATCCATAAATACACACATACACATACACATACACATACACACACATCCCTCCTACATGACCTACCTATCTACATACATGTATTGATACGCACGTACATACCTACATATCCATACATCCATCGAAATCTCGCCGTCTCCCCAGGGTCCCCGACGTCTCCTCTATTAATTAGTGCTGCGTGCAGCGCATCATCCCTCCGTAGCCTGAGACCCGCAGGATTGTGGTGGCGAAAATTTTTTTTCTTCTTCTTCTCCCTTTTTTTCCCCCGTCTTTGCTTCTCAGGCATTTCCGAGCCTCCACCGCGCCCTTAGCCTCCTCCTCCTCCTCTTCCTCTTCCTCCCCGTAGCGTAGATCCGGAACCCCGCCGATGAATAGGAAGATGTACCGGCACCACCGCTCTTCCCGTTTTCGTCCCCTGCTCTACGGAACGGGAGATACATATCTTATATTATATAAGGTACCTACATATCTATATGGCATGGCGTCATTAGAAGTAACTACCCTCACGAGACAGGGGGGAAAGAGGGGGGGGGGCATGCAATAAATATAAAGTAAAGCAACGGGTAGTAGGTTAATGTACGTAGGGTACTCTAGGATATGCGTCTGGTCTGGTCTCGTCCTAGCCCCCCGCCGGGCTACCTACTCGTATACCTGCCTATACATGTGCGCAAGAGTCGTGATCGACGTCTCCTGCTGCTCTCCGCGACCATTGAGATGGCGTCGCCCCGGGATGCGGCAGGCCCGACGTACGTACAGACGCAGATTGCCTATAACACTTACACACATAAATATATCAACGTAACAGGGTAGCTAACCACATGCAGGTAATACCTTACATGTCGTACGTAGTAAGGGTAGGTAGGTAGGCGAGCGCACATACGCACATATAGATCCCATGCAAGCCAACCCCCTAGTCAATCCCGAACGTCGTCTCGACGGAATGCAGAGGTTAAAGCGTGCAGGTAAACACCGCTGCAGATCCTATCATCAGAACATAAAAGCAAGGGGGAGAGAAAAAAAAACATTTGTTCCGTCTCGTGAACCGAGAATGGTGTAAAAAAAAAAGAAACTAACCACGTAACTACCTCATATTTTCTTAGTCCTCCAACTACCAGGCTTGGGGGAGCGGAGCGGAGCCAATCGCGTGGTTACGCGGTCCTTCTGAGGGAGGAGAAAAGAGGCCTAACCCGGCAGTATCTGATGTTCTTGCTGCCGATCATGGGGTAAGGAGAAGACTAGAGCGGGAAGGGAAAAGGATGAAGGAGCTCGTCGACTGGATAGACGAGGAGGGAAGAGAAGGGGATTCTTGGAGGAGGCATAAGTGAGTAGGTAGCGTCGAGATATTTCGTATTCAGATCATTGTATCTATGCCGACTGGACAGATGGAAGCCCGTACTAGTAGTAAGTGGCGATAATGAATGGCTTACTCACTTACCTAGTACTCATCCGTAGACACATACATACATACATATATGCTTTACATGTCATACATACGACCGGGTATATCAATATCCAACGAGCAAGCTGATGCGCTTCAGTTACACCTACTTTGTTTAGATTAGGGATGTTCGAGATAGTAGGCATATATGGAATTAAAAATCAGGGTCCATGCAGTGTACGCTCAAATAGTTGGCGCATACATGCACGTATATGCATGACCATGCTACTCGGTAGTGTGGCATATCCTTTTGCTTTTTTTATCCCACTTGCTAGTTACCCATATGCTTTCATCGACTTGTTGTTAAGATCTCCCTGGAACTTCTGTCGGAATGGTCCCCACGTATCAAACCAGATGTATATATGGCTGCGGCATGAATGTCACCGTCTGATCGAAAAGGGGGGGATTCATATACGCAGCGAGATTCTGAGCCAGATGTATGTAAAACGCATCATCAGCTTGAAGTACTGATAACCGCCGTTCAGGTTCATTTGGTGAGTGATGCGACGAACGTCTAGTTACACTGCTCATGTAATACTACACGAGTATAGTGTAAAGGGGTGTAATGTGGCTATGAACAGATTCAAAGTAACTTGAATTCCATGTAAATATATCAAGATATACCAAGATAACGGATAGTGATTGTTGGTTACTTTTCAAGAGCTTAGGTAGACATCGGTAGTTCACCCACGTCTCGGGCAGGTAGCCGACAAGCCAGAAGCCGGTGAGTTAAGCTGCATCAGCCTGATCTTTGTGGGTAGAATCCTACCCTGCGTATTAGATGTTCAAGCCATGTATCGTGTAATAGCAATCCTTTGGCTAAGAAGTTGGTAAGTATATTAGCCTTCATTACCTAGGTACCGCCTTATTGGTACCTATGTAATCGGTTGGAAGTTCTCCGGAATAGGCAACCCAACATCTAATTAATCATTATCAGTTAAGCTGAGGTGATCAACTGCCAGTCTATACATAAATCATGTTGGGTAAGGACCTATCACAGCCTTTGCGAGATCGGTCCAACGACGTGGCATCCGGACATTTCACGCGAACCCGTAGCTGGAAGTGGTGTATGGAGCATGGACCTAGGCTTTTCAGTAACACAACTTGAGGTTGAGAAGTTTATTCAACTCAACCGCCGAGAATGTACCCGAGAGGCTAGGGCCTCCGTCGTGTTGCATGTATGAAGCATCGTAGTCGCGTCTTGGGGATATAACAACGGCATAATAAGACGGCCTATTGAATACTTAGCTTAAAAAGAAGGGTAAGAAAAACGGCAAAAGACGGTGAGTTACTATGCTATGCTAGGCCTAGATCACTCAAACTTGAGGCATGATCTCCAATTTCTCCAATTCTGACCATTAGACTGAATCCCTTAAAAAACAAGTCGTTAATTGGAGTAAAAAAGGGGTCGATTTTATCATTCATATATCTGAGGTTAGCTGAATACATATATGTAGATATATATGTATGATGAGATATTGATTGTATACTACCTACATACCTGATACCTTAGATATGCGTATGTATATGATATATATGTATAATAAAGGGAAACGCATTCCGGCTTCCGTGGGAAATTGTCGAAGCAGCTCAATTGGCTACGTTTTGAGGCGCGTGTAGAATTCCGCCGGCGGACAGGAAGATCTGCGTAAACCTGAGGTCCTGAG
Source organism: Hypoxylon lienhwacheense (assembly GCA_902806505.1). Taxonomy (NCBI): domain Eukaryota; kingdom Fungi; phylum Ascomycota; class Sordariomycetes; order Xylariales; family Hypoxylaceae; genus Hypoxylon; species Hypoxylon lienhwacheense. The sequence goes on along the minus strand of CADCWW010000001.1, from coordinate 3,227,800 downwards.
CTGCCGAGTCACAGTTACACAACATGGCCCCAGCAGTTGATCATTGCTTGAATACAGGAAGACCGGTTACGGCTCCGAATGATGTTTCGAATGATTTCGAATCATGAGAGCTGAAACTCAACCGGATGTAGGACAACTCTTTTTACAACTTCTCCTTGGTAGGAGATAAGATGAGTGCTAAAAACAATATTTTTTCGGCATATCATACATAGCCTGCGGAGACTTGGATGAGACATGTGAAAGAAAAAGAATATGATGCCGTAGTTGTGACTTTAAGAAGCTATATTTGCGTGGTATAGATAGGTATCGGTACCTATTCCATTCGTATCATGATAGCGCCAGAACTAAGTCGACGATACCTAGAAGCTAAGGAGACGGCATAGTGCTGCAAGCTCCGATAGGTAAAACTTGGACATTGACCAAGTCGGGCAAAATATGCATCGAGGCCAAGCCATGATTGCGCAATGGACAACATCTAGCCCGGATAACTATCGACAGCCCTGCATAGACGAGTTCACAGGATAACGACGTTCTCCTAGGCTAATAGCTCGTAATGGTTATAAGATAGACATAAGTCGAAATATGAGAGGCCGATTTTATGGTTGAAGGAATAATTATAAGTATGATCAACGGTAGTTATCATGATATGGGAAAGTTGTTGGTTCCTGGGAAGTTTTTTTTAAGGTGGTAGTGAAGAATTGAACGGTACTACCTACTTACATGCACTAGCAGACTAGGTAACTCTAAAGTAGCATTTTCTTGCGTTATAGGATCCACCAAAACAGTTGACGTTCTTTCCCTAATAAATATCTACCTGGTAGTATCGAGGTTTATATGCAGCTTAGGTTCGGGATCATTAGCTAAGACAATGCATGGATCCGAGTAGGGGTAGGGATATTGGAAAGTATACATGTGGTTTGCTTCCAACGGGAAGGTACTTCGTACTCGGGAATTTTTCTTTTTTTCCCTTTCTTTATTTTATTCTATTTTTTCCTATTTTTTCATAGGTCCAAATTCAAAAAGACGCACATAATCTTTGGTAACCTACATAGTACCTACCAGGTATTACCTATGTACCTACTTCAACTTATAACCATCGAATTTCCATTTTTTCTCTTCTCTGCAGGTAACATTTCTGATATACAGGACACTACACTATAGACTAACACGAATGTTGGTCATTTTCCATGGATCAATGGATCAGGGGGGGTAGTCCCGTATGCCTGGGAACGTGAGATCGTTGTATTGGACCAGTTTAATACCTATTCCAAGATCTCAGGGTCTTCTTCCCCCCCAATCTTTTTAATCTAAATCATTCCATAAATCATAAACCATCAGTCACAAATCATAAATCACATATTCCAATATTAGTATGATGGGGAAATACGTCCCGTCTCCCTCGGTCACTCTCGTTAGAATCAGTCTGGCCTCTTAGGACGATATTGGTGTGGAGTTGCAGTCGATCTAGCTAGCCCTCTTCGAGTTCTTGTCTGAGGAAACTTCAGTTCCTCATCCGACTTACTCGCTGCTACTTCGATCCTATCCTAACGCCGTACCTAGGAGGATCATCCGAATTCGCCGTTTCCAACCCTTCTTTCTCACCCCCTAAAATGGACTCCGGATGGTAGCGATGCTTATACCCACCACCCATCACCACCTGAGTGAGAAATGAGATGGTTTACCGTATATCCGGAGCCACAAGCGCATTGCCATGTCGGCGGGATCTTTCAAATTGCTACCTTGTACGGGTCGAGAAGCAGAAAGATGTTCATCGTTAGGGTAGGGCCATGTCTAACATCTTGTCGTATAGTGCAAAACCTGTCCTATAGGTGCGTGAAACCATGTCCCGGATCTCCAGCCTCGCATGCAAGCTCCGTTGGCATACGATGTATAGGTACGGAATATGCAAGGTCGAGTGCTCGCAGCTACACTACCAGGGATCTCGCTACCAATTTTGATTTGATTTGATTGCATCACTTACCATTTACTTGCATATGATTTCCCGAGATTGTGATGTCTCTTGTATGTTTTCCATGATAACTTGTTGGTGTTTGACTGGGCTTGGGAAAATCCACACAATGCTTCGCAGGCTTGTAGATCCATCTTTCTATTCCGATTCTACCAAATTCTCTAACGAAAATTGACATTGGTTTGTATAGGCTGATCCTTATAGCATTTCCCCATATCTCACTACATAAGGGGGTGGGGGTCCTCGCGAAGTCTTGAGGTCAGACTTCCTCACACTTACGTCTTGATCACGGAGTCTTACCATCTATGTCCGGGATTTATTAGCCAAGAGCATTAAGATATATCAGCGTGTCTTAATTCGATTTCTTTATCTCCTCACTATCTCGTGAGTTATCTAAGTTAGCTACTTGTCTAGGGCTGAAGCTCCCCCCTATTTAGTTGCCCCCCCAAAATTCTTCCACGTACCAATATCGAGGTTCATATACCAAAGCTCTAGAAAGCCCCTTATTCACTCCAAATTTGGTCTATATCTCATTCCATCCTACCTCATTAACTATCACCTGACAATGGCGCCCTCCGCGACGACTGATACCGCGCCAACGCAGCTACTTACACACTCAAAATCCTCCAGCAAGGTCAATGCCTCCGTCTTGCATGGACCTCGTGATTTACGATTGGTGGGGGTTTCCCTTATTTTTCCCTTGGCTAATATGCCAGATCATCTAGGGCATTGACTGACATCATTCTAACAGGAAGTCAGAAGTCTTGATGAGCCTAGCCCTGGCGAACTGCAAGTCGCTGTGAAATCAACGGGTATATGTGGCTCAGATGTCTCATACTACAAGAAGTTCGCCAACGGAGATCTATGCGCTTGTTCACCACTTTCTCTCGGGCATGAATCGTCCGGAACAGTCGTGGCCATCGGGCACCAAGTCAGCGGGTTCAAAGTTGGTGATAGAGTTGCCCTAGAAGTTGGCGTTCCTTGCGGCCAGTGTGGTATCTGTAGGAAGGGCAGGTATAACCTATGCAAGAAAATGAGATTCAGGAGTAGCGCTAAGAGCGTTCCTCACTTCCAAGGAACGCTTCAGGAGAGGATAAATCACCCAGCAATCTGGTGCCACAAGTATGAATTCGCTCTCCATCTCCAATGCATAATACTAACAGGTCATATCCCAGACTTCCTGATCATGTCTCATTCGAGGCTGCAGCGTTGCTTGAGCCACTATCCGTTGCTATCCATGCTGTAAACCGTGCTAGCCCTGCGCCTGGGTCTACTGCTCTAGTCATTGGTGCTGGCACAGTCGGTCTTCTGACCGCTGCAATGGCACGTCAATCAGGCTGCACAACGGTCACCATCACTGATATAGACGCGGGCCGTGTTGGCTACGCAGTAAATAAAGGATTTGCCACTCATGGCTTCCTCGCCCCCAACTCGTCAAGCTCGTCACCTAGCAGTTCGTCTGTATTTACGAACTCTGGCAGTTCTACGCCTTTAGGAACTGGGACGACGACACCAGCGAGTATATGTACCAACTCTATCCGTGACCAACTTGAAGGCGCCAAAGCCCTGGCGGCGGATATACTCTCTCTGACAAGACCACCTCCTGGTTTGCAGATTGATGATGAAGACGACGGTGTTGACGTGACATTTGAGTGCACCGGAAAGGAGGCTTGCATGCATACAAGCCTATACGCCACTCGACCAGGCGGTAAGGTCATTATGGTGGGCATGGGCACGCCGATCCAGACCCTTCCGATGTCTGCCGCGCATCTGAGAGAAGTAGATATCCTAGGGATATTTCGATACGCAAACACATACAGGACCGGTGTACGATTACTCTCTGCCCAGGGACGCGGTGGCGCAGCTAACTTCACCCTACCGAGTCTTGACGATATGGTAACCCACAGATTCAAAGGTCTCGACGCCGCAAAGCAAGCCTTTGAGCTCGCCAGCAGAACAGTGGACGACGACGGCAATCTCGTCTTGAAAGTCGTCATAGAGACCTGAAGATCTCCGTTGCCAACGTTTCCTCTAATTAAAACTACACCATTTACAATGCTTTCCCCTGTCTCTAAACTCACACTGAACACCAGCATCAAGTTCCTTGGGCGACGTACATCTCTCCCAACTTCCTTCTCCTAACGAGACGAAGACGAGAAAATAATCATAATGGGTTCGAGCAAGGTCATATAGAAATATCGATGAAAAAAAGAAGATCGTTTAAAAAAAAAAAGACGTGGGGCGCGGCATTAAGCCTAATAATTCCAGAAACAGGACAGCAGAAATCATGTTAATGAAATGAGGAGAGAGAGAGAGAGAGAGAAAACACGCTGCTGCCAACCTGGATTCCGAGAAGCCAGAAAGAAGAAATCCCCTAATATCTTCTACATCTATGTCCTTTTTTTCCGTTCCCCCCCCCCTTTCCTCATGTTCTTATATCAGTTAGCGCGACAGAGCATAGGATGGGTAGACCGGGCGCCCCTTTCGAGGCCGGCTGGTGCGGCTTGAGATGAGAAGGAGACGAGAAGGGGGGGGATTCATTAGCATTGGTATTTGGTATAATTAGGTACCTACATTTCTTTCGTTCGTGCTCTAGGCACACCGTCTTGTCGCTACTCGACTAGGCTCTAATAATAGTCATCCAAATTTTTTTTTTCATGGCAGAGGAGATCATGTTCACAGCGTGCTCGTAGAAAACGAGACGAGAATCGGCATTGACAAGTCATTCTAGGCACTGAAGTTCGGAAATGTATTTGTATTCATTAGGCGTTTAGCCAATACTTCGCCGTCCACGGCAAAATATGGACAGGCTATCTTGGTATCTACCTACTTAGTAAAACCTCATGACTTAATTCCAGGTCGTTTCCCGGCACAAGCTTCCTTACACCGGCCCCCCTCCAACGCCTCCTTCGCCCTGTAAATGCAGAAAGAACAGTACCGCGGTGTATCGTCGAGAACCATACCGCACGCATCACTTCGCCCTGCTAGTACTAGATCGCAAGGTCGCCAGTCTTAGAAAGAGAGAACGGCGCCAGGTGTACTCCGCTCTCGTGGAGCCTCTTGCTATGGCTCTTCGCGTTCTCCACGATGCCGTACTTCTGGCCGATGTCGCGAGCTTCGGTGACGCTCTGCATCACGCTGTCGAGAAGCTCCATCATGTTCACGTCGTTGGCCTCGCTGAGCATCTCCGACTCGTAGGCTTGCGTGTCGGACGGTACGACGAGCGACAGTCCACCGACGAGGGCTTGGATGGATCGGAGGATCGTGTACGAAGGGGTAGTGCACTGAGCAGGGGAGAGGTTCGTTGCGTTGTTCGGAGATAAGTAGGAAGGCGGCAGTCGCTCGAGGTAGGTTGTTAGGAGGTTGATTCGGGATTGCAGCATCTTGACAGCGTTTGCTTTGGCGGTAAGCGCCGAAATCATCTCCTCGTCCTCTCTCGATAATATATGTCCATCGGCTTCTTGGTCCTGAAGCTGGGCGTCCGGCGCCTTGGCGGGCTGTTTCCCTTTAGGATCTGCTTCGTCGGGAGACTTCGAAGAAGCCTTCTTATGCTCCCTAGGCTCGATCACTGTAGCGTTGCCAGCACCTCGGGCCACAAAATCCATACTAATCATCTCCGCCTCTCCCGTCTCTACCGAATAAGGGAGTTCTCTGAACTTCAAATTCAGAGGCGCGTCTCCATCTCTCATTTCCTTATCTTCACCCTGATCGGCTTTAGGCTCATCCACTTCGAGATTAGACTCGTAGATCGTTAAAGGCAACTTGCTGCCTGCCGAGTGCTGAACAGCTTCCTCGGGGTGAAACGCGAGCAAGAGAGATGACTCGTTGTGCTCTTGAAGGATCCAGCTGTGGATGGGGAGTATGAAGGGAGTCGGGCCGCTCTTGGGAAAGACTGTGTACCAGCCGACAAGGTCGAGTTGGGGAGACTTGTGTATCGTTTTCACTGCGGGCTCAAGGTCAGCAATTATAGGCCATAACACGATCATCAGGGATAACGCGTACTTTGGCCTAGTCTCTGGGCAAACCAATTAGGCTCCAATATAACATTCCCATCCTTTTCTTCGGTGGCACATTCGAAGGCATGTTCGATAGTAATCTCTCGTCCATTCTGCTGTCCTAGGAGTGCACCAACAATCGGACCAGGCTGTGCTCTTAGGGTATGTCTTGTGATATAATCTGAGATGGTGAGAAGGACGAGAGGATGAAGGACTGCTTGAAGCCCAGAGTCAGAAGACTTCTGAGATGATAGGAGAGGGTTCTGATATGCCATCCTGATCTCTATATTTTTTAGAGGAGAATGGAAGGCTATCGGATAGGTGACAAGAAAGTGTTTGTGTTTATGAAATTGGTTAAATATTGTTTTTGTTAAAAAAAGGTCCAAGAACTTGATTATTGATTATTGATTAACTACAGCAATAAAGCTGGTTAATGCCCCACGGTGGAATATGCTCTTTGTCACATTTCCTTATCGATACAGTATACATGCTGACATACATACATGATGTACATATGGGTACCTACCTATGGTAAGGTATCTACATGGTACTATGAGGTACATCTCATTTCAAGGATAAGGTTCCATCCAACATGAAGCTTATCTGATTTCGCTTATCTAATGCCGCCAAAGTTATCTAGAGGTACGTACCTAGGCCCTAAGTAACTTCTTACAACTTGAAGTCGCATTTGATTGCTTCAATCTTTCTAACCTTCAACTTTCTCAGAATATATTCCATGTTTATATCTTGATAATATTTGCTTAATCTAGTGAACCTGATTCACTTGCTAATATCCTTTACTAATCTTGCATAGGAATCTACTTCAAAAGCTTATGACTAGCTAATCAATTCAATGTTTTACTTTCACATTCTATAGGCGAGTGAATTCAAGACTTGATCAAGTTACTCTCATGACTTTCATAGTATTCACTCTTCCAAGATCATATTCTCATTTGCCATAATGATTTGCACCATAACAACTCGGGTGAAGGCTCGTGCAAGCGCAAGTAGTCTGTCCCTGTTACTACCATCTTTAACTCTTCTGACATGGACAGAGGTTGGGTCTGCATCTCCTTATAACTGCCCTCTTATGTACTCGCCATTTATGTCCCGAAAGAGACAAAAACGGAGATCTGCGCAGTCCAACTTCTTCTCGTCTTTGAGACTTTAATAAAGTTACTGCGTCTTAGTTACTCTCATTTATTATCCTCGCCTTGGTTCTGTCTACCCTGTACAAATATTCAGGTAACTGACCTTGCCGTTGTTCTTCTTTCGATGATTTTTGAACTCTTCCAATCATCACGAATATCTAGCCATCACTACTACATTACATACTTCCAGCATCACAAACACATCTTACTATCAACCATGCCTACGAGTCCTTCAGCTCATACTCCGATGGCCGGACGTTTCCCTGGTACTCGGGCACCTGTGTGCGACTCAGCCACCAAGTCAACTATACCCTCAAAACGACTGGACTCAGATGACGATGTTCAGTTCATATCATCCAATCCTGTTAAGAAGCGAAAGATCAGTGATCAAGAACAGACCTCCACAACCAAGGGCAATGCTCAGATGATGCCTACTACTCCTGTACTACCTGTTACTTCTTCGCCTACAGGATTTGGAGGATCTGATAGGCGAATTAGTACAGGCATGGTTGGATTGCCTTCAGACTTCGATGGTATACAACATACCTCTGATTACAGGCCTATCTCACTCCCTGTGGTGTTAGAGAAGTTTAGCTTCGACCAGCCTCGTCGTAAGCCAAGACCGCTCAACTCGCCAGAGTTATCACCCAAGCAACTACCGCGAACCGTCGCGCCTATGATGCTAAGTATCGGCACCGAAGAGAATGATAGGAGAGCTGCCGATTCTCAGATATCGAATGCGACATATAACGCGGCTAGCAAAGCTCCGGCCGAATCTGAAGCAGTTCCCTCAAACACGTCGAATTCTACGTTAGTAGCTGACAAGTTCCACACCCTTAACGGGACAGTCGCCTGTGTAGGTTCTCCGTCTCCTAGACTAGCCGGAACACCTAAAGGGGCGGATGCGAAGTACTCGGCAATGCCTCCGCCCCCCTTGGTTAAAGCTCAAGCGTCGACGATACAGAAAACCGCGCGAGACAGCTCTCCGTCAATCAATGCGGTTCGCGGCACTGCCCGACCCGATATACCAAAGCTACCGTGTCAGTTTTACACTGTATTACAACAGCAGGCGAATATTCCCAAGGCTCATGGACTTCCTTTGGTACAGAATAACATGCCACATCCTGTAGTCCCACAGATGGCGTGTCGTCAGCCATATAACCAACATATTCATCACCAAATGATGCCTATGGGTCCAAACGGTATGAATCCCTTCGTTTCAGGCTTTACACCGGTCATGATACCCGTCAATGGCAACGGGTTTGCTGCTCTCCCACCTCAAATTCCCGGCCCAGAACATATGAAGCAGCGTAGCAATGGGCCCGATTTTCGGTCAACCTCCAAAACTACCGGTGACCAACATCCTCCATTGCCAAGTCAAATGACTAGTGCTACCGAGTCTCCTGCGGTCCCAACCCCAGTGAAGCCACCAGCGTCTCTTATCCAACACACTTACCGCAAACCCTCGCCAAACCTGATTGTAGACGTCGCCGAGACATGCCAGGAAAAGTTCCCTTTCGAGGACGTCGCCAAAAGACATAACGTGCCTGTAGAAAAGGTATTCGATGTCTTCGCGGCTATTATCCAGGTCCCGCTTCTACGATGCCCTACCGATAGGCGAAGAGCAGGGAAACTGGCTACTGCCCGCGTTAAGGAGTACACAAGGGCCAAGAAAGCAATTCGGGACACCCATACCGACAGCAATTCGGATTCCCAAAATGGAGCCGTGACACCATCAGACATTGCAAATCACTTGGGTCAGGTAGAGTTTCCGGATGGTTTCGATATAGGGGTATGAAGATAGAAAATAGAAGAATACCACATAATATACCGGAAATTAAACACCTGATATAATACCTAGGTACGGACTAGCTACGAAAAAAAATAAAAATTCTAGTATGTATTCTATTTATCTGCTTCGAGTGTTTGCGGGCATTTGATCTACAGACGAAGATCTCACCTTTCTTACTTCTGCCGGGCTATTTTTAGCCATATATCTTCATCGTCCGAGTCAGATTCTGGCATGTCATATTTTGTCTGCGGAGCTCGCACGGCAGGACGTACCGTCTTATTGCTGCTCGAGGAGCCGTTTTCTTCGTCCTGTCGCGGCTTACCTACGTACCTCACCGTAGCGTCAGAATCGTAGTCACTCGCGCCTTCGTCGTTGAGCCTCGCTGCATACTTCTTCGTCCGCCGAAGGTGATGTTGCGGTAGAAGAGGCCGCTGCTCGCCTTCGTTGTTCTGATTATCGTTACCGTCTACTACGACCCTATCACGCGGTCCGACATATTTCTTGTTAGTCCGGAAGCGGGGCGGACCGGTGATCTGCGGCTGCTCCCGCAGCTGCTCCGCCGCGAGGGGATCTACATACCCCTTCAAAGTCGACCGCAGCCGCGGCGGGCCCGTAATCTGCGGTCTCTCGTCCCTCTCCGGCTCCGCCGTGGGCGCCCCTTCGTCCTCCCAGACGCACTTACCGCGGACCCACGTACTCGTGCCGCTAGGCATCGCCGCGGCGGCGGCGCCGTCGCCCGGGAAGGCGACGTCGGGGGGAGCGTAGCGCAGGAACCTCGCCTCGCCGACGGCGAGGTTGGCCGCGCGCTGGCAGCTCTCGGCCTCGGCGATGAGCCGGCGCACCTCGTCGTCGCGCGGGGCGCCGCCGCACCTGGCGTAGAGCTGGGCCATGATCTCCGCGCGGCGGTCGCGGTGCTCGCGCATCACGCGGTTCGCGTTGTACGTCGGGTCGCAGCGCGCGCACGAGTCGGCGATGTAGGACCGCGGGGCGTCGAGGGCGGGGTCCGCGCAGGGCGGCCGCGCGCCGGGGCAGCGCCGCGTGTAGTGCGTCAGCACGTGTCCGCAGGACATCTCCGTCTGCTTCGCGTTGCACATCTTTTTTTCTTTCTTTCTTTCTTTCTTTCTTTCTTTCTTTCTTTCTTTCTGTTATTTTTTCTCTCCTCTCTTTTTCTGGGGTTTATTCCTAGGACGCAGGCAATGACGGTGCTCGTGATACTGACGATGATGATAATGATGATGATGATGATGATTGTGATGGTGGCTACGGCGTTCTTCCGGAAGAACGCTTAGGAATGGGGGGGAGAAGAGAGGACACAGGGATGTCGGTTCGACGGCGACGCATCTTCGGCGTAAATTTATATATCCCCGCGAGGGGAATAATGAGGGACAAGAAGCCCAAGTGAGTTTCCATTGTTGTCGTCTGGCTCGCGCGGGTGGGCGTGCGGCGTTGTGGTGTGTCGCTGCTTCATCTTTTTTTTTGTGTCGCGGTGGTGAGCGGAGAAAGAAGGTTCTGACGAAGGCATAGAAAGGAGAGGGGTTTCGGGACATAGAACCTGTCTGTAGACATAGGAAGGCTTATTGTTGCTGGTCGTTGATGTCGGACTGTCTGTTTGTCTTTGTTGACGTCTCTTATTGTTGCTAACAAGTGCATTGTGTCCCATTTTTTGTCTGGCATAGTCGAACAATGGTTCAGAGCGCATTGTGATTTGTCTGCTATCGATGCGCCGTTAGTGAGGTAGGTTTATTCTCGGGGCTGTCGGTGTTGGTGATTTTCGCTTTCGTTATATCGGTCGTAAGGGCAGTGGAGATGTCATCGCGAAGCACCAGAGCTCTCTACAGATTATGGTATCACAGTTCATGGCGTTGCTCCTATCAAACTAGGTAGACTTGCATTTCACGCCTATTTCTGCTAGCAACGCATTCTAGTCCTCGAAGACGACTCTCACATGAATACCATACATAACTCCATACGGCTATAGAGTGAGTTCTCATAGAGTCCCAAGGGAAGGCATTCAACGGATCCACAAAATACCGCATGATTCCATACGCAGCTTTCGAAGACCACGAGATTTACCGTGAAATTGGAGTAATAGTTTCCTTCTTTTCCGAAGTGTGATTCGACTTGTCAGAATACATCAGCTTGCGGCAGATATGGAGCTTGGAGCCTGGAACTTGGATCCCGTAAAGTAGAAGTAATGCTATTAGAAAGTCTTGAGTAACGGTGGTAAAAGTCCGCAGGAAGACAGGGCTGGAAACACGTTAAATTGGGAAATAAATGCGATAGGATAGATTATTGTCATAGGCGAATAAACTACGACTTCGTTAACCGGAAATTCCAATACATGCAGTGATTTCGATAAACGAATTAGAGCCGCAGATCTAAGGGTAGGTATCACGGTATAACGGCACGGTCAAGCCGTCATAGACCGGTTTGAGGAAGTCCAAGGAAATGTATAATATGCACATCGTTAGTCAGGGACTTATGTGCAGAAATAGAAATAGATGTGCCGTTTACGTGGTAGGGGTCAGATAGACTGAAGGGCTTGACGCGAACCACATCAGAAAAGGGGGAAAGGCGAGCGTACCACCTTGCCGGCAATTTCAATGAGAAGATTTTACTGGAGAGCACCGATATCCCGAATTCGGCACTCAATCTTACGCTAGTTGTTCACGACCACCTGTATGTTTCCTTGGCGGCCTATATGGCAGTAGAATATAACCAGCCTTTGTTAGATGACATGTCCGAGGAATTAGACCGCAATCGGCATTCGCAATAGAACCTCCTAGACCAGGATCCGGTGAAAGCTGAGGACAGGATGTTAAAGACGACTCCTTTTCCGGCATCGAAGCCGGCGGCCCGGGAAAGTACTTATCGATCCGAGGAGCCGGAAATCTGCTTGTCGTTACACATGTAGACGCTGCAAAACAGGGGGGCTATGACCCCCACGTCAGAGGATAGGGAAGATAGGTCTTTGATAGGTAGTAGTCAGTGGTGGTTGTTACCTGGCTTCATGGTCGTTCCATACCCTTTCCGCGGGCGTTCTCGTCCCAACTGCAAATCTGACAAGGGCCGAATATGCATGATATGCATTGATGGTTCCATACCGACTTCCATATAATAAGTGGGAACTTTTAGTCCCTCACATATTACAACGCGCCTCATCCACAGTGATCCCGACTGGAAGTAAGTGTTGGCCCATTCCATTGGTACGGTTCCGAGTCTAAGGAGACCGTATAAAGCATACCCACAGCTTAGCGAGCTGACGAGTAAGCTCAGATCTGCGAGGATGGACGTATCTTAAAGGATTTCCCCTCCAAAATGGCTTTGTACCGTGACTTCTTCGATGATCAAGGAACATCGTCTATAAACAAAACAAGTTTCTGATGAATGTTGGATGTAAGACGTAGGCTGTAGGGTACCAAGTGGCAAGTTTACCAGGATGAAGGACATATCGCGGATGCAAGTGATTGCATGAGATTGTCTAAGCCCCCTGCAACATGCATACCATGTTTATCATCAATGAAGCGAAAAGATGAAGAAGAAAAAAAGGATGGAAATTTAGAATTCCAATAATCTAATAAATATTATTGAAGGATTGAAGTTGAGAAAGTTAAAGATGACAAAGACAATTTGACTCAGGGGTCACTTGGAGATTTGGGGAGATTTGGGGAGATTTGGGGCTCAACCGCTGTGGCGTTGGCTAGACCTTCAAAGTTGTGAATGGTTGTACAAAAATTTACCCACTTTACCTTGTCATATCCTTGTACATACCCCTAGTGGACCTATGGATGTTCGTACACCTCAGCCAGGATGGTAAACCGCAAATATCCACCCTAAACCCACAATAAGGGGTAAGTACCCAGCAACCAAAATTTGTATGCAAAGGTACATAAACCTTAACTCCTTTTTAAGGGTCTTAATTGTATCTGATAATATCTTCAACTTTAAGACGACTTACGTATAAAAGGATAAGAGATGTTTGTGATAATGGAGGGAGGCAATAGGCTTGTTAAATTTGTAATCATACTTTGTATCTTTGCATATAAATTCTGGTATACGGATACATACCTATTAACGTGGGTCTTGAGTGGACATTGTGGAGACATTTGCGGTTTACCATCCTGGCTGAGGTGTAGAATTACCGCATTTTTCCGCGAATTTTAGATGATCGACGTCCACTTTTCCTGATACGCTAAACTCATTGAGGCACGCTATACCAGGTATAGTTTAGCGTATTGTTGAGGCTCTAGCAGGATTTCTATCAAAATTGCTTAGTTCTTATCGGATCATAATTCCACCATTAAATTTGATTGGTGGAGAGCTAATGAGAAAATCCCTCAGTACGGTTACGTAACCACTGAAGTCGAAACGAACCCTGTGCAGACCTTCTAAAACAGTTTAGCGTATTGGGAAAAGTGGACGTCGATCATCTAAAATTCGCGAAAAAATGCGGTATGTAACTTGCGGATCTACCCTTATCAAATATCGGTCCCCGGCTATATCTCAGCCTCAAGTTTATGTACAGAGTAATTTCTCAGCCTCGCATAACATGACGTCTATCGTTTGTCATAATTTGTAAATACTCAAAATCACAACTTTCAAAGTCAACAAATCGGTAAACATACCCACATTCGAAACAATGGCACATATGACGAACCCTCTCGCGACAGTTGATCAGCTGTATCAACGAACATCCTTTAGCGCACTACCATCTGATCTCCAGGACATTATCTTCTTCGCGACACAATGCCTCACTCAAGCCGCCGGGCTTCTACTCCGGCTCCCCCAGTCCGTCACCGCCCAGGCCAACGTCGTACTAGCGCGCTACTGGCTCGTCGAATCACCCCTTTCCCACGAATTTAGCGACACCTCCGCCGCGGCGCTGTACCTCGTCGCTAAGCTCAGCGCTCACCCTTGTCTGCCTCGCGACGTCTGCAACGTCTACGCGTACCTACTCTCCTCCAGCTCGCCCTTGTTCAGGGACAAAGGCGCCGATCCGCCCAAGAAGGAAGACAAGGAGATAAGCGACTCAGATCCGTCTACGTACTACCTATCGGAGAGTGCGTACGTGGCGTTCCGCTCGCGCATCGTCGCGCTCGAGGCGCGCGTGCTGCACGCGCTGTCCTTCGACACGCACGTCGCGCTGCCGCACCCCCTCGCCATCACGTACCTGCAGGCGCTCGACTTCCTGGACCGGCCGCGCGCGGAGGTGGCAGGGCGCGCGGTCGCGCACCTCAACGCGGCGCTGCTGTCGCCCCAGCTGCTCTACCTGACGCACCAGCCCCACGCGCTCGCCGTCGCCGCCGTCTACAACGCCGCCCGCGACCTCGGCGCCCGCATGCCCAGCTGCCCCTGGTGGGAGGTCTTCGACGTCGACCGCGAGGAGCTCGGGTTCCTGGTCGTCGGCATGCGCAGCCTCGAGGGCTGGGTCCGCGCGCAGAAGGAGGGGCCCATCGGGGCGTTCCGGAACGGCATGATCAGGAGGAGTTTTGTGGAGGACGAGATGAGGAAGAGGGGTCTGCGTATTGGGAACGGGAGTGGGAGGGACGATGAGCCGGAGGACGAGGAGACGGCGCTGATGCGACGGATGGATGAGAAGGCTGCGCAGTTAGAGGCGTGAAGTGTGAGCTCGGCTGTTTGGGGGCGCCGAGAAGCTCATGTGAAAGATCCGTTACTATAATCGGTTTACATACCCTTAGGTAGTTTATATACTATCATCGTACCCTTTTCCAAGCTTCAACTCGCAATTCCAGGGAGATATGTGACTTGTGACTTACCTAAAGTTCTACTACAGCTACATTTAAATCGTCTTTGCCGTTCTGAATATTATGAAGATGGACAGGGACTCCGGGGAACGATAGATAAAGCATCAAAAACAAGATACCTACTCTAGAGATCGATATCACCATATCACGAATATAGAAAGAGGTTCGTGTAAATGATTTCGATTATTGTAGACTACGAAAGCTATCAACCTAATGAGCCAGATCATGATTATTTCCCTTTTCTGCTGTTCTCCCTTATTCTTATTTAGCCATTTACTCTCTTTCTGTCGTATGCATATGAAGGTAGACTACGGAATGCAAGCCTCTCTGGGGTAATGCTTTCCATCAGGGTACGCGACATCTGACAAAGAAACTGCCTCAACACAACAACACAGATTGACACATCTTATTCTTTATACACATCGGCCGGGTTTCCGACTTTCATCAGTTTGTCAATATGACTCTGTAGCGCGGCCATGTCCGGCGCCTTGAATGAGTCGAACTCCTCCTTGGCCTCTGTAAGGATTGCCTGCTCCGACTGCATATTCCATGGGGAATCTGGACACAAGTCCTCAAGTCTTTTCTTCGCCTTCTGCTTGATCTCGCCGGCCTTGAGATCGACGCGGGCAAAAGTATCGCGAACAGCTCTCGCGGCCGCCGCAACGCACGTTGCGCTGGCGTGATTCTTCAGAGCAATGCAGAGACCGAAGCTACGCAGACCAATATCTCTGAGGCTATGAAGGCTTGTGACATCGCTCTGCGAGCGATCGCTGATACAGTCCTTATACAACGTCATCAAGTTGCGGCCGTTGTAGCTGTAGGTCTTATTCAAAGTCGTAACTCGTTCTTGGGCGACTAGAAGGGACGAACTCACGTACTCCTCCTGGGGGGTTAGGAGGTGTGAGTTGTCGAACTCTTCAAACACCTCATGTAGCCATTTGACTGCTGCGCTCTCCCCAATGTATACATAAGCGTCGGCTAGCGCCTTGAGCAGGTTTTTGTCGATGCAAAGTTCAAACTTGACCTCAGGATGGGCTTGCACGATCTCCTCGAAAGTTCGGATGACAAGGACACCGTCATTCTGGACCTGATGTACCTAGGTAGTGTCAGTAATCGAGATGCTCTTTATTTATTTACATGATTTAAGTAGCAAAAGTCACTGGTCTAATGGTTTATGAGTAGCGGGCTAGGTCACTTACGTCGTCCTGCTGTAATTGAAGACTCAGAGCATCAGGATAGCCATATTGGTACATGCTTTGAGGTAATCCAAGTCCAGTATACGCGCCATCATCGACATTCTGGGGCTGGTAGTATGACTGATTCTGTTGATGTAGCGGATTCTGCAGGTACTGCAGGTTCTGCTGGTTCTGCAGGTGCTGCTGGTTCTGCAGGTTCTGTTGGTTTTGCAGGTTCTGTTGGGTTTGCAGGTTTTGTAGGTTCGGCAGGTTTTGTAGGTTCGGCAGGTTTTGCTGATACTGCAGGTTTTGCAGGTTCTGCTGGTATAACTGATTCTGCTGGTGTGGCTGCTGATGCAGCTCAAGTTGTTGGTAGTTCTGTAGATGTCGTTGGTTGTGTGGTTGTTGTTGTGGTTGTAGTTGTTGTGGTTGTAGTTGTTGTGGTTGTTGTTGTTGTTGTAGTAGTTGTTGTTGTTGTAGCTGCTGCTGTCGGCGCATCTGCTGATGCTGCTGATGCTGCTGCTGTCGGCGCAACTGCTGCTGTCGGCGTCGTTGGTAGCGATCACTCGGAGGGCCTTGGCTCAAGTGTGCACCCGGCGGTACAAACTGGCGAGCCATCTTTTTTGCACGTAATTGACACACAAGTCGATGACACGTTGTCGTATTACTTGTATAGACTACTATTATTCGGACTGATTGATGAAGTTGAGTATGGTAATAGTTGTAGTAGATGTAGATGATGGTAAATGTAAGTGATGGTAAATGTAAGTGTGATGGTAGATGTAGATGATTGTTGATGGAGAAGAAGTAGGAGGAACAGAAGGGGGAATACTGAAAGGATGAAATAATAGAGGGAGAACTTGATGGAACTGAACAGATGATCGAGTCTGAAGGTTCAGAAAAGTTTAAGGAAGAGGTTGAATACCTAGAAAGGTACTGTTTATTTTGTAAGCAAAGTGACCTCGGAGACGATAGCTTCACATTGATACATGCCTAGGTACCTACAAGCTACTGGAAGGTGTAGCTACTTGGTTATCTGTAACACTAGGCGCTGCTAGATAAAGGATGGTACAATAGACACTGGGCATGTCCTCGGTGTGAGAACTGGTGACAGAATGTAAAGACTCGAGCAGAGCAAAGCAAAAATGCCTAGCCTTCGTGCTAGGAGTAAAGAGCACTATCACGGGGAGTAAACAGACGAACTACTAAAACAACAATGGTAAAAGACGACAACACGATGGGCACCCTAGAATGTATTTGTTTTACAAGACTGGCGAAGTATCTAATTTCAAGCACAACACGTCCTCCCAATCCTTACCAACCATGCGCCACGCTCATAAACATGAAATTGACAACTATTTGGTGTCGAAAGTCGCCTTTGCCTTTTATAATAAGCCCATAATCTAGTATATTCTCACATCAGCAAGCTTCCCACGTCCTGCAGTCGGATATTGTCTATGGCGAGAACATTGCCTCCCCTATCTATCCTCCCCCAGCCAGCACCCCATCCGGGCAGCACGCCGGTGTTTGCTACGACCGTCTCCCCAGACATCGTAAAGCCTGTTGTAGAGTTCGAGCTAGCGGCATAGCGAGCTTCGTTATCGTTATTACGACGGCGGATGCGCTTCCAAAACTTCCACCACTTATTCGCGTTGGCAGCCCGGGCCGCGGATTCGGTTGTTGTCATGATACCCGACCGGCCGCTCGACATCATGCGGGGGTAGAAGAAGCCGGCCGGTTGGCCGCCGGAGAACGGGTTCCACCATCGAACCTTGGGCTTTTCGATGATGCTGCCGTTGCGGCCTGAATTGTACGATGTTGGGGGCTCCCCTGCTAGTTCTTCCAGGGTATATCCCTTGGTTTCGGGTATGAGCAGCGACGAAAACGTCCCGCAGAGCATAAATAGTGCAAATATCTGCATTAGTCGGTTGAGCCAAGGCGTACATGCCTTCCCTGTACAATTAGGGGGCGCATCCTTTGTGAGCAGCGGCAGTGAGATGATCTGGGCGACGATAGCGCCGATTTTCCCCATAGCTGCCGACAGACCATGACCTGATGAACGGTATCGCGTAGGGAAGCACTCGCCGGGGACGATGAACGTGGTCGTATTCGGGCCGAAGTTGAAGAAGTAGTTTGCGATGATATAAAGTGCCAAAAGAGCGCCTTTGCTAAGGGTATTGTAAAGGAACCCCAGTACGCAAAAGATGATGGTGAGAATGATGAACCCAATGACTTGAAGCGGTTTACGGCCGATGCTATCAACTGCTAGTATGGCCGTCCAATAGCCAGGTAAAGAACCTGCTACAACTAGAATGATCGTTCCAACGGCGCTATTGAAGAGCTTAGAGTAAAGTGAGTCGCCGTCAGCATAGCCTATTGCTTGTAATACTATCTGCTGATTTAAGCCTAAACCGTAGAAGGCGAGATCCTGTTCTGAGGTTAGATAAACTTGGCAAAACGAAGGGAGACACGTACTAGAAAAAACCAAGATAAAGTCGTCCCTAATAGAACTTTACCGTTCTTCCATTTTGTGAAGTAACGCCAAACATCGTGCCAAGATGCCGAAGGTATATTGAGCGCTGGAGCTGCAACTTTCTTCATTCTTGCTTGCATCACCTCGTCCACTTCTCCTTCTGACTGACTTGACATATATGCCTTGATGTCGGCAGCCGCTTTCTCGACATCCTTGGCCACTTCAAAGGTATATCTCGGCGTTTCGGGGATTGTGATGCGGTAATAGAGTGCATACACTGCTGGGAGCGCTCCCACGCCTGTTCCATGTGTTAGAAAACCTATGTCAAACGTCATAATAGGGGCTGAGTGTACGATAATATTATAGATATAGAGATGTTGCACGGATGCAAAACGAACCTACTATGATCCTCCAGCACCGGTCGGCTGCTGTTTGGCACGTATAGTCACATTGGTCGGCATTCGGTGCGTTTCCAAAAGCACTCTTAAACGATGCTGTGACGATTAGGGCTACAACAGCAGCCAGCAGCTGACCCATTCCTTGCATTGAAAATACCGCGGCCATCATAGCACCACGCCATCGTGTTGGGGCGAATTCAGAAGTTATGACGGCGCTTAAGGGGTAGTCGCCGCCTATGCCGATTCTGGTTATAGCGTTAGTATAGACTCATCTATATTGGTCTTATTATTCTCACCCCATCATGACTCTCCAAAAAGTCATCAACCCAGTGAAGCTCATCGCTTGTGAAGGGGCCACTGGGTACTCATTAGCTTCTTGTCCACGTATATGGTTTTGGAAGTGATTCGCCTTGGAAGGATATTACGAGCTCTGTCAAGGTTGATTATGAATGGCAAGTAGGAATTGTTTAGTAGCACTGTCATACGGAACAGCATGCTTCAATATCGGGGTTTCTTACCCAAGCAGCAAGAAAGAGTCGAAAAGACGATAATGCCCAGCTCAACTCCGTACATCCTTCTCCTCCCAAATTTATCTGCTAGCCAGCCAAACAAGATCTGACCAATGACTATGCCTGCGCTCGTGGAGGCCTTCAGAGTCTGGCTGACGGGAGTCGGTAAGTAGCCGTAGTTCCCTCCGTATCCATTTTTAGCCTCATCCGGAGCACCGTGCCAGAATACGGCACCGAGCAGTGTCGTCACGAGATTTATGGCGAATATATCGTACGAATCGAGGAAGAATCCTATGCCAGCAACCAACACGGCCCTCACATGATACATTCCAAAGGGGACCTTGTCGATTTCCGATAGTGCGAGCCGCCGCCTCAAGTTTGGGTCTTGAATATGACTGAAGTCGTTGAAGAAGTTATGAAAAGCCCGGTTACCGCCATATGTACGCTCATAGGTCGCCGGCGTCATTGGCTCCGGCGAGGTCATCTTCGGAAATGTGACGACCTTGACCTATCTTAAGTGGTATATGCACTTAGCTGCAGAGGCGAAATGTACGCATAATTACCTAGTAAGGGGTAAAACGGTGGCAAGCCATTTAAAGAGCGTTTATCTGAAAGATGCACCGCTGGGTGGGAATATATAACATGGTCTAGCAGAACATAACGTTTCCTAGCTGTCGTTCTTATGATACCGACTTGAAACCGAAAAAAGGGAGGAACGTGACCGATGAAATGAGTCTTGGTATAAAAATACGTAATAGCAAAGAACCAAAAGAGTTAGGTCGAAAGAATGGGACAAACTCATATATAATGTGTTCTAGATCGGACAGTAGAGCCTCGCTGCAGGCCGGGGGTGGGGGAGGATTTTGATCTGACGCACTTCGACGATCGCAGCCGTAGGTAATTAAAGCCGCTTCCTACTATACAGGGACATAGTGACCCAATCGGGTGGATTGCAGGGGTTCCTTAGATGCTCCTAAAACGGGTCTAAGGGGATACTGGCGTCGGACGGACAAGCTGAGAGGTCTCGATAAGATATTTGTCCAATATGGGTTAAGGAGAGAAAGCAAGTGGTGAAGAAGGAGGATGTTAGAGGTGTACTATGTAATAGTTTGTTCTATTCGCTATCTAGTGCAACGACCCCCATTAGATGGCGAACCACAACAGCAGGGCGTCATGAGGTGATGTAGGTGCTAGCGTGTATGTGCTATGAAGACAGTAGCTTATACTAAACTGTCTAAACAGTATCGTATCAGGCAGGTAGGTATTCGGACCGGGAAAATGCAGTTATTTGGCATCTCTTGTGTAAATGACTATAAAATTGCCTACCAAATGGACATGAATACTGAAGACGAAGTGACCTAGCTGTCTGACTGTGTGAAGCTGGGCATGAAACCCTAGCCGGCCATTCCTATTGTATTTGCATGAGTTCGGTGAGGTTTAAGCGGGACTCATTCCCATTCAAATCAAATTGTGGGCGATCTAGACATACTACATGAAAGTATGCACAATAAATAAGGGGTAAAGCCCTCTCTGTCTTGGTCTGTGAACTATATATGACGAACCCTGGGTGTAGTAAGTCCGTAAGTTGGTAAAGTGAGAATTTATTGGTGTAATTTATTGGTGTAAGACTGTAAGTGGTGAACGAGCCGCGAAGGACCTACAAGTTGCGGGTAAAGTGGGCCCAAGCTCCCTGCAGGACAACGGTGACTTGGACGCATCGACCATATGCAACGGCCCGTAAATTTTAAAGTTTTAAAAGATCAATCAGGTTAGGTATTTCTTTGGTAAGCACCTTAATTACATATTGAAGGAATCGATCTCTTACATACTATGTAGTAAATCTTGGAACTTTCAAACTTTCATCTTCATAATTTATTTTCATTTTCGTCCTTCTCCGATATAAATCAAGCCTTCAACATGTGTTTCCTAGTCACGCAGATCTCCCACCTACAAGAGGAAGGGTAATATTTAATCTCCTAGGAAAACATTTAGCTTAGTTAGCGGAAAATATTCTTGGTACTGTGCAATCCCGCAACGCCAATCGGGATCCAGCATCTCACAACGTGCTCCAATTCATTCGATACCACTGGCACAACTTTTTAGAAGCCCTCAAGCCACCACGCCTCCGTGTTACACAGTACGTGCTACAATGTAGCACATACATGAGCGCTACTGATCTTTTTATTGTGCTCAAATTATGATAAGGAGAAATGTTAGTATTACGATAATCTCTCACGAGCAATGCGAATCTTGCAAACTTTACTTACAATTACATGTTATGGATTTATGCGGTCTACAGAGAACCAGCTGTGTATAGCAGTGCTAACGTAACTGAAGATTATACCTTGGACTATAATTTGGGGATGAATTATTTGAATCTTTATAGCTACCTACCTCTAGGCATACACGCTCCCCTGCCTTTATCAAGACACAGAGAAGGTATACTGGTGTGCCAGGGTCAACTCTACATAAAGACCCCACGTTTCTCATAGGTATGGATGCTGAGGGTACCTGCCCCCAAAATCGGTAGCCTGAAGAGTTCGGCTGGGCGCGCGTGTTATGAACAAAGGATTTGATTTGGTGTCACTGTTCTCTACCGGCAACTCGGACGACCTGGAATATCTAAGGCGTGCTCTGTACTGGGTGACAGATGTCTCTCGATTCTGGGTACGACCGTGGCCCTGCCAAGAATTAACTCTAGATCTAGTACATACAAATACCTATGTTTTAACTAGGCTTCAAGTATACAAATAAATCTCTAGGTATTATGTTTGGTCAAGTACCTATTTATTATGGCTTCGATGCTAATATATTTTTATTAGGGCATCTCGCGCACTAGCCCCTTACCACGCCGTGATGTCTTCAACCTCTGCCTCCCCAAAGGTGCTCGACTTGGTCAACTGGCCGACACTAGCTGTTTCTACGTTCTCGCCTTCCTTAGCCATGATGTCCGGTAGCGTCTCGCTGAGAAATTCCAAAATGTATTTGTTAACTTGCTCAAACTGCAGCAGGAAAGCATCATGGCCCTCCTGACTGTCTATCTTCTCAAGCCTGGCATTTTTTATATGCTCCGCCAATTCTTGCTGCTCGGCAAAGGTGAAAAGCCCGTCGCTTTCGATCCCTAGAACCAAGGTTGGCTGCTCAATGAGACCGAGGGCCTCGGCAATGCTATTAGCACGGTATCGCGAAACATCATGTGTATCCAGTTTCCTCGTAATGGCAATATAGCAATTGCTGTCAAATCGCCTAACGAATTTCTCCCCTTGGTAGCGAAGGTACGACTGGGCAGAGAAATAGGTTGTCGTTGGCAACGATTCTCCTCTCGTAACAGTATTCGTCTTGGGTCCAGAGAATTGAGGATCAAGCGATTGGCGACTGGTACCATTGGTGCTGTCCATATCAACCGTGTCAGTTGCAGCCGACGGTTTGTCCGTGTAGCTATTGTTCCTCGATAGCCGTTTCGTCTTGTGGCCGTCATTGTGGATATGAAAATGAGCTTCTGATGGAGTGCTTGGGCCAGGAGTTTCTCGGATGGTCTGGCGTCTGGCAGGATCTGGAATATTGCGCCCAAATCGTGCCTCGAAGGAGTTGCGACTCCGGTAAGTCAAAAGAGCCGACATACGGGCCGCCCCGAGGCCAGTTGAAGGTGGGTCAGAGAAGGAATAATACCCATCATCATACTTGGGATCTGCGTATATGCTCTGCCGTTGCGCCTCACCCCAGCTAATGCACCATGCACTATGTCGGCTTGACGTAGCAATAGGTACGATACTTCGAACGTAACCCTTGCCAAGATACGCCCACTCGAGGACGAGCATCCCGCCCATGGAACCGCCAATGACTGCAGCTATCTGGCGTACGCCCAGGTCATCCAAGAGCAGTTTATGCAGACTGTCTCACGTCAGAAGTAAATACGCAATTAAGGTAGACTGCGACCTACTTGACATCATCTCTTATCGTCGTCAGGGGAAATTCAGGACCATATCTACCATTTTTCAGATCCCCGTCCTTCGCAGTTACCGGGCTCGCTGTGCCATAGGGACTACCTAAGCTATTCATGCAGACGACGAAGAATCTCGAAGTATCGAATGCCCGGCCAGGGCCACCCAGGAGAGGTCCCCACCAGTCGCTAACATCAGCGGAGCCGGTAAGGGCATGGCATATGACCATGGCATTGTCTGCGTTTGGGGACAGTTTTCCTCGCGTTGTATACGCTAAGGGTACATTCCGCAGGGTGACGCCAGACTCGAGAGTGAAGCTCGGAATTATAGCTATATTCTGGTCTGGAATCAGACTCGCGAATGGGTTCTCAGATTGTTGTCCAATTCTTTCTTGGAAGTATTCAGCCACTGCTCTATACTAGAGACGCTCAAGGAATCGAGCCGCAGGTTGCGCTACAAGCACGTAACATTTTTGATGGACAGGAATCGAGTTTGTACTGACCATATTTTGGCTGTTCGCCAGCATTGCACTCAAATGTCTTAGATGTCATCTTGTCATGCGACAAGGCAAATTCACGATATAAAAAAGATATCGTAGAAGTAACACTATATCATCCGTCGATACTACGACAAAAAAAAAACTGTCAATATTTTATAAGAAGAAGCAAACAAATAAAACAAACAATAGGGAGTATATACCGAATCGCTGTGAAGATGTTTATTGGAAGATATCAAGTCACACGTCATTTCGGTTTAAACTGGTTCAAGCTCTGGCTATTTAAATGATGACTCCCACTTCAAGGTTTTTAGTGTAGAATAGCAGGTACAAAATATATACATAGTGTACCTACGTAGGCGACTTCGGGGATACATTGTTGTTTTATGTATACCTACCTGGTATACATGTACCTATGTAGGTTGATACCTGCACGTATATAGGTAGGTACATGTATGTACGACTGGTAAAACTTCTATGGGCTTATGTAAGATTTCTTTGCTGGCCGCACTATTTAGTGGGTCTTCTATTCCAATAGACTCACTATGACAGTACATACATGTACGTAGAAGGTGTTAAGAGGTACATCAATAGGTACCTAGGTACGGTAAGAGGTAAGTATACTTGAAGTAGTATGTACTTACATTTACTGTAATCAAGACCTATAAATACAAGTAACTAATACAAACCCATACATGCAATGCAAGCCCTCAGTGCTGGAGCCTTACCTCTTGCAACTTTGAAGCTTTTTGAGGCTGCATCATTTCGAAATCCTCCACACGCGAAACTTTGGAGCTTTTCTTCAATCAACGCGATCACCAACTATTCACACTCCTCTCTATCGAATATCTTACCATTCTTTCACTCCCAACTCGGCATTCTCCTCTTCTCTCTTCTCCCTTTCTCTCTCTTCATACTATCTATTGTTCATTCAATCATACAAGTGTTTGAACAATCCTTTGGAGAGAAAAGTGAACGCTGTACAACACTTAACACACTTGAACATAATCCCAACTTTCTTTGTCCTTCGCAATCGATTTCTTCTTTTCTACCAACTACTCCCATTTTCTTCCGATTTCCCTTTACTTGTCACCTTTCTCCTACATCATTCTACTCGATTACTCTCGAATGACTCGTCATATGTCACTTTGAATCAACATTCTTCATCTGGATTCTATATTCTAGATCTATCTTAACTATGATTCCTTGAAGTCATTTTTTTTCCCTTTCAACTTTTTATCGTCGTCTCCCTCTTCATCGGTATTCTGGTTTCGGCCTCGTCTTTGACGCGCTTTCTTGTCACATAGAGCTCGTCGCGAATAACCATAATGCCTCCCAAACGAAAGAGGAACGAGCGGCCATCGGACGCCGGAGCGAATCGTCAAGCTCCTTATCGTCCCTCCGATACCTCTCTCGGCCAACATGACCGAGATTTCCAAGATAACCCTTCGCAGAACCGTCGCGTATCTACTGGTAGAAATACGAGAAGAAACCCTGATCGCCGCGATTCTTCCGGCAGTCAGCTGGGCGGTACAGGCCATCGAGGACCTGTCTCCCCATCTAACGCCCGACCTTCTAGCTCATCCTCTCAGGCTGCTCCGTTTATAGTCCCTCCTATACCCTCTGTCTCGCAGCCTAACCAACCTCAAACCCCCACGCCTTCGCATTATAGCTTTGCCGTCTTGACGGAATCGCGACTTTTGGCCTGGCAACAAAGAGGCCGCCAGGAAGTGGTTGATCATGGCATCAAGTCTCGCATCGACGAAGACGTTGAAGAGATTTCGACCATCTCGCAAGAATTCACAACCGCCGTTCTCGATGGTCGCCTTAGTCCAACTGATGCAGGAACATGTATGAAACAGATTCTTGGACCGGCAGTCGAGAATGCCGATGGCTCTGGATTCGGTTTCGATGCGCAGACGCTTTTCCTCGATACCTTCTCTATCTTCGTCGATACCGAGGATGGTGCCTCGCGACCACAGTTACGAGATTTCATCACCGCCACGGAAATATCCCCCAAACTCCTCCGCGAAACTTTGGACGCCCCGGCATTACAGCAGCTCGGTCTGATCCGCGAGACTTTTGTGAAACTTGGAATTCGATATGCCACAAATCAACTATATCGACAAGCTAATTATAACCTCCTTCGAGAAGAGTCCGAGGGCTACTCCAAGCTTGCTGCAGAGCTTTACCGTACCCCATACTATGCCCGAGATCATCACGACTTCACTCTCGTTCAGGCATGCTGGGAGCGTGTAAAGGGGTTGATTGGGACCTTCGACCTCGATGTTGGCAGAGTTCTCGATGTTGTTATCGACGTCTTTTCTGCCACGATGCTGAGGAACATCGTTTTCTTTTCTAGATTCTTGCGAATCAGTTCTTGGTGGCCTCGTAGTCAGGTCGAACATTCCGAGAAATACTTCGCAGGCGGCCTACCCAAATGGGCTCTGCCTCAATACGAAGATGTCAGTCTCGAAGAGTTACGAGCCGAGCTGACCGAAAAGTGCTATCAACGTGACCTATTATTCTGGGACAGAGCTCGGGAAATCCACCTAGATGCCTTTTTCGAGCTTGGCGGAAGACGGATCGAAGATGTCGGAGAGCATGGTTCTGCGGAAACTTCCAATTATCCCAGCCCGAGCAGTGATTCTGGTCTCGACTGGGCGAGAATTACGAAAACCCTCCCGCCTTGCGGCAATAAGATTGCTGCGCAGTTGTTAGGGTTCAAGTTTCGCTTCTACGCATCTGATGCCCGAGACCGAGAGGAGAAGCTGCCGGCAAATCTATATTATCTTGCGGCCTTCTTCATTAAAATTGGGTTTATTTCTCTACCCGATCTCTATCCTCACCTGTGGCCCGATGATACACATATGGAAACTATCAGGGAACGTCGTGAACGGGAGCTTGACGAAAGGGACCGAGCTAAGAGGCAAGGCAATGAACCAAATGCCCTTCTCGCAGCTGGGGCTCTTACCGATGACACGTTGCCCTCTTCTAAGTCTCGAGAATCCGCGGCCACAAATGTCGACAGTAGCCAAGAGGCGAACGCCACTAACGAAGACGAGGAAGCGAGCCTTCCAGAACCGTGCGAGGTTCAAAAGGCCGATATAGTACAACACTTATTGGTCGTCGGCGCGATCCCTGAAGCTCTATTCATCATAGGCCGATTTCCTTGGCTTCCGGAGGCTTATCCGGACGACATTTTCCCCGCTCTGAACCGGGTCTTACTCTATTCTATAAACAAAATATATGAATATACCCGGCCTACCAATCTTCGACCTATACCCGGCTATCCAGTCCGACCAGAGATAGCCCAAGACCAGTCAGGGATGACGAAGGGCAACCTGAAATTTGCTGATGAGATGCCCATGAAGAAGTTGAAGTGGCCCCATGCCGATGGCGTTAGTAGAGGCACATTCTATCGATTTTATCTCGATGAATGGGCAGACAATGTGCCTATTTGCCAGACAATCGACGATGTTTTTACGCTCTGTAGCACGTTGCTCAATGTGGCCG
Organism: Hypoxylon lienhwacheense; assembly: GCA_902806505.1. Classification (NCBI taxonomy): domain Eukaryota; kingdom Fungi; phylum Ascomycota; class Sordariomycetes; order Xylariales; family Hypoxylaceae; genus Hypoxylon; species Hypoxylon lienhwacheense. The sequence continues at coordinate 3,200,620 of CADCWW010000001.1, read as the reverse complement.
GCGTCAACATCGGAAGAGAGCCCTCTCTAGTTAAGAAATTGGCTGCTATCGGCGTGAAAAGCATTATTGATGATAAATCACCGGAAAACATAACTCGCTGGCACGATCTTCTTCGCCGAACGCTAGTACCGTCCTTGTGCCTGAGCGATACCAATGTTGATGCTGTCGATGCCGTTTGGGGCCTCCTTAAGCACTATCCAACAGAGGTCCGCTACAGTATTTATTCGGAATGCTACGAAGGACAAATATCGCGACTTCCATCCATGGCGAAAGCCTTCAGGAGCGCGAAGCTGGAGACGTTAGCAACTCTGAAGCGGCTTTCCTTGCAGAACATTCCCAGCTCTGCGAAGAAACTTGCCAAAGTAGCACTGTCGTCACCCGGCATTGTGTGCAAGGTCGCGCTCGACCAAATTGAAGCATATACTAACCTCATCGAAGCATTTGTAGAATGCACCAAATACTTCACGGAAATGGGTCACGATGTTCTTGTTTGGTCTCTCTTAAGTTCTCTCGGTGGCAAACAGAGGAGCAGGACCCAGGAGACATCCGTACTTCTGACCAGTCGATGGTTACAGGCCCTCTCTAAGTTCTCCGGGAGGGTTTTCCGACGATATGGTAACATGGACCCTACTCCCATCATTTACTATGTAAACGATCAAATCGCTCACGGAAATTCCACTGATATGATCATTCTTCGGGAACTCATCACATCTATGGGTGGAATTGTTTCGGATGTCGATTTCACAGATGCTCAGCTGTTTGCTCTAAGTGGCGGTGAACTGCTGCGGCGCCAGACACTGGTCAGTTTGGGCGATAAGCGCTATGAATCCTCTAAGAGTGCTTCTCGTCTTATGAAGGCTTTAGTGCAGACGGATCTCGCTTGTCGACTCTTAACAAACATGGCCCAGTATCGGCAGTCTGCGATATACCACTTGGCAGAGAATGAATCGCATATCAAATATCTGGCAACCATGATTGACGACTCGCAGCAAGCTCTCGTCCAGTATGTAGAGTTGCTGCGAAATAACTTGCCGCCTGAGCAGTTTGATGCACTTATACCCAGCATTCCGCAGCTGATGACGGAGTTTGGCCTTGATGCCAATCTCGCTTTTATGATCGGCCGTGCTAGCCTCCAATATTTCATGATGGGTCACGGAGAAAAACTCGCATTAGCCGCCCCTGAATCTACCACAGATGCAGAAGGTGACCTTGTCATCGATGCGAAAGGTAACGATAGCGCAGCAGCAGCATCCAATGTCGCCCAAGATACCGATGACAGGATGGCAGTGGATGTGCCGGACGCAGATGAAGGTGAATCGCGACAGTTGCCATCAATAGTGAACGGCCAAAAGTCTGACCGCTTCTTGGACGTGCTTGGGCCTATCGTCAACGCGGTACGAAATTTGTTACCCTCGCACACCTGGGATAAGATCAACCCCGAGTTTTTCGTCCTCTTCTGGGCTCTTCAAACGGGAGATCTCGTTGTTCCGATGAATAGTTATGACGTGGAGACTGCTAAGGTAGAGAAACAATACGCTGAATTAAAGAGGGAACGAGGTGATATGAGCAATAAGAAGAAATCCCTTGACGCACTCGTACAGCTCAACAAGGATCTCGCTGCGGAAGCCAGCACTTGCCACGAGCGAGTGAGCAAGACCAAGATCTTGCTCATCAAGCAAAGCCAAAAATGGTTCGGCTCAACTGCGAAGGCGGACTTTATTGCCGATACGTTCATTGAAGAATGTCTTGTTCCTCGACTTCTTCTTTCCCCTGGCGATGCTGACTTTTGTCACCGAATGATCAAATTCATGCATTCTAGTCGAGTAGCGAACTTCAGACTCGCCAATCTATATGACCGGTTCTTCGGTGTCAATAGGTTGCGCTTGATGATATTTGGCTGCACCGTTCGAGAGGCCGAATTCCTTGGTCGATTTATCAAGCTCACGCTCGGCGATCTTGCGAGGTGGCATAAAGACAAAGATGCATATGCCAAAGAAGCTATTCAAAACGGGAAGCTTGGCTTTGCGACGGCTTTTGATGATAACGGTAAGCCGATATCGTTTATGGAACATGACCAATTTCGCGATCTGCTCTGGACATGGCATCGAAATCTTGCCACTGCTCTACGAGCTTGTCTCACCGGCATGGAGTGGATGCATATCAGAAACGCCATTACGATATTGAAGGCAGTCCTTGAATACTTCCCTGCTGTGGACTTCATGGGTCGACAGTTTCTACAGATACTTGGAAAGATTGCAGAACGTGAGGCCGCCACGAAGAACGAAGGTGAAGATGGCCAAAGCCACAGGGTAGACCTCTCAGTCACGGCGAATACCGCAACATCAGCACTCAAAAAGTATTCGTCTAAATGGGTCATGGTCCAGGCTTTTCGATCTAATACTGTAAGTCGTTGATGTCGCTTAGGGTTATACGATCAAGACTGCTAATAATTATCGCAGAGTGGAGATCCCGCCGAGGACAAGAAATTAGCTGAGCCTTTAAAACCTACACAGTCAAACCTACGACCTAATGCCACAGAATTCAAGCCAACCACGACCAGGTAGGTCCTCGCTAATCATTTAATTACTTCGAATATTTATCTCACACGTCCGCAGCACGATCGTACGAACGAGGGCGAACGCCGAAGAAGAGGATGGCGAGGTTAAAGATGTGAAGTCATCGGTTGGGCCTGAATCTGCTAAGGAAACGGGCTCTACACGACCTGTACCTTCAAGTAAGGACGCTACTCAAAGGTCGATAGTTAATCCCCAAAAGCCAGATCCCAAGCCGCTCCCTAATCGTTCCTTAACCCCGAAGTCTGTACCATCAGTACCAGTTTCAACGTCCAACCAACGGGTGGAGCCCCCGCGCCCATCAACACTGGCTCCTGCGCCTGGACTGCCCAGTCGACCTGAGGTTCCGTTTCCCGCACATTTCACACATGATAAATTTGGGCAGATTGTGACATCGACACACTCCCGCGATCATAGAGAGACGAGAGATCCTAGAGAAGTCCGAGGCGCAAGAGACCCCAGAGAGCTTCGTGAGACAAGAGAGTTGAGGGATTCGAGAGATCAAAGATCATTCAGAGCCCCAGACGATACACGTCCAGCTCGCGTACGAGATCAGCAGACTACAGATCGCCGGGTTCCCGAGAATGTATCGAGAGAGCCTCCAAGATCTGAGAGGGATCGGCCATTACACAGACCAGAACCCCCCCGGCGCAATGACTCGAATCCACCTGATCGAGATGGTCGTGGTCTCCGGGATCGTCCTTTATCCTCGAGTGGTATCAATCGAGGGCCTGATGCGAATAGAGTGCAACGCGACAACGCAGTCACTAATAACCCCATGCCCCCGCCTTTGCAATCGGATGCACAGGGCCCAACAGTTAACCCAGAGCGCGCACTCCTTATTAATGCAGACCGCCCTGACGAACGTTCGAACATTTTAAATCCGGCTCGTGCAGCCTTGATCAACGATGTCAGACCTACCGGTCGTCAGGTCAGAGAGGACAGTCGGGATCGTAATGGTTCTCGCCCATTATCCCCTCGGCGAAGTGAACGGTCCGATTCACGACCCAGCGATTCGCCTCGTGAAGATCGGTCTGGTCGATCCCATCGTATGGACCATCCAACTCGTGATCATTGGAATGAACCATTGTCGTCCGTTGGGCCAAAAGGCGCCAGAGTCGTTGATTTCGAAGGTGACCGGGGCATGGCTGATAGGCCACGAGAGCCTGCTGCGTTTCAAGGACCGCCTCTTGCATCTAGAGGTGAAGCCGATCATGGTAGGCTGAATAATCAGGATCCGGAATATGGGCGACTGAGCTCTATCCCCTCGATAAGTGATACAAATAATCCTCCTGAAGGGCCCCGTGGCCGCGGCCGCAACCTAGCTCGTGCTGTACCAAATAACCCACCAGGACGGCCTGAGCCAAGATTTCAAGGCAACGAGCCTCACCGACCTCCGTCTCCCGACAGACATCATCCGCCCACTGGCCCTGCATCGACCAGGACCCGCAGAGGTCAAGGCGGAGGGCACTATAATCACGGAAATGGGCTGGTTTCGTCGCCTACAAGCAATAATTCATCAGGACCAATACACCCAGAAAGACTGAGACAATTAAACCCAGTCAACTCGACTGCGCCAACACCACCTTCTCAGTCTTCATTCTCGGCCCCTGTACCTAGCCCAGTCCCGGTACATCCAGATCGAATGGGACAAATTGCATCATCGCCTCCTGGCCCTCACCACGGCAGCCGTTCTAACATACCGCCTTTACAGAGCCCCGATCGGCCCCCAATTCCTGGAACATCAAGCCATCGCCAATCGTCTGGAGGTCATCCGATGGGCCCAGGACCTGACAACACAAACCTTATGTCGGCGCCCACAGGGCCATCGAATGCCAACGAACGCTCTAGGGCTGGTGGTGGAAGGAGACAATTGTCGGGAATCAATACTATTCTTCAGGGGACAAATCCAACTGTGCGTTCAAGGGGATCAAGAACCAACTTGGCTGGCTCCGACGCTCAGGTTCTCACGGGTGCTTCTCCTATTACGACGCCCGTCCACGAGCGCCCAGAACCTAATATGCTGACGAATGAGCGTGGTATGAACGGAGGCGAGCGGTCCGGACGAAATGATCACGAACGAGGGCGAAGAGATCACGGCAATACTGAGCGATCTCTACGTTCGCATCGAAGCAGCCGAGATGGTAGCGCCGATCGGGAGCAGAGACCGAAGGACCACCGCGAATATCGAGATAGGAAAATGAATGCTGGGCCCCCTAATCATGGAAGAGAAGGCGAGATGGAACCTCCACGCCGATCCGGTAGGGATATCATGGGCAACAGTCGAGAGTTGCTGCCTAGTGGTGGCAGAGGTGATCTGATTGGTAACCCGCGCGACGGACCACGAGAATCACGCCACCGTGGGGATGACGGTGGTAGACACGAAGACTACGGACGTGGTCGAGGCGGAGGCGGAGCAGGCGGAAATATGCGGGGCGACGATCGCCGGGAACTAAGGGGAGATGACCGAGGCCGCAAGCGCCGAAGTGATGATTTTGGAGGACCCACCGAGAAGAGGCAGAGACGTTAGGACCGGGGTCGAAGAGACCATTATCTGCCACGTTCTTCCAAGATGTTTCGATAAAGTTCCGTTTCTATTTTCTTCTTTTTTCGACCATGTATTATGAGACCGGCTCAGGATGACAACGAGCGAGAAATCGATAAACGGCAGGAACAGGCAGTCATTGATTACATTTCCATAGCATCCGTCTACAACAATGTCGGAAGGCGAAATGGACGCGAGGAGACTTTGCTAGCATCTGCATCTGCAAACGACCCGTGCTCGTTCACATTGTCTTCATTACTTTTTATACGCGCATGAAGGGACAGGCGTGACGTCTTCATGATCAGAGACTGAACCAAATTACGCGAAGAAAAATCAACAGGCGGGCACCAAAACCAGTACTTAATTGAAAAAGCTCCTTAATTCCTATTCCAGAAATGTCAACCATCATTTCAACCGTCTAAGAGAGATACGAGAACTATTTTTTTTTACCTACCTAGACCCCTCCCTACTTTGTACAACAGAATCAAAATCAGCAAAAACCACGCATATGATACCCTAGTTTTCTCATGAAACCATCCTCTGTACACTATAAAACTAAGTCTTTCGCACTTTTGAACGATCTCTTCCTTTTTTTCAGGCATCCGTGTAAATGAGATGGGTATGGATATGGACATGAACATAGGCACACCTACGTAGGGGGGGAAGGGGGTGGGTTACGCACGCGCGCGACGCATATCATAGATGTCAGGTCAAGCCTACGGGAACCAAAGTCTATAACATCGGCATCTGGGGCAGGGAGATGGATGGATGGATGGATGAGGACCTACCTGGTACCGATGTCACCTAGAATATACGTAGGAAAGAGTAAAATACAACGAAGCGGATTGTATTAGAAGAAAATTAGTTGATCTGCTATAAATAAATAAGATACGTTTGTACATGCTACTCATTACCCTCGCTATTTACTGTTATTATCGTCACTTTCATTACCACTGTGCTTGTCGTCGTTAGTGTCATCTTTCTCGTCGTAAAAGAGTAAGACGTACGAATAGTAGAACGGGACCTAGCCGGGGAAGAATTATCTCTCCTTCCCTTCCTTACTACCTGGTACCAGGTAAGGTACCACTTACTTATCCAGTCAAGTCAAATCAAGTCAAATCCAAGATAAAAAGCATGATGAGGCTCTATCCCCCCGGCATTGGAATGAACTTGCTTTTCACGACGCACGTCAGCAAGCCCCATCGCGTCTACTTACACTACACTACACTGCACTACTACCGGAGTGTGGATCCGAGGCGGCTCGGCGCGCAACGCACGAGGCCCATGGATTTTTTGGATTTTGTAATTTTGTGATTTTTTTTAATTACAACATACCTATCCGCACCTCCTAACATGTGTGCCTACGAAGTACCTACCTACCTAAGGTACCTATATGCAAGGTAAGTACACTAGGGAAGCAAGGAAGCAAGGAAGCAAGGTAGGAAGGAAGACATGGGACAGACCCGGCCATACCCCCCTGTTCCATTCCTGGTACCTATCTACCTACCTACCCCTAAGAAAGGGATGGAGGATGATTTGATGCTTGCTTGACATGCAGAACTAAAGAGACTAGGGTCTTATGTAGGTACCTAACCTACCTGGGTAGTATGGCGGCGAATACCTAGGTAATTGGATCGACATGGTAAGGCAGTAAAGTAAGTATATGTTAGGATTTCTTCTTTAGGTATCATTCCATTATATAAATCATTAACACAAAGGTATCTAATCCCTAATGCTGGTTTCTCTATCTGGCTTCGTTGCGCGACATTCCGTACGCCTTGGCCTTGCGCCTTGCGCAGCTTAATCGGCTAGGCGTAGGTAGAGGCTAGCTACGCTTCCGGATCGTGATCAGATGGTGGTGGTGGTATGCTCAAAGATGCGTATGCGATTCAGCCTGTAAGGTACAAAAAAGGCGAAACAGATCATCAAGGCTCGTCCGGTCTAGGCGGACTATTGTAAGTACAACGCCGTGCCTTAAAAACAACACTTCAAATAAACTCCGGAACGCCATATTTCAAGGCTAACCCCCCTTTAACCGAAATATGCGGAGAAAATGCGACATTTCTTATACGTTGCAGCCGTGGGGGAATAAAAGTCACTTCATCTCGCACTTCCTCCTTGAGCAGGTCGATCACCCCATAGTGCGTTACCTACACGAACTTGTGTCGAAGTCCTCTGAGTTCGTCGGCTTCCGCCCTGCGGCTCACTCCAGCCTGCCGTACTTCCACCTTGGCTGCTGTATACTTCGTTGGGGCCATAGCCGTAACGTGTCCTTGCTGCTCCCAAGTCGCCTCTGGCGTCGTCGTACGGCGCGTAACCGCCTGACACCTGGGGGTAATCATAGAATTGCGCTCGCTCCGAGTTTGCATATGGCTCTGGTTGACCTGTCGGAGGGCTGCCCGGATTCGGTTGCGCATTCGTAATCAATCCGGCGCTTTCTTCGGGGACCGGATCATTCAATGACTTGGGATGTCCGAACGTGCTTCGACGGAACTCGCTCGCTATCGGCAGATGATCTGTACTCTTCAGCCCTGGGCTACCTTCTCCATAGGGCTTCATAGGATAACTTGTGTCGACATTCTCAGGCTTGGTCTTGTAACTGGGGTCTTCGTGACGGCGCTTAGCCCCCACAAATAACCACCTCATTCCGCGACCAAATGCCTTCACGATATCCCACGGGTTAAAGGCATCTACGAATGCCTTTAGGCCCATAAATCCGCCCAAATTAGGACCGTGCTCGTTTTCCCGATATGGCGTCCCTGCAGCCGGGTTGGGAACGGGATAGTAGGTCGTCTTAGCATTTTCGACATAAGGGGCGTAAGGGAATGCCCAGAGATGTAGGACGCTAAAAAGCGCCATTTCAACACAGAGCATTAGACTCGGGATGCCAACCTCCAGATCGGGATAGGCGAGAACACTACTAGGATTCACAATGTGAAGAGTGGATGTTGAGAGAGAGAGGGCGATAGTTTGCCAGAAGGACAAGAAGATGACCAGTTTGATAGCCAAGACCTTGAGAAAGGGCTTGTGCTCGGCTAACGGTTCTCGCAGTTGTATGTAAAACTGGATGACGCAGTACATAGCAATAGTAACTGCTACACACTCGATCGCGACGACCCAGATGTGAGCGAAGATGGGACTATCGGAGCTCTCGCAGTAACGTCCGTAGTATTCCGTCACAACAGCGGTGATGGTCATAGCGACTCTGATGAAGCAGTAGTGATAAATCCCAATCCAGATAATGTTGAACCATGTTAGACCGCTCTGTGGAGTCCTCCACGGTCCTCTTTCACCGCCGCAACACTTGGCGAACCAGTTTATCGGCATGACCCACGGTACGATGGGGCCTAATTCTCGAAAGAACTCCTTCTGCTCGTGCAAGTCGGGGGCGACGTAGTGACATAAGAGGGCAAAGAAGGAGGCAATAGCGAAAGCCTCATAACAGTCGCTGAGGACCTGGAAGTAGACAGCATGCCAGTAGTACCATATACAAAGGAAGGCCGAGGTAGCGTATACGGGGATCATGAATAAGATGCGAATAATACTAGATCAAGTCAGCGAAGGCGCGGGAGTTAGAGGCAGAGGTAGAGGCAGATAGATGGACGTACTGTCTTTGTTCGCGAGGTTTCGTGTAGTTCAAGGCATGGCGCCACATGAGGTAGAAGCTAGAGATGAAGGATATGAGAGTGGTAGCACCACCGATGATGAGGGCGAGTTCATGGAAGGTCAGTGGTCCCGCGATCTTCTCTTCCGACCCGACTATAAGAAATAAAAGTGGCAGTCAGTATTTGTATCTTTGCGCCATCGTTTTTATCATGTAGGAATTTATAGGCAACGTACTTCTCATATCCTCCAGCGTGGAATTGCATGTTAAATTCATCGTGTCGACGCCGATTCTGTCATGGGTACGATAAGGTATAGAATAACTTGCTAGGAAATTGCCGTTTGCTTCACCCCTCGAAAAGCGATCCACCACCAGTCTCAGCGTCGAATTTATCAGATTGCTTTGCTAATGTAATATGGCGTTTAGAAGCAAGAGATTCGTATCTGGAGTGGCTTGTCGGCAAGTGTTTTAAGAGGCAGTGCCTGTATTCATGACCTTTGCGAACAAGAGCAGAAGCGGGAAGCGGAAATCGAAGATCGGAAATGAGCGTCTTGGTTAATTCGCAAAAAAGATTGCGACAACTTTGGCAGATAACCGTCGCGTCCGGGCGGCGGTTGATGTCGTGGGGAAGGATGACCGCAGAAGCAGAAGCAGAAGCAGAAACCAAAGGGAAGAAGAAGAAGAAGAAAAAAAAATAGAACAAATCGTAGACGTAGAAGTCGTGAATATGACGAGATGGAGAATATGAAGAGAGAATGAAAAAAAAACAGGATGAGAGATATGTGAATATCTAATGTACCGTTTAAAAAAAAAAGTGAATGAATGAAAGTATGAAAAAAGGGTGAAGGAGAAAGAGTGAACTAGAGAGGAATGGATCACTTTGGTTGGATTAGGGATAAAGAAAGTGTAAACGCTCAGCCCCGTTGGCAGTTGCACCCAAGTTACACAGGGGGTTTAAGGTCTTGCGATTTCTTGGAGGTTTTGGAAATTACAGGGCAACACAGATACTGTACACACATACACAGTAGTGTGTAGTGTAGGTATACATTGTATGTACCGATGTATATACTTGGAACCAAACTCTCGGCGCTGCAAGGGGCGGGTCTTATAGCGCACCCTAATGTACGTCTTGTATGTACATATAATACTACAAAGTATAAGTTACCTCTTTAGCCTAGGACCTAGGCATGTTCTTACGTATTACACCTCAAGACCTAGGTGTACGTGCATGCCGTACCTGCCTAGCATACCTGGTATTTACTACTAACACATCTCGCATAACCCATCTACTAGTTGCCCTTCGTGCATACTGCCCAGCTGTCTCAGGCGCATCATGTGAGTTGCTTATACAGAGTACATAAGTACTTCATACTTTATAACACCGCATAGACTACATACCCATATATTACGTCGATTATACACAATATAGCAAGATATTATCACTCTATGCAAATCATAGAACCAGAACACATGATTCATCCGCACCTCGTAAATATACTTATACGATAATATTATAATATATATAACTACCATATAATGTAATATGATATAATATATAGGTAAACAAGATAAAATAAAATAATAGAGGTACCATAACTTAGCCGTTTGTTATAGGGACTTTCTTTATAATATAGGTAGTTATACCACTTACGATATTACGTGCCCATGAAGGTGACCAGTTATTTACTACAAGTCAGTTTATAAATAGAGCGAAATCTTAGAACCCTGTCGGTATTATCAAGTCCGAACACCAACAGTTGTGTCTTTATCTTATTAGTTAAAGCGAACATTCAACATCCTCGTAACAAAGTTACAAGTACACGTTTTCGTGAAGAAACACAGGAAATACACTACGGGTTTTTTCCCTCTAAATTAATAATAAACTCGTTACTAAGTCAACATAAACAATTTACCTATCAATATTCGTTTGACATGAAGCTAAGCAATAATTCTTTTTACAAATATAGCTATTAATTCGTTTATCGTCAATAGCAACCATGGTTCATTTTCATGTAAGGGCCAATAAGATGTTGGCAGCAGTTCAAATCAATAAAAGCTCCCAACCGAGAACTATTATATTATCAAGACAAGATATACGGAGTAACTAACCAACTATATGTAAAAGTTTAGGTACTCTTAAGAACGTTTGTTTTTAAAACTCAACTTACACAGTTACATCAACATTAAACGCGCAACTTTCATTCGTTGGTTGTCAAAGTGCATGGCATGATATGCCCAGCTGTGCCATCGTGTAACAGTGATTCCAGATAATAGTTAAATTACAATCAATTAAATTAGACTAGCGCACCTCTCGAGCTCAGACAACCAAACTTCTATAGGTAACCTAATCCGTAAAGTATCAACATATACAATACAACGTTCACCACTAACTAACTGTTTATTGCAAAGATTAACTCAAGTTCGAAGCCCAACGTCCCCTCAGTGCCTACGATCTTTCCCACTTATAGTACCTACTAAAAACAACGGGAACATTTATCGTTAGTTTGAAGCATACCGACATATGAAGCATATCAGTCATGTTAGTTGTAAGTCGATCAGAAGTATGATGCTCACGAAATTATAAAACTCACTTTACAGCTTGCATGTCACTGCAAAGCAGTGTTCAATCGTTGAGGCTCTGATCGGTGCTAACTTATCAACTAGGATGATAATATAGTCATGAGACGGGTCTTTATATTAGTCTAAGCAGTATAACTAAGCCAAAATTAATTGATAAATTCCGTACGTATGTTAATTACCGACTTTCCAACATATCATGAGAATTATTTCAACCTTCTCTTGTATAAATTACGGATACGGGTACCTATGTAATAATCGATGACTTTCCTAGCTCCCGTCTTGAAGGATAATACTCTCGTACAATAGGATATGCCTACAACCTCAAGACGATAAGCACGAAGTTAAAGGCCCCGTCTCCATATAGGATTGGGTTATTCACATCAAAGGAGGTATACATGGCTTATTAGAAGCAACTCTAGCTGTTGATGCGTAGAACTCGGCGTATGTGTCATATCAGTAATCGCCTAAACTAGGAGCTAATGTCGTGCTCCGTAACACGGCGTCACCTCTATAAATCTCTACTATCACCTCGAACATACATATGATCACCGTCACAACCACTAATACGCCCGCTGCGGCGAAAGCCACGTAAGCTGTCATGTCTCCGATGCGAAAACAACCCGAGCTGGCCAATTGGTGATTGGGTAACTGTTACTATTTGTGCTTACGCCGGAGGTTAGCCTCGGAATTATATTAACAGCGGCATTTACATCGATCGAGTCTATAAACATATACGAAGATGACGCCTATACAGCGACTACTCATCCCTATGCCCTCATGTAGAGGTCGGCTACCTTTCTACGCGCCTATATTTCGACGGCTTACAGCTCTTCTTCGAACTAGACACCTAGCATAAAGATGAGGAGAACTACATAAGAGTATGATCTCGGTCACCATAAGGGCCGCTACGTTGTTTCGTCGTTGTCATAATATAACTTAAGGCGTGTATGGAAGATGAACGCTATTATGTACCTACCTAGATATTATCTCTAGGCTATTAGCCGTAGATAATATGGTGTTATTTTATATATAGGAATCTCTCGAGTCTTGTTACGTCAGATTCTAGGCCATACGGGAGGCCTATAAGTAGAGATCTGAACTAATAGGTAGATATCTACGGCTAAACGGCTAGGACTTCAAAGAGCAATACGATGCTTAGCTAGTCCTGAGGCTTGTCGCTTAAGACATCAACAACCTAACCTAGCAGTGCTTGGAGGCAGTACAACACGCGCCCCTTTCCACATAAGCTTCCATGTGTCACAATGCGAGCCACACCTAGGCAGGTAGGTAGGTAAGCGAGAAATGTTCTTCTATTCCTGATGATGAAGACTGTTCTACGTCCTCGGAGAGGACGGGCTATCTACTTAAACTAGCGAAACTAGTGTACATGGCCCGTCTTCTATTCCTGAGGTAATGAGCCTCGGCTATCTACTAATCGTGAGCCATATCGTCGGTCTATATGCCGAGCTTCCTTTATTCCTTACGGCGGAATTCTCAAATCTCCTCGTGCCGCGCCTCACTTCGACGCCATATCGACGGACAGACCTACAGATACCTAATCATAAAGTCCTTCATCCGGCACATTAGGTAGGTAATTATCCAACTCTTTTCTTCATTGCCGAATAACCGATACCAATTCCGGTATCCAAGATTAGGTCAATTACCGAATACCGGCCATCCATAGCAGGAGAGCAGCGGTCGACACGTTTTCTTGGGATAAGAGCTTGGCATATGAAATGTGCTTCCACTTGATAAATTGGCCGCTCGGAAGGTAGTTAAACGCTTACATTGTCGTCTCCGGCATAATGAGCGAACGAGTTGTGCCAACGTACGTTACTATCATAGGCTACACGCGGTTTCTAAAAACATTAACGAGACCATAATAAGGTACTGTCACTCTCTAACTAGGGATGAGAGAAGTTCAAGTAAGATAGGCTAAGTCTTATTACCACAAGGCAAACCATATATGGGAGAATAACAGGACTATTTCGCCAGGAGTTCAGCCCTAACTATCCGAGACCTCTGTATATACCAGGGAGTGCTCTTTGTCTACTATGACTTAGATATATCTCTCATAGCTACTCTGTCATAAGACCATCTACCTTATAGATAGATCAACCATGTTATCAGTTAACGAGTCCCAGCCTGTCTACTCAGGAAGGAGATGTATAAGCAAGAATCATCTACCTCAACCGTAAAAGCGTAAGCCTTCCCACGAGTCTTCATCTCAACATTCTGTTCGTAAACTAGGGATCTGATACCTTTTACCTATCTCGTATCAAACCACTGACAATTACGATAGATGTCTAAGGAGTCAGGTATAGACCAATCCAAGTCGTAAGGCTAGGAACGATGACTTTGAAGCACGGATGAAACTTAGTTGCCTCTGACATATGCTTCCTACTCGTAATCTTTTAACTAGGTATTTCGTAGTCTAAGCTACGTTAGGATTTCCTTCAGATGATCAATCTTATATACCTCTATCACTAATGACGAGTCATACCTCTAAACGATGAATATAATCTAAAACTACGATAGTTATACATGTATTAACTCGTCATATAACGGTTACATTCCTATTTTAATTTATATATCTACTGCTGGGAGCTTAAGTGTCAGATATGAAGCCCGTAGTTAGGCACCTAGGTTGTTAACTTGTGTCATAGTAAGAGATAGGAGATGACTCGTATATACCTATCTAGCAGAACGGTGACTATTAAATTCTCACTCTATTCTAAACGCTCTTATGGTCTTTAGTCCCCTTATAGACATCCTAAGTGCTAAAAGAGGCTTAACGAAGTCACTGTCAACTTACTTCTAAATGCCAGCCCCCGATATTGAGACACCTACTCTACGTATATTTACGCTCCGTCGTATTCTTGGGGACTGGGCATGGTTAAAAGGTAATTGCGGGTTTATCAGAGATGTAGAAGTTGTCAGTTGTCTACCTAATTCCAGATAAACCCTTGGCTCTTTAAGTTAAGTCGGAAACATTAAAACAGCTTAGGTACTAGGTAAGAGCACCTAGGTGATACTATGAGATTTTGATTCTAAGACATCATAAAGCTAGTCATATATTTATTTCTAATTTTTATTTCAAGAGAGACTTGAATCATGAACCATGATCATTAAATATGTCTTCCCAGGAACCAATTACCAAGTTGAAAGCGAACTCGTTTACTACCCAGAATTGTCCTGCTCTCCGACGTCAACAAGAACAACAATGCATCCTGCCATTATCTAAAGTAGTGGTTACATTTCATTATAATTCAAGCCCATTCATTAAACTCGACGTACGAGTTCTCGCTTCCTGCTTAACGATGTTTTCACGGCAACTAGTCTTACAGAAGGTTGCCTAGGTTGTCCTTCGATATACAGTATGGACATCGTCATTTCTATATTCCGGGTGTTACTACTTCCGTTAAATAAACTATGTAAAAATTAAACTTGGTACCGCTAATATCGCAAAGGGACGTTCTTGATACCTGCGTTGGTGACTACCCAAACTTCAACCTTCAACGCCCGAACTGTCTATAGCCAGTACCCCCTAGCCAGACATTTGGCATTAGACCGAGTTTGTCAGGTAGGCGGGAGTTACTTAGGTATAATAACGACTAGAATCTACATGAATCAACATGGCCTATCTGAAAAGTAGCATGCGTTTTACATGCACCTCCTATAGGTTAGGCCACCTTATAACAGGGCAGACTTCTACGACTTCCCTTATCTACGGTACGTTATATCACCGAAGAAGCCTAGTATATCAATACACCGCACAAGTTGTAATGTAGCCAGTATGCCTAATGTATTAGTCACAGCCATTCAACAGCAGCGATCAGACTCCATATAAAACCAATACAAGACTTGCGGTCTAGCACGAGTTCTGTTCCCCTCCCCCCTCCCCCCCCAAAGCTTGCTAAACCCACACACGCCTCAGGAAAGCAAGGAAGAAAACCGACATGGATGACTAGGTAGGTAGGTACTGAGCGATTCCGTCGACGGCGGGGGAGCCTCTGATAGCTCACCACTAGGTTAAGGTACGTAAGTGACGTAGTCTCGTGACCGTGGGACCCACGAGGCCGCGGGGAGGCCGCAAGGCCGCACGTCGACGATCATCTCGAAACTCGGGGAGAAGAAGAAGAGGGGAGGAGGGGGGTAGGGGATTATCTCTCTGAACCGCGTTCTTACGTGGTCGCCTCGCGGACGAATCAGCTCGGGTCCACCTCTGCCCAGCCGTGCCTACGCTCGCGGCCGGGGAGCCGCGAAGAAAAAAGGGTTTCCCTCTTCTTCTTCTCCTTCTAAGATGTGAGGTACGTGCGTACGTACATGTAAGTATCGGCTCGCGAGCCTCGTCCGTGGAAGGCCGAGCACGTTGAACACGTCAACCCGAAGAAGTTCCCGGGCAGATGATCTGACTCTGTGTGCGCCGTCACGTTCGTTAGGGATCCGATTTCTGCTCTCGGGCTACCCAATGGCATCCCCGCCACAGCCTCTTCTGGCCCTGATAACTTATGATTGAGCCTAAGATGAGATGGGAAGGGGAGAGGTAAGATTTGGTCCTGCTGCTGCTGAATTGGCCTAGGTACCTAGGTATGTGTCCGTACACGGACATATCTCTTCTCAGCGGATAGCTTTGTGTCTATAGAACCTCACGGGACAGAGTATCACTTGATGGTACAGGACCTGCCATGAAGACACTTCAGTTCATGTCATTAGTCAAGTGCTATCCTTGGCTAACGCCACCTTCACGGGGGTGTTGTTGGTGATACGACGTTGTACCACCGCGGTCGCGGAAGAAGTGTTTCTGGCCTGATTCCTTTTCGTGGATGCTTCAAACTACATACATACCTGTACATATTGACACAGCTAGCATTGAAGATGGCGAGTCGATTAAATCTAAAAGGACGAAAATGTTACTTGTCATATTACAGAATTTCCCAGACCCCTTTAATAGCGTAGTTGGGATGGCATGTGCTTGGAAACGTATGGAAACATGTGGACGGCGACGGTACCAGGGATATTTTACAAGTCTAAGGTAACGAACACTGGGTATTTATCACCTTAGGTGCCGCGGGAATTCTTAGAAATGATCATTTGCCGAGAAAGTGGCTAGAAGTCTTCCGAACGTTGAGAGAGTTCTCCGGTTGCTCGACAGCCACTTTGACGGCAGGCAACCGGGTTGAAGTTCCCGGCAGGAGATGGCGTCGTCGCCGTTGCCATCGCCTTTTTGATAAACCCAGTGGCTTAGGGGGTAGCGGCATGGCCTCTTATATTGTCCACCCGACTTAAGATTGGGGGAAGAGGGGGGGAGAGTTGACTTGCCATGCTTCTTATACTATTTACTGTTGTAGCAGGCGACCGACTTTATTCCCTGCACCTTTCATGACGGGGTTACGACGCGTTGTCCAACGACGACCGCCATTTCATCGCCCTTACTTACATAAATCCAAATTGTACCAAGGTAAGAGGTAAGAGGTAAGTGAGTATTCGTGCGTACGTAACCCCCAAGAGGTACAGAGGCCGCGTAACGAATGAGACCCATTTTGCAAGAACAACTGCAAATCTTGGAGGAGCCGAGGCCTGGTTCTCCCTCGACCCTCATCCATTTCGATCGGCAAGAGGTGGCGCGCGCCAACCAGAGTGCCAATCTCAGTAAGAAATCGCCTGGTTACCGTACATACTTGTACAGTACATCACAGAACTCATTCCTATCATATTTCTCACGAAGAAAGAAAACAAAAAAGAAAGTAATTTCATCTTATAGAACTCGATTTAAAAGAATATTATATATTCTCCGATTTGGTTTACAATTTCCAATAGTAAATCTTTTCTGCTCGTATCATGATTTAATCTTGAGGAGTTCGGTTTTATGAATAAAACAGTTGTCGTTACGACCGGAGTAAAAAAGTGTACTGAACATGATCGCTGTTTTCATACTGTGACGAGGAAAAGGGAAAAGATTAAGTAGAGAAAAAAAAAAATTCTTACAACAGCCGCTAAATGGAGGAGGCGTCATGGTGTTGTTAATTTATATTGGTCCGCTTGGCGGACGGGCGCTACCGATGGCTACCGATGATGTAAGTGGCTTCCGACTAGACAGAAAATCCCCCCCTTTCGGGTAGGCCGGCGTGTATGCCAGACACGCTAGAGGTGTCATTTAATAATAAGATACCCGTCTACCCCTGGACTAGTCTGACTAGTGCTCAGACGAAATAACTAGCAGCAGGAACAACAGGAACAGAGGTAAGAACTCCAACTCCCGATTCAGTAGTCGTACCTGATGATGATTACTTCAAGAAAGTCGCGTTCGTGCCAAGCCTCTTCACCCTTAACATCGCATCTTCACATCTTCATATCTTCATATATTCACACCTTCGCCACTCACATCACCACCCAAAAGATCCAAGTTTTAGATTATCGTAGTTGATAAAACAGACAAATTACGCAAGATATGATAATGACCATGAGCAACGCCACTCCTTTTTGCATTTTGCATTGGTTCCTAAATATATCAAGCTACCCATTCTGAAGCAGCTTTCAAACCATCGGACCATTAACCATTGGCTGATGCTTATCGACCTTTAATATTCCTGTATGTACTTGCGACCTTCCCTACCATCGGGGAGTGTCGCCGTTTTCCTTATTGCTAAATGTTTTTTTATGTCCCCCATGCATCTTCCCCATCCCTTGTCACGAGGTCGGCAAATCCAACAACCCCCATTTCTAGCCGCCTACTTTTCGTACATCTCAGTCTAAGAAAATCAATACTGTCGCGATTCACCTGTCCCCTTGCGGCGGATATTCGTATACCGGATCAGAAAACAAGTTCTGCCTTGAGAATAGAATGTGGCATCGTTCGCTACGATGCTGCTGTATGTATGCGTAAAACCCTCCTTTCGACTTTGTCCTGGAATTTCGCTGTCCTAAAACGCCAGCCTGGTATCTCGAAAATGCAATGCGTTGACCCACTAGTGCGTCCGTCCGAGAAAAAAAAAGTTGTGTAAGAAAACAAAGAAAGGTATCGTGTACGTCGTTAGCCGTTCTCGACACGGCCCTTCCACTCATCCCTGACAAGATATCCCCACCTTATCTTATTCAGGGTCGGGCGGGTCTGGGTTCGTAGTTCGAAGTACTTTCCGCGAGTAGTCTTGATTGTCTTGCAAAGTGTTTATACTCTCGTGGCTCTTATTCTCGAAACGGCTGTAGATATTCGCCGCATATGGGTCCATACGAGGATCATGGGGCATGAATCGACTGTTTCTCCGCCCCGCCGACGTATTATCGCCATCCCATACCGAGGCCATCGCAGTCGTCGGGGTACTCATCATTCCTGCCGAACTTCCCCGGTGGCTCCCCGGAGTGTCCGCAAAAGCATCTATATGTCTCTCTCGTGCCCTACGCCGGAACCAGAGGAAGACGGCGGCGCCTACAGCTATAGCCACGGCACCTAGTACACCGATTGCCACGCCAACCGCCTGGCCAGTTGAGAGCCCATTGTGACTAGCTTTCGCCCCAGTAGTGCTAGCATCGGGAGAAACGCCCGTACTCGGGCCAGCCGTGGCCGTAGGAGACACAGTAACTGTCATAACACTACCACCAGCTGTAACAGTCGCAATTGATGGGCTTGGCATCGACGTTACTGTGGAACTCTGCTCCGTCGATGTATCGGAAGTGTCCTGTAGCACATGAATAAGTATATTTCCTTCAGTAGAGAATCGATTTTATAAGAGAGGCAGGAAATTTTTGGGTTAGCAGCGCATACAGGTACAGCCGTGGTCGAGTGTGTTATCGGCGTAATCGTCACTGTATTCTGTACGGTCGTTGTAATGGGCTCCTGACGCCGGACAGTTTAACGAAATATCCCCTTAAGCATCGCTGCAAATGGCTGTGCCAAAGATGCGAAAGACAACCCAAACGACATGATTCGAGGAGGTGCCAGTCTCTTGAAAAAAAGAAAATAGAACACTTACTTGACTTGATGAGGTTTGAGTAGAAGAGGAGCCCTTGGTGCCTGAAGCTGCTTTCCCCAAGGATATGTATCCCCATAGCCCATCGCCACCGCACGTATCGGAAGGGTAGCCAGGGCATGACTTGTTGCATTCGTCAACGTCTACCTGCGTCGACTTGTCCGGCACATAGTCACTGCACCAACAATTACTATCGCTGAGAATGGAGAAGGCATAGTTGTCAACGCAAAAATCGTGGCAAAGACCGTCGGACTGGAAGGTGCTCGAGTCTTGAGAGATATTAGCTCGCGCACGTAATGATATAGCATATTTGCCAAATGAACTTACTAGCATTAGTCGAAGCTGTGTTGATGCTTGCGCAATAAGTCATGTCGAGCGACCGGGCACGGTCTATATTACTCATGAGGGCGAGCAGGCCCGCCAGAGCCAGATGTCGGTCTGCGAAATACATGGTTCCAAGATGTTCGACGTCCGAAGTCTAAATGCACACTGTTGTCAGTAAGGGTATCGATCGGTTTGAGTCTGAATGCTTCCGATGATATTCACATTTAGAAATATGGGAATAGGGAAGACACCTACGAAAAAAAAAAGAAAAAGAAAGGATATCTACCAGTAAACGAGTGTGATCTGAACGATGGTCAAAGGATCCGATATCACAACACGAAGTGTTACAGGCAACTGAAAGAGTTGCTCTCGAATATTGCCATGACAAGCCAAACCGGTTCACAATCGAGATGAACGGGATTTTCTGAAAAGGGTACGAGTTGCAAGAACAAGTCTGCAATCAAGTACCAGTAAAGCCGTAAAGCCGTGAAACGGCAGTGCCTTCGAAGAGAGAGGTGGGGAGTGGGTTTGAAGACACGGTTCACGATATTATAGCGTGGGCCAAATCTCGAAGAAAAGAGAAGACGAGTGAAATGATGAAAAAGAGAGGAGGAAGGGATAAACAGGCCTTAAAGGTGGTGTTGTGTGCAGACTAGCAATGTACTTGACAGGGTACTTGACAAGGTACGGAGCAGGGAAGGTAAAGAAGGTAGAACTGATAGAGAAGGCTAAAGCAGGGATTAACGGGTTAGAAGGGAACGTATTAGATAAGTCCCTCTGTGTATACATGCATATGTACAGGTAGGTATCCTGTCTATAAATGCCTGTTAGATAAATACCCATATATCATCGTACCCTGTAGATATCGGGGAAAGCTGGACGTGTACGGAGTATGTACCTACCTACATGTATGTATGATTACTTAAATCCATGTACCTACACACAGACATAAACTCAGGCTACTGCAGCTGTGCAGGACGCAGATGCCAAGTCTACGGCCGATCAACCTGAGGCCCTTTAGGCCGAGAAGATCCCTACAGAGGATGAATACACTATAGTATAGTGTACGTAGGTAGTACCTGTAAGTATGTAATCGTATAAGATAGGGCTATCAATAAGTTATCTACTTGGTAAAATATTTCTTTTTTTCTCCTTATTTTTTTAATCTAGCCCTTAGTCACATAAGTTGAGAGTGACAAAGAATAAAAGAAAAAAGCACTGATTTGGAGGCACACGAAAAGGTCGCAAGCCTGTTATAAAATCCGAATGCAATCAGTTTGTTTGTAAGTACATACATCATTGATACATACATACATACACACTTACATACTACATATATACATGACGATGTCTTGAGTACCTACTTCGTAACCTAAGAAGGCTCAATGTTCAAGTTGAATGTTCCCTACATGCAACATGCAACATGTACAATGTGTGTAAGTGGACAGGGATGCGGGGGTTGCTCTGAACAGCCACAATGAACGAATGGAATGAATGGGGGTTCAGCGAAATGAGCAAGGGAAGGACCGGAAGCTATCTACTATGTACTTACATAGTACATACATTACATTATACGCGGTACCTACCTACATATCTCATAAATACGTAGTAACTATGGTAATGAGATGGCAATTTCTAACAATTCGGGAAAGGATATCAACATTCAACAATTTATTAGTTATTCTGTATATATGGATACGTCAGGTAGCTGTTTTTACATCCAATCTATTATCGACCGGGAAGGATATAAAATGAAAAGAAAAAAAAATAAAGTTAACTAGGCGGATAGATGAGCTTGGAATGAAGTAACTAATACGCGGTACGCTAATAACATTAGAAGAAGAGCTTTGACAATAACGAATGAGATGCATGGTTGACGGAAGGCTTAAAATCCAAGATCCGCAAAAAGAAAAACAATTGTGTACCTAGGAACATACGAAATACTGCCCAGTTCAGCTTAGACCCAGTATTTTACATCAATATTGAAATTTCTTAGGACAAGGTAGCCTATCAACAACAGCGGCAACAACAACAGTAGTTATCCGGTAAAGTGAAAAGCCTTTTTGACCTTGACTAAGCCGAACTTAGTTAAGTAAAAAAAAAATTAACCTCTTTTTTCTTCTCCTTGTCGTCCGGATTCTCTTTATGGGGGCGGGCGTTAGGCCTACGGGTGGTTTCGAAGAACTGAACAACAGCTGGATTTACTGGTGTTTAACTGCCGCACTCGGAAGGTGGAGCAGGTCTAAATATGTACTAAGCTTGTAGATACCTACCGCATTTTCAACATTGGGTACACATGGATAACGTTAGTTTGTCGTCATTACCTACGTACCTACCTATGTATACTTACCTATGTACCTACCTAGGTACTTTTAATGTTGTACTAGGTTGTATGTAAGTACATAGGAGGTATTATGTAGCTGCTTTGCTAGTAGGAACTCTTATAGGAGTACGTACAGTTTATGCTGTGGCTCGAGGAATATTCGACCAGCCTCCTGGATTCGCGATATTGATCACATACACACTACCTAAGCAGTACATAGTATCACGGTACCGAGAGAACTTTGAAGCTTATCGTTTACACTACATCTATAGACTACCTGTACTTCCGGATGACTTTGTTTCACTTGTATCTCGCCTATTCCTCGCAAGCCGTCTCGGATTGCGACACTTCTGAAGTGATCAAATTGTAATTAGCTAGAACATTAAAGCTACTTACATAGTATGTACAGGTAAGGACTCAGAAACACGAGATGCCGCCGTTCCCGGCAATATGTTTAAACCTAAGATCTAAATTAGAGGCTTGCATTGTTTATTCATAGTACAATACTACCTAAGTACATCATGCACTATATATGCATGTGCGCATTCTATTTTATACTGGTCCTTACTTAAATCATTGCAACGTAATTATAATGTGTACCTGTATACGGAGTATAAGTGTTGTACTATGTATAAGGTAAGTATAAGGTAAGTACCTACAATATGCTTTTTACGATAGAGCTGCGGCTTCGTTATCCGTAATTATTATACACTATAAAAGCATCAAGAGTAATCTTATATTCCAAACATTCTTAGCTTCCGGTCAGCTTTTACTTGATACTCTCCATGTTAATGCCATGCAAACCTCATCGAACAACCAGCTGTTCCACACGACGGTATCTAGCCGGAACCGAGTCGGCCTTTGTTTACCTAGGTACATATAGTTGAAAAGCCTCTGTTTGAAGGTATAAGACTGCCTACTACTAACAGTTACTTTAGGTACTATAACGGTAACTAGGTAGAAGTAGGCAAGACCTACATAAACCTAGCATATTTCTGTATTGGTGCCAGCAAAGAGAGAGATATAAGAAAATGCAAAAGAAAATACATTCTCTGTATATATATTATACGTATACGTCAAAAGGTTACTTACTATTGATGGTATATTAGATCACGGCCGTTCGCGAGATCGGGCTGATGATTACCCACGAACCCACGGTCCAACAAAAAGAAAGAAACGAAAAAAAACACACACATCTTCATTAATACGCAAGACGGCAATGATGATAGGAACAACATCTGGCCCAAGCACCTCGTGAGACCTGGGAATTGCGTATACCCATCACCCCACATTCTCGGACGCCCGAATCTCAAGTTGAATGGATTATTATGGGATTCCAGAAAATGGGCGCTCGTACTCTGTTTACACCGGAAATGCCTGTGATTGCTCAATCGCTCGTATCACTCGACTTAGTGTAGCACACTATATCTGCAACCATCTCGAGTGAGCAATACGGGGCGGCTGTGAATAGCCGATCAGTACATCTGCATCTCGCGTTGGTTTGCCAAACCCCTATGAGTCTTAATTTTTATTTATTTATTTTTTTATTGTTACCGATTTTTCCCCTCTCTTTTCTTAATCTTAGACAACGCCGGCGTATGTGGTGAGCAATGCACACCTTTCCACCCGGTAGCTGAGAGCTCAAGTTGGGTTGTCATACTCCATACACCAGTCGCCAACAAACGGTGAAGATATACCTATACATACATCTATACCCGGATATGCCGTACCTAACATTCATATAATCTCTCTCTTCTTCACCTCATCATCAAGTCGTACATAAATATCGTTCTACTTGAACAATCATCGGTGGATGTCAGCTATCACTAATAATCCCCCATAATCCCCCTAGACCGCTGTTATCAGAACGTTCTTTCAAAGTAACCATGCAGCTATGCCTGCACGACTGTGCCATTTTTTATTTTATTTTTTTTTCTTCCTTATTTCGTTATCTTTTCTATGAAATTGAAAATGAGAGGCTGGAGCTTTTGTTCCCATTCGCTTATCGCCCCCCCGCTCCGACGACACCATAGATGGGAATAAATGAGGTGATCACAACAGTATCACCACCTACATACTAGTAGCAGCCTTAACCTTACCATCCTGCAGCGCGATGCGCAAGAACCATGAACCACTACGGATTAGTCTAGTTTAAGAGTCCCCCAGTCTTCACATAGCTCATTGCGACGAGAACCATCCGTCATGTCCGGACTATCCTGGAAATTTCTCGGGTGTGTGGATCTCGACATCGCCATCGACATCGACCTCGCATACGAGATACATCAGCGTCGATATTTTCCCCCTCTTCAATCTTCACACATACATACACATGCATTATACGGGAAACGATCCTGACATCGGCCGAAGTGGTGCCAGCCTTCCAGGCTTACAAGTTTCTACCTACCTCTAAAGCGGGATACGCCGCACAACCGTAAATGTCCAGGCTTAAAGAGCTGATCTACATGATGCATCATACCATCATACCATTACAGTACATGGTTAACTACTCCTTACATGGGAAAACTAACCTACATATACATCTAATTCATGATCGCTTAACAATGCGGGGTTTTGACTTGGTACGAACGACCGTGGCGACGATGGCTTCACCGAGGGAGTTTACCACCTGATACGGATTGCAATAGTGACCTACGTCCTAACATACCTATTCATGCGATATCAGGTAAGTTCTTGTCGCACACGATGATCTTAAAGTAACGAGCCTATCATTTCTCC
Organism: Hypoxylon lienhwacheense; assembly: GCA_902806505.1. Classification (NCBI taxonomy): domain Eukaryota; kingdom Fungi; phylum Ascomycota; class Sordariomycetes; order Xylariales; family Hypoxylaceae; genus Hypoxylon; species Hypoxylon lienhwacheense. Next base: position 3,175,968 of record CADCWW010000001.1, on the reverse strand, counting down.
CATCTCTGTTTCACCGATACTCTCTGCTGTGACATCCGTGACCATTCGTCACTTATGCCGGTTTAAAGTGGCCTTCCTCTTTTAGGGGTAGATTAGCCACCGCTCCGTATACAAGAAGGCCGAGACGCATCCTTTGATTCCGACCACAGGTCGGCGGTGATGATAAGGAGTACAATATGCATGTGCCGTTCCATGACACGTGAAGGGGCAATATAAGTGTCCAAGACCGTCGGTTTAGATAAGGAAATTTATACTACTACTGTTTAAGTCCGTTCTAAACCGGCCATGTCTCTTTTTTTTCTTCTCTTCTTTCTACCCTAGTCCAGTATTGCCATCAACAGAGATAAGGTCGAAAGTGTCTCTTTGTTAGTTAGGAGAAGGAATAATATAAATATATGTATATAGAATTAATAATAATATTTTCCGTATAAGAAATCTTATGCAGATTTATATAAGAGGAATTCATCTCCAATATTGTACATATATATATGTAAGTACCTACTTTGTAGCCCCATACGTAGCACAGCAGACACGGATCGAGGATGAACCTATTTGTCATTGCCTTATACATAATAATGAAGCTATCAAACCTAGGTCCATAACATTAAGTAATAGTATATTTAAGCTCCCTCTTAGATGAATATCTACATACATCTTAACTTAGGTCTTACATATGTACCTGCTATATCAATGTCACCTCTGTCAATTGAATATAGAAATAAATAACATGCAAGAATACCATTCATGCTATGTTTATAAGAGACTTGTCCTTTACAACTTCGAAGCAAAGAAACTTGTCACTAACAAAAACGGATCTAAGACTTACGGATACCAGGCAGTGTTAAGAAGGAAAACTAGGAAATCATATGAAATGAACCATTGAGGCTCTAAGCCATAAGCTAATATAACTCAAGCGTTTCGGGTTTTTAAAAAAGAAAAAAAATCGACGCGTCTGGCCCAGCCCTACTTGGTAGTGAATCCGGTAAGCAGCGAGTAAGCTTCGAAGCTCAGATGGATTGAATCGTTAGCAACCCTACAACAAGGTCTAGTCAGGGCTCGGACGGAGTAACTTACATATCCTTCTTTAGGGGGAGGAGGGAAAAAAAACATCGACAGGTACGAACGAGACACGATTGGTCAATTCTTCAATCCCAACTCTCCGGAACCTCCGCACATTCACGTACGTGGCTGCGTCCTTCTTTTTCGATGCTGGTTGATGACGATTCAACTAACTCAACGATCCATGGATCCCATCGTCTTCCCCCTTTTACTATTACTATCACTCTTGCCTATTCTGTTCTTGCTACTGCTATTGTTGTCATAACACCACGCTCTAAGCTGGTTCTCGCTGCCCAATGTTTACATAGGTCCACGGCGTCGTCATCGTCGATTCATGCACGTACCTACTCAGCCACCGGTCCACAGTCCCCAACCAGATCGTCCTCGTATTATGTACGTACATGATCACACCAATTGCGAGTCCAGGCTGAGGAAGTCTCCGCGTCTTCACCCACAACCAACCTGCGTGCTCTCGTTTGATGCGGCGATCGACTGATATATCTCAGCTAAACCAGCTCGCCTTGTTCGTCAAGTTTGGGGTTTAAGCACTGTGGAGAGTCCACTGAGCGCTCGCGCATATGTAGCTGCCGCCTCACGTCAGATCGCCTCTCTCATGTTACATGTAGAGACGATGTGATAGATAACATCCTACGTGAGCCATCATGCACAAAACCGCAGCAGTGAATAGCAGCACGTTGCGCGTCCCTCACGAGGATATGTAGAAAGACCTAAAAGGCAACAACTCTCGGCCTGGCATTCCGTCTCATCGTCTAAACGGTTCTAGTCGTCTGCTATTACGCAACTTACTTGGCCTCGCCGGAGATCCCATGTCGTGCGTAAAACGAACGCCGTCTTTGCGCCGAAGCACATCGACGTAGGCCTATGAACGGGAGGGCTGTAGCAGTCTAAAGGGGTAATAGCTAGTAGCTTGACGACTTGAGTAATGAGACCCTGAAGTACTAGGTAAGAGGTCCACAGTACCTATTTAGACATATGTATAAGCTCGAAATAGCTGGAAGATATAGCTGGATAGATACACAAGTAACGCCGACTCTCGTAACAGAGCTGAGTGCTAATAGAACCTGGTATCCATGGAGAATGATGAATAATCATAGTCTAGGTAGGCTCAGTTTTTTTTCTTTCTGTTTTACTTCATGAACCATACCTAGGGATACCAGACATATAGCCTAACATAAGGAGGTAACCTACATAGTTATAGCTCAGACGAATCTCAACCGCAGATACATGTAATTATCCAGATTCCCCAGGGCAAACCAAGCTCTAACAGCACCTTCTTCCACAGCCCTACCCACGCAGAAAAAGTGAAAAGCAGAAGAGATATAAGAGGTACCTAAGGTACCTCCTAATACCTGCCACTCTTCGACCACGTGTCACAAGCCTCGACCGTCCGGGAGGGGGGGGGGTACCGACGGCCGAGCTGCCGAAGAAGCAGGGCCAACTCGATCGTGTCGGCTGCCGAGGACGCACGAGGACGATCGGCCCGCTGTGTTGTACCGCGTACGCGCCGTCACGGCAGCGCGACGGGCAGGTCTGTCTGTTTGTGACGGGGAGTAGCACGGTCGCGGCGGGTGCGACGTGAGGCCGTGTAGCTTAGGTATTTTATCGACGTGCGGCATGTGTGTGGGGAGGTACAGTTATTCCAGTCATGTAGTGTGTGTGTGTGTGTGTGTGTGTGTATGTGTGTGTGTGTGTGTGCGTGCTGTGGCATGTAGAACATGACCAACTACGACGCTCCGCCCGGCCGGAAGCGAGGCTGTGTCTCCCTCCGCCAGGAACTTGAAACGTGTGTATCGGTACGGGGTACGGTATCTCTCGCTGTCTGGGGGTTCGCTGTTGGAGATGTCTATCTAGAGACCGCTCAGGGGAGATATACGGCCGTATTTTGTAAATTAGGTATGGCGAGACGTAAACTGTCACGATGCGGATACTAAACGTGTCGGGGGAGATAGCCTCGTTTTCCTGCGAGGGACGTCTCTGCTAGCTCGTCAGGGCTAAGCTTCTTGTCTAAATATAAAGTGTTTTCCTGTTATGCTGGGGAGTAGTTGGGTCTCCCGGTGTAGATACCTCTCGTGGTAGTGTATGCTAGGTATGATCGGCATAATGATTTCTCTCGCAGCAGGATGCGTCATTGTAGTGAGTAGGTAACCGTGATTTATAGCAGGAGCTTGAAAATCTCCTATAGGTTCCAGGGAGTAAAGCGAGGGTAACAGGTCTCTGTCTCATGCTAACATAAGACTACTTCAAACCCATAACCGAGAAAGGGGAAAAGGGGGGAGTCTGTAACGTGCTTAATTTCACGACGAGCACAATTGAAAAGGAAAATAGATAATCTTATAGAAAATAAATTCATCTGAGACATATCGTTCTGTATTCGCGTAGAAGCATTCCTACTGCAGCCCCAGGACTAAGAAGGGGACATGGTACATGATGCCGACGTATCGCGCGACAACAGCGCGACTTGAAAACCTAGACGCCTCCCGAAATAGGACCCGCCATCCCTCGACGATGACTCCGTTTCCCCGACCCCCCCCCCGCCGCCGCCGAAACCCAGAGCGCCCGCGTAGCACGACAAACCCGGTCAAACCATCGCCGTTGCCTAGCCCGTTCAGACGGCGTCACCGCGAGGGCGACCCGGCCGGGCTATCCTCGCGGCTCTTGCCGCCCATGCTCTCGAAGCTCTCCACCATGGCGAGCACGCGGGTCCGCGGCCGCTCCAGCCGCACCGCCTGCGCGGAGAACACGTCGCCGTCCGGGTCCTCCACCGGGGACCGCGACGGCTTCCTCTTCCGAGACTCGCTGCCGGGCTCCGGGTCCAGCAGCCGGACTCCTCCCGGCGGCGACGGCGTCTCTTCCCGAGGCGGCGCCCGGAAGTACCGCCCCCTGTTCCTGTTCGCGCGCCTGTCGCGCCTCCACTCGGCGTCGAGCTCTTCGCCTACCTCGCGGAGAACTTGCTCCGCGTCTTCCCGCGGACTCCTGGCCTCCTCCTCCTCATCTAAGGGGCTCGGGCTGGGAAGCGGCGTTCCCGAGCCGTGCTCTGCGATAGGCCGATCGAGGCTTCTTTTCCTTCGGCTCCCGCCTTCGCCGCCCTCGTCTTTGTCCTCGTCCTCGGGATCGACGACGACGACGTCCTCGCCGCTCTCGAGGTCGGGCTCGGCGTTGACCACGCGCAGAGGCTCCCTAGGCACCGTGAACATGACCTGCACCAGCCGCCTCTCGACCGCCTTCTCGATGTCCCACTCGTCGTCGTCGTCCTCCTCCTCCTCCGCGTACTCCGCCTCCTCCCTCTTCTCCTCCCTCGCCTTCCCCTTGTTACCGTCGAACGCGTACGCTTGACCCTGGCCCTGGCCCTGCCCTTGCCCCAGCGCCTCCCACGCCCCTCGCCCGCTCTTCCGCCGCAGCAACCCCCCCGCCGCGATCCCGCTGAGCCCGCCCATCCGCGCGTCGTAGTCGCTCGCCTCCGCGAAGCTCGTCTCCGGCCCCCTGCCCGGGCTCTCGGGCGGGCTCGCGCTCGCGCCCGGGCTCGGCGTCGACCCGCTGAACACGCGCCGCAGGCTCCGCGACAGCCAGCTGCGCCGGGGTTTGCTCTTGCTCGGGCTCCCCGGCTCCCCTTCCTCCTCCCCCTCCTCCTCCTCCTGCTCGTCATAGTCGCCTATGTCCTTATCAGCGCTGTGGCTGGTACTGTTATTGTTATAGCTGTTGCGATTCTCGTCGTTGCCGCCCCGCCTCCTCCTCCTCCCCGTCATCAGCAGCGACGGGCCCTCCGCGCGCAGCGCCGCGAAGCTGCTGCGCGCCGTGTTGTAGCTGGGCGCCGTGCTCGAGCTGCTGCTGCTCCCGCCGCGCCCGTCGTCCGCCGTCCCTGCTATGAGCCGCCGCGCGGCGGCGGCGGCGGCGGCGGTGCGCGCGCTCTTCTCCGAGACGTTGCTCTCCGTGCGCGCGTCCTCGTCGGCGAGCGCGCCGCGGGCGGACGGCCGCGTGGGCGTGGACGCGCCCCTCTTCGCGCCGGACGCGCCGGTGCTGCGGCCCGTCGTCAGCAGCGCGTCCACGGCCTCCACGTCCGACATCCAGTCCTGCACCTCGGGGTCTGTCGTGGCGGCGACGGCGGCGACGAGGCGCCGGCGGTAGTGGTAGGGGTCCTCGGGGCTCGGGGTCGCGGAGGACCGGCTAGGCGGCGGGAGGGAGACGGACGCGGACGCGGACGCGTCGCCCGTGGGCGTCAGGAACGGGTCCGAGTCGCGTCTGCCGTCGAGCGGCGCGTCGTCCTCGCCGTCCTCGTCGTTGAGGCGCGCGGTCGGGCTCGCGGGCTCGCTGGGGACGATGTCCTTCTCGTGCAGCGAGCCGTCCTCGTCGGCCTCGATGATGGGGTGGATGACGCCGGGGCCGCGCGAGGTCGAGGGCGGGTCGAAGGTGTTGCGGCGCGGCAGCGGCTTGCGGAGGACCTGCGCTGGCGGCGTCGTCGTCGTCGCCGCCGCGCCCGCGTACCCGGGGCGAGCGGCCTGCAGGCTCTGGTAGCCCAGGGACCGGCTCCCGCGCACGTAGGGGTCGGCGCCGCCGAGGTACCACGCGCCGCCGAGGTGGTCGCGCTCCACCATCTCGTCGTCGTCGTCGACGTGGGGGAGGAAGCGCGACGTGTCCTGGGCCAGCGCGCGGATGGCCGACTCCCGGATGGTGCGCCGGTGGTGCAGGCGACGGCGGTAGAGGAAGAATACTAAGAGCGCGGCGAGCACGGCGGCGAGGCCCAGGCCTATCCCTAGACCCAGCCCCAGACGCTCCTTCTGGTCGATGCCGGAGGCGTCCGAGCCGTCCCCGGAGCTCGTCTCCGCGTAGTCCGGGTTGGCGTAGCTGTCGGTCCAGCTCATGGAGGTGAGGTTGAGGAACATGGGTAGGCTGCCGTCGCCGGATGCTTGTCTCTTGGACCCGGCTCCGGTCCCGGCTGAGGATATGCTGTAGCCCCCGTAGACCATCATTATATTTCCGGGAAGCATCGCCGCGCCGTGGCCGTAAATCCCTGGTCCTGATGGCTGCGACTCGGGCGCTAACCACTGCCAGTCCCCATTGCCGCCGTAAGTAGCACCGATGTTGAGAATGGCGAGTTGTGGTGCGGCAGCTTGGGTCAGGTCACCGACCCAGCCCCCTAATATAATCAAGGAGGTCCCGTCTGCGCTGAGTACGGCCGTGTGGCCGGATCGACTGTCTATAGAGTCCACGGTGCTTTTGACCGCAAGTTCCGTGTTGGAGGAGCTCGAACTCCCCATCTCGATGCCGGAGACGAAACTCCAGCTCTCCTCCGGCAGGCTCCAGATGGCGACGGTGCTCATGTTGATAAAGGCGTTCTGCGTGTGGCCGCCCAAGAGCACGTAGTTGACTTGCTGGGTCACCGTGTCCGAATGGTTGGAGACGGACGGGGATAAACTAGTGAAGGTGAAGCCGGCTTCAGGTACGGGAGGCCCTTTGCTGGAAATCGAACTGACGCTGAACTGCCCCGTGCCAGACTCCGACGGTTCGATCTTTATCATCTGGTTCGAGTAGGTAGCCCGCGACTGCGGCGTGCTCGCCTTCGAGCTCGCGTTTGGACACATTCCTCCGTAAACATAAGTGATTGGCTGCGATAGGTCGGGCTTGAGGGTGTTTGAAAAGCTGAAGCTGCTTCCTAAGAAGCCCGGGCCTACCTGGACAGCATCTCCTGCGGTGTCCAGCGTGATGTTGGCTTTGATCCATGATGACGATGCAGCGTCGCTAGAAGGGTTGAATATCCATTTTTCGGAACTTGCTGCTGAAGAACAGTCGCCGGCGTAAACGATAAGAGTTCCATTGTCCGCAAGCGACGGGGTGAATGCTGTATTATTCGTATCCAGAAAAGGGACATTCGACGACAAGGTTTGTAGTGATAATGACGAAGCTTGGAGCTTACTCGAAAAGTTCAGGGCCAGCAAGTCAACGGAGTCGTCCCGAGGCGAGAGTATGTATGCGACATTAGCAATAGCGCTGTCTTGGCCTGACACAGGTTTCGATGCTGGAATGAAGATATTTGTCGGGACGTAAGGTAGCGTCTGGGCCTCGACAATGGTCAAGAATTGGGCCAAGACAGAGATAAATATGAAGCACTTGCATCGTATTCCTGCCGTCATCCGCACTCGGGATGCATGGACAGCAAACGGAGGCCTCATCCGGAAGGTATAATTCATCTCTCTAGCTCAAAAACAACCCCCGTAAATGCGAGAAGCATAGTATCGTCTGGACTTCTCTCTCTTCTCGTCCTAGTCGCATCGAGAAGCATGCAAGCAACGAACTGGAATATGGGAATGATGCAAGTCAACGAATATACGCGCACCCCGCAAAGACTCGGTCCTCAATTCATGACCTATAGAATAAGCTTAACCTATGCTTTAGATTGGGGTTTCGCGATGAGACAGCAAGGTGTAGGGCGGGCCGATGGATGAATGGTGAGTTGTCTCAAGCAGCAGGGTCCCGTATCTGTAGAGCACGGGACGACGTGAGGTCTTTTTGTTTTGACCTAGCGATTTAAAGACAGATGACGGTTAAAATTATGGTGGGGGGGCTTTTTCTCCAGTACGATCCCGTTGGCTTGCAGTTTTTTGTGATACAAACAAATATGCTGACGAGGTCTCAGGGGCTAGGAGGTAGACAATGGTAGCGGAACCGATACAGCAAACAGCAGTGTGTAGGAAAAAGAAATAATAGTAGGTAGCAAAGCAATATTATCTAAAGACTCGAATAACTCGCCTAAGATCAAACTTCCTTCTATTATGTATAACTAGCAAAATTCTTTTTATTACACTTCTCTTCATGTGATATGTTCGCCGTCTTCGTAGCCAACAGACAGGCTTGAGGTAGCATCGGAAGGCTTACGTTTAGAGGGGTGTAAGTCAGTTGTCAGGGCAACATCGCGAAAAAAAACAACATCAATATTACGGCAAGTTCCAGCGCATGCTCAAATCTGGTTTTAAGTCCGTGCAGCTTGGCATTCCACACCTTGGCCAACTTTGTCTCCCCTCGGATCGGCACGCACTTACACGGATGTCACCCTGATACGGTACATAAGATTAATACTCGCCCAAAAAAGACCACGATAGCCTCATCGGCGGAGAGAGATATGGGAGTCGTGACTAAATTCCAGGTTTCTAACGCAGATAAATAAAATAAAATAAAGAAAAATGCTCCGAGTATCTAGCTTGGTACAGTTACATCTTTTAGACTATAGCAAACAACACGGGAATGCTGTGTCCACACGCTAATCATCCTTTACCCTCCCTTGTTTCTTCCCTCCCCCCTGTCCGCTTCAAATTATTCGCAACCGATAATCTCTTCTATCCAAGTAAAGTCTGCTATATCCAACTTTCCCTCCGCGGCGAGCGATTCCAGTACGGACTTGGTCTTCGCGATCCCGTTCTTCGCCCTGACCACGGCCGACGAGCGGCCCTCGTACTTCCGGATCGTCGCAGAGTTCATCGTGTACTTGTCTCCGTCCTTGACGACCTCGGCGGGAGTCTGGATCGACAGGCTTCGCACCGTCTTCTTGTACGCCTCCAGCTGCTGCCCCAGCTGCTCCTGTGCCCTGGCGGCGTGCTCGTACTTGGCCTGCGCCTCTTTCTTTTCCTTCTCCGCCGCCACCATCCTCTCTGTTATCTCGTTCGAGTCCTTGCCTTGGTTCTCTTCGTACATCCTGTTGAGGTGCAGCAGTCTCTTGATCTCGTTCCCCTGCGTCTCCTTCGCCACGTTCAACTTCGTGACCTCCTGCGTCAGGGTGCTGATCGCCAACCGCTGCTTCAGGCTATCGTCCTCCAGGCCCCTGTGGCGCTTGTCCCAGGCCGACGTCCGGCCCGAGGTCGTCGGCGCAGGCAACGTCACCACCGTCGGTCGGTTCTCCATCTCCTTCGTGTATTCCGTGTTGGGGCGGTCCGAGAAGGCCGGGAGGACGAAGATGGGGCCGTGGCCGCTCCCTTTGATGCGGTAGAACCTGGTCTGGCAGTCGACGTAGGCGATGCCGCGCAGGAGCTCCTCGTCTTCCGCCCCCCCGTGCAGCAGCGTGTCCCCGACCGCCCCCTGCTTCAGCCACGTGCGGTCTCGGTTGTTCAGCCACCCCTCTTTCTTGTCCAGCATCCGGTGGATGAAGTTGAACACGTCTTCTCCCGCGTTCGCGAGTATCCAGCGATCCTGCGGGAACACGATCTCCCGCCCGGAGCGTCCGTCCGGCCCGTGCACGCTCAGGTGCTGCGCCGGGACGACGGCCTCGTTCGCGAGGAGATCCAGCGCGTTGGCGTACGCGATCTCGAGCTCGTGCATGCGACCTACCAGGTGTTGGGTGTACAGGAGCCACTGCCCTACGAGCGTCGACTTGGCCTTCTCTAGGTCCGGATGCTCGGAGACTTCTTCTCTGTCGGTGGGGAGGATCGCAAGCAGCCCGCCCAGCGCCGAGTACTCGTGATCGAGTCTCTCGAGGCACTCGTTGGCATGCATGAGTAACGTCAGGTGAGTCTGAAACGGACGGACGGGCTGTTCCGTGTTCTCGATCAGCTGAACAGGGCTCTCCGTCATCGGGCAATGGAACTCCACGCCCGACTCGTCGCTGTTCCGCTTCACCAGATTTACCAAGCTGTTGAGAGGTCTTCGGTGGCCCTTGTCGATGTTGTCGTAGGGAATCTGCAAGTTGTTCAAGAAGTCATAGGCCCCGTCCGGCGCAAAACTGGGCACGTTTATACGACCCTTTGCTGGTGTATTTTCATTATCAATCTCGCCCGCGTTTGGGCTTGGCGCGATGGTGGATATCAGGTAAGTCAGAGACTGCGCATGTTGTTTGAGAGCTTCCAAGGTCGGTGGTCTGCCAGGGGTAGACAAGTAGCCGCAGTTAACATGTCCGAGCATCTTAATGTTAGACGAGGGGTTCTCATGATGGTGGTTAGAGAAGTAAGGCTTAGCCCAATGGGTTGGCCCGATGTACCCTTCCATGCCATCGTAGACATCTTTCATTCTCTCGTTGGCCATTTTGGTGGTCAGTGTTTCTCTCGGCACAGCTTTTCGTGAATAGAGGCGGGGTAACGATAATGATGCCGGCGATATAGATCTCTCTTGAGGTATTTCTTAGGAAGAGTAGCGAAGGTAAGAAGAAAGAATAGATACCTACCTCTTACGGGAAGCCATTCTTGATGAAGCTTGAAAAGAGAGAAAGAAGGCACTGCTTAGAACCGGAATGGTAAGACAATTCATTGAACTACGCAGCATTCCAGTACCAGAACGGCAGCCAAAATTTGTTCGAACAATGAAAACGGCATCAAAGACCATAACCTTCCTACTGCATTGGTCTATATACATTCTCTTATGGGTGACTAAAGAAAAGGGGGGTGCATGGTGTAAATGCCCCTATTCGTCAACATCAAACAGCAGACGGAAAGGCTCACGGGAAAAATCCCAATTCAACGAATAAACGTAATTGTATAATCCAATGTTTCTGGTATAGAATTTTAAAGAGGTTCGCGATATTACCTGACAATACCTACAGATGCGAAGAAAGAAAAAAAAGATGATAAACTTCCAAGTTGGTCAATGGACACATCTTGCTTACCTTAGGAACTCTCTCCTCTCTCCCCTACATTGTCTATCCGGATTCGGCTGCCTCTTGAAAAAAGATAGATGGAATCAATGAAATGTGAGCTTAGTACGCGCAGGAGGCTATGACTTCGTTGTATATGACTTGGTAACCTCACCGCATGTAGACAAAGGATGCATTCGACTCGGTTCACCACGCTTCTACAAGCCAAGATTTGTATGGCGTTGAGGTGAGACATTGATCGACTGCATAAATTTTTTGACAATATCTTTGATTCCGTGCGCATCTGAGACAAGATTCAACGTCGTCTCATCTATCATAGGTAATGTTGATGGCTATGCTGATGTAAATCAACTCAGTTGATCGTTGATAATAGGAAATTAATATGAAATAAAAGTCGGGTTTCCCCCTCTTTCACTCGAAGTCGCCGACTAGGTACGCACTTTGATCTAGGTGAGATGTGTGTCATGTATTACAACAAATGATCATTCCGTCTTTGCATCTATTATATAGTATGACAAGTTAGCGCCGTGTGATACTATATAAGTGAGATGGATGAGAAGAAAGCTGGAAACGGTGATCGTACATAGTGATCGCACACGAAAACTAACCGTAGCTAATGAGATGAATTGTAGCTAGGTATAAAATGAGTTAGTGTTACCGTCGTATACATTAACATGAGACACGAGACAAAAAAAAGAGACAACAACAACGACAGCGATGATGTAGGGTTGGAGGCCTGATGAACAAATCATCATGCTTAGGAATTATGTTAAGATTTAGTTGGCGAGACAAAATCTCAACCATGATACCGGACTATTCGACTAAAGGTTAGGCATGTAATGAGGTATCCAATATTATAATAAGACTAGTTGGTTTAGCTCACTTTAGCTACCTGGTCTAGTACATTATAAGTAATATGTAATATCTGAGTATCTAATGTACGTGCGGGTGTGGATACGCAAGCGTGATGTTCCATTCATACGCGAGATCTTGTTACTAAGATTGGAATGGTATAATGGCATAGTACATACGGTAATGATAATAAATAAATACTAGGTAATAGGTACTATGCTTGTTCGGAAGATACTGCTTAATAGGATCTATTACCGCATTAGTCGGGATGGTTTCGGTAGGGATTACCATGCTATCTCTCTCAAGCCGCAAGCGCAAACGGGGGTCTTTCAGGTTGCTAGTACCGTTAGTATGCGGTATGTACGTACTAATGTAGTAACGATAGTTGTTAATGGTAATTAGTTTCGAGTTAACTTGCCGATAGCTTGATGTCATCGACCGGTTTAAGTCAAATAATTAAAATAAATAAAAAAATAAGATAGTTAAATAAGTAAGAGATAAAATAAAAACGCAGAGCAACCGAGATCACGGGTCATAGACTTACTTACATGGCAGGTGAAATCCTCGAGTTTCTTCTATAGCTGTCGTGTATGCATTAGGTGTGTATTTTCGTTTCTCCTCCTTGACTTACACGATCCTGTGCCGCTACACTTATACAAATCCAAACCCTTCCTGGTAATTCTGTTACGTCGAAATTTTCGGGTTATCAACTGTTAGGATTTGATAGGAAGAACCCTTCTCTCTCTCTATCTCTCTCTCTCTCATACTTCGTCGCCCTCCATCATCGAGGAGAAGAAAAAGATAAAAAAACAAGGTCAGTGAAACTAAACAAGAAAATTGCAAAGTTCCAAAAATGAACGAACAACGGATCAGCTCGACAGGGGGTTATACGCTAATCATCGTCATCGCCTTCCCCACTATTGTAACTTATCTCGTCCCAGGTCCAGGAAGCTTGTGAAGATCTTAGGGACAGGGATTTACCCCCAATTCCTGAAATATCCCTGAAAAAAAAATATACTTGAAAATATCCTTGAAATTTCCTGGGAAGCGACAGACAAAACCCGTGTTTATGAGGCTCAGTTTAGGAATTGAAGGCCAATCAACTTATCTAACCTTCACCTTCCTTTTTTTTCTTTCTCTTTCTTTGGGTTGTTTTGGTTTTCTTCTATACAACATCGTATTCCATATTCTACGAACGAGGAATGGGAGCAATTTCTACCCATTTTATGCGTCCCACATCAACGCAGATCTATGAAAAGGACGATCGCTGACGGTTTCTCGGGGTTGATAGTTTCCTCTTTAGTCCAAATTACACGTACTCGCCCACGAACTACGTCGTTCGTAATTTGCTTCTTTTGTTCTCTTTCTTCTCCCTACTCTATGCGTCGCTCTTGGCGGTGAAAATTTATATTCCAGAGTCGTCAATTGGCTTCTTTGTATCTCGAATTCTTTTCCCAATTCGACACAGAGCTCGCCGGAGCTCGATAGGTGCCTCGATTTCCACTCCTCTTCACACTGGTCTAGATATAGGCACCGTTAGTATTCACGATGAGCAGTTCCGATTCTTCGGCTTCTTGTATGTTTCCGTGTCAACTCCGTCGCGTAACTTGATCAGAAATTACTGACGATTATCGAAAACAGCCCTCTACCTCACCTTAGCCCCTGTTGCTTTGGTTGCTGGTATCTACATCTCCATCTTCTTGATCCTGCGAAGGAGTCATAGGCGCTTCTATGCCCCGCGTACTTATTTGGGAAGCCTTCGTCCGAGGTAGGTGGAAGTTTCGTATATGAGATAGGGCGGACCAACCTAATCACATATAAACAGTGAGCGATCACCGGCTCTTCCCAATGGCTTGTTCAACTGGATCGGCTCGTTCCGGAAACTCCCCGATGTCTACACGCTGCAACATCAATCTCTAGATGCCTATTTATTCCTCCGATTTCTGCGCATTTTGGTCGCCATCGCCTTTGTGGGATGTTGTATATTGTGGCCGGTGCTGTTCCCCGTGAACGCGACTGGCAGTGCCGGGGCCTCGCAGTTGGATATGCTCTCTTATTCCAACATCGATAAGGCCACACAGTATAACCGCTACTATGCTCACACCTTCATGGCTTGGATTTTCTACGGATTCGTCATGTATATGATCTTGCGAGAATCCATCTTTTATATTAACCTGCGGCAAGCGTTCCTGCTCTCGCCGTTTTACGCTAACCGCATCTCATCGCGAACCGTCCTCTTTATTTCCGTCCCGGAAGAGTACATGGACGAAGCCAGGCTGCGCAAGGTTTTCGGTGATGCCGTCAAGAATATTTGGATGAATGGCGATACGGATGAACTGGACGATCTCGTCAAAGAACGCGATAAAGTCGCAGCGAAGTTGGAGAAGGCCGAAGTTGAGCTGCTAAAACTTGCCAACGCCCAACGCATCAAGTCGATGAAAAAGGGTGGTGCTAACGACGAGACAGTCGAAGCACCTGAAGATGCAGAGTCTGGAAGCTTAGCTGCGCGCTGGGTTCCTGACAAGAAAAGACCTACCCACAGAATCGGACTCCTTGGTCTTGTGGGTAAGAAGGTCGATACCATTAACTGGTGCCGCGATGAGCTGGAGCGGCTTATTCCTGCCGTCGAAGCCGCCCAGACAAAGTATCGCACCGGGGATTATAAGAAAATCCCCAGCGTCTTCATCGAGTTCAACCACCAAGCTGATGCCGAATCTGCCTACCAAGTCTTAGCGCACCACCAAGCTCTGCGGATGACGCCTAAATATATCGGTATCACACCTGGTGAAGTCGTCTGGAGCGCGCTGAAGGTATCGTGGTGGCAGAGGGTTGTTCGCAGATTCGCCGTGATTGGCTTTATTAGCGTACTCATCATCTTCTGGGCGATTCCGGTTGCCGTCGTTGGTGCAATCTCGAACGTTGGCTATCTCTCTTCGCTCTCCTTCCTTCACTGGCTCAACTCAATCCCTAGCGTCATCATGGGATTCATACAAGGGCTACTGCCTTCGGTCGCTCTGTCGATTCTCATGTCACTTGTCCCCGTCGTCATGCGATGTAAGTTTTTGCGCTCCGAAATGACGGATCAACGCCTTCTCGGATAGAGCTAATATCGTGTTGTAGTGTGTGCCAAACTCTCAGGAGAACCTTCCCTTTCACGGGTCGAGCTCTTCACCCAGAACGCGTACTTTGCTTTCCAGCTTATCCAAGTCTTCTTGGTTACGACGTTTAGTTCGTCCGCAGCAGCCGTGGCAAAGCAAATTGCCGATAACCCAGGATCGGTCACGAGCATCTTGGCTGAAAATCTTCCGAAAGCCTCCAACGTCTATATCTCATACTTTATCGTACAAGGTCTGGGTATCGCCTCGAGCGTGCTCTCACAGGTGGTTGGGTTTGTCATTTTCACTATCATGTACAAGTACCTGTCCGGCACACCACGTGCTCTTTACACGAAGTGGGCAAACCTAAGCGCCATATCCTGGGGCAGCGTGTTGCCGGTATATACCAACATTGCCGTGATTAGTAAGCCTTCATATGCCGAGCGTCAGGGGCTTGTACTGATTCCCTTCTTCTAGGTCTCACGTATGCTGCTATTGCCCCATTGGTACTTGGCTTCGCAACCATCGGTCTAGGACTCTTTTACGTCGCGTGGCGTTACAACATCTTCTTCGTCACCGAGACCCAGATCGACACGCGAGGCTTGATATACCCCCGCGCCTTGAAGCAGCTCTTCTCCGGTATTTACATCGCCGAGCTGTGTATGATCGGAATATTCGCCACCTCGGTAGCTATCGGCCCTTTGGTGCTTATGATTGCGTTCCTCGTCTTCACCGCTTTGTTCCACTTGACCATTAACAACGCTCTCGATCCTCTGCTATACAACCTGCCCCGAACCCTTGGTATCGAAGAGGAAGTCAAATCCATGCATGTCGAGGGCCCTGCTCTTAGGAATGGCAGCCAGTCCACTGCTCATAATAGCGAGGAAGGCATCTCAGAGTCCAAGAACGTATCCTCTACCGGTGCTGCCGTTGTCGAGAAGAAACCGGGAATTCTATCTAAGTTCCTGAAGCCGTGGCAGTTCTGTGACTATGAAACGATGCGCAAGCTGGTGCCTCATGATGGGATTGATACGAACAACCTGTACACAGATGAGATCGAGCGCAACGCCTACTATCCGCCTTCGGTCAGCAGTAGCGCTCCGCTGCTTTGGATTCCAGAGGACCCCATGGGCATTTCGAAGCAAGAGATCCGCGATACTAGCAAAGTGATCCCGATCACGGACGAAGGATGCACGTTAAACGACAAGAACAAACTCGAGTGGGACACAGAGACTGTGCGTCCGCCTGTCTGGGAAGAGAAGATTTACTATTAATTAAGGCCGAGAACCCGAGGTTTCAGCCTCGTGAAACGAATCAGAAGAAAAGACTGATTGGGTAAAGATTACCAAGTTAAGTGATATGACGGTTTTATATCATTATTTTAACGACTTCCTAAAATAGGGGTTTGCTGCTATGGTTTAACGATATCAAAGCTCAGTGCGGAAGTGAGCAGGACGACTTCGGGGAATAGTTTTTGATTGCAATATTGTTTCGGAGAGTTGATTGGTTGATGAATGAGTAAGGATATCACTGTTTAGGAGGGCTGATGTCTATTATACCCGTCCGACGAAGAAGGAAATTGTTATAATTGTGATCGAATTAACTAATGACAAAAGAAGAAACAAAATGTTTAGAAATTGAATTTATGACATGCAACTGTTAGAATAAGTATTCTTGATATCGTAAGACCAGGTACGTATAATATGTACCTAGACTATCAATGTTAGGTAATGGGTAGATCCGAGGAATGTGAAGATGAAAAAAGTCGAGCCCGTGAAAATGTACTAGTAATAGGTAATAATACCTAGTAAAATGCAAATGCAGACGAAAACGCAAACGCAGTTGGTTCGAGCTCAATATGCATATATGGAGGTGCATATGATTGGCTGACCTGTATATTATATAATCGTACATTTCAGGTGATAGCTTTTGTGTTGAAAGGGGGACCAAGGCTGGGATGATTCAGCCAATCAAAACAACGGATGCTCATCTCATGACGTCCCACCCCAACCTTTCTTTACCGCACGTACTACATACTGTACATGGGTACTTGTAACAATAGATAACAGTAGTAAACCTCGTTAGCCTCATCGTTTTATTACTTTCTTCCCTCTTTTTCATATCTTCTTCACATCAACGCCCACTTTCTGCTCCCACAAACGTCATCTCAAACGGGTGGTTATACAATCATCCGTTTCGTTTCATTTCGTTTCATTTTTTATTTTGCTTCCCTATTGATTCATCAAAATCAACGAGAGACAAGCTCGATATCCATACTTCGCAATGAGGTTCACTACCGCTTGCGTGGCCGCCGCGTCTGCCAGTCTAGCCTCGGCTAGAGGCTGGTTCGGCAGCTCCCAAGACGTCATTGTCAAGGACGTGCAGAAGGTCCCCGGCGACTCTCCGCTCGAGTTCTGCGACTCCGATCATAGCCAGGACATCGTCAAGATCGAGAGCGTTGACCTAGCGCCGAACCCCCCCGAGTCGTACGTCCGTCCCGATCCAATTGATTTCTCCCTGCGAGATGGATCATGAACTCGTTGAATGCGAAGATCTTGTTTCTTTCTAACTCGTGTGATGCAGCGGTGCTGAGCTAGTCATCCGCGCCTCGGGAACCGTGTACGAGCCCATCCAGGAGGGCGCCTACGTCAACCTCGTCGTCAAGTACGGTCTGATCCGGCTCATCAGCACCCAGGCCGACCTGTGCGAGCAGATCGAGAACGTCGATCTCGAGTGCCCCATCGAGAAGGGCATCCTCTCCATCACGAAATCCGTCGAGATACCCAAGGAAGTCCCTCCGGTACGTTACCTCTTGTCCACATGGGGAGTCTCGGGTTGAGAACGATAGGTAACTAACAAGCGGTATAGGGCACCTACAACGTCTTTGCCGAGGTCTTCAACAGCGACTCCAAGCCTATCACCTGCCTCCAGGCTACTGTCAAGTTTGGTGGCAAGACGAACACGTTAGGTGATTTGTAGATAACTGTTAAGACGGACAAAGACGAGACCGGCGTCATCGCTACCTGCCAAGTCATCATTATTATCACTATCATCATCATCATCATCATCGGCACAATTACATTTAAGGGGATCGAATTGCGACCTGGATTGGCAATTACGAATAGCATGGCACTCCTTTGAAGGGAGCAAGGACATAATATCATTCTCCTTTTAACCTCTGCATTTGTTATGGAGCTTGAGCGCAACGAAGTTTGATATCTGTTCCCGCACATTTGGTCTTTTTTTGGGTTGTTGTTGATATTTTAACTCTGATACCGCCTAGTGACGAGGAAGTACGTGTGTAGTTATATGATTTTCTTCTTTTTTGAGAATTACTATTTCAATAGTATTGCATTTCAATAGTACTCCACTTAAATGCGACACTCTTCCTTGATTGGTCAAAGCTTTTTCAACCACTTTTTATCATATAAATTATTACCGTTTCAATTCTTATTATAATCACTCGTTCTTGTTTAAATCAATGATATTATCCTCGTTCAAAATATCGTCGGAATCGTCAAAAGGGTCTTTATCTTTTAACCCTTTTGACGTTCATTATTAGCTGTTATAACCTGTTGATGCTCCAAGATACGTTTGATTGCATCATGAATTGACATAGTATCTGCTTTTTAACCTCCCCCAGCTCGTTGGCTACATCCTAAGCCTCGGGGACGACCCCTAGGACGATTCCGAGCACCTCGAGAGCCGCTTTCACCTTATCCTTACCCTTTATAACCATTAACCGATCCAGACTACCCCCTCATCGGCCTAACGCCTCGTGAGCGTAACGAACGCGTAAAACTCCTCCCAGGTTGCAGTAGATGGGCTTTTATTAGGGTGGTAGGCTCGGGTATACGTTGATTCAGATTAGAGTAAATAGATGTATAAGAGAGGAAGAAAGCCTTTCTCTTATATCTCTTATACGTACGTAATAAATATAGCCTTGCTGCGCAGCGTAAGGCAAAAGCTATCCGTATAAAAGGTAAGGTAGTTAAATAGCCTTATTAAACCGAGAAATCCTTGACCAATCAGGGAAAAGTGTCGCATTTAAGTGGGGTACTATTGAAATGCAATACTATTGAAATAGTAATTCTCATAATATAGCATTAGTCGCGCGTACGCAATGCAATGATACCCCGTAAGGGCATTTTCAAGACTGTCCTTAGTACCCATCAACCGTCTTGAGTAACGTGAAAACCCCTATGTCTAAAAGTGATAGATATGGTACAGTCCCGTCCTGACCACCGAGTGACAATAACGTATAGTTCCCAAGGATTCCCCCGTAAATTATATTGTAAACGAGCAAAGCGGGCGAGTTCAAGTAATTTTTTACTCTCCGAAGAGACGCCGGACCCTCCGCAAGACGCTGTCCTTCTCCGGGTCGTAGGGGTGCTCCTTGCTAGGGATCTCGAGGACGGCGGGGAAGGCAGAGGTGTAGGTGTCGATGCGGTGCCGGATCTTGTCGGCGACGTGCTGGTTGATGAGGATGATGCCGATGTCCTTGCGCTGGGTGGTGAAGGAGTCGAAGGCGGCCTCGATGGCCGACGTGTCCGTCTTATTGTCTACGACGAGGAAGTTCTTCTGCGAGTCGGGCGGGTTGGTGACGTGCTGGGGGGAGAGGGAGTGTTGTTAGCGAATAGGATATCTCTGCCGGGTTTAAGTAAGAATGTTGTTGTTGTTGTTGTTGTTGTTGTTGTCGTCGTTGTCGTCGCCGTCGACTTTAAAGCTTTATATGTTTGACGGAAGGGAGGGGGGAACGCTGGCTCACCCCGATGCCGGCTAGCAGTAAGCCCGTTACCGAGTCCTACTCATCATCTCCACGATTAGTCGTCGATAGATCTCCTCTAGATTTATTCAACATATGAGGAATGTTCATATGGTATCGTATGAGATAGAGAAGTCGTGAGAGGATTATGGTGCACACACCTCGTCCCCAATGACGGCTAGGAACTGTCTATCCTTGTAATCTGCCTGTGACGCCATCGCTGCGAAGTCTGTGGGAAATAAGCGACGTGTATCAGTCGAGGTCGTCGGCGCTGTGGTGAGTAGGTACGTACTTGTAAAAATTATTTCAAATATTAAAAAATGGGAGAAGTTGAGCTTTGACGGCCAGAAGGACTAAGGTACATACATACATAAGTGTAATAATGTCACTATGTATAAGTTCACCGTTCTATTAGCGCTATACCCCGCTTACGGTTGCCTATACCGCTATCTGTGCCAAAAAAAATGAACTACGCTAGAAATGGTAGTATGTATTACTAATATTTTTAGCTTGGTACTTTTGGGGCTTATCGAGCCGGCTAATGGCCCCGATAGACACATATCCAGGGTTTTAGTGAATAGATAAGATAATCGATAGCTTATAAAAGGGTATTATTCTTTTAATGAAAGGAAAGTTTATGAAAGATACCTAGGTACTTGAAGTACCTAAGCTGTAGTACTTCATCCAATCAACGTACGTAAAAATCGTCGATCGCAACTCTAGATCTTTCAATTCAAATCATCAACAACTACGATAACTTTACCTCAACAACGTCAAATCTACTGTCATTTACAAATGATTATAATTAAGGGAATGCGATTCAAATGAATCTAGTTGCATCAGTAGAAGTCCTGAAATGATTGCTCTGTAACCTGTTGAAAGTTGCGGCCATACTTGTATTATGAGCTTATACCTACCACCTGCACCTGCGTACCAGTTTATTACCTAATCATAACCTTAAATATAACCTCATATCCGACGAATCTTAGGTCCATTCTTCAACAGCGTATAGAATGATCATTATGAGAGATATACTGATGCAACAAGGCTTATTTGAATCGCATTGATTTAATTAGAAATAATTTCAAAGCCTACATAATCAAACCTCCTTTTGGTGAAGTTATTACGATAATTAGTAGATAGTTGAAGTTGAAAGGGTTGGTAAGAACTAGTCCTGTTTTGATTGGACAGAAATATGGTTCCTTTTTTTTTTTTTTTTTTTTTTTCTTTTTTTACCATTTCATACATACCTCTAAGCAAATATATCAACTTATTAGAGATAATTAAAGATAATATATGCATTTATCACCCATATGGTATGCATCTTTCGAGTACGAGATTGAAAGTACTGCCATAAATTAGATTATTTGAATTTACCTCTAGTCAGCTGCCTATTTGGGTAATTAAGACCCAAAAATGTTTTTTTGGCACAGATAGCGGTATAGGCAACCGTACCCGCTATTTCATAGGTACATCTTACCTCCTAATAATAAGTCTTCATCCCCCTGAGAGGTATGTACGGATCCGTATGTATGTACGTAAATACATGTAGGTATTGTAGGTACAGGTACTTAAATATATGTACACCGTACCCAGCAGAAACAGCATCAATGTTCTTACGTAGTTGTTACTTCCAATAGCAGCAACGCTAGCTCGTTCCATGCTCCACCAAAAAAAGATCTGGGTCATAAGCTGCATCGCCGTGTTTTTTCCCTTTCCTTTCTAAGTCAACAAAGTCACGATCTACTGTGTAAAAAAACAAAACGGTATCGAACGAGCAACCAAACACCCGAGAAAAAAAACCATAATCCCCTTTGCACGGGTAGCTTCATAGCTCACCGTTGCAACTTCGAATATCTACCACACATGCAAACCCAGTAATCTTTACTTCTTTTTTTTTTTCCTTTCTTTCTTTCCTTCGCTTCCCTTTCCTTTCCATTCCCTCCTTCGACTCTCTTTTGCGCGTACCCCATACGAACCAAAGATGCCGCCGCGACTCGTGCGTAAGAGGCCGCTCATCGAGCGCGTCAAGTCTATGCTTAATCCCATGGATTTCCTACTATGGCTATCCGAAGAAATCGAGACCCGCGACTGGGACTCCAAGCTCGTCGGCACCCAGATGGGCCTGGCTATGAACTTTTCCTTCTTACTCGCTAGGGCGAACAGTGGTGCTTCTAACACTGCCGATCCAGTCTTTGATGACGGGTCCGTTTCTGGCTGGTTCACCTTTTTTGTAAGTTTTTCTTTTATCTTCTCTTTGGTCCATCTCTTTATTGGACGCCATGGGAACGGGTTCTATTTGCTAACTACGCCATCTTTCGGCTGCATTGTAGGTCGGTACCTTAATTTGGTTCCTCGTTAGCTCCTCGGTCATTAATGCAACCTATACGATGTACCGATCTCGTCACTACCGACTGTTCGAAGCGGATGTCGAGAAGCAACCCGAGACTCCTTCGGCGCATCGCGTCCGTGTTCAGTCTTCTCCCGTATCATCTTCGCCATTACGATATTTGACGAATATGATGAATGCGGATAGTGCCGAGTCTAGAGCACATCCTGATAGGAGTCGAGACGTGTGGGAAGTCTCGGTCTGGGATCCGCTACCGATTTGCTTGCAAATGTTCTGCTTGTTCAGCCCAGGTCACGTCCTCGTCTATATGATGTTTCTACCTCTGGCTCCCCTAGATGCGAGACCGAGCGTGACAGTCTTGAACTGCATCGTCTTACAGTTTATTCTGTCCTTACAACTGCTCCTATTCCAGAATAGGTTTACGCAACAGAACAAGGACACGGCCATCATACAAAAACAGGTCATGCGCGAATACGATACTAAATTTGTCCATCCTAACCTATACCCTACCGTTCGGGATGCGTCGACGCAAATAACTCAGAATGACGATGGTGACGACCTCGATGAATCCGTTCAGGTTGGCACGCCCACCGTACAGCTTCGACGGGGCTTCCGAACACGACCTAACCCTAATTACATCAACCACATCGATCCAGATCGCACTCCTGGCCTTTCGAACGCCAGCACGGGAAGCCCTGCCGCATTGTTCACCCCGTCCGTTTCCAAACGACATGCCGAGACCTACAGAAGCGAGCTTAGAAATCGCACTCCTGTAGCCTCTAGCAAGCCTCTACAGCAACGAGGTACACCGGGGTTTCCCCCATCCTTCAACCCAGCTATATCTCGACTAGGAGCTTCCACCTCTACTTCTACTCCTCCCTTTCCAGGCTCCAGCTCCGCCGTCAGCCAGGGCACAGGCGACGGCGGCTACATGGGCATATTCACCCACCCCAACTCGCCCCTGAAGAGGGCCCCTAGCCTAGGGGAGCTCCGCTACCGATCACCGCGGAACAACAGCGAGATGGCCCAGCTGGAGCAATACCATGCGGCGATGCGGGAGCGCAGCAACAGTCCCACCAAGGCTACTAGGAAGAGCACCGGGACCCTGAGCAGCCATAGCATCGGCAACAGCCAGCCGCCGCCGCCGTCGTACCCGTCCACGGCCTGGGGAACGCGGGCCTCGCAACCTTCGTATGAGAGATACCCTTCCATGTGGCGATGATTATATCGAGGGAAAACGACAGGGGATAGATAGATGAGTTGGGGTGACGTACCCGGTACCTACCCACCTACTTACTTACTTAACGAGCTGGGCATTGGAGGTCCGCGATTACTTTCTGGGCATCGTCCGCATGCATGACGTTAAACGTTGAGAGGAAGAGCGCGCGCTATGAAAGGAGGGAGTGGGCAGGTTGCAAACGAAGACATACCTCTTACCCGAGGAAAATTGTATCGCGCTCCGCCTTGCGTTATTAAGGAGAGAGAGAGGGAGAGGGGGAGGGGGGGAGAGAGGATTATTTACTTACGTTTCTACGGTTGGCGTTCTCGTGTACGAAATTAGGTATCGTAGGAAGCACTACTACTACTGCTGCTGCTGCTGCTGCTGCTACTACTCGCTGTGTATCGATCTAGAGAAAAGGAGAGAAGAAGAAAAAGAAATATGAACAGGGAAATCAATAAATAAATGAACCCCCAATCCCCCCCTTTTTCCCTTTCCTTGTAGAAATTTTCTTCGTATATGTCGTAATAACTTTTTTTTCCCGTCTTATGCCTTATGTAGTTGGAGTATACCTATGTAGTACCGATAGGATGTAATCTTGAAGGTATACAAGTGTAAATATCACCCTTCTATAAACTCTCGAGATATCTCCCCCTTTTTTTTTTCTTTTCTCACATTAAGTTAAGAGATCAGAAACCTAAATGCATTGAACTCGCCCCCCTCTCTCTCCTCTCCTCTCCTCTAACCTCGCGCGCTTGAACCTAAGCCCGCACATTCCCCTAATCTCTCAGTCCGATCCTTCCTAGCTCTACCTTACGCCTTGTTGTTTTCTGGCCTGCTGGTAAGCTGCGTTGCGTCCTTTATCTTTTTTTTTCTCTTGTTTTTTTTTTTTCTCTTACGTTGTCCGATGTTGCGGGAGAGAAGGTAGGAAGGGGAAGAAGGATGGGCGGTTTATCCTTTAGTTCTGTTTCGTGTCTGTTCTCTCTTTCCCCCCCTTCTCTATCTCTCTCTCTCTCCCTCTCCCTTCCTACTCCCTCTTCACTCCCACTCCATCCATCTATCTCCCCCCTCTTGTAGGTAAATCACGATCCTACTCTCCATTGTCCGGGACTAGATCATACACATACATAGTAGACGATGGCATTCCCAGGACGTGGTCGATCTTCATCGTTATTCCCGCCGTCCTCGTTCTTGTCGCCGCGCAGCCCGAGCTCGGACTGGTCCGTGTCTTCTCATTATCCCACAAGCCAGAGCCAGCCCCCGCCGATCCGGCAACGGAGGGCGAGGAGGAGGATGAGCCCGGCGAGGGCCTCGGCTGCCAATGCCGGACGCTCGTACCAGAAGCGGTCGTCCTCCATCACGGGCTTCCTCAGCAAAATTCTGCCGAGTCATCGTCCAGAGCAAGGGGGTACGCGTCGCTTGAACGATGAGACGGGGGATAATGACGACGGCCAGGACGAGCTAACCGGCTGGAATGTTGCCAAAGAAAAGAATCCTGTATATCCTACATCAATAGTTGTTCCAGAAGAGCCTAGTCACCGCCGGGTCTGGAGCTGGAGCCCACAAAAGGGTGACTCCAAGTTTGTCGAAAATCTACCAAGAGCCCGATCCCGTGGGCGTGACCAAGTATCGGATACTACACCAGACCAAGAAGTTCCGCCCCGGAAATCGGAAGCGCTAACGAGAGCCGAAGTCCATGAGTTGCTCGAATCGAAAGAAAAGAGTAGAAGGAATCGGCGGAGCTTGAAAGAGAGCGGAGATTGGTTAGGTGTACAAGGAGCTGATCCATATTCGGGCGAATTCTCTGTTCTCACACCCACAGATACGGTGAGCTCTGAGACGACCAGCTCATCTACTCGTAATAAGTTAGCTGGATTGGCGAAGAAGAGGAAGACTGCAAAGTTAGAGTATGAGCAATTCAAGTTATTGGAAGAGCAAGAGAAGGACAAGGCCAAGCTAGACAAGGAGTATGTCAAGCTCAACAAGATCGAGCGCGTCAAGGAAGAACTCAGACGTCAAAGCCAGTTCGCCAAATGGAGCCAACACAAGCGTCACTGGTCCTCCGCTGCCGAACCCAACCTCAGCCCGATCGCTCAGTCTCTGGACAGCGTGGCGCTTGGAAGCAGTGAGTCTTCTGGTTCGCTGTTTTCGGAGATGTCCACTGACTCTCTATCATCAGATGCGGAGGACGCCCCGACGACTGTCCCGAATTTCTCGCGTCCTACTCGCCCACCAGTATCAATAAGGGTTACTTCGCCAGGCCAAGCCGAACGACTTAGTTGCGACAGTCCGCGGCTTCAAAGGCAGGGGCGTTTAGATCCGTCGACTGACACAATTATCCATAACTCACTAGACACTAACCTTGAGCGTACGTTTACGGTGCGGCCTATGTCGCAGCCGTCTGGGACACACCTCAACGCCGGACAACCGGGCATTGAGAGAGCAAAAAGCGAAAAACATTTTTTATGGAGACGCCGACGGGAGACAGACCCGGACAAGTCTGGAACAACTCCCCATGGAGGACTCATGATGTCCATGGCGGCCCAGAATATATCGACCAATTCTATCGAGCCTATTCAGAAAGACCATTTCGCCGACCTAGCGATTCCAGATTACCGTCTCCACCTCCTGTCACCGGAGCCGGCGGACACGACCGACAGTCACTCGACCGTTTCCGAGGACGCGCCCCCAACGACCCCCAACACAAGTTTTCTAGGGGCGATTTGTGGGAACAGGATGGCGTTGGCATCGACGACGAATCTAAGTTGGTCACAGAGGAGCAGCGGAACAAGCCAAGACACAGACCCAGCTATAGTGAACTCATCCCCGCCCAGGCTGAAAGAGGTCACGAACAATTCCTCAGTCCGCCAGGAGTTCGCCCCGGACCCATCAACTACCGCTCACGTCAACAACACGGAGAGACAGCGAAGGTCACCCCCAACTTTCGACGAAGTCCAAGACTACACGGTCGGCACTTCACCGCCAGATATCCCGGAGTACCGGAGCCAACATCTACGACCGAGTCTGCCAGGACGGATCAGTTCGGAAAGATCGAGCAGGACGCTGCCGGATATAGGCAGCCACATCAAGCGAGCCCGGAGGCAATCTGTGTCCATACCCACCACCATCACTACTGGTTACGCTCTCGATCGACAGAACCAAGCAGACACCCCACAACTGAGATGGACCGCCGGGCCCAATCAGATCGACAATGCCACGGACGGCATCAACGCTCCGGTGATCCCGGCATCCTTAGACCAACACGAGCCTTGCATCGCATTAGACCAGATGTCAGAGGAGCGTAGGACGCCTTCCCCTCCCGCTCTGCTGCAGAGGGGCTGGGAGAATATAGAGCCCGCTCAAGAGACACCCGGGACCGGAACTATATCAATTCACCGTGTGACGCCGGAGAAGAAACAGTCTACCAGAGTTTCCACGCCGACAACCCCGATATTGTGTCATCTCATCCAGCAGAACATCGAAGCGCATCATACAAAGACCCAGAAGGACGTGGATACGATCGAGGAAACGGAGACGACCAAGACGCAGATGCCCAAGCACAGGGAAATCAGCAGGAAGAGTATTCAAGAAGGACAAGCACGGAAGATAGAACAGGAGCACTACGATGTGAGCACGATTCAGACGCCAATAGCGATCTCGCCGGGAACTCATCGTCGTACGTCATACGAGGAACCGAGAGCAGGCATAATGGGAGAGGTAGAGCGAATCGCCGTGTTGCGTTCGAAAGCCAAAGAGATAGTCAGAAGCAGGTCAAGCAGCGCCAAAGTAAGCCGACGCCGCAACCGAAGCCCCAGTCCGGCGAAAAAGCAAACATCAAACAAGAAGACGACGGAACCGAAGCACTCGCTCCAGCAAGTACGACCAAAAAAGACACGCCACAACGAAGACGACGTAGGCATCGAGCATCGTTCCAAGCCTGAACGAGTTAGTGACGTGATAATCAAAGCGCAACACAAAGAAGATGATATAGAGACTATTGATAGACCACATACCATGATGACGATGGCGCAATTGTGTAAATTGGTTTACATAGTATTCCTCGGCCTGGCTTATACATGGTGGATAACGGTGCAACCAGCCTTCGATCAACAAAGTGATCTGTGGAAAAGGAAGCGCAGGAAGGAGGGTACATGGAAGGATGCCGTAACGTTCTTTTTGGCGGGGTTGTTCTGCCTCGCCGGCACCTTAAGCGGCTGGTATGTGTTAAGGATGGTCTTCTGGGTTATCGAATCATGATGGTCGTGATGACCATAATCATAAGAGGTATGATTATGACCGTGCAACCGTGACGGTGACCATGATCACAGCCACGATAACTTAAAGATTCTGGAGGGTATGACAAGAAAGTACTTGAGTGTTCTTGTATAAGTTACCCGCTCGGAGTTGAGGGTATCTCCGAGTAAATTGTACACTACCTAGGGTAACCCTAGGTAGTTTTTTTTTTTTTTTCAACTTGGACCTTTGAAGCCAACGGGGCCCTCATAGCCGGACCGGAAAACGAACCTGCGGTATTCGGCCATAAACATGGGGCTAAAATGTTCTAGACGATTAAGTTGAGACTCCGACTAAGGCCGATGGTATTGAATGGGAAGTGAAAACTGGAGCACTAGAGCGTCGACAACAACTTTTTTGAGGGGAGGATTTTTAAGGCATCATCAAAGGGTCAAGAACTAACCCGCTTAGAAAAAAAAAGGGGGGGGATGATTCGAGGACGGAGGGTTGCGTATCACGTAGCAGTAGCAATAGGAGTAGGCAGTAGCAATAGGAGTAAGAGTAGGAGTAGGAGTTTGATATGCATAAATAAAGTGCGGTGTGTATGGATAGAACATGAAAAAATTAAAGAACGTAGGGTACTAATAGAAAACGTTGTCTCGCAAAGTATCGCCAAAAACTCGGTGTCCCGATTTCGCCAAATCTTTTTTTTTTTTTTACATAGTTAGTATTTTATTTTTTATTTTCTCCGAAGGGCTATGAGAGATGTATACATGTATATTCTACACGTACCTAGGTACCTGCATATGTACCTTCTAGAATATTGGATATAGTAAATACACTCAAGAATACTTGAATAATACATGTGCTCAATTTAGGTACTTGGTGTACGTACGTAGATGTTCTGCGGTGAAGGCTCTTCGTTGGATACCCTGGCCCACCTTAAGCTACTTTAAGTTCATTTCTTGGAAGGAACAGTTTTGAGAGTCTTTGAGAGATGGGAGGTGTGATCTGTCAGGGATCTTTGTGTTACCGTCAGATATTATTATTATTGATTCGATTGGACCAGAGATGATCCGAAGTCAGCCAAAGGTGACATCATACGTAACACACCTCCTATATCCGAGTGGAGGCATTTTAAGAGAATTGCTCTGTACGTAGCCGGATCGTGTTACCCCAAGCTGCAGAGATTCCAAGTTAACATTACAACTGTCGCCGCCCTTGCCTTGAAGTTTTTTTTGTTGTTGTTATTGTTTCTGGGATTTAATTTGTTTTCTTCTTTGGCTTAATCATAAAGGGTGTTTGAGATATACGCAATATGCAGGATATAGTACGTACCGGTAAGTAATATGTTAGAAGTAAAAGATAAAAAATGGGAGAAAATAAGGACGCATGTAATTGTTCGACCGTTAAAAAGTCGTGCCTGGAACTATACCTTATATCTGTATTTGTCTCAGAAGCTGCATGCAATCCTCAGCATACTTTTGCAGTTGACTCGCACCGAAAGCCCCTCACGTGGGGTAGCGGGGGTAGGTATTGTAAAGACGTGAGATGTTCTTGCATCGACCCCAATTGCGCCGCACAGTCCGGCTCTATCTAACCAATCATGAGACGTGAGATTCAAATCTCATCCCTACATAGGTAGGCGCATGCTGCTGCATGCTGCTGCATACGGCAAATACCACGCTAGGTGCCCTATGTATCTATGTAAAGTACCCCGCTACCGGAGAGCAGGGTCCTCTTTCCGATGTTCGGCGGCCTTGTAAGGCAAAAAAAATTGGAGGAAAGTATAAGGTTTATAGAAGAAACAAAGAAAAAAGAACGAGGAAAAAAAAAGGAAGTCGTAACTACCCTAAGTAGAATTAAGTAGAGCTAAGTACAGCTAGATACAGCTAGGTACAGCTAAGTACAGCCAAGTAGAGTTTCCCTATTGCCGGTCACGCCGCCGAATTCTTTCATCTCAAACTTCTCTCTCTCACACATGTACATCTTTTCTCTTCTTCTCTCCCTTCGTCCATCTCCTTGAAATTATTTAAATCTCCCCGCACTTATACATTTTCAATTCAATCGCAGAGTTGTTTATTCTATTCTCATCTCTTTTCTATCTCGCCTTTTCTTATCCTCTTTCCTACTCTTTCCATTCTCTTCAATCGACGTGTATAACCCAATACCCTACACCCGATACTCGATACCCTCAATCTCCAATCCTATTTCTCATTTTATTCTTCCGAAAGGATACATATAAATATAGAGAATCCTGTATACCCGATACCCTCTTCCAAGATGCCTGTTGCCGAGAATTCTCCCCAGACCTTGTACGACAAGATCTTAGCTGCCCATGTGGTGGACGAGAAGCTCGATGGCACAATCTTGCTTTATATCGGTATGTAAAACCCAATAAGGAAGTGCCTTTCTTGCATTAAATACAGTCACTAACCCATCTCGTGAAATAGACAGACACATTACCCATGAGGTCACTTCACCTGTACGTAATACAAATATCATACACGCGACCACTCTGTTTAAGTCCGAAATCTAACACGACTATTAATATAGCAAGCTTTCGAGGGATTGAGAAACGCAGGACGACGTGTTCGAAGACCCGACTGCACCCTTGCCACCACGGACCACGTACGTTATAGCTCATCACTCTCAAGATTGTCAATTCAAAGCTAACATTTTTCTACTTAGAATGTCCCCACCCACTCCCGAAAGGGCATAAAGGACATTGCCACCTTTATCGAGCAAGATGATTCCCGTCTACAATGTATAACTCTCGAGGAGAATGTGAGAGACTTTGGGGTCACCTACTTCGGTCTGGGTGACAAGCGCCAGGGCATTGTTCATGTCATTGGCCCTGAGCAAGGCTTCACCCTCCCCGGTACTACCCTGGTCTGTGGTGACAGTCATACCTCTACGAATGGTGCCTTTGGCTGCTTCGCAATGGGCATTGGCACCAGCGAGGTTGAGCATGTTATGGCCACCCAATGCCTCATCACCAAGAGAAGCAAAAATATGAGAATACAAGTCGATGGTGAGCTTGCTCCTGGCGTCAGCTCCAAGGATGTCATACTCCACGCCATCGGCTTAGTCGGGACTGCAGGTGGCACGGGCTGTGTTATCGAGTACTGCGGCTCTGTCATCCGAAGCCTAAGCATGGAGGCTCGTATGTCCATCTGCAACATGTCCATCGAGGCTGGTGCTCGAGCAGGCATGGTAGCCCCCGACGATATTACATTCGAGTATCTCAAGGGCAAACCCTTAGCCCCTACATACGGTTCACCGGAGTGGGACCGCGCCATCAAATACTGGAGGAGTCTCCAGACAGATGCCGGTGCCAAGTTCGATATCGATGTCCAAATCGATGCTAAGGACATCATCCCGACTGTGACGTGGGGCACGAGTCCGGAGGATGTCGTTCCCATAACGGGAGTTGTACCTGACCCTGCAACATTCAAGACCGAGTCGAAGCAAAAGGCCGGGCAACGAATGATCGAGTACATGGGTCTTGTCCCTGGTACTCCCATGGAAGAGATACCTGTCGACAAGGTCTTCATTGGCTCCTGCACAAACTCGCGTATCGAGGATCTTCGAGCTGCCGCCCAGGTTGTCAAGGGCAGGAAGAAGGCAGCCAACGTCAAGCGTGCGATGGTCGTGCCTGGTTCCGGGCTTGTCAAGGATCAAGCCGAAGCTGAAGGTCTCGACAAGATCTTCCTCGAAGCCGGATTTGAGTGGAGAGAAGCGGGCTGTAGTATGTGCCTTGGAATGAACCCCGACATTCTATCGCCCAAGGAGCGATGTGCAAGCACGAGTAATCGTAATTTCGAGGGTAGGCAGGGTGCTCAGGGTAGGACACACTTGATGTCCCCGGTTATGGCGGCGGCGGCAGCTATTGTCGGTAAACTCGCCGATGTCCGGAAGTTGACCCATTTTAAGGCCAGCCCCCACATCGAAGCATTCAAGGCCGAGCCAATCACATCGCCGGGCAAGCCGCACGTCGACGAAAGTGTCGAGGAAGACGACACTGCGAAGGAAAGGATTGCTGACCAGCCGGAGGACAGCTCTCCTAAGATCAACCCCATTGCCACGGAAGCCGCCGGTTCCCAAGGCCTTCCTAAATTCCTTGTCCACAAGGGACTCGTTGCGCATCTGGACCGACCGAATATCGACACCGATGCCATCATTCCGAAGCAGTTCCTCAAGACCATCAAGCGCACTGGTCTGGGGTCTGCGCTGTTCTTTGAAGCGAGGTACCACGATGACGGATCGCCCAACATGGACTTCATCCTCAACCAGGAGCCATGGACAAATGCCAAGATCCTCGTCTGCACGGGTGTCAACTTCGGATGCGGCAGCTCTCGAGAACACGCCCCCTGGGCCTTGAATGACTTTGGTATTAGATGTGTAATCGCGCCATCATTCGCCGACATCTTCTTCAACAATACATTCAAGAACGGCATGCTGCCCATCGCTATCACGAACCAAGCGGATCTCGAGAGAATCGCCGCAGATGCTCGCGCAGGCAAGGAGATTGAGGTCGATCTGCCGAACCAGGTCATCCGTGACGCCGCGGGCGAGGAGATCTGTAAATTCGACGTGGAGGAGTTCCGAAAGCACTGCCTCATCAATGGTCTCGACGATATTGGCCTGACCCTCCAGCTAGAAGACAAGATCGCCGCGTACGAGAAGAAGGCGTCGATTGTAACTCCGTGGGTCGACGGTACGGGCTACATGAAGCGCAAGGGGCGTGGTGGGCAGTTAGCCGCGAAGCCAGCGCCGGTTCCCAGCACGAACCGAGGCCAACCGCTTAAGGATCCCATCGACTGGTGATAAGACACCTTTCCCTTTGTTAAGTCCATACTATATCGTGTCTTCTTTCACAGGTTGGCGTTCGCCGGAGAAAAAAAAGTCAGCATAGCATATAATGTTGCCTGTCACACTTTGCGTTTGCTTTATGTAACGATGTAACTACGGAACGAAAGTGATGGCTATAGCTAGGAAAACCCCGAAACTAAACTCGGTCCTTTGATGAATTGGAATTCAATGAACAATGATGAGCTAAAATAACCCTGAAATAATTGTGATTAAGACGTTTTTACCAATATATATAGGTACTGGTCGGTTATTAATTGCTCCTAATCGTAAAAGTGATCGTCGGCTATACCTCGATACATCTGTCCCTCTTCTAGACAGACTACCTCTTAGTAAGTTGAAAGTATGTAGTTCCCAAGGCAGGGAGTAAGGATGAACGTGCTAGGTGAGCACCATGTTAAGTACGCTCTTCCTATATATCTACCTAGATTCATCGATATTGATTACCTCTTCGTAGCCGCTTCTACTGGCTAGAGGGTAGATACTACATACATTAGGTATATATATATATACTCTTGCGTATCAGATGTGCGTGTTTATATAATATAAAGTGAAGGTAGGTACGTACGTACGTACGTACGTAGGTAGGGATTAGGTATGACTGGGTTAGGAAACGTACAAGTTTGGTAAGGGGTATTTACTACATACGTACCTCATATGTAGAATAGATAGATAGGTAGGTTAGATGGTTTAAGTAAGTGTGAGAAGCTGGAGGGAGTCATTGCAAACATGTCTACGTACCTTCTATGTACCTAACCTACCTCTTATGACTTCAATGTTATATTGTTTTTACCTTTCTTCTTCTGGGGTTAGTATATAGGTACCTACCTACATACCAGGTATACACCAGCAGACATAACAATGGTCAGGCCTACAACCTCCCTACCTCCTACATACCCTTACATACCTAAGGTACAGGTATGTAGTACGCCGGGCTACGAGATATCTCTCCAAGCCGAATCTCCCGGCAAGACTAGGGGTACCTAACCAGGTAGTTAATACCTCGTTATCAACCCATATACTCTGTAGATACAGACATCTACCTAAAGCATGTCGATACTATATCAAAAAGCAGCACTTACACAGAACCTAGGTATACACAGCATATAACCAACCCTACCTAATACGTACCGCTAAAAAGAAGAAGAAAAAAAAAGACACAGGGGGATAAGGACGATAATATAATACGCCTACTTCTACAACTCTAATCCTAAGTAGTCCCATTCAAAGAACGGTCAATTCCTAGGTATTCTTGATTAAAAATTAATTACTAGATACCTAACTAGCTACCTCTAGATGATATGGCTAAGAAACCCAAGTACCAGTTAAAACAAATCAATAACCCCTCCCCCCCCCTTTGATCTACCGCGCTGGAAAAGTACCATCCCGCTCAAACACCTCGCAATAACATTTCAGCATCACCTTCATGGGCGGCAGCTTCCTTTCAAATTTACATGAATCGTAGAGCTTTCCCAAGTCGGTGTTGTATATGTATCTCTGGCACACGACGCGCTCGAGCGCCGGCGTCGTCGCCCCCTGCACCAGGTCCGCGAACGGCGGGAGCTCGTCCTTGGGCACGGTATCGAGGAGCAGCAGCTCGCGCAGCGACGGCGGCAGGGTCGTGGCTAGACAATGGACTGCCGTATTCTGCGTCTCCGTCGGCAGGTCGGCGTACGCTAGCGCCAGGAAGCGTAGGTTGGTGCACCGGCTGATGGCTTTGAGGAGGAGCGCCGATTGCCCCGGTACGGCGCCCGCACCCTCCGAGAAGGCTGTCGTGTCTAGGAACAGGAACTCGAGCGCGCTGCCGTGGCGGGCGAGGGCGCTCGCGAAGAACGGCGGGCGCGATGAAGCGGACGCGTTATGCGTGCGCATCTTAATGAAGAGCGAGCGCGGGCCGGCCCTGCCACTGGCTGCGAGGAGCGTGGCGAGGCCTTTCGTGCTTAGACGGCAGGACTCGAGGGTGAGGTCCACGGGACCGTGGAGGTCCGTGGGCGGGACCGAATCAGGGGTGGAAGTTGTGGGTCGTGAGGGTTGGTGCTCGGCGCCGATGAGATCATCGCCCAGATTACCTAGCTCGAGATGCTGCAGACGTGGCAGAGAGAGGATGTCCAAGGCATCGGCGAGGGAGAGTCCGTTGACGTAATCGCCCAGCTGAAAGTGCCTTACGGAGGTTAAGATGCTAGATCTTTCCTGACCATAATCGGACAGGGGTAGAGACCGCTTCTGTAGCTGCTGCCGCGCGAACTGGATCACCTGTCTAGTTCGCGGCCCCAAACCCCTGTCGACGGCTGGGACTAGGATGGTTTCGACCTGCGTGCATAAGACGAGAACGAAGGCGAGCAACGCGTCACCGACGTCGCGCAGCACCCCCGACACGATATCTTCTTTGAGGAGGTCCGGCATGTCGGGGGCAACGCCCGCAAGCGCGGAGTAGTACCGGCGACGCATCTCGTCACGACCAAGGCTGGAGCGCCAGCGGCCGTCTTTCCAAGGAAGGGAGGCGATCTCCTTGATGAATCCGGCAAGTTCGGGGTGTTGAGCGAGCTTCCAACAAAGGTAAGACAGTAGGTCAGTGGTACGGGTGAAATTCCATGGTATATCGGGGTCGAGCCGGAAATCCTGGACGGCAACATGGACAAGCGGGGTGGAAACGCGACACCACTTCTTGTTGACGCCGCGCAGGTTGAGGACGGTGCTTATGTCCGTTTTAAGGTCTAGCTTGTCCATGATACTGATGAGGATCTCTTCCGGAAGCGAGTTTATGTTGGCCATGTCGATATCCTTCTTGATTTCTCTTTCTTAAATATGCTATCTAATCTAAATATCGAGAATCATATGGCACGATGTCGTTTTGTTGAACTTGATTCCGTGAGAATCGATATTAGATATGAAGTGTGCGCGTATGGATGCGTTATATATCGATATGTAAGGATTTTTTTTTCTTTTTTCCAAAAAAAAAAATAATAAAAAATCTACCTTGTCCCGATTCATTACCTGGAACATGTAGTCGCAAGGAATGGACGGATGTGAAGTGTGGTCGACCAGCTCAGTTCGGGAAAAGCTCATCCAGTTGCAGAAGTTGCTGCAGATACCACGGTCTTCCAATTATCGGCTGAGTCATCCAACTGCCAGCTTCCTACCTAGGTATTATACGCAGCATGTACGCAGCATGTACGCAGCATGTATCCGAAAAGTGTTAGAAGACTTCACGATCTTTCTCCTCCCCCTGCAGACGAACACACCGGTTCCCGTCCAATGAGGATGGCGAAAGAACACAGCGAATACCTACATATGTAGTTAAAGATGAGCGGTACCCAATAAGGTAAACAGAACCCATGATCCTTTCTTAACCTTAGCCAAGTTTTCATTGGCCATTGTATAAAGTCCCTTACTTGGAAAGAAAAGATTTCTATGTCCGAGCTCTTTTTCTTTCGTCGGTTCATTCGTCGGACTCGGCCACGTCTTCGAGAGCCCTGATGTCTTTGTGTATGGCCAGATTGTTATCTTGGGACGTTTCTATTTTAGTCGCCATCGTCATCGTCATCATCATCGTCGTCATCATAATCATTTAAAAGGGAATATCTCGTACAAGGTGCGCATTTTATTCGTAGGGTAACATTGAATATCTAAGGGAATGTACGGAGTAGGATTTGTTTGTTAGAATTGATTGTAAAATCTAAATTCCGAAATTGGATTATGAAATCATTTGATAAAATTTAAACTCGCATTGGGAAGGCTTATATAATTAATGACCTACACCTAGGTATTACCTATTAGGCTAATGTAGGTACCACCTACCTCCATACCTACATACCTCTTGTTCATGACATCTGCATACATGTATGTAGAACGGGACAAGAATACATACATATATACCTTAGGTACGAAGTATGTATACCCACACTTCTATAACCTCACCGGAACATTAAGGTCAAATACTTTGTCAAAGTACACCTATCAGTCCTATCGATCTTGAGCTTATACCTACCCTCACCATACATATTTATACAAGATTAGGTATTCATTAAAAGGGTATTTTTTATAATAATCTCTATAACTATAAGTCCATAACTGTATGTTATAGACAAGAATTATAAGATACACATTAACATCATATTATTTACCTCTCAATCATTCAAGGGATCATACCATAAAGAACAAAGCGTTGCAATCTAGACACCATGAATCTATCCATCTGATCCGTACAACGTAACGTAGTACATAGGCTCTTACTGAAGGGACCTCTCTTCCACCTTACTACACAGTATACGTTATTGCCCCGAGCATGGAAACAAGCACCGGTCTGTAAATCTCATCGCTGTATACAGGCTCGAGCTTTACAATGCATAATCCCTATTCGCCTGGGAGGTGCCGATTTGCTGTCTCTATAGTACGTAGACGCTGCTGACAGTCGGAGGTCCATGAAATAAAAAAAAAAGAAGAAGAGTGAAACAATCCCCATCTTGCAGCATCGCTATAGAAGAGTACGGTACATAGCGTAGCTCATCTTCTCAAGCTCATTCTATAGTTTAGAGGGTACGTGTCTGAAAATCACAAGGCTATCCCTTCATCCCCTTCCACGACGACGTAGCTTACTTTTCTCTCATCTCTTCAAGACAGCTAAGTACTTCCTAGCCACCTAGTTATTCTATCGCTCCGCCACATTCCCCTAGGCACCACACAACGGAGAATCAAGTCTACAGGACCACTTGCTTACGATGCCCGCTATCGTGGGGTTCATACGTAATATTGGCCTGAGCTGACTTCTACTACCGCTAGCCAATAACTCTGTCGGCAGTTCTCACATCTTAAAAGGTCTAAAAAGTACCAAACGTAGGTTCCAGCTAGAAGCCAAGCCATGGGATCACTCCCAGCGCGCGTCTGCACGATCCAAGTATGCCCAGCTTTAGAGCGGCGCGCCGCCGCCGAATCGCGAGTTGGCCGGCGCGTAAGTTTGTGCTCCGCCTCGGCCGAATCTAGTCGGAAGGGCGAAGCTGTTATTCTGAGGTGCTTGAGTCTGGTTGTACTATTTTACCTGATCTCTGAACACCACGAATTCTCGGACTCTGGCCTGATGGTACGCATACGCAGCAGTCCACTGGTGATGAATGGTCTGGTCCTGCCCCAGTTCTGCCATGTAGTCTACCGCAACATTTCGGCCTTCTATTTGCGAATCGAGCCACGCTGCTCCTCTTTTTTGACGACGAGCTCGGAAGTTCTCTTGGCGAGTTGAAAAATGAGTCATGATCTTAGCATTGAAACTTTCCCACTTGTCCAAGTATTGGTAGAAGTCCTGAGCATATTTCCGGAATTGCGCCTGGTTGGGTCGAACACCGGGTGTGGTTACGGACTGAGGGAGGCGTGGGGCGACCGGGGGAGTGGGAAACTCCAGTGTCGTGCGTTTGGGCGCTTGTTCCCTCTCGATTGGTACCTGTCCGGATGCCTGGCTCTGGAATGGCAATGTGGACTTCAAGCTTCCAAGGTTATTCAGACCACCCGGAGCTGGATCAATAAAGGGCTCAACCTTTTCAAAGTCTGCCATCGTAGCACGGAGGTCTGACATCGTAGTACGGAATTCTTCCGTGTCTTCCGAGCCGCCATGTTGTGCAACGAAAGGATTGACTGGAACGGACGTCGTCTGAGGTGCGGCACCTTGAGCGTTTGCCTGTTTTGTAGCGCCCCCATCTCCCACCGGGCTTGTCGATTTTGTACGCACACCATCGACGTTTCCCGCCCTCCACTCTTCTCTATGGGGTTCAACGGGAATATTGCGAGGGCCGCTCGTCTGAGGTACCTTCACGTTCGGTACATCGTTGGTTTGCGCCGGAGGTGAGTCGATATCCATAGCTGTTGCACTTTCAGCGCCGCTCTGCGCAGACTCGGTCGATGATTGGTGGGCATCTTGCGACCCGTCGCTTTCTTCCTCGTCAACCAGGCCAGCCGTGCCTGCTGTCATCTTGACAGGTTTAGTCTTCTTCGGGTTCGTGCGACGAGTTGGGGAGCTGGAACTGCTACGCGATGTTTGAGGTTCGAAATGCTGATGCCCTATCTTGTCGCTCCATTCACCAGCCGAAAAGCCATGCGCGGCGAAATTTCCTACTCCCTCCTGCGTCGATTGTTTCCGGTTCACATCCGCTTGTGGAGCTTTCGGCACCGGCCGGCGATTTACACGAGTACGAGACTGCGGCCGTGTCTTTGTAGGCGTCTGCGGATCACTCGTCGATGCAGCACCGGCCTTAAACTTCCAGCCGTCAGGAATCTCGTTGTCAACAAATCTAGTGTTGATGTTATCGGTACTCTGTCTCGCGAGCCCATCTACGCCGGTACCCCTTCCAGAATTGTTACTTCCGACTGGAATGCTGAAGCTAGAAGAGTACATAGTATTAGTGTTATGTTTAGCCCTTTTGTTGTTTGAGGGCTTTGTGGTAGGTTGGGTTTCGTTTCCGGGGCCTTGACCAGACTGTGATCGACTGTTGATGAGATCGACAAGAACATTTCTTTGCGTCTCCTCGACAGGAAATAAATGAAAATCCTGTCCACGCTTGACACCTCCACTCGAAGGGTCGCTGACGGTGGGGGCTTGAGTGTGGTTGTCATGGGCTTGCTTGTGAGATAAGTAGCTTTGTAGGAAGATAACATCGTCTCTGGTCATGTAATTCTTGGGCTTGAGTGATATAGAAGGGCTCTGAGATGATGTGGCATACACTGAAGGGTTGTTTGTGGCCTGAGCTGTACTCGGGTCTGCTACTGACGCTGATTAAATATGTTAGACTAATAACGAAACGATCTCGATGCTGGGAGGAACTCACGTTTGCTAGGGTTTGTGGATGACGGGTTCCCAGTCATGTCAGGCTGGGGCTGCGTAGATGAGTTGGTCGGCTTGGGCCCAGGCTTATACCGATCGTTAAACCGCGACTGAGAGGCGTTATTATTGGTCGGAACTTGCTGGTTAGACCAAGCATTGGTGGTGCCCTGGCTAAACTTGGCCGACTTCTCGGATTCTTCGTCATTATTTACACTTCTTGGCGTGCTAGAGCTTCGGGCACGTGGCTGTGGGAATGTGCCGGGCATTTCTGGCTTATGAGGCGACCGTGTGCTTGACGTACGTCCTATACCTGATGCATCGTCAAACAGGCTTGTCTTCTCCCCGCCAGGTGTATGGTATGGCATGCTCTTTCGCTCGTCCCAGACCTTCTCTCTAAACTGAGCAAGCGGATCTGCAGCAGAAGTGTGATTATTGGTCGGCATCGCATCAGGCGTTACAGTACTGAACAGGTTCGAATGCACTCGAGTTGTGAAGTAGTTCTTGTTCGTGACCGGTGGTTCGTCTGCTAACCCCGGGGAACGTGGGGTAAACCCAGCTCTTCTGTTCCCAAATGAAGCCTGTGCTTTCTGTTGTTGATACGCAGTTCTAGGAGGGATAGATTCTGATTCCGAAGACTTTGAATCTCGAGTTGCTGACGTGGGCGCACGACCGGGGGTCTGAGGAGGTGGTCGTCGAGTCGAGGAATTCGATCTCATGTTCTCCCACGCGTCTGCATAGCTCCTACGGGATTGGGTATCGTAATCTTGAGTGTCAGGCTTGTTGGTTCGAGGCACGCCGCCAGCAAAGTTGCTATAGCGTTGGGAACCCGAGTGAGTTTTACTTGCAGGTGCCGGGGCTGGCTTTCGTGTAGGCGGCGGTGGATACTGGTTAGCAAAATCCTGCCACGGGTTACCCCGAACGCCAGATGCTTTGGGAAAGCGACCAGCATAACTTCTACGAGCTTCATCGTATTGTCTTTTTAGGGTCTCATCGCCTAATATCTCATGGGCAGACTGAATGATTTGGAATTTTGGGTTGACCTCTGATTCACGGCCTGGGTTCCGATCTGGATGGTATTTCAGAGCTAGAAAAAATAGGTATGAGCGGAGAAATTAAATGGAGGATGACACGAGACTCGGGTAGAGATTACCTAGCTTCTTGAATTGCTTTTTTATCTCGTCAACTGAAGCATTCGTTGACACTTCTAGATCCGCGTAATAATCGCGGGTCTTATCCCACTTCGGCATGATGACAACTCTAGGTGAGAACGCACGGAGGAAGGATAGCAATGTGCGATATGCGAAAGGATAAAAAACAAATCTCCTATGCTTTTCTCCTTCATGCGAGGATGAATTAACGTTGTTGTTGGCGTGAAACAAGAAATGTGTATAGGGTAGTGAAAAGAAGGGATTAATAAAAGTAGTGTAGAAGATGACGTCGACAATATATAGTCGAATGAAATGAGAGTATGAAGAGTAGAAAGTTCGAGGAGATAATTGAGGCAATAAGGCAATCAGCCAGGTACTTGATCGGATCGCACAACCTGTTTTTCGTCCCTCTCTATTTTTCTTTTCTTTTGTTCCTTCTTCTATATTCTTTTTATGTTTCTCATGGAAAGAAGAGATACCATCTGGGAAAAGTTTAGAAATGTTAGCATCTAAACTTGATGGGTTGATACATTGAGATAGAATCTCGGGTCAAGGGGGGAAAAAACGCCAGATAGTTGAACGGACGCGAAAGAAAGTAAAGTTGAAAAGAAGCGTGACAAACTGTTGTAGCGGCTGACGGGGTGACGGGGTGATAGGGTGGGGGGAAACACGCAGAACCAAGGTAATATAAGGTTTAGGTGACAGGCCCAGGTAATGGTCTGCAAGGTAAGTTGGGATAGTTGAGATGGGTTAGTGGGGGTACCTGGATGGATTTCTAGATCCCTGGGAAATCAGGAACTCAGTCTCCAATGTTCGTGATTTCCATAATATCTTGAAAGAAAGTTACATCAAACCTTGTATGTAGGTACAGGTGAATTGTAGATACGTACCTCCTATTGTTAACAAATGTAACAAGAACTACCTCCTTATACGTAGAAATGAATGTTCCAGAGATTGCGTTATCGACGAGTATTTATTTTTCAATGTCGACAATTATCTTAGTCTCGGTCTGGGTCTGAAGATGCTATGTTTTGTCTTTCAGCAATTTAATATCACGCTCAGTAGTTCTTCTGATGTATGCGCTGATAGCTTTAATGGACAAATTGAAAGAAGTAGGTAAACGATAGGTAGTATCAAAGTTGTTGAAGAAGAAATGTTTTTGCCCATAATGCAGAAACCCCGTTGAAATACTGTGTAGATGTAGAACATTGAATGGACCGTGCAACGTCTAGGTATGTATGTACATACGTACATTCCATATGTATGTACGTATGTGTCACATACTGCTTAGTGAATGTACCCAATGTTATGCATGTCATCCGTTGTAGCGTCGCAGGTAAACTTTCGGCTAGGTACCTACTTCTATATTCTGTCCATACAACATTTAAGCTATTTTCTCTCTTTTTAAAGATATTTTCCAGTTGGCTGGAAGCTGTGTGATGTTGTGATGCACTCCTAAAAATCCCGATTCTGTCGTGCACGTACCTGGCGACTTGACGACTTGACAGCATTGTACGCTACATTATAGCAGTTGATAGATTGACGTCATATTGCGATACCTAGGTATTCTTTACTCTACCTACAGTTATAATCATACATCCATTCACTACGTTGGTATTTTTTGAAAGTATATAAGTTCTATACAATATGGCATATGTTAATTACTATATATTTGCTTAACATTTAAATACATTTAAGTCAAATATTATCATTCAACTTTACCCTGCATCAAAATTTGCCAAATCTCTCAATTCATTCTATATATAATACATCCTATAACCCTTATACGACCCACTAACAAGCAATATGAGTAAACCAACCATCTCAAGCCAAACACTTACATATTGTCGCTATTAATTACCTAGGTAGGTCCCTACATATACCCGTACAAGTATATTATAGAGTAGATAAAAACAACTTGAATCTCATATAAACTCTACCTAATCCAGATCCTACCACCATGAAGATACATGTACCTTTAACAACGACACATATATATGTATATTGAAGGTACTAATTGCTTGTATCTACCTCTACAACTTACGCGGAAAGGCGACATGTGACGGCTGGAAGTAGACCCAGCTGATGCGCCGAGGACAGCCTTATTAGGTAACATACATCCTCGTACTCGTAGGGGTACCTACCTACTTGTACCTATGCAAGCTCCCGTCGATGAGATTGATTGTACCTAAGTAGTGATAGGTTCCTTGTTGCATGTTTAGCGCCAAACTCTGTCTTGTGTTATTGTACCGGATTCCATGTACTCATTGAATTATGTATGGTTTACGGCATCATGCATCCATCTACTTTGCATCTGTACCTTGTTGTACCCCCTTATACTGTACGCCAAAAACGAGGAAACTCCATCAGGCGACTAGATGTCACATTATAATCGTCATGATGCATTAAGTATTAAAAGAATTCCCTGCCGCAGTACAGATGTATATGTAGTCATCTCCATAGAAGTGAAGCCACGATCTAGACCTTACTCATCCCAAAACTCCTCATCCGGGGTAGAGGGTCTGTCTGCATCTGCCCATCATCGGGCTAGGCTAGCCATATCTGCATCCTTTTTTTAACTCTCCTATGTCCATGAATAACCAGGATGGCCCTATACCATGAACACCAAGAACCCTCATAACTAAAGCGTGTAATATCATGATCAAAGGTAAACCGGTAAACACCTGTCTGATGCAATAACTTGACGATTGACTCCCTCAATCATTTTCTCCGATCCTTCAGAGGTAGGCACCATACTAGCCAGGTCCACGCTTCAACTCATGTCGTAGGTCCAGCCACCCTCCCGCCTTATCTTGTCCCTCGCCGCGAGATCCTTGCGAATATCCTCCTCCGTGAGCCTGTC
Organism: Hypoxylon lienhwacheense; assembly: GCA_902806505.1. Classification (NCBI taxonomy): domain Eukaryota; kingdom Fungi; phylum Ascomycota; class Sordariomycetes; order Xylariales; family Hypoxylaceae; genus Hypoxylon; species Hypoxylon lienhwacheense. The sequence goes on along the minus strand of CADCWW010000001.1, from coordinate 3,133,121 downwards.
AGTGCCGCTCCAGTTCGCACTCGAGGTCCTGGCGCGGAACTTGTGGAACCGATCCTTACTCTTGGCAAACACTTCCTCCATGTTAAGAGGTCCCGGTGCTCCGAAAACTTCGAAAGGATCCTGACCTTCCTGTTCAACGAGCGCCTGACGGAGATTGGGCGAGTCGGCCCAAGATGCTATCGTGGCCCTTGCGCCATCATCATCGTCGTCGTCTTCATCGTCCGTGTTGATCTCTGGCAGCTCAATTGTCTCGCCATTCTGGAATCGTGGAGAGGATCTTGTTGCCGACTTGGCGGCGGACTTGACAGTATTAACTCCCTGGGGTCGCCCGGGTGTCTTATAAGAAGATCCAGCCGCATTCGGGTTGGTTGCGAAAGGAATGGGTGCCTTGGACACTTGAGCCATGTCTAATGGATGCGCAGTCTTGATTTGACTGGTGTGCTGATGCGTGACCGTAGCTTTGAATAGATCTCTGTTACTATTCTGCGACGCATTTGTGTACCCTGATTGGTACATCGACTTGGTTGAGATATCCTAGCGGATTGTTAGCCTTTAATGAGGACAAGACTTTCAAAGCAAAACTTACCTTCTTGTATCCACCAGATGGGCGGACAGGTGCCCCTTTCAAGTTTGGCTGCTTCTCTATCTCGGCATCGTCATCCAACTCGTCAGTCATGCGCATTCGCTTCGATTCTTTAGATGGCTGGTGGCCGACAGTCCCGCGAACAGGAGCTTGACGGGTAGTGTCATCGTGATCTGGTTGCAGAGGCCGCTTTATAGATGCTTTAGACGCATTAGATAGTACCGCATTAATCGGACGACCGACGTCCTCCTGAGTGCGCTGGGCATTCGCAGCCAAGCGGGAAGGTGGCCGGGGAGCAGCTTCGGCTCGACTGTAGTCTGGAGGACCGTTCGGTTGGCTTCGAGCTGCTGGCGGGGGCGCTCTCGTCAATTTCGCTTTCTCAAGCATTGCCTGTCTTTGGGTGTTCTTCTTGGCCTCCGTTTGCTTTCGTTCTTCCTCCTTCTGTCGCTCATTCTCAACTTTCTTTTGCTGTTCCTGGCGCCGTTCCTCTTCTTGCATCGCCGCTCTCTTGCGTTCTAGTTCGGCCTTAGCATCACGCTTGCGCTGGGCTTCGCGCTCTTCTTGCTCTTTTCGTCGAGCGGCTACTTCAAGTGCTTTAGGTCGTCCCGAAGAGGATGTCGAGCTTTTGAGACTTTGTAATGAGGGCTTAGTTTGCAATGTGGGTTGATTAGGTTTGCCTTTCGACTGAGACTGAGGGAGGGTTTCGTGAAGATTTGATGATAATGCATTGTTGGAAGGATGATACTGCGAATGTTGCGAACCCATATTAACGCGAATAACGGTAGGTGCCTGTTTCGGTTTCGTGACTGCCTCCTTTGCCGGTCTCATAGGTCTCTTTATCTCCCGACCTTTGATGGCTGAAGGAGGTGCGATAGATCGAGGAGCTGATGGTGGCGGCATCAAGCTAGGTGGTGCATCGACCATATCCACATCATCCACATCATCCACCTGCTTTTCTTCAGAAGGAACCGGGGCCGGTGTCTTTGATTCGACAACTGGTTGCGTCTTGCCTTTCCGTGGGCTTGGTCGAGTCGTTTTAGATGCATCACCCGGAGTTTGCGCGATAGTTTTCCTATCTTGCTCTTTCTGGGCAGTAACCTGCTTCTCCATTGCAGCAACTCTTTCTTGCTCTTTACTGAATACACGAGCCTTTTCGCGTTCCTTTTCACGTACCTTCTCCAGCTTTTCCATCTGCTCCGCCATCCTTCGAGCTTCTTTAGCCTCCTTTTCCTTACGCTTCTCTTCGGCCTTCTCCCGCTCTATCGATGCTCTTGTTTTTCGACCTTCGACGCGTGTTGGGCTGGATACGCTTGCCAGAGGCTGGGTATCCAGAGCGTGGCGGGATAGATCTGGATAGAGAGGTTGTGCATCTTTCCCTCTGGGAGAAGCAAATGAGTCGACAGAGGGGTTTATATGCAAGGCTAGCCTAGAAGGCGAAGGAGATAAGAGCGAAGTTTTGCCTTCAGCACTGATGGCAGCACTGCTGGCTAATAAGCCCCTTGAACTCTTAAGAATCGACGACAACTTGTTCTTGACTTGCTTCAGTGGGCTGTCTTTGAAACCGCGGGATGGCGACTTTGTAGGCGTAGTAGGCCTATCCGTCTCGGAAACAGTAGCAAGTGGTGGGTTTGATACTGAGACGCTCTTCTTAAGACCATCTCCGTCCAGACCAGGGGCCCCTTGAAGTGGCAACATAGGAACAGACACAGATTTGTAATGACCCATAGTATTGGTCGGCCGCTCTGCAACTGGCGATCGCTCGGGAGAGTTGGATACGATCTGACCTTGACGAGTCTTTGGGACTGCAAAGTCCGCGCCGCCAACGGTGTCCTTACCGGACACACCTTCCATTACATCGGTAGTGTAACTTTTAGACAGACCTGGGCGTGGACTACGGAAGTCTGAGGCATCGTCAGGCGAACCAAGCGGCTGGATCCAGTCGTCTTCATCATCTGGGAAAGCACCCGGAGTCATAGCGGTGTTAGGCGAAGGCAGAGACTTCTTCCGGGACACGGCTTGGGCAGCTGGGGCCGAAGCTGTAGGCTGAGCTATAGACTGATCCGGAATTGATTTGGACGTTCGAGAAGTATGTGGTTGCAACTGACCTAGTTTACTAATCTGGTCCTGAAGTCGCTGGGTGTAAGTCTTGTTGTGTGTAGCTACATTGCTTGAGCCGGATTGCGAATGGGAGTTGTCAGTAAAGGGGTCGTCATCAACATCCATATCATCGTCATTCTCCTCGTCCGTTAGATCATGCTTTGCATGCCCTAAGCTTTTATCTCCGGTACGTCTGTTATAATAACTTGTTCGAGTTTGCTCTAATTGGCTGGTTCTTGACACCCTGTTACCTATGCTTTTATGGGTGATAGGTTCTCTCGCAGGTAGAGAAGCGAAATTGAGGCTGCTCTTTCGAACAATAGGTCGAATAGGGCTCGAGCCGTCAGACGAAGATCTGTTAGGTTCTTCAGCTACATTTTCCATCGCGTCTCCCTCAATAGCATGATCCTCAGTGTCTGATAGCGCACGTGCAGCAGCAGGAGATTTGAAAGGTGATACCGCCAGTGCAGTAGGATTAGGTGACCCTGCTGGGGTGGTACTCTCGTGCAGCATATCACCCTTAGGCGGCGAGCTTTTAGTCGCTACGTGAGCCGTGAAATATTGGGTATCTAGTTCACCCGCATCCATGTTCAGTGTAGGGTTCGGAGACTGAGCTGGGCTATCGTGCTCGCGATTATCAGGAGAGGTATAGGAACCTATATGATCTTGTGAATCCGCCTGTAGACTGAAGGGCTGAGTTGCTTCGTCTATATCATCATCAATATCCATTACATCTTGAGACTGACTGCCATGATATCCAGAGTCTACGATAGAGACAGGCTGCTTTGAAGCAGCGGGTTTCGAAGGGGACACGTGCTTCGACGGGCTTGTTGAAGCAGTGGCATTAGGAGGGATGGGCTGGGGATCAGCAGCAATTTCAATCCTAGGTGTGTTGCTTCGATTGGCCACGGGCAGAACAAACGGGTTCAGAGCCCCTTTGGGAGTAGAAGAAAAAATATTTGAGAGCGGCTAGAAATTGTTAGCGATATTGGTATCGTAGAAAGCTGAAAATGTCTGGGTGTACTCACAACGCGAGCTTCTACCGCGTTTATTTTGCGGACAGTTCGAGGAGTCTTTCCCCGTAGTTTTCCTGGTGTTTTAAATATTTCTGCAACATTGCTGTAGTAATGATTAGCTTGGGGAGCATCTCGGAGATGGGTGGGTATTTACGCACATCTGGTTTTCACTAAATACTTCAGCCATATGCTCGTTCAACCAGTCAAAGTCGTTTCGCGCCGAGAAAGAGAATTCTTCAACCTCTGATTTTGCAATTTGCAGAGCAGAGGATCTTTCTTCCGAGATCCATGGCCCGGAGCCAACTGGCAGACGCGCGCCTCGTGGCCCGGCCATCGCGGGTCAAGAAACGCGTCGAGTATGCGTCGAAGCGCGCGTGAATCCTGGGAAGATAAAAGGGAGAATGTATAAAAAATAATCGAAATTTAGGTAAACATTGTTTGATAGACAGGATCACAAAGTATGCCGTTGGAAGATTGGTGACAAGAATTTTAACGGCAAGAGTTGGTAGTAAATGAAGTGGAGGATGTAAAAGAGAAGAATGAAGATTCAAGGTACGTCGACCGTAGGTAAGGATTGTGGGTAAAAGTACCTGTGTATGTACCTTGTATGTATGTATGTGTAATAAGTGGTAGAGTTTTAATGATTGATGGGAAATTATTGGATAGCCACAAAGTGGGAGTAAACAGAGGAGCTTGGACCATAACATAGTCTTTCTCTGTATAAACGCATATGCCCCACCAATACCATTGATAGATACATTCCGCTAACCTTTTCGAGTCCAAATGATACATAATAGTAACACAATGCTTCTAAATGTACTACATATAATTATGTAAAAGTGTGACAGAAATATCTTATGCATGTATAAGTATTCTATACCTTCTTATGGGAATACATACTTGTATCAACTTTACCGACCCTTCGCCATCATTTTTTATGTTTACTTCGGTTTTCACCTATTAATACCCTACTACACTATATGCTGACTTGAATATTCCTATTTTCACCATAACGTACGAATAGCATACTCATCCAAAAACTACGCCCTTATAATATATTAGGACATAAACGCATAATTGGCGAAGAAAGCCATTGTACAAGCGTATTAGTGTCATCAATTAGAAGACAGCTGATCAAGAAAGCCACTATTATCAACATCTATCTATATTGCTGCTACCTTCAGATGTCAGGGTCACCTTTCCAAAAGACTCAAGTCCAAGACACTATCTTCGTCATTCTTTTCAACACCTTAATCGCTCATTTTGTCCATAAGACCAGGAGCTTCATCTCATATAGACATTACTCTTGATAAGTTGGTGCCGTACTAAATTCGCTGTGTACTGTGTAGTATATTCATTTAGTCCCTTCTCATCTCTCGCGGCATCCAATTCTTCACCAAACTTGACCCAGCTGTAGAAATATAAGTTACTTTTATGTCGTTATCGACTTTGCTATTTTTTGTTCGAAAGGGAGACACGGCGTGGTGGCTGTTTTCCGTTTTCTTGCCACTTTCTTCTGACGCCATGACTTCAAGTATGATGTTGTCTTCTCAGCAAGCTCTAGAATTACCATGATCAGATCGAAGACGCCAAATGCGCACACGTCTTCCCGCCGTCTCCATCTTGAGACGTTATTCGTAACTGCCGCGGAGTCCAGGATTCTCCTCAACTGTACGCAGAGCTCACCAGCTGGGAATCTGGGATCCTCGATACAGTATAGTTATCAACCTGCTAGGTCACAGAACCAGCTGGATAAAATGTGTCTGTAAGAACTTTCCAGGGGCTACATTAACCGATGATCTCTGCTCAAAAGCCCAGCTTTCCTAAGCTCATCGGTCTCGAAGTCACGTAAGAGCGACAGCTCGATGATGTCGTCCTCGCTAAATTCAAAAGGCTCAGTCATTATAATTCGAAAAGACTATTATCCTATTCCGTATCCCACCTGAGCGTCCTTCCCTTTCTTCCCAGCGTCTGTAGGTACCTATCTGTATCATGAGATTACCTATATGTTCATGAAAATGTAAAATACCTACATATGAGTATAAAAAGGTACCTAGATACTGTTAATTATTTCCAGCCATCGTATCCAGGACCTAGACCCCCTAGGTATTTTCGATGCCCAGTTTAGACCCATCTGTTTTAACTCATCGGCGGATGGCTCATACTTGTATCCTGGTGACCAAGCCCGTTTGGAGCAAACCACGCAGCTTATAATCATTATAATAGGTACGCAGAGAGTTGCGCAGAGGTACCAACCTACCTAATATGAACTCTCTCGTGTTAAATAAAGATAAGACAGTAGCCTAGGTAGGTACCTATTAACAGGTAGGTATAGGTAGACATATTGAAATTGCTCTTGGGATACCTACCTAATCTGCTCCGTAACATACCTCCCATCGCCACGGCTAGGAGTTAACAGCTCAAGATGAGATCCTTCACTTCACCCACTTTAACAGGTATTTTACAGGATATCCTACCAGCACAATCCCACAAGACTAGCTCCCAAACACGGTAAAAATTACCCCTAAACTCATACCGCACCGACAATACACGAGGGAAACACCACCGTTAACACCAGAGATCGGGCTTTACGTCTAACTCGATATGATCACACGCCGTGCATTTATAGCTAAAATTGTAACTTACATACCTCCTATAACCTACCTTATATATATACCTAGGTACCGGTATCTAGGTAGGTACACAGCCTCTTATACAAGCCCGTAACAAGCACCGGGCCACATCTCCAAGCTACCTACCTAGGTACCTACCCTACCTCCCTTCCAACTCCTCTCTATCCCACTGAGACAGCGTAGAGAAAAAAGAAGAAAAATATCAAAATTCTTCCATTTCAACTAAGCCCAACCATGTCCTCCGTCTCCGTCGGCCTGGGCGATAGCGGTACGTGTCCTACGGAGACCCGCCACGCCGGCCTAACAACGAGGAAGGGGGGGAGGGGGTTGGGAAACAGGTTGCGGCGCCGGCAGGATCTGAAAGGCATATCTCGAGAGGACCATGTGACCGTTCGCAGTTACCCAACAAGCAGCTATTCTCTCCGAGGCATCGAGTACCTACCTACACAGACAACATGTCTCTAAGAGTATATATATATTTCCGTCAAGAGTTTCACCTATGCAGTCCCGTAAACACGATCTCTCATACAAGCCGCTTACCTCATCCAAGGTTTAGTGGATATGTCTCGGGAAACGGTTTCCTACATGTCATGTTCATGTAGCTAATCTGTGCCAGAACCATGGAAACTCGAGGTGGGCAGAGCAGTAGGAACTTGTAAATACCAGACAAGCGCATCACCATGTGAGTACTTCAATATTGCAGTCATTGACCGCTAGGCGAGCAATGTAAGGGATTTATAAACCCTGTATTGATGGTTCAAGGCAAGTCGAAGGCCTCTTAAGACGGATGGGCACTTGTTACGCCCATGACTACCTCCAAGCAGAAAACCCGTCAGATGCTGCAATAAACCTTGTCCCCTGAACTGTGCATTCCGTGATAAAACCTAACAATAACGCCACCCTGTTCGTAGGCTTATGGAACCCTGCATATCGCTCGATGCCACAAAGATAAAGCGTTGAAAAATTACGGCAAGGCCGCATTGCTTGTCTCCAGATCTGCATAGTGGAGTGTGAGGGTGCGCTGTTCATCATGTCAACAGGAGTTCGTAAGGTGTGGGATTATTGCGGCGCCATTTACCCGTTCTTTGCGCCAGTCCGTTGTGTTCCAGATGATATAATAGCCCTCCTCGTGCTGCGTACTAAGGATCCGAGGCTGCATTAGTTCATCCTTAGTCAACCATATCTTCAATTTCTTGTGCCATCGCCACGCGCGGTTGTAACTAAGATCCATTAGTGTCAGAAGATGAGCGCAATTGGCAGATCAAGAGAGTGATATCCGTACAGTTCATGGGCAGCCATATGCTGCTTGATGTCACCCGGACAGCTGTAAAAAATCCACATCAACGTTTCTTCGTTAAAGTTGCTTATCTTGTTCTCAAGAGGCTGCACATTGTTCACATTGTAACACTCAGGTAAGCGAAACTCTGGAACGGGTGATCGCGGGAGGGAATCGTTGAAGAGAGAATATATTTGCGTCGATATAAGCCTGGTAAAAGATTAACAAACAGCCCTCCAAAAGATATACTGCGTAAGAGACGAGACTGACTGTGGCGAGGAGAAATCTACGCCAAGCGTTGACGGGTCCAGACCTGTGACAGCTACGTTGTAGTCAGGGTAGTTGTTCATCAGGGTGCGTAGACCCTTGATCCCCCATTTGTCAATGGGTGCCATGCCTGATAAAGGATCGTGTACCGTCGGTGACTGGTCATCTTTTTGGTCGCTGGCTTTGCTAGAGGGACCGTCATTGCTACCAATCGCACCAAGCGGGTTACGGCTATCCAGCGACGTCGGATCTTGCACGGCGGATGGTTGAGGGCCCAGGCCATCTTGGAAACCAGGCGGTTTTGGTCGGCCTTCTTCATTGCTTCCAGCCCCAGAACTTCTAACGTCCTGTGGTCGTGAAGTGCCTGTCAATCTATTAGAATGGGAGTCGAGCGTGTGAATAGAACATGGATTCCAGAAGCATACCTGTAGCGGAGGACTCGTCTGGAGAACGGACGTCCGTCGTCCGGCTGTTAGCAGATAGCGCATTAAGCAATCCGTTCCCTGATCTAGAACCCTGGATGCCACTAGGGCCAGCGCCTCCCTGGGCGCCAAATACGAGAGATGTCATTAGACTTGACCTACGCTCCTGCCCAATATCCCCGTTGCCATTTCTGAGGTTATTGTTGTTCAGAGGGGGGAACTCATCAATGCTATTGGGCTGGGGTTGCGATGACTGTGTTACATTGTTCTGGGTACCAAATCGGTACTGGCCTTGGCTAGAGCTCATGCGAGAAGAGGAGAAGAAATCATCCTGTTGGCCATGTTGAGAGGAAATAGGCGTCGGTTGTTGATTCCTCTGTATCGCACCACCACCCATACCTCTTGAAGCTCCAGTCGACCATAGTGAAGAGGCACCCGCAGATTGCAGCTGCGAGTTATTCGACAACGACGGGAATTCGCTGTTAGACAAGTTAGCCTTAATTTGTAAGATGTAGCGTTAGAACATGAGGAAGAGGCTATGATGAGTTCTCATGGATGGCGAAATAATAAACGAAAGGTTAGTGGGAAGAGTAGTGATTGTTTACCGCTCGCTGAGATCTAATCGACCTGCACTAGCTGAATCGATACAAGATGCAGAGATAGATGTAAGTGCGGGCGCGGGATGTCCCGCAATAGTAGCATATGATGCGCTTGACGAGACATCTAAGGTCGGCACAGGGTCGGGACGTAGATATTCGTTCAAGTCCAGCACAAGCCTTAGCTTCTTTTTCTTGGTTTGGTGCGAGGAAGCCATGATATCTGAAAGTTATTCTTATGGGAGGGAAAATGCTGAGATGGATAAATAGAAGTGATAGGAGTCAATGCTGGAGTGCGTGTATTTGCGCGATCTTGCGTGACCGAGTACAAAATATTTGTTTGTAGGCGAAGAAATGAAAAAAGCGAGGAGGTGGATGAGATGAATGAGATGTATGTTTGCAGATGAAGCTGAAGGATGAAAATCCAGACGGCAGCAGAAGGAAGATACTTACGATAGGTCAAGAGGTGTTGCCGGCTGGGAGCCACTCAGGCTTTGGGCGAAGCTGAGATTTCCACCTAGTTGTCTTGATGTTGTTTGGAGGCTCGAACCGCCCATAGGAACACCACCAAATGCCCATCCTGCTCCATTATTTGCTTTATCATGCGACAGAACATTAGCACCCGGGCCAGCAACTGCCAACAGTTGGGTCCCTTCATCATACCTAATTTGCCATTCGGCAGCCGACCAGACACCGTCCTACCGGGCTGCTGAGGTTGCTGTTGGCCTCCGAACCCCGTTGGCATCCCTCGGAGGGATTGTGGTACAGCTCCTAAGGATTTATCTAGCGTTAGCCAAGTTCATGAACGAATTTCTCTTTTGATGAAGATGAGATGTGAATGAGATGGGACATCTTGTGACTCATGACAGCCAATCTGTTTGTCGAATATGATGCAAACCCAGTAGGCAAGAATTATAACGCCAACCTGCGATCTCCTCACTCGCCTACCAGCCTACCCGCCTACTCGCCTACTCGCCTAGACGAGGCTGACCTTTTTAGGCAAGGCTGAGGATTGTAGGGATAGAGGAAGATGGGAGGAACTGAAATTGTCCTATTCATTCCTCTATTACAACTCATAACCTTAAAAGGTATATTATTGTATGGATCGGGTCGGATTATACATGGTCGACTGAGGGAGATCGTAGGCGGAGTTCACTGGCGCAACAAGGACGACGTCGACAACAAGATTCAGGATACAAAAGCAAACAGGCGGGGCATGCGAAGTAGAGGAAGAGAGGATCGGGACTACCTGTTCGATTCATGACTTCAAAGTCACAAAGTAGGGAGGAATATCGTAAATAATCTTTCGTAATCTTTCGTAAATTCTGATGGAGAGAAAGTTCGAGTTCGTAAAGGAAGAGGATGTCGTGTGAGAGATGTCGTAAGAGGTGTTGTGCAGGAGATGAAATCTACATGTACTTGCGAAAAAGATAATGTGGATTCAATGTTTAAGAACATCGAAGCTTTGCGATCGTATAGAATGGGAGGTTTTTACTGGGGTCCGCTTATCCACTCTGCATGGACTAGACTTAATCCGGTTAGAGTGAAATATATGTCACGGTACATTTGAAAGTGTTCCCCCCCTTTCCCCGGCCAATACATGTACGCCATTAGCTACATGTACATAAAAGGTATGTACCTAGGTACTACCTGGTACCCTTTAGGGTAACAGCCTCAGCCTCACAAGTATTAATATAAGGTTCCTTGTACGTTACCTATGTCTAAAGTGGAATACTGTGCATATGTACTGTACATACCTCTATACTGTACATAGACGTACATATGTCTAAATTTTAAATCATTCAAAATTTAACATGGGTACCTCACTGTATATAAGTACTATACATTGGTACTCTTTTAAGATGTATTGAAGGTACGTGGCTCAAGTACGAAATAGCAGAGGAGGCACTTCAATGTTCCTTTATTTTTCAAAATATGGTTGTACCTCCTATGACTTCTCCAATGCTAATTATCCCTTGTTTTAATTCGCTCAAGTCAATCTGATGAATTTTAAACCTAAAGCACCTCCTAACTTGATGAACAAATAGGGGGGTATTCTGTAGACATAGTTCTATAATACATAAAGTAGTACCTGAATAAGAGAACATAGTATTAGTGACTTAAAATCTAGGTATCTTTTTCTTTCTATCCTTTTTTTGTTGAGTACCTGGTATCGGTACGCATCTACCTTGCTTCAATGGGTTGTCTTGTTTTACTGAAGTCTATCAGGAATTAGTTTTTAAAAAATAGCTTGATAACTTGAATTAGCCTTCATATCAACCAACTAGACTAATTAAAAATACCAAGTCATGTTACGTGATGGCGCCTTTCTCTCTATAAGATGCGTTCATTCGTATAGAAGAGAATTAATAGAGTACACGTTCTAGTCACGAGAAGAAATAGTTCTGCTAGTTAAATCCACGATAATAGATCTTATAAACATATATAAGTGTTCCAATATATGCTCCTTGCTGTGAGATACATATTTTACCCAACCCGTTTTCATACCAGCAGTAAATAAGTCGAATACCTGCCATTCATCATTTTATCTACATCTTATGAATGACATTCTACTTCTCATCTCTTGTCCAGCGCATTTAGCAAACTTTGCTCAAAGTTGATTCCCTGCATGCCTCTTCCGATGAGGACAAGCTTCCCTTTCCGTGAAGGTATATCACTTTCACGAGTTGCTTGATCTCCGTCAAAAATCTCAAATATTTCCCTAACACCTTGTATCATTTTTACACGGCCGTCGTTTAAGATCAAGCGGGATTTTAAGCGATGGATTTCAATGGGTTGGGTAAGACTCGTTGTTTCTCCTGGTACTCTATTTTCCCACAGTAATGATCGAAGCCAGCGATCGACTGCGTCAAGCTGGTCAGGAGCCAGGAGTGGCACATTGATAGAGATTGTAGAAATAGTCTGTAGACATATTAGTTTAGGCTCTCCGCCGACGGAAGTTGAGTATTTGGCGAACCGGATCAAGATGACTATGTCCCTTTCCAGCCGCATCCAGGGCCTCAACTTGGTCGTATGCATGTAGATCCAGTAGGAAACCCTCTAGTTGAGGCACAACACTTTGCTTCGTTATGTGTATTTTCGCCAGGCCGTTGATTGCTTGTATTCGGGCTTTGATATTTTCAAGCTCTGTAAGGTCGACCAAGTCTGATTTATTGATGACGATTACGTCTGCATGGGAGATCTGGACATGGGCAGTCGTCATGAGAGGCCCGTGTCCGTCATGGTCTTGGTGACCTTCGACTTTCCCAGAGTGGTCATCTAAACTGCGCAGTATGTTCTTCGCATCGACTAATGTGACTATACCATCTAGGTAAATGGTACTTCCTAGCCCATCGTCAACCCAGAACAAGGGGGCCAAGTTTCCCGGGTCGGCTAGACCGGTAGTTTCCAAAAGAATATAATCAAAAGCGCCTTTCTTTTCCATCAGCGACTCGATGGCATTTACTCCGGTGTCTCTGTACTGAGATTAGAGCCATTCTTTATTGACATCATGGGGAATAGTACTTGACAGAACAACAGATACAACCGTTGCCAACATCAAGCCATTCTTCGACCTGTTCGCCGCCTTTATTAACGGTTAATGACTTTTCAATATCGAGTGCTAGCATAGAATTAGTCTGGTAACCAAGCAATATGTAATCTAGGCTTATACCACTAACAGTCACCAAACTCGTTCATTATGACAGCAATCTTCTTCCCATGCTTAGCAGTTAAGATATAATTGAGTAGAGTTGTCTTTCCAGCTCCGAGGTAGCCTATGTAGGAGATTAGAACTGACAATCAAACGGGTGGGCTGTTAATGTACCAGTGACGATGGTGATGGGCACCTTGACGAGCGTCTCCTCTTGCGGGTCTGTATGGACCTCGACAAGTTCTGGAGGATTATCCTCGTCAAAGTCCATCTCTGTCGTTGATTATGATCAAAATTGCTGCTTTATTTATAATCCCAAAGCTCAGATGATAATTACAAGAAGAATTGGGTTTAAATTAAGAGGGAGGTATTATAATGTATTTATTGTATTATAGATGAAAAGACCTTTTGATTACTATGTAATATGTACTTGAATGCACGAAAGGTTAAATAATATTAATGAGAGTTATGTATCTATCATAGATATATACTTAAACAGAATGAGATATTAATACATGGTACCTAGGTACATAAAGATATATGGGTACATTGAGTACATAATAATAATGGGTCCAGGAGCTTGGGCGCTTCTGCAACTTTCGCGAACTTCAAATCAAACAAAAACAACAACGCCAACTAATTCGACGACAGGACGGAGCAACGACATCAACCAATTTTCTACCTATACAGGTAACCAATAAAAATATCCGAATTAGAGGGACTTCGAGGCCTTAGCCTCAGATAAATACCTTTTAATATGTCTCTCACACAGGGTTCGCCCCGATTACCTAGTCCACCACCTCCAGCTGAGATCCAAATCGGTCCCAAATCTCCTGGGCTCGGCAGTACCGCGAGCCGACAAGCACAACAAATGGATCAGATCGTCGCCGAAGCAAATTCCATCCGGCGCATACATCCGGGAACAAAATGTGAGGATATGGCTGCTGGTCCACCTCTTGTTCCCCTCGGCGAGGTGCGCTGAATCATCTTCCCTACCCGATCTTGATCCTTCTTTGCGATTATAGGGCTAACTCGACCCTGTCACAGCTCGATTCCGCTTTCCAACTCCAGGAACATCTAGCAGCACTACATTATCACCATACCGCCTCAAATACCACACCAATCACTCGAGCGGCTGCTATGCAACTAGCTACGCCGCCTCTGGGTATTGATCGGACGCTATGGCTCTACGAGCTTTGTCGATTCCTGATTGCGCAATGCAACAGCTTGATAGTTGGCTTCCTTTTCGATACGCCCCCATGCTCGGCGACGACCTGTCCTGAGATGCGCGCCTCTGAATGGCAGTTCCTCTGCGCCGTTCACGAGCAACCGAAGAGTTGCTGCGCAATTGATTACTGTTGCCACACCCTCGACTGGGCCGCCAACGTGGTTACGAACCCCAAGATCTTCTCTAGCAGGTTTATAGTCATGTCTGAAGGACACGACAGGAGCGCGATGTTGAAGAACCTCGTCAACGTATTCCGTCGCTTGCACAGAATCTTTGCGCACGCCTGGTTTCAGCATAGAGGCGTATTCTGGTCAGTCGAAGCTCAAACGGGCTTGTACGCATTTTTTAAGACTGTCTGCGATATATACGACCTTCTGCCAGCCGAGAATTACAAGCTACCACCGGAAGCGGAAGGTCTAGAGCCGACGATTTCTGAGAAGGAAGACAAGAAACTCATAGTGACTGCGATTGCCAAGCCCCCGACACAACAGCACGAGAGCACCGAACACGAGGATGATCGACACAGTCTGCACGCTCGTAGAAGCAATACGGCCAGACATTCGAGCAGACCTTCGACTGGCAGCGCCGTGACAACTGTTATCGAGGAGCGAGAAGACGAGAACCAAGATGTTACGAACAAGCTTAAGAACTTGCACATCTCAGCTCCTGAGACGGTGGAGGAAGAGTCTGAGGTTGAGGTGCCGGTCATTGTTGAAAGCGAGTTGGTCGACAACCCTCCTAGTAGTACTCCGGCACTAGCAGCCCCCCAACCCCCCGAGCAACAAGGAGAGCAGGATCATACACAGTCTCAAGGTGCCGAGGTTGACGCACAGGAAAACGTACCTGTAGAATCAGAAGCTCCCACAGTGACCGAAGAACGTGTTGAAGATGCCAAGGATGTGCCCCTTCTTGACCATGAACAACCAATTGGAGAGAACGACGAACCAACTCTAAGCACGAGCACGGAAAAGGAAATGGACGTCACGGAAGAAAAAGAGAAAGATAACCAGGAAGCTGACACGACCGTTATTAGCGAACCCGCGCCGCCGGAAGCAGAATCTAGCGAGACAACCGTAGAAACAGATTCGGCGAAGGACGAAGACGCGAGCTCCGAAAGTCAGGGCACGGACTAGGATTTCGTAGCCGGCCTAGAACGATTCGAGGAAGCCGACTCAACTACCGTGGACGAAGTTATCCGACAGGCTCGGATGACCATCGAACGGCTACGCAACAGGTGGGAACGCGCGGGCTCGCTCGACGAGGACGAGGACGAGGATGAGGGCAACCTCGACGAAGAGACGGACTTGATCTTAGATCAGACAAAGGCGATCATCTATAAGCTGCAGCAGCTTCGGGAGAATGATGAGTGGGAGGACGTCGACGGCGATGACGGCGACGACGAGACTATCTGTTAAACCGGCGCCTGGAAGGGGGGGGAGGATAGGGCTACAATTATGTGTATAACATTCCGTCCTATCCTGGATACGTACGCGTATGGGGCAGACAGGGGACAGGGGCGGCAGAGACGTTAACGGTTGTGTACAAACAGGGTCAGGCTTATCATAGGTCGGGGAAAGAAAAGGGGAGGGGAGGGCCGACTACCTGGTGTAATAAGGTAGCTGAGGGTGTTTCGAGCTTGGTATCGTGTACTGCGTACACGAGTTATTAACTACCTACACCTTATCTGCATACATGGGTATTTGCCTTGTACACGGTTCCTGACACTCATGTGTTAACATATAGGCCTCGGGTATTGGCCATCGTAAGCCCAAAGCCGGCTCCGGTTAGCTTGTCATTTAGGCATTTACCGCTCGGACTGGTGATCGTCCGTCCCTACCTTGTTACCGTATGTACGATTTATTCTAATTTTCTCTTTTCCTCCCGTAGGTATATATCACTTCCATGTCACCGCGTCTGCCTGACCGACCTCGTCCCTGACATGTTTATTACCTACCTACCTACCTACCTATACCTATACCTATACCGCGCGAGCCCAACGGTTTCCAAGCATGTAGCTGCCCCCCCAAGGTAAGGGGGGGAGACGATCCCGACATACAAAAAGCACGCCGGCGCCAACGCCAACATTCCATGTAGTATTCTCGGAGAGCTCGAGGCTTGGCCCCATCTCGCTATCGTGCGAGAGGTATCTTAGGTAGTTTCTTGGGGTTTGGTCGTGCTGGGAGGTAACTAGGAGGTATATGTCCACATTACCTCTACCGTACCTAGTGAGCAATAAAGGGACTCGAGACGTGGGTTAGTAGGTAGGTAGGTAGTGTGATTACATTATATTACATTATATTAGGGTAGGCTACCTAAGGTACCCTAGGTACTGTGTGATATAAGGGTAGGTAGGCCAGCAGTATCGGAGTCAGTAGTACCTATGTTGTATGGTACCTTATACCTCTCTCCTTCTTACAACACCTCTCCCTCCGGAATGATCGCGAACTTATATGCGCCGTCTCCCTCCCACCCCCCTTCTTTTTCTTGTATTTATCGAACCTGTGTAGGTAGGAGAGGTATGTCGTTCCTGGTATCATATTTCTTTCCCTCCTATAGTAGACGATGTTTATTTGTTTGTCTTTTTCTGTATCCCTGGGAATTTCCTTATCCTTGATTTCCTTCCCTTAGGTACCTGAGGTACTAAAAACCCGTCTCCCTTTTTTCCCTCTCCTTCATCTGAGATTTGGGGGGGGGGGCTGGTTGCGTGTTCTTGGCGCTTGGACGATGTGTTCGTCCGGTTTTTCTTATTATATGCGGGTATATCTGTAGTAGCGCGTGTTGGTGTGTGGGAGGTTATATACTTGGTATGTATGTAGTAGGAGGTAGGTATCTAGGTATAGGCGCGCGGATGCTCCAAATGCTATGCGAAGTGTTCACCGCGTCCATAAGCGCGATAGCGCATCTGTGATGCCACGGCATTGGCTTAACACAGCAAAACTATCCTAAGCAGTAAGACACCGAGGATCCTGTGCGTAGCGACGGGTGAAAGCACGAGGTCTTTTTCTGCTATTCGGCGAGGAAGTATCATCGTAGCCTGGGACGAGGTCCAAGATGGCAAAGAGGTTATGGTACGGGTGCGCTGCAGGCGTGCGGGGGACTCTGTTCCGTCGCCACCAACGTACCGCATGTCGCCACCGCGGCGGTAGCGCCAAGGAGGCGCCTAATGGAACCGCATATTCGACGAGGCTTGACCGGCATAAGAGTGGTAGCGGCGTGGTACGGGCCTCGGTGAATCTTCGACGACCGTGTAACCTCGTTCCCTTTTGGGAGGGGAGGGAGAGGAGAAAGAGGAAGAAAGTCCGAGGCTGGGTTGTTGGCCAATATTTATGCGGTCGACGTCTTTATACAATATACTACGGCCTTGGACCGATCCCTTATCCCCGTTCGTATGAGGTGCGGTGGTGGCCGCGAATCTCCAACTTGGTAGCTTGGAGCCTGAAGTCTTTCTTTTAGCGGTATATAACGTATATTTTATCATATGTCGTCTGATCTCTAGGTCGGCTTTGGAGAATATAAGTTAGGTAGATAGATAGTTTATACGATGTAGGTGAAGTGTCTAGTAAAAAAAGGGTGAAGGGCAAAGGGTAAAGGGTAAAGAATGGAGGGTGAAAGATGAAAGGTGAAAGGCTCCGCTTGGGAAGGGGCAAGTATGTTGGTAAGAGTCAAGAGAAGAGCGATGTGACTCTAGAAGATCTGTACCATGGAGTTGGATAAGCTTGCTGTTCTTGCAT
Organism: Hypoxylon lienhwacheense; assembly: GCA_902806505.1. Lineage (NCBI taxonomy): Eukaryota > Fungi > Ascomycota > Sordariomycetes > Xylariales > Hypoxylaceae > Hypoxylon > Hypoxylon lienhwacheense. The sequence continues at coordinate 3,115,620 of CADCWW010000001.1, read as the reverse complement.
GCATGAGAAATCGTCCTTTCCCAGGCTTTCCACCCTAAAATTTCCAGCAAGTTACGAAGTTGCATGTATGTAATACCTGGCCGCATAGTCGGTCCCCTCGCCTCTTCACTATTCCCCGGTCCTGCAGTGCAGAGTTGCATCACGGCTCGGTTCCTATTCTGGGCCCCGGTTTCGCCGCATTTAGATCTCACGGGTTTAGACCCTAGTCGCCCACAACGTCGCAATATATTATAGATTATAGCATCGTTGTTGCGAACCAGCATTATTCCGTATAAATCTGTAATAAATCCCTAGGCTTCCCGCCAGCACCGTAAAGCCTGACCAACCCAATTTCCTCGCTTACCAGTAGCAACATTAGAAATCATGTAGTAGGTAGGCATATGGAAGTTGTAGATGTACGAAGTCTTAGATAAATAGTTGTCTTTTCTTCTTGTTTAGAAAACTGGTCTTCATTTCCATATGTAAGACTTAAGTACTTTGACTAGTTGATGACTGGCTCTGACCCCTGACATGTCCTCACGTCTCAATATGACGAGGCACCGCTGTTTGATTCACCGGGCGACGGAACTCCTTCATGTTCATGATCGAGACGCATTTTTGCAAAGATGGCGCTAATCTCTCGGAGAGACTCTGTCTGCTGAGAAACCGGGTTCGCATTGCGCTCGTCCGCAAAAGCGCGAATGTTCCTCAAGACAGGACTTAGTCCTTCGTCGTTCGAAAGCCACCACTGTATACAGGATGGATCGCGGAATATCTCTGCCATTCGAGCTCGTATCGTGAGCGGGAAGACATACCTAGTGGTTCGAGGCAATTAGTTAGCTAAGATCACTGGCAAATTTAGAATTTAACGGATATAAAGAGCCGACTGGTGTTGTAATAAGACAGTCTCTCATCATAGCTGAGGTATATCGACTTTATACGATTTACGATAACGCCGGGTACGAAGGAGAAGGGTATTGGTTGAACGGACGATTCGTGTACTTACCCTAAAGCCTCTAGCTGTGCGTATTTTCGTCTAAGCCACATGTGATGTCTCGTGTCCCTAGGGAGGAATAGAGCGGCTATGGCGAGACAAGCCTGTATTGGGATGAGTGCACCGTTCGGTGCTGAAGGCCACAACTGTACCGTTTCGAAGATTTCGCATATGGCATATGCCAAATTCCTCAACTCATCCGATGGTTTCTGCTGCAATGCAAAAGCCTCTTGGCTCTTGTGCATGACGAGTATAGAGTGCCACTCCGCCGTCAGAACGGTGGTCGAAAATAACGGGAAGTCGTACAAGAAGCCCGACTTATAAGGGTTGACTATGGAGTCATCGTCTAGCGTGGTTTTATAGTGGAAGTCGGTAACGAGAAGACTCGAATCGGTCAGGGCAGGGTCTAGTTTAGTCCTCCATTCATAGAGGCGGTTCGTGATATGGTCGTGCTCTGCGGCAAACTGTTCACCTGATATCTCGCCTCGGCCGCCTTTCGCATAGAGGATTGACATGTCTCTCGAGATCAGCCGCAAGGCAGAAGCATGCAGTTCCATTTTCATCCTCAGATCCCCTGGGTCCTTTTCAACCTGTTCTTTGCAGAAACGGACTACTGTTGAGAACCACTGTCGCGGCAGATTCGTCTCGAACCCGCCCATCATTCCCACGAAAACATCAAATCGAATGTACCAAGTGAGCAAAATTCTGGAAGTGGGAGAATCCATGATTGTCTGGGGTGTGAATAAACGAGTCAAGATCTCGAGTGCAGCCCTCTGGTGCCCCATCAGATTCACCCAGTCGCCTAGGTATTCCTGATTCCGGTCAGTGATAATTTTCTATAAGTTGGCATAGCTTTACCTCGATGGTTGCAAGTTGCAAGATGGTAAGTAGCGTTGCTATACCCTGCTTCTCTTGCCTTTTAATGTAACTCAGTAATAATGTTACGCTTCTGTTATAGTATCGCAGAAAGTCTTGGATCTTGCCATTAGGGTCCTTGACCGTTCGATGGTACGCCGAAAACCCTACGATGGCTTGCAGGAGGGCATCGTTGCCGGGTTGCACGGCCAAGTTGGGTAGGATCAAATGGAAGAACTCATCAGGGTCGTTAATCATCCCATAGTTATAGTAGGTGATGTATTCGCAGTAGTATGCTAGGTGAGATTGTAGATCTGTCGGTAGGTGGGACCAGTCTGAGCGGGACGTAGGCTGTTGAAGCGCGGGATCCGGGACCTGGAAAGATATGGGAAAACTTCCGGAAGTGCCTGTTGATACTGCCGGTGAAGTACTCTTGGTGCCGTCCAGAGATGGTGTCTCAGAATTTTGTCTCGTCGTGGTTTTCTGGGTGGTTGAGGTTGATGTCGTACTTATTCTTCGTAATCCTACTAGAGAATGTGAGGATGGTGATAACGCCTCGTTAGGTTCTTCTTCATCAATGATAGGTTCGAGCTTGAGATTTCTTTCTACGTCTTCGTCCGCTTCGTCCTGTGAAGAGTTCGGGCTAGATTCTTGAGTTGATCCAGCTGTGTCTTTCGACGAACTCGAGCCAGTAGCTTGTCCCTTTGCCGAAGAGGGCTCCGGATAAACACAATCCCTCTTGCCCTTGCGGCAGCCTGCAACTGTTAGTCCGGAGTTACGTGCTTGATCTGACGATACTTACGTTCACAGACAGGGTGAGTTTCATCGCACTAGGGTTAATCTCAGCATTACTATACCAGCTAAAGACAAGCCAATACTTACCTTAACTCGTCTACTTCGACAAGTATAACATCCCGATCGTGTGCGGCGGTGTTTAACATGGTCTGCTCCAGACGTAGATTTCTTGCGATTTCGGTTTTGAGCTTTGGGAACTTGGAACATGATTGGGTCAGGAAAGCCCGTGAAGTACCCTAGGCTTTGATATGGAGTTACTAATGGCGGGCTGATGTTTTCTCCATGAGTAGAGGGCTGTTGAGGTTGAGGTTGAGGTTGAGATTGGGATTGAGATTGAGGCTGATATTGAGCATCTTGAGAGTTTGAATTTGGCAACTCTCCTGTCCCTGCCAAAGTGGACAGATACTGTTGATAATAGTCACTCATTGAGAAAGATTCGCTAAGGGGAGGATTCGAGGTGTGTGAACTTGGGCGAATGAGGTTTAAACCCCCTCCGTACAAAATATGTGCGGCGCCGCTTCAACGCAAGTCTAATTCGGAGAAATCTATCGTAAATAAATGGATCTTAACGGAGCGTCGTATCTCCCCTCCTCCCTTTGATAATATGATAGCAGAGGCGGCTTGATGAGGATCTTGAAAAATTGGGGGCCCGAAACGAGCAAATTCTTTGACGGCCTAATACGTGGTTTTAAGTCGTTCCCCAGAAAAGATCGTTGCAAGTGGGAGGGATCCCGGTCCCAATGATTCGAGGAAGAGAAACTGTTCGATCCAATACACCTCGAGGAGAGAGTTCCCGTCAACCAATGACTTATTTCGGTGTGGCCACGACAAGCAAGGCTCCCTACGCGCTACGGCGCTCTCTTCTCTTGATCCTGGAGATTTGGCTCGACCGACCCGATCCTTCTCGGCATGAGATTTTCATAAATGGGGAAGTAATAGCCTCCACATTGTCCGCGGATACAGCAGATATGATATTTTAAGTTCGGGGTTTGGATCCGGGCTGTAGTTACACTTGGGTTGGCTGGTCAGGGTGTATGTACTCTCACGGTAGTTATGGCTAATCCAGATGCTTAACGGCTATGGTTACCGGTGACAGGGAGGTATTGAAGACGAAGTAGTTGTGGGGCTGTCGTAGTACACCTTACAGGAGTCTCTTAGTTACTACTTGAGTCTGTACGGCGTACCTATGAGGAACAGGGTCCTGAGGATCTGCTGACAGGATGATAGGTATAGCGGGGCTTCTTAATGCAGCGGGTAACCAAAGAGGTGAGGACAGAGTATGTACCGTAGGATAGCAGAAGCCAATCTTGATTCTTGGTATTCCGGAGGCAGTCTCTCGGGATGCTGGAACACCACCCACAATTTGGAAGTAGGACAGAGCCCGAGAACGAGCTTAGCATCGAATATTCAAGTCAACTAGTTGTCTTCTGCGAGCGCCGACGAAAAGGTTGGTCGGCCCGTTTGCCTTGATCTGGCTTGCTTCTTTTAACTGGCCTAGTTATGGGGTGGCGTGGAGGTAAGTAATCTAGTGTCAAGAATGTTAAATTCCGAGGCTAGGGCTATCAGAAGAAGTTCCCCCCCTATTACTGGGATGTATTTCCTAATGTGAGAAGGAATCGACATAGAACTAATATTAACGTAACGGGGTCATAATGAGAGAGAGAATGAGAGGGCGGCCGAGCGCTAGGTCTAAAAATGAACAAAACTAAAGGGGGGAGGGCTTTTGGAAGAGATAATGGGTTTAGGGGGGTTATCTGCCTATATTCTACCAAAAGAGGGCAAAATAGGGACCATTCAAGGATAGGTACCTAGTTAGGTATGGCTTATCTAGTTTTGATCTTGTAGGATCCCAAGTCTAGAGACGCAATTTCATACACTAGTCGATGACTCGAGCGTACTCTTCTAGAATGACTTGAACCTAGGTCTACTATATACGTAGAAAAAGTTTGCCGTCTGCATAAGAGACCACTTGCCTTTTGGAATAAGTACGTGGGTAAATTGACCAGCCTTAGCCCACAGCTCTGGTACATAGAAATTCGATGCATACCTGTTACATACGTACAGTACGCAATAGGAATCGTTGATGACCGGTTGGTGCTATAGCAGGGGGAGGACCCCTCCCCTGGATATAATATGCAGCTATTGGGCGAGTTAGAATAAGGATGCCAGGGAGGAAAATCGATGACACGCAGCCGTTTGATATTTGCCCATCTTGTTCCGTAGTTCTACAGTTCCGTAGAGCTATCTCGGCGCTGAATTCTTGCGAAGTTGTTGCTCACCTACTGTAGAATTAATGACCTCGGAGTTACGTATCGAGCATGCTGTAAGTAGGAATCTACAGAGAGAAATTGTCACCAGCCATTTTAGAAAGGAGAAGAGATAAGACTGGCGGCAGGTTAGACAAGGGTCTTTCATCCACAAGTCGTGGGGCCACCCAGCCAGCGGCGGCGGCGACAACGGCGGGGAACTGGGGCGCAAATACCGGGGCCTGAAGATTGTTTAAGATCCTACCATGCGGTTTAGTTAACGGCGACTAGTGGAAGGTATTCGATCTGTTGATCTCATAACGCACATAGGTCTCCTAACTGAACGACCAACGTTCTGTTTGTGCCCTCACATGTAACATTTCAAACCCACGGATTCTATAAAGTAAGTAATCGGTAACATATGTAACCTATGTCCCAACATACTTGATGTACCTAATGTTAGACTTACCGTAACTTGTACTCATACCGTGTGAGGAGTATAATTGAACGCATATCAAGGATAGCTAACCTATCCGTGCTCAGGGCAGGTAGTCTAAGGAGCAGCTAGTACATAGCTAAGTCTGACAGAATATCGTCGAAACTGTTTAGTTAGAGGTAGGAGGTAGGTTAGTACATACCACAATAGTAGACCTGTCGAAATCTGTCGAGATTGTAGGCCCGATCCTTTTAGCCCGGCAAAAGCCTTTTTTTTGGACTGGGATACTGATACTACGTTAGCTGCAAAGCAGAGCAGTGCTAGGTTGGCTCTATGGGGTTGCACCAGCTGCTGCAAACCACAAGCTTTGCTGATTGGGTCCGTTATAACAAGGGCCCTTACCCTCTGTACATACATAGTAAATGTATAGTTATCCCTAGATGTGATGAATCGAAGGGGGTATACGAAGTAATACGGTATGTGTAAATCCCCCGAACGCAGACCAGAGCGTTAAAAGCCTAGCTTAAGTAGTTCATAGTTAAAATGAGAAGGGCGAGGATCATAAATAAATTAACTAAACAAGTTAGTATACCGATGGAATATTGATCATATATCCAAGACGATCAGTTCTGCGGCGTGCTCTAAAGAACAAGAAGGGAATTTCTTGCGGAGGTCATATTATACACTACCTGCGGTGAGGGTCAGCAGGGGCTATGATGTTATCTCTGGGTAATCCCGTAGACCAAATTTCATGGCGCTTGATGGCCTTTTGGCTCGTCTTCTGCACTAGGTGGCTGATCATGATCGACAGGTACCGAATTGTGTATCCAGGAACATGTAGGCAGTGGTTTGGTCGAGGTGTTGTTGGGCAAGACATATGATCGTGTAATAACACCGTATGTATAATGACAAGGAGTATTCACATAACGGACATGGACAAGCATTGACCAGCTGTTCGGAACAATATTCTCTTCGTAATGCGAGAGAGTAATAATGATCAAAGACCCGTAATCGGTATGTAGGTACACTATGGTCTATCGTCTGTGATCAGTGGACAATGACCTAGTATCCGTATTCCAGGGTTACATCGCCATCCGCCTTCCGCTATCTGGATTCTGAATTCATATCTTGTCCAGTCCCGGAATTTCGGCATAGAAATAACAGCGAGGCGGTGATCTTTATGTTTGTGTGTTATGAACATTGAGAATAACACTGTCATCTTTGAAAGTTCCCGTCATCATGAGTTGGGACATTTTTTGGGGGAGAATTTCTTTGGGGGGGGATAATTCAGGCACCTACCCCTACTCCATATATCCTAGATACATAAAACTATATTAGTAGTGAATAGGCGCTGGACCGAGGTGTATATCATCATACCCGTTCCGTCTCATTCTTTGGATGATCATTGATTAGCCTTATGATGTAAGAATGTAAAGATGCAAAATATGTAAAGGTGTAAAAGATGTAAATAGGTAAACATTAGGAGGCAACGATTGATTATGCAGGCAAGTAGGTAATCATTACGGTATCTAATAATGAAAAAAGGAAAGCGTCGTGGGTCTAATTACATATAATTCATACTAGTTATGTACAATCCTTCCCGCTACTGCGCGCTTAAGTTGAACTTAAAGGAGGTTACATAAAAGGTTATGTACTTACTACCTAGTAAAATATTGGCCTTTTTGAAAAAACGATAACGTCGTTTTTGGCATATGCGGTACATACATAACATGTATGTAGGAGTTTATGTACCATGGTAAGTGCATGTATGGATGTCGTAGGAGGTAGTGTAATTACGTATTTATAAGCTACATATGTATTAAATGTTACCTCCAGCTTAAACAGAAATCCGTCCGACTTTACGGATTACAGTATATACCCTGATATTACCATTAAGGACATGGATATTCAATACCAAATTTCCATAAAATGGCGTTTTATAACAAAACTTACTACATATACTTCGTACGTTGTATCTATATGTAGTCCACCCGTTTCGTGAATTTTTCCATTTTTCATATACATATATAGTTACTTCCGTATATTCGCTGAGATGAATGGGAGACTAATACCTCATGTTAAGTGACGATAACTGATAAGGATTTTATCTTTTATTATGTAAATATTTATATATTTAGTCTTCATTTGCCGCTACCGCCATTGTCTCGTTAATTATGGAAAGATTCTAACCCAAGATTGGTAAAAATATGTTGTCATATCAAGGAGCTGTTATCTTTTCACAGGTGTGAAAATAGAAATAAGTGAAAATAGAAGTAAGTGAAAATAGGTGTAAGTGGATGTATGTACAAGGCTTGCTTGTCCAGCTACTCAATAATACGGAATTTATAACCAGGAGTGGTAATCAGCTTCATCTTAAAAATCCAGCTTCTACGTACACTACGTATTTCGTACTACGAGAGTACAGGCATTCTCCACTCTTGAAGGTTAACCATAATACTAACTATAAGGTAGGTACAAAGAATTGACGTGTTCAATGTTCTTATTTACATACCTCGTAGGTACATATGTAGTATTATATGTACCTGATGATGTACTTCGCGGTTTGCTTTCGATTTGATAGGACGTCAGGAGGTATGAGGTAGTCATATAGGTAATAGGCGGCTCATTATGGCTTGCGGTTCCTCCCAGGTCGAGATTAACATCGTACGAGAAAAACTTGGATAAGAGAAAACCCATGCTGCAAATCTGTAGTTTTATTTGACCTGTCGTTCTACAACCTTTCTTACCTTGCATAGTATTGAAATTTTGGTCATATCTCATAACAAATATGCGGTACATACCAACATGATCTCACAGATATACAAGAGGTTATGTACCAGTACCTACCGGTATCCGTACTATGAGGTACGTACATAGTATGTAGTGTAATAGGTATAGTGTAATATGCACATATAAAAAAACCGAGCCCACAGGAAGGCTCCAATTAAGATAAACCACAAGCGCCAGGGTAGGAATGTCGACTTGGTCGTGCGGAGGATCTGCAGTAATTTATTACATAGTACCCCTACATCTGTATCCGTGGATGGTAGGTACGTTGTACAATATGTAAGTATCCTACAGGTAGGTACAGTACAACTTCATGTTTGAACCTTAAGATGTATGTAGTATGAGGTAGGTAGTAGGATATACATACTTTCTAGAATACATGTACATATGTATGTTGGGGTAGAGCACAGAGCCCGTTCCAGTGTTCCACTAACAATTGCATGTACATGTACGGAGTAAATCCTATCAATGATGGCAATAGTTGTAAGGCTAAACATTCATTTGGCATCCGCGATCCATTCCGGAAACTCTGGACAAGCATTCAGGGTCGAAGTACTACACTACGACGAAAGCAAGAAGCCCCTGCTCACCGTCTGTTCGCCTTTCTTGGAAGATTATCTCCGCCGCCAAATGCGAAGGACGATAAGTCCTTTTTTTTTTTTTTTTTTTTTTTTAATATCTTAGGTAATGTAACATTATAACCTTACATATCAACCCTGTAAACCCCTGTAAAACCCTAACTCGTATAAAATTTTGATTTTCCCAAGTCCGTGGAACTGACCATTAACTAGCGTATATATCCATGTTAAAAAAAGGGTAGGAATTACCTAATAAGTGATGAAAAGATCTGTTTATAATAATCTTATTGCGTACATGGTAACCTTCTACTTAGGATAAACCTTTCAGAGTATACACATATAATTAATTAATGAATGAATGAATGAATGACACCGGATATAATTTATGCAATGAAGCTGGAGAGAGCCTTCGCCGAAATTGACTGAGATCTATTAAATTTGATCTGATGGTCCGATCCCCCGGACCGCTCCCTATCCGTTTTAGCGCCGCTGGTAATACCTATTTAGCTACCCCTTATAGTATCATGCAATATATCCCTGCGCTATGTGCGCAAGGCTAAGTAGATGTCGGAATGGATTAGTACTTACATAGTAGCATTGAGGCTCTTGAGATTTGACGCGAGCCACTAATATCTTAAAAATGTCTATTAACGACGTATACGAATATTATAATACCTATAATACCTTCACTATGCGTCAAATTTCTCAAAACAGGTACTTTGTACGAATTACTACGTATGAAAAGGGGGTGGGGGACAAAGATAGGGGCTAAAAGTCTTGTAGGTACACAGTAGATTACCTATACTGCATAGACGTAGCTCGACGACAACTTCGCGAAAATTCTAAATAGGTAGCTAGCTGCCCTTTTTTGGCATGTAGCTTTTTCTTCCCCCCGTTCTGTCTGGACCTATGCAGCATCTTAGTTCGAACGATACTACCTATATACTACATAATCTTCAAACTTGGTGCTTCTCAGGTATCCAGCTTACATCTTCGTGGGATGTCTTATTATCATATCCATGCTGGCAGTACTTATGACAGTAACATAATATGGCAAGATGATCTGTGATGTCACTGGTTCCGTGACACAAACACCCGCGCTTTGTCAAATTAGGATATATACGACGCTCATTAAGTGATAGGTAGTAAAAGCTTGATGGAATGTAACCCCGAGTAGCAGGCTGCTCTGCAAACAAGGACAGGGCCACGCACTCGAACTCTTATCTCCTACGATCTCGCATCGCCCCATCCTCACTAGACGAGTGGGAGAATGGAAGGTGAGGGTGGGATACGGAAAATACAAGTAATCACCGCAGAATCTGGCCCTTGGCAAGAAGATGCTTAGGGGTCAGTTTACGCAGACTTACGCGGCTATGACACTCTAGTTTCATAGAGCCGCTGAGTATTCGATCTCGAGTCAGAAATCTATCGAGGCTACCATATGTGATGTGTGTTTCGGCCCCTGGCCTATTTGCAATGACAGCGTTGACAATGTTGACTAATAAGTGTGTAGTTTTGCTTTGCCCTGATGGAATTCGGAAAATTCGTCAGCCACTCACCAACACGTGCCTGTTTTATTCCATCAAGGCGCTCTGGTACCTTGCATTAGCTGGCTAGCTTCGATCCCGATATCTCCGAATTAGGGGCTGAGAGTGACAAGCTATGGTTGCATTCGATTTACCGTAATTCGATTTGAAGTCGGCCATCTGCCCAGACCTCGGGGCATCTCGATAGTCTGCATATATGATTCCACGTCCTTATTAACTACCTAGGTAGGTACACTATCAGCTGAGTATATAACTGTGCTATTTTATCAGAATTATCTACATAGGGCCTCTATATAACTTGGGTTCACCAACGAGACCCTACGCGCGATCTACACGTTTAACCGTCAGGATTGGAATCAAATCGTATCGTACCGGTGGCTATTCGGGTGTATGACGATCTTTCTCCATAGGCCTCGGGTTTGTTAATTTCCACCAACCCTACACAGTAAATACGTCACTTAAAGGATGGCTGGGGTGCCATCAGTACTACCCTCACATCATTGCGTAGACGGCATGATCGCCTTGTCCGCAACGCGAGCTCGCGATAAGTGTAGACTAAAAGCATGGGGAAGGTGAAGGGAAATGGGGTTAAAGCATGACAAGTGCCGAGTCGACTACCTGCGTTCGACTTACTATATCATAAAAATGGATGGGTTGCCAACGGACAAGCCTACGAAATCCCACGAAATCCCACGTTGACTGAACTGATTCTGCAATATCATACCTCCGTTAAATATGTTGCAGAATACCTACCTACTATATAAAAGCTAATTTAATCCGTACTCCTTCATCTAGGTAGTCCGATGACCATGATCAATATGATGAGGCATGTACCTACCTTTTATTTCACGAACGAGTATTGAGAATCGAGATATTGTCATTCGAAGTTACCCGGGATTATTAAATTTACTCTATACTTTAGGTAGTTGATCTATTATCCACGCACCTCACAAAAGAAGAATCGAGGACCGCGACGACTTACACGACGATACTTGAACTTACGTAATGAAATAGGTTACCTCCTACAGGTATATACAAATATACAATACAAGATGTATGAATTAATTGGAGAAATTACTCTTATTTCCATATGTTGAGAGAGTTTACCTGCAACGCACAACGTGTTGATTACCTCATAATTCATTGCATGTACCTGGTTAGGTACCTGGTACGACAGCTGTTTAACTATATGGCACGTGATGCAACACGTGATGTTTCGATTTACCCCTACTAGAACGGTTTAAAGTGTCAAAGTGTGTTTCGTCGAGGAGTTGACGACGTATCCACTTTTCATCTTTCCAAGACTCAATTGATTATTATTAACTATTCCTCTTTTTTATTTTCTTCTTTTTTTGTTATTTTGATCAATTACTTAACTAGACTCATTTCATTCTCCTTCTTTATACTTGATCATTATCTCTCCGGTTTATACAACGCTCCTTGCTGGCCGAGTAGCACCGTGGATATATCTTTTTTTTTCTTTCTCTTTTACACTTCAATTGTTACCAATAATCTCAACACACGACGACGATGGATACGATACATACATTAAATACTATGAATACCATGGACATAGGCAGTAATCAGTCATTCCTGGTCAAACTAAATCTCGATACCAGTTCTATATTCCTCCTAACGATAACTATCCTTGCTTTCTTAATACCGGTGGTAGTAATTCTGCCTCCAGTTGGAATACAAAAAGGCGATGCCCTGGTTCAGACGCATACAAAGGCCGGCGTCGATCATTCAAAGAGTAATCTGAAAAAGCAATTCTCGGCTGAACATGCGCCGCTGGCCGGTAAACCACCAAGAGTCCAAAGCTTAGTTATCTATCCTATCAAGTCGTGCAAGGGCATCGAATTGAAAAGGAGTAAGGTGTTCCCAACAGGCCTCCAGTTTGATCGTCTCTTTACATTTGCTCAACTTAGAAGCCCATTCCCCGTTGCCGTGGATTCGACGGACGAGGAGAAATCTAAGCATAAATGGGAATTCATCACGCAGCGCCAGTTCTCCCGGTTAGCTAATATCACTGTTGACCTCTGGCTGCCGGACGAAATGAAGTTGCGGAAACAGTCGATGAAATCAAATGAAGCGTTCTTGATCTTGCGTTTTCCCTGGAAGGAAGACGGCTGGCGCGGCGTCTGGTCAGAGGTCACAACTAAGCTTGCAAGGGGCCGCTCCGCCGAACCCGAGATTGAGATCCTACTGCCGGTGGATTTCCCATCTCAGGATGAGATCAAAGAAAAGGGATACACCTTCGAAGATGTCAGGATTTGGAAAGACACGATCAACGCCCTCAACATGCAGGCGGAACTACCCGAAAAGCTACGACGGTACTTAGGTGTGAGCAACAAGCTCGGTCTATTTAGGCTCGACCCGACTCAGCTCCGCGAAGTTTTTCGATGCGCTCCGAGTAAAGAGGATGCCGGCTACCAACCCGTTACTGGGTTCCAGGATGCCGTACGTTCTTCAGTATTTCAAATCCTTCCCTTCAGTGCCAGCCCTCACGAAGCTAATGCTAAATTCAGTACCCACTCCACCTGATAACTCTGAATAGCGTACAAGAGTTCAGTTCAGAGGTACCAAAGGACGACAGCTTGAAGGAGCTTGACGTTCGCAGGTTTAGACCTAACATCATTCGTGAGCCAAGCCTGCTAGACTAAATGCACCGCATCGGCTTATTCTAACACGTACATCCTTAGTTTCCGGCGTTGAGCCCTACGATGAGGAGACGTGGAAGCAGGTTCGATTCAAACCAGGTAGTTCTGGCCTATACAACGACACTGTCTTTCACGTGTCGTGCAGGACTGTCAGGTTAGTGACGCTCTTATTGATCCCCAGCCTGATGGGAAAAAATGGCCCCCTCATTTAAGCTGATCATCCCTTTACCCACTTCTAGATGCAAAATGCCCAACGTCGACCAAGATACCGGGTTCCGTCATCGGAGCGAGCCGGACAAGTCTCTCAGGGCCAAGCGCGCGGTGGACGAAGGCGCTCCGCTGAACGGTTGTCTGGGCATGCAGCTCACCCCGCTCTTCGAGGCCAACCTGGGCGAGGATCGTGAGGCTTGGATTGCGGTTGGCATGACCGTCGAGGTCGAGGGGAGGGGCGAACACGTATATATTAAGCAGTGAGGTATGAACAAGGGACCTGCATGCTTTCTGCCTCACATCCTACCCCTTTTTGTTATTAAGATGATAGATAAGCCGGGGGCCATATATGTACCTGTAGTTATTTTTTAAAAAAAAAAAAGAAAGGAAAGGAAAAGAAAGGAAAGAGGATGGCAGTGGGGCCGGCCAGGGAAGACGATAGCAATGCTTTCTACTCGTCACATTTTCTAGGAGTATAGCTGGGCAGGTCAAAGTTGGTAAGGGGGCGCACCATTTGGTATTTACCAGGTCCTACCTTATGTATGATAGACAAGTCACCCGGTATGCGACAAGGGGGGGGGAAATAGAAACCCTTCACGAATAAGACACAATAACAATCGTTAAAAGAGAAGAAAAATAGAATAGGACTGGTTTTCATCATTGGAAGCCCACGATCATCAGGTAGGCCAGGTACCTCGTAGACTTTCTGAAATATACACATGAACGACCACCTCCCGCCCTTTCCCCTTTCCCCTTTCCCCTTTCCCCTTTTCTCCCCTCCTCCCATGTCCAAATCGGAACGAACGCCATTTCTGTTATTCTATTTTTTTTTTTTTCGGCCCCGGGAAGAGGAAGAAGAAAAAGAAGAAAAAGAAGAAGAAGAAGGGGGAGGGAAAAAAAAAAAGATATAGACAGATAGACGTGAGCGAGAACATGAGAAGCATCCATCCCTGCCCGCCGTCGATCGTAAGCCATGTATGTATGTATATCACCTCATAGAGACCACGGGTATACCATCCGTCCGCCCCGATCCGTTCATTTTGCTCGTTCGTTCGTTTCCTTTCGTTCGGCTGCATCCCTTTCTTTACTTCTTCCTCTCCCCACCACTTCCTTCATCGCCCCCCCCGACCGTCAGACGACGTAAGAAGTAAATGCTCTACGGCCCTCCCCCCCTCCTCATGCAAGGCCTGGCTGTCCCATATCCTCACCTCCCCCCCTGGTAAATTTTTCTTTCTTCGTCTCTCTGTCTCGGTCCTCCGACATCCGCTCGTGACGTGCGCGCGGATAACTCTCCTCCTCTCCGTTTCTACGCCCCACTACAACCATCCCGCCTTCTCGTAGAAAGGAGGTAGTCTCAGCGTAGAAGAAAAGAAAAGAAAAGGGGGGGGGGAGGGGATACAGTGAAAAGACGAAAAAAAAAGAAAGAATCATTATGCATAGGGTATCTGATCCAAGCACACAAACCCCACGAGACGCAAGCAGGCAACTACCTAGACACGGGCCCTCCGCCCGTCCCGTCCCGTCCCGTCCGGCTTCACTTGAAGTCGGCGGCGGTGAGGGCCTGGACCATGCTGGTGCCCTCGCTGAAGCGGGTGCGGAAGATGCGGTTCGCGTTCTGGAACATGCCGTCCTTGAGGGACACGACGATGAACTGCGAGCCCTTGAAGCGCGTCTTGATGAGGCGGCCGATGTTCTGCGTGTGCGACAGGTCCAGCGCCGCGTCCACCTCGTCCAGGATGTACATCGGCGCCGGCTTGAACTGCAGCAGCGCCATGATGAGCGAGAGCGCGACGAGCGACCTAAGAGTTTGAGTTTTCGGGACCCCCCGGTCAGTGCCGTGTCGCGCAGAGGGGTGTATGGGACGGGGTGGGGATTGGTGTAGATTAGATGACTTCGCGGAAAGGGGAGATGAGATGTAAGGGAGACAGAGAGATAGATATAAAAAAAAGGGGGGGGGACAGGCGAAGACTTACCGTTGACCACCGCTCAACTCCGTCAAGCTCTGCTTCCACACCTTGCCCAGGCAGACCTTGACCTCCAAACCTTCGTTGATGGTCTTGCCCTCGGGCGGGTCCAGCTTCGCGAAGCTGCCACCGGGCAGTAGCTCGGAGAATATCTGGCCGAAGTCGCCGTTGACCTTTTCCCAGGTCTGTAGGAGGGCCTTCTTCTTGTAGTCGTCGAGGCTGACGATGGTCTCCTCGATCTTGCGCTTGTCGCGGATGACCGTCTTCATCATGTGCTTGAGCGAGACCTCCTTCTTCTCGACGCTGTCAATCATGTTCATGACCTTGGGGTTGATCTTCTTCTTCATGCCCTGGAAGCGGTCCGTGAGGGTCTTGAGAGTTGCCTTGCACTCCGCGATGTTTTGGCCCTGGAAGTCGTACGGCGTCCCCGTGCGGCCAAAGTTGTCCTTCTCCTCCGCGATCCAGTCGAATTCTTTCTCCATGTTTGCCACCGATTGTATCGCGTGCTGCTGTTCCTTGTGAAACTTGTCAACTGTGTGGCCTAGCTTTTGCTTTTCGAGACCTTCCTCCGCAATCCGACCGTTTTTCGATCTGATTGTATCTTCGAGCGCGTGTAGCTCGTCATCAAACCCTGTTAGTTTGGCGCGTTCATTATCGAGCTCCGCTTGCGCGATATCATGAGTTTCTTGCAGCGCTGACTGTTTCTGGACAAGATCTTCGATCTCCTCTTGCTGTGATTTGATGGCGAGCTCGACCTCTTGTAGTTGCTCTCTCGCAGCGGCAAGATCACTTGAGACTTGTTCCGAGTCTAGCTGAGCGCTTTGAAGCTCCTTCTGTAAAGACTTGACGGCGGTTGAGTTCTTGGCCAACGCCTCCCGCAGCTTATCTAGGGAAGTTTGAAGTTCTACCAGTTTTGAGTCTTTGTTGTTCTCAAAATCCTTCATGTCCTTCTCTATCCTCTTAACATCCGCGCTGGCTTCCGTCTGCCTTTTCTTAGCTTCCGCGCTCTCATTCTTGAGTTGCACAATAGTCTCTTTCATGTTTTCCACCTCCTGGATGATGGACGACGAAGAATTACCACTAATCTGTTCTTCGGCAAGTTTGATCTCGTGTGCTTTGAGATCAAGATCCTGTTTAGTCTTCCGAGCTTGATCGAGTTTGGACTTTTCTCGTGATATTTGTTCTTGAAGGGCCTGGAGGGAACTCTCGGCTTCCTTGAGCTGACGATTGATCTCGTTAAGCTTCTGCAATGTAACAAGCACGCCGCCAAATTTAGGCGAGCTTCCACCCGACAGCGTACCAGACGAGCTGTATACGTCTCCCTCCAATGTGATACTTCTCATCCGTATATTTGGATCAAAGGTCACTTTCTTTGCTGTCTCAGCGTCTCGACAAATCAGAGTGTTGCCAAACGCCAATTCCATCGCCGCAGACACCTGATCATCGTAACCTACGAGTGACAGAGCCAGGTCGACTTTACCGGGTGCGACATTCTGAGCCGTAGCGATAGATTGTGCCGAGGCTTTCGGTACGAAGACATCGTTTAGAGGAATGAAGGTAACTCGTTTGCGCAATTTTCCGCCCTGTAATAGTTGCGCGCCTGTAACTTTACTGTCCACGACAACGTTATATAGACGACTGCCAGCACATATCTCCAAAGCAGTACCAGCTCCGGTATGTTGTTGATCGAGAGTAAAGAGCTGAGCAAGTAGTCCTTTGACGTTCGAGCGATCGAAATCAGGGGTAGGGTCGGCATAAATGAAGTCGATGTTAGCAACTTTGCGTTTTAGAGCATCCGCTTCCTGGCGTAGACCCCTGATAGCTTGTCTCAACGAAGATTCCTGTTTGTACAACTCCTCCTCTTGTCCCGGCTCAAAGCCAAGCTTTGCAAGCTGAGCCTGAAGCTTCTGAGACTGAGTCTTAAGGCTGTCCAAATCTTTCAACAGGCCCGCATTCTGTTCTTTAGCCTTCTTAGCCCGTGGCTCTTCTTCTTTAATGCGCTTCTCGAGATGGGCGATTCTAATCTTGGCCTGCTCCTGCTCAGTAGTAGCAGCAGCCACTCGGGTTTTCGCATCTTGCAGTTGGCCTTGGTAACCGCTTTCCTGTCCTTCCTTGGATGCAACACCTGTCTGTAGCGTCTGAAGTAACTCTTCCTTCGATTCCGCTTCCTGGTCCTGCTTCTCGTTTGCTTCTTTCACCGCGTCATACTTGGCCTTGACTTTTTCAAACGCCTTGGTCTTTTCCTTCAATAGCGCTTCTAGTTCGGAAACATTTTTCAGCACGGCGGTCTTCCTCTCTTCTTCCTCGGCTTTGCTAGACATCTTCAAATCCATGACGGTAGCTAGCCGAACCAACTCATTCGAGTGCTTCTTGACATCATCTTCCAGCGCTTGGGCTTTCCCTCCCTTCTTGAGCTCCTTATCTCTCTGCGCTTTCACTTTCTTGAGGTCTTCCTCGAGGTGAGATATTTCACCTTTGAGCTTAGCGGCAGAATCTTCCAAGTCCTTTTGCCGCTGCTTCTTATTCTCTAGGTCCGTGGCGGATTGCTTCAGTCTCTCCTGGTACCTCACGTAATCGTGCGAGACCACCACCCTCGTCAAACGCTCTAGGTCGTTTTGGGTCTGTTGAAAGTCTAAGAAAGCTCTCTTTTCCGTTCGTAATTTCTCAAGTTTAGGCTCGATCTCGTCACGTAAAAGCTCGGTGATCTCTTGTAATTTCATCTCCTTCTTAGCCATCGTCTTCAAGGCCTTATCCCTCCGGTCCTCGAACATTCGCGTCCCAGCTGCTTCCTCGATCATAGCAAGTGTCTCAACCGCTTTCATGTTTAACACTTTGGTGATTCGACCTTGCATGATGAGGAAGTTAGGGTTATTTATATTGAGCTGTACTGATTGGAAGAGGTTCTGGACTGTCTGTTGCTGCGCTCGGTGGCCGTTGATTAGATATTTCGAAGTGCCTCCTAAGACGATCTGCCTAGTGACGCTAATCGTTGCATATTCTTCGAACCCGATCGGCGACTTTTGCTTATCTCTGTTGTCGAAGACGATCGTGACACTCGCTTTCGTGACGCCCGCTTGACCGCGTTTGTAGATGAGGTCCTATAATCGAAGGTTAGGGCTTGTAAAGATATCGCAATCTGATAACTTCGCCTTTCGTACCTGTAGATTCTGGGCTCGGACCGTGGACATATTTGTTATACCTAGGACGAAGCAGATGGCATCTAGAATGTTGGACTTGCCACTACCGTTAAGACCGGTGATTGAGTTGAAGCTCTCGTCCCTATGCGAAATGAGGATCAGTTATGCGACGCAGAAGATAGCATATATGTAAGGTACTGACCATCCTGAGATGACGGTCCTGACGGCATAGGATTTAAAGCCCTTTGGAATCAGTTAGCGGGGAACAGCTATGATATAATATATATATATATATATATATATATATATACCGGTAGTATATATATTGAGATCTCAGAATGTACATACATCTATAATCACCTCCGTAACCCTCATGTTGACAGATGCGACAGGTTACTCATGGAAATGCTAGCGATTTTGTCGATTTGATTGTAGGTATTCCGGATATGAAAAGCGGTGGTTCGCATTTTGGGTCGTAATAAAAAGAATAAAACTCGTTGCCGACGCGATTGAAGTCAACAAAAACAAACTAAAGAAAGCGGGCTGTTATTACTGGCTGCGTATAATACTTAATAAGTGGGTCTTTCCTTTGTTAGTGTCAAGGTACATACCTAACATCAACATTACTGTGTACATGATGTAAGGAGATACCTAGGTACTTTATAAGACTTGACCTTCATATGTATGTGCTCATGTGTGTGTGGAATGAAATTAATATGCGATAATACGTACTTCGAAACGCACGGACCACTGATAAGCGACCTAAATCTATCATATCAATCAATACGGCCTTCACGTTGGGTACTTCTTATCAGACTATTCCGGTAGTGGTATGCAGGTTCTCATGTACCTTGTAAGCCCCGAATCCCGATAATTACCTGGTACTATGTAGTTACCTAGTTAGTTACCTATACTTTGAAAGTTCAATGTTCCCAAGTTCCAAAACTTGTCCACAACTTCCGAATGTCATCTTTACCATAAATTTCAACGGTAACGGCCCTGAATAAGTTCATTTAGTTATCGAGTCTTTTTATTGTCATTATTATTGGAGTCACGACGGTTAAACTATATTCCAAGTGGGAATCTTTATCCTACATTAAAAAAAAGAAAAAAAGAAAAAAAACTCAACATCTCAAGATTCCGGAAATGGCAGACGAACAAGTATCGCTCACTTCTCTCATCATAATAACCGTCCTCGGTGGCCTCATCATTCGCTACTTTTTCTTTTCGCCAACACCTCAACCTCCACGATCCCCACGAGATGTCCAAGCAGCATCACGCGCTAGGGAGGCAGCGGTAGTGAGGATCCAGCAGATCTTTCCCAACGTCGATAGAAGGACTATCTTATGGGATCTACACCGTAACGGGGGAAATACGGTGGCAACTACGGATAGGATATTGGCGGGACGGATAGAGATTGTATGTACCCCCCGTCGAGGCCTTTGTTACAATCTCCCTTCTACGACCTTAATAATCTATATATATATATATATATATATATATATGTGTGTGTGTGTGTGTGTGTGTGTGCTGTTACTAATACTAAGCGTAGCCGCCTCCTACATTCCAACCAGCGCCGCCCCCGACTTCTCCCAGCCCGTCGTCGATGACACAGCTCTACAGGACAGGTTTGAAGCCTGTCGAACCGGACTTAATCACTAGATACAAGCTGCAGGATAAGATTACTGCCAACGGCGAGGCTGAATCCGCGACGGCAAAAACGAAAGCATGGAGTTCCAACCGAGATGAGAGACAGGCGTCCCTACAGCGAAGAAGAGACGAGATGATACTAGCAGCAAGAAGGAAAATGGAGGAAAAGATGGCGATAGAAAAGGCCGCTGGGAGCGCTTGAGAAGGGCAGAGACAAGAATCTAATGCTGGAATAGCGACGCGAGGTCCAGCTTTCGAATGAATTGTACATGTGGCACCCTACCATAGAATCAACTCCAGTTGGTATACTGGATGAAAGGTTGAAGTACATTGGCATGTATCTTGATCTGGGACAAGTTCCGTGCTTGTGACATGGAATCAAGATAGGTATACCGACCAGGCGTGTGCCGTCGATCTCATTTAGTGACCAGTAAATCCGAAAACATCTATCAACTCATTATCCAACCAGATCCTGCTCCTCCCTTCGTGCTTCTAATGAGACAGCATATATGCGTAACTCGTAATAACAGGCCAAGAAAAAGGAAAGAAACCCAGGTTCCCATTTTTCTAATCTATAACCTCACCCATATACCATCCGTACCAGTCAATAAAAGAAGAAATAGCTCGTATATCATGTTTCATTTCCGTCTCTGCTCGATCAAGAGGAGGCCCTGTCCAATGCCATCTTGGACTCCTCCGGCAACGCTCTCTATAGTCCACGCGATAAGCTCGGATATCACCTTACCAAACCTCCCTTCGCCTATGGCGTAAACTAGAGCGTCTAGTGTTAGAAAGGGGAGAAAGGCAGGCGGACGGCTAGTTTAAAGCATAATACTCACTCTTCTCACTCAAGGCACCGCTCTGCTTCCCGATAGCAGTAGCAAAAGCCATTCCACCGGAGACGATATGTTGCGAAATGTTATACTGTCGCTCGTAGTACGCTCCGGCGCGGATTACGACGGCCAGGAAAGAGAGAAGCAGGTAGATAAATATGACGAAGCCTGTAATAAACCCCTGAATAGTGGAGTGCAGAAACGTCTTGGTTTTATCGGACGACCTCCACGTAAGTCTTGCTCGGCCTGTTTCCATCTGGCCGTTTAAATCTATCGGCACACACGACCGCGGTAATGCTTGTCGGATGACACTGCTTTCATATTCATCTAAATCGTCCGGGAGAGCCTTCAACATATAGGCCACGCCGTCGATATATGACTTTCTTGCGAAACCTACGTCTGCCGTTTCTTGAGAAGCAGAATGCTGCAAGTAGGATCCTATGACCTATAAATCAACAGCCTTCCCTTGCAGAGATAGAGAGGGGACTCATACCTTGAGTGGCATACCTCCACTTCACTCCTGAGCTCACACCCGTACCGCGGGCATCGAGGATGGAAGGCTCTGGTTTATCCTCCTCCACAACCCTGTTACTAGTAATACTCGTTGCTGCGGCCGAGCATGCTTTCAACTCGACGACTGCGTTCTCATCTCTCCTCGAAAGTATCACCGGCTCCATGTCATTCTGAGGTGTCAAAGGACGACGTCGGGAGGATAAGATAGAGAGCCTCGTCGACCGACTGAAGGATTGAAGGGCCGGCAACCGAGATTGAACTGACGTCGGTAGCATGTTGAAGACGACTATAGACATATCCTGCTCTATCATGATATCTTTAATGATTCCTCTCATCCCTTGTTCTTGTTCTTGTTTCTTATCTCCTGTTATTCCGGTTCAAAGATATTTCTCGGGGAAAGTTTTTAAGTCTTCTGACTTCGTCTACCGATCATAACCAATGATTGATAATCCATAATAAGATTGAAAAAAGTGAAAGATGGAGGAATGAGAAAGGAAACAAGTTCAGCTAAATTTTAGAAATAATAAAGTTGAGTTTAGAGCCTGGACCAACATCCATGAATGTCTACCTGGTACATACCTATAGTTTAGACTTAAACGTTCACCTTATGTACCTTAGGGTAATTAGCTAATACCTTTGTATGTACCTGTGGACCTGTTGATCTGTTGACCCGTAGACCCGTAGACCCGTTGACATCAACTTACATACCTTTATGTTCTAGCATTAATGCTAATTAAGGTAGTCATTTATGTCATTAGGTACACTGATAACCTACTTACAGGCTAAAAACTGAAATCTACCATGTAGTCGCCGCCACATGATTATTTGTTTTCAACACGAGGCCCGCCTATGCGCTTATAAAAATATAACAAATAAAAATAATAATAACAATGATAAAAAGATGCTTCCATGTGATATCAGTAGAGATAAGCAATCACATGTAATCCTAACATTCAGTTCATAAGCAGAATGAAGAAAGATGCCTATTCGAGGTATATTTAAATCTTGTTATATACCGGTATACAAATGTATTGTACAATGTAAGTAAAACATAAACTTGAGATCAAGTGAGTCTTTTACACAGTGTCATCCAACCCGTTGTCACTGTTTTTAAGGTTTTACGTTGAAATACGAGAGCTTATCACAAAATGGCTTTTCATTGAAGATGTTGGTTGCCAACTTACACAGTACATACGTTGTATAAAATATTTTTATTTTATTATGGACACTAATAGCTTAGTTTCCCGTGACTTGAACGTATAAGGTTAATTAAGCACGTTATCGATATGGAGACTACATAGAGTACGTACTATCTATGTATGCGGGGTATCGGAAACTCGTTCTTCCGGCTTGTCTTATCAAAAGGTACCGTATACTAGTTTCTACTATGCGGATATACATACCATACGGTAGATAAGAGATATACTATACCCACAATGACCTGTATCATAAGATTTCAAGTACATATCGGAAGAATAAATGGGTCCAATCCGATCTGGACCCTTGCTTGAGTTCAATTTTGAACTAAAGAAAAAATAGAATAAGAGAAAAAAAAAAAAAAAAAAAAAAAAAAAAAAAAAAAAAAATTTCTTAAGGATAAGAAATTTAAAATCGCCTCCACCAACGCGCTGCAGGTTTCTTCTTTTATACTATCTTATATTATAAGATCGCATGCGGATAAGACAAATTTCTTCACCACAATCATCAATTCTTGTGTGAAGCAAATTATCTCTTCTCCGTAGAAATGTTTAAGCCTATACAGAGGCATGCCCGTCTGGGTAATCTAGTTCGTCGTCATCTCTCGACCTTTTCCTCTCAACAGATTCGCTCTCGACCGATTTCAGTTGCATATCAAAGATGGTCGCACTTAGAACAACAGTTTATCCCTCTTGGAAAGGTCGCTATGCGATCCTATTCTCAAGGATATGCTGCTGCTCGTCGCGAAACAGCGACCGAGATTCCATCAGATCAGAGAGTGACCCGATTCGCTGATTTGAAGAATCTCGGCGTTCACCCTTCTATCATAGAGGCTATCACATCTGGTATGAAGTATGACAAGATGACTGAAGTCCAATCGATGACTATCAATTCGGCTCTCAAGGGCATTGATATGTAAGTAGAGTATTCCATTCTCTCTTTTAGCCTTCCTCTCATTGTCACTATCACTGTCACTGTCACTCTCACTCCTCTCACTCCTACTTTCACTCTTATACACCCTCTTTCTAGACCTAGCGCTAATTTTTTTCTTCTCTTCTTCTCTCTTCCTCTCAGGGTTGCTCAAGCAAAGACTGGTACGGGAAAGACGTTAGGTTTTCTTGTTCCTTGCTTCCAACGTATCCTTGAGTCCGAGCCCGAGTTAGCTTCTCGCGACTCCTTCTCAAGACCCAGACCTGATGATATTCGTGCTATAATCCTATCGCCCACACGCGAGCTCGCGGAACAAATTGGTGTAGAAGCAAGGAAACTTGCCTATCACACAGGACTCGTCGTTCAAACCGCCGTGGGTGGAACGAGGAAGAGAGAAGCTATGCAAAGAATGCAGCGACAGGGATGTCATGTGCTTGTCGCAACTCCGGGAAGACTTCATGATATCTTGTCTGATCCTAGCACTGGTGTCGCTGCGCCAAGGCTACAGTGTATCGTATTGGATGAAGCGGATCGTATGCTCGACGTCGGTTTCTCAGAGGAAATTCGTGATATTCTGGGCGTGCTACCACCACGTTCACAAGTTGATCGGCAAACTCTCTTATATTCTGCGACCATTCCTGGCGATGTCGTCCACCTAGCTAAGTCCATGGTTAAGCCGGACAACTTCGAATTCGTGCAGACTATCAGCCCCGAAGACACCCCGACTCATGAAAGCGTTCCGCAGCATCTTGTACCCGTGCAGAGCTATGAGAACTGGTTCCCGACTATTTTGGAAATTGCCGATAAGGCTCTACGCTCCACACAGCCTGAGGCGCTGCCGTTCAAGGCAATCATCTTCTTCTCCAACACGGCCACTGTTCAGTTCGCAAATCGCGTCCTCAAGAACACGGCTCTGGCGAATATGATGAGCGGCATTCCCATTTATGATATCCACTCAAAACTTACCCAGGACCAGCGGACGAGAAACGCCCAAGCTTTCCGAGCTACTAAGCGTGGTATCCTCGTCTCGTCGGATGTTACCGCCAGAGGAATGGATTTCCCCAACGTGTCCCATGTTATCCAAGTCGGCCTTCCCCCAGACCGTGATCAATACATTCACCGGATCGGCCGAACAGGCCGTGCCGGGAATCCTGGAGAAGGTTGGCTGATCTTAGCTGAGGATGAAATTCCGGAAGCGCGCTTCCGTCTCCCTGGCTTGCCCATCAAGCCTAACCGCAGCCTCCAAGCAGCTCAGCACGCTGTAGGATCTGAGGCACAATCACCTGAAATACAAAAGTTCTTTAGCGACGTGTCGAACGCATATGGCAGAGTCCCTCGAATGCTTTTTAGAGAGGTGTACAACGCTATGCTCGGCCAAAAGTTTGGCAGACACTTAAAGGCCGAAGACGTTGTCACACTTCTAAACAACTGGTGTTTAAATGGTCTTGGTTGGACAGAAGTTCCCGCCATGGCGCCGTCGAAAGCCCATAACCGCGGGTTGACCCACGTGAAGGGTATCAGAGTTGGATTTGACGAAGAACAAGAACAGGACTTCCGGAGAGGTAACAGAATGGAGGCGAGAAATAACGGCTGGGGCTCCGGTGGTAGAAACGACAGATTCGGCAGAGACAACAGGGGTGGCAGAGACAGCAGAGACAGCAGGGGAGACAGGGGAGACAGGGGGGACAGGGGGACAGGGTGATAGGGGTGGCAGGGGGGTGGCAGGTTCGAGCGACAGGGCGACCCGTTTGCCAAGCGGTTTGATTCACCGGACCATTTCAGTCGTTCTCGACGGTCTTTCTCTCGACCATCATTTTAAGGGTGCTGCAGCGTCTATCCGTTATCGTAAGGGTACTCGACCGACACCTCCAGTCTCGTCGTCTTGTGCTGAAATGCTCCTCCCAATGCATCATCTTACTCCGGAAGCATTGAACTTCCTAGACATGTATGTACCATGTTCTCGGCTACGCGTGTTGCTAGCGCACGACCCGGGACAGACGACAGGCGAGGATTAGAAGGTTGGCATTGCGTGTCATCAGCAGGTCTGCGTTTAAGGGATCTGTCACCGGAGTCAAGGTTCCATTACTTGGTTTTACGAAACGATACAGGGCGTCGGCGGCCTCTCAAAAAGGGACGTACGGCACGGAAATCTCGACTATTTGTACTATAGTGTAAAAGGAGTCGTAATGCAGAACCCCAAAAATGAAGACTTTCAGAAAATTAAACCAACTACGGTAACAATTAGCGTGCGTGAACAACAGCGAAAGCTGTTCGCCTCACTCCTCAGCTATTAGAAAGATATTTGAAAACTAGCCATCGTGGTCCGCGAGAAGTTGTTTGTAGACCGACATCAAGGCTCTTATTTGTTTCTCTCCCCTGACTCGATACCTTCGATAGATACCTCCTACGTACCTCTTCCCTACAGTATGACATCTCAAGTATATAATTGATCTCAGCGGTAATTTCTGAGTAAGGCACCTTCTCTTTGAACGCCTCCCAATGCAAGAAGTCCTCCTCCTCCCCTCCCCTCCTCCCTCCCCTCCCCTCCCCTCTCTTCCTTCTACTATCCTAAAAAAAAAAACAAAGTAAGGTTGTCCACCGTCCATTTTTGACCAACTCGTATATTCTTCCCGTTAGGTATACTTGGTAGTTACATAGTGTATGACATAAAGACGCGAGACAAGGAGACGCAACCATCCCAAACGCAGACACGCGCGCGCGCGCCGACGAACTGGCGGTAACTGACTAACTAGCTAGCTAGCTAGCTAGCTAGCAAGCCTGTCCTCGCACCATGGCGCCCGTGTCCCAGAGCAGCAGCCTCTCGTCCCAGGCGACGGTGGCGACCCAGCCGCCGACGCCGAAGAGGCACCAGTCGACGCCGGTGACGAACTCGGTGTGCCTGTTCATGAGGCCGAGCTGGAGGCCGGCCGTCGCGGGGCGGTCCTGCCACAGGCGGACGGTCATGTCGTAGCTCGTGCTGGCGAGCACGTCGCGGGCGTGCGGGCTCCACGCGAGCCTGCGCACGGCGTACTCGTGGCCGAGCATGGCCGAGACCGGCCCCGCGGACGGGCTCCGGACGTCGAACGTGCGGATCGCCTTGTCCACGCCGCCGGTCGCGACGACGGCGTGGTTGTACTTGTTCCAGTCGTGCGTCAGGACCTCCCCGGGCACGGCGGGCGGCGCGGGGCCGTGCGGCGGGGCGTTGGGCGAGGGCACGTGGACGGGGATCTTGGCGGTCAGGTGGTAGTCGGCGCTGACCGGCGTGCGGAGGTCGAATATGCGCAGGTGGGAGTCGGTCGACACGGCGGAGACAAGGCTCGGGTTCGAAGGGCAGTAGGACGTGCTGTACGTGCAGTTCCCGACGGGCAACGTCATCAGGGACTCTCTCCTGGCTGGGGACCACTGCGCGGCGGGCTTCTCAGCATCCCGGGCGCCGCGTCTCGTGTATATAGACACGCTGAAACAGGCTTAGGAGTATTACGTACGATTTTGACCGTCCCGTCCCACGAGCTGGAGGCAAACGTATCTTTGGTGAGGGGACTCCACGCTACGGAGAAGGTCTCCCGCTTATGCTCGTGGAAGTTCATGACGGGGAACTGGTCGACGTTCAGGTCGTAGAGCTTCACGGAGCCGTCGCCGCACGCGACCAGCAGCTGGTTCTCGTTGATCTCGGACCACGCGAGGTCATACTGGGCGTCGTTCGTATCGAAGCTGAACGGTATAAGTTATATCATTTAGCCTTGCTCTCTTGTTTACTACCGGTAGATATATATGTGTATATAATATATATATATATATATAAGGGTTATAGATCTATGGTCGCTCACGTCTTCTCGATCTGGACGCCCTGCGGTCCTAGGCCTAGGCAAAACAGGCGACCGTTCCCTACGATGCCGTAGTTGGCCGCGGATGCGACAGCGATGCGCGAGTCGTAATAGGGCGAGTACTTGACGGCGTAAGGATTCCAGCCCGGCGTGCGAAATTCTAGCATGGCGGCCATGTTCGGCCGTGACTGGATAGGATCAATTGGCTCGTGGAGAGCGGGGTTTAGACTGGCTGGCGCATCTGTATGGAGGATGGGCTTTTTTGGAGTGGCTTAATAGTGTAGGAGATAAGAGACGGCCAAGATCTTGAGAAGTCTTAAGAATGACGATGAAGCCGGAGGGGCGCGGAGCCTCGGCATCTGGGAAGAACTGGGGCCTAGTAGGTCATAGGTGGGGCAAGCTTACTTCATACATACACGGTACCTGTACCTACCAGTAGGTACCTGTATAATAGGTACTTCGTACGAAGTACGTATAACTCATTAATGCATATACGTTATACATAGGTAGGTATATATCCAAATAGATTTCTAATGTTAAAACGAAACATTTTACGCCCTTTGCATGTCTTCAATTTTAGGCAACCATTGACATCGCATAATTATGTAGGCACTTGATTCTTAAGACTCATCAAAACTCATAGGTGATGTCGTACATCTCATCTTGTGAGCTTCATATTCTACTCGATAAGCTACAGCATGGATGCTTTCCTAAAAGGATCCAAGCGAAAATCATCCACCATAGAAGATTTCCCTACCGTCGATGACGATGAGTCGACGGATGTGAAGTTAGCGATTCTCTCGTCACTACATTCTAACATCAGTCAAGAAGCCTTACTAGAGGCACTCTTGGCCCATGATGGTTCTATCCGAGCAACTTCAGCTTCTCTTGCTGAGAATCGATCAGAATCGCCCAGGAAGAAACGGAATTTAGTTGGAATAGGACATCAAACCTCACTCAGGCTGTTCGCATCTAAGTCCAAGTCTAAGTCTTTGAGTGAAGAAAGCCCCGTTTCGCCTAAAAAGGCAAAGTTACTTTCTAAGAAGGGGGCGACACTTCATCTGTATGATCCCGAGGATGTGGCCAACAATACACCTTGTAGTATCATTCATAATTTCCTGCCACCGGACGAGGCAGATGAGCTCCTGAAGGAGATGTTACTCGAATCTAATTCGTTTGAGAAAGTCACTTTCAAGTTGTTCGACAACGTCGTCCAAAGCCCCCACACCTCCAGCTTCTACGTAGGGACGGCAGCGGAGATCGATATTCAAAAACACGATTACTTTTACAATGGAGCGCGGCTAACAGATGTTCGACCCATAACGCCTCAGCTACTACGTGTTAGACCAAAGGTTGAAGAAGCAGTGAATAGAGAAATTCAAGTTCGTATCAGGACAAAATATCCTGGAGGGCAGAAGCTCAAATATCAGTCTCCGGACCCGTGGTCACCGAACTGTGCCTTCGTTAATTGTTATAACGGGCCCCAGGAGAACGTCGGCTACCATAGCGACCAATTAACGTACTTAGGACCGCGAGCCGTAATAGGCTCTCTCTCCTTAGGAGTGGCGAGAGAGTTCCGCATCAGACGGATCATGCCGAAAGACTCCGACGGCAACCTTATGGGTGATCCCGATGCTGAAGGGCAAATTTCTATCCATCTTTGCCACAACAGCCTTCTTATTATGCATGCCGAGATGCAGGAAGAATGGAAACATAGTATCGCCCCGGCCCAAGCCATCGACCCTCATCCTATCGCAGGCAACCGGCGGATCAATATCACGTATCGTGATTATAATTCAAGCTTTCACCCTAAGCACACGCCGAGATGCAAATGCGGTATTCCCGCTGTGTTGAGGGTTGTCCAGAGGAAGAAAGAAAACCAAGGGAGATACTTCTGGATGTGCTACGGCGGCAACGTGCCCGGCAAGGAAAACTGCTCGTTCTTCCAATGGGGCGACTTCGACGACGATGGAAATCCTAGCTGGGATAAGTCTCGTTATAAAAAATGAACTACGGTCGTATGGTACTGGGAGATCGTCGACATGCCCGGCCCATATATAATGAAGAATATGAAAAGTTATATCACCGATTGGATACTCTGTTGCTATTTGCCTAGAGTGGAACGAATCCAAGGAGGTATCTTTTAAGCGCGTATAAGACATAATACACCTTACTATCCACGTCTGTTTCGATGTCCAATCTGAACCTTTGGACTTTCTATGGCTCGACGTAGGATGGCGGGTCACTGTAGCCGTCGTTGAACGTGACGTTCAAGTCTCGGACATTCAGGCCGTCGAAGATCCTCAAGTTGATAGGCGTGATTGTAAATGTCCCCCCGGTGAAATTCCGCTTACTTTCCGGGATCTTCTCGAGTTGCTCTTCCGACAAGCTCTTGACCTGCTCCTCGGTGATAGGCTGTATCTCTTGATGCACCGTTATCCCGCACGTCTTACAGAACGCCTTCCCAGACTGCTTGGCGTTGAAAAAATAAGTCGTGAGGTTGTCTTTGCCCTCTATCTCGACCTGCTCGCCTAGAGGATAAAGCCACACGCAGCCAAGCTATGACTGAATTAGCTTCATCGTTCGGACGGGTTCTGGTCGTGAGGCACTTACCCTATCGCATATGCTACAGTTGCAATCTATGATGTGTCTTGTGAACGTCTTGTCGAGAGGTTCTGATTTCATCGCCACCTTCACGGCGCCGCAGTGACAGCTACCGGTGTACAGCTTTCCTCCTTCCACGACAGCTTCCGGTTCCGAGCCTGTGAATTTTGGTGGCTCATAACTACCCCCGTAGGATCGGCCATCGACGCTAGATATAAGCGATAAGACATATGTCAAACACCAGATCTCGAGATGCTGAAGTGGATATAAATATGAAGCACTCACGGTTTCTTTGCTACCGTCCGCGTATCCACTCCTTGACCATGTTGGAACGTCCGGATCTGAGGACGAATCAGCTCCTTTTCCCGGCCGACTCCTCATATTCCTAGTAAGAGAGCAGGTCACTTACATTGACACCAATCATAGGCTCCTTATCCTCGCCCGGTTTGGGGACTTTCATGAGCAAGAGCTGAACTCCGCACTGAGAGCAGAACTATTCCTCCCGCGTCAATACGTCGAAGGATCAGAAGCTGGCTACATAGCCACGTGAATTTGTACGTACCTTGTGGTCAAATATCTTCTGTCCGAAGGTATAGCTTGTTAAAGTAGCGACATCGCCTTTGACGAAGCGGATATTCTCGCTCGGGCTTGGCACAACCCATAAGGCGCCCTTCTTGTAGCACGAGCTGCAGTTACAGTCGCTCGCGCTGAAATCTTTGGGCAGCTTGGCTTCGTAGACGAAGGCGCCGCAGTGGCAGTTTCCCCGGTAAGTCTTATGTTCTTCAGACATAGTGACGATGATTCAGTTTAAGTCGAAATGTAGGAAGTTATATAGATTAGATGCTGATATGTCTAAGTGTATGTATAGAAGAGATTCGTCAAGATTTATACCTGACTAAGTGGCCGAAGTGAGTCGGGCTGAAAGGTTGGATGAGTCACTTGCAGGTTTGCATATACGGCTGTAGATCTATCTGTATAAGTGCTGAATAAAAATATAACAGATATAGTGTGGGACGATCCTTTGAGACATTCTGCTCTCATGTTCTAAACTTAGCTCGTCTTTTTTGGTTTGCTATGCTGCCTGACTGGTACCGGTAACGCGAATTGCCCGAGCCAGCACTCCAACGAAGTAGGAATCAGATCGGCCAACTTTTTGGAACGGAGCTCGCGCCGAACAGGACTGCATCCTGACGTCGTCTACAACTTTTTTAAGAATAAGTTCGGGCAGATCATGTATTGTCTAACCCTAATAGCAGTAAGGGGTACGAGATATGAGGTACTCATATTAATAAGGGTACCTAAGGTACCTACTCCGTATAATACATTATGTACATGTATAATCTCGGAAGGATATAAGCAGCCATAAGACGAGCAGTCAGGTGTAATTATGTCATCTTACGTGTATAAGCACGCACGCGGACTCGCTTCTGCAACGTTCGGCCGCGACTTAAAATCGTGTCGCGTTATCAGGTGATTGCCCGAGTCGCGAATACAACAGTATGGCATCTCATCTTACTAATTCATCTAATTCGCTTTTATCTCAGAATCAAGGAGCAGACATGTGAATCATCCTCTATAATAGTACCTATATACCATATATCATCTTTAAAGACGAGCGTATGAAGAGGGATCATGTCACAGGAAGACGTTCCCCTGGAACAAACTCGCATTTCTATTAGTCGTCCACATCTACGGGAACACATCTTTTTATTTTCGGTTTACCCCCTCGTGAACGGCGAAGATCAATGCGCCGATAAAAACATCAATGCTAGCCATACAAAATAAATGTGAGCGAGGGTCTTGACGCATGCGCGGCCTCTTCTCTTCGGCGTCCGTCGTCCAATCAATCTTGTCTCCGGACAGACTCACTTATAAGCATGGCAAACTGTCGTTGACCAAGAGCCACGAGGGGACTACTTGTACTATGTAATCTCGACCTTTTTCTTTCGGGGTTCCCCTCGTCGCCCAAAACAAATGATCCTGCGTCTGGATGTTACATGTTAGGAGCAAACAGAGATGTGAGGATTTGATAGGAATTTGTTATGGACAAAATTAGAAAAGCCGGATAAGGATCGTGCTACAGTTACTATGTACAAAGTTCGTATAACAAGTTGAAATACCTCTACTCCGTACGTATGCCTGGGTATAATAGTACACAGAGGATAGATACCCGGTGAAATACCAGGTATGTATGGCACGAGGTGGAAGATATGGAAGGTATGAACACACTAATAATAATGTTGGAAGTAGGACAATCAATACATACCTCTTACCTGTACCTACCTTTTAACAGGTACAGGGAAAATCTGGGATTTTTACAGGCCGATCAAATGTTGCGGTAGCAACGTCCGACCTAACCACCCTCATATACCCTGCCGATTATCCTTATTACATACATCAATGATACATACCTAGGGTATGTACCTGTAGGTAAGTACACTACAGTACCAGTTGGGTGTACATACATAATAGTACGTACCGTGCAATGTGTAACATACAACGCGGTCCATTTGACGCCTTAATCCATAACGCTTTACACTTTTACACTTTGTACTTCTCTTCCACTCTTCTTCTTCCAGGATCGATTCACGACAAGTTTTATTTTTCTACTTTGCTTTGTATCGATTCCTCATCGCAAGAAAATCAGATACATCCAAATTTATCAGATTGGATGCCAACATTGATTCGTCAAGTTTGATTTGAATACAACTCGAACTTGGCGCGTCGTCAATCATTGTTCCGGCTACCCGCTTATGACTGAGATCGATCGTATCATCACATCAACGGTGCCTAATTGCTTCACGCGCAAGACAATACTCAATCTACCTCGGTACTTTTCCTCTTCTTTGATTCTTCGATTAATTCTTCGATCAACAACATAAATCGAAGCATCAATGCCGCCGCTACCAGCGCTGCGTAGCTTTGCGCGGGAACAACTCTCGCATCTACCTTCCCAATTGCCGTCATCGACAACAACTGCGACAAACACAACGACTCTAGCACAGAAGCTCCATGGCTTATATTCGCGCATGCTTCTTCCTAGGCTCGCTACCGATGTCAGCACTGTGCCCGAAGGATACGGTCGATATCCTAGCGGCCCTAGCCCTGGCGCCGTCGTCGGCATCGTATTCGGATCGGTCATCGGCTTCATACTGCTGATTTCGATCGTGTACTGGTGTGTTAACCTAGGCGGGCCCTCCAACGGCGTGGCCCTTGAGGAGGGCTCCATAAGTGGCATCGGCTCCTCATCCGTGGTATCCTACCGTTCGCGGCCCCGTGTGCATCGTACCAGTCACCGTCATAGCCGCACTGTCCGCCCGCTCTCGCCGCGATACGAACCCGCGCAGCGTCGCAAGGAAACCATCGAGATCACACGTCGCGATCGCCCCGCCCCCCGCTCCCCGACGCCTGACCAGATCGTCGTGCTAGAGGAGCACGACAACAGGTCCAGGTCGCGTTCCAGAAGCATTAGTCGCCCCCCTCCTCGCCCTATCGACGAGGAGATCATAGTGCTCGAAGAGAACACGCCGCCTAGACGTCACTCGAGCAAGAACTACAGGCGCAGGAGCGACGAGAGGAGGAGCAGCGGCGGTCACTACAGAGACGTGGACTACCGATACGCGAGCGACAATACCCCATCGAGGAATGCGAGCCGACGGAGCAGTTCACGAAGGTGATGCTTTTGCGATTGACGACGTGACGAATGGTTGGACGGTTGGGGTAATGAATAGGTCGTCATGAAGCTGTATTGGGATACAGCACCCGCACAGACACGGGGGGAAGGGTAACCACCAAAGCATCTACTTGTGTGCTTGTCGGTGGAGATATAGGGAGCATGGCATAAGAGGAGGTCGTACGTGATCTATACGGATGGGAGACGTACGAGCTATGGGTTCAGGCACACGATGCACGAAGAAGTCTTGTAGATAGATAAAGGAGACTTAATTGAGAACACATTTCTCCCCTGATGCTTGCTTGGGATTGCTGCTATGTGCTGGCATAAGTAAAGTAGATGAATTAATGGCTGTCTTATTCATATAGGTATCCTTAACTATAAGGTGGGTAGGACATGAGGCTAGAAGCAGGTTGAGTGTTGTGCACCTTATTGTAAATTTCCATCCTTACCTAATGTACTTATAGACAGTCTACATTTGAGAAGTATAGGTTATATGAGGTACATGTATAGCTACTGATATACATTATGTAGGTATTATAGCATCAATCATGTAGGTAACAGTAGGGAGGTACTTCACATGTCAAGCATATCCTGCACTCAGGATTGATGACATCATTGAACCTACCTCGTCTCACTATACGTCAATAATAGTACCATGTATATGGGTAGGTACATAGGTACTGAGCTGACTTACATAGGTACTGTCACAGCGCGAAGCCTTAAACTTCACTTCTCCATCTTTCATCAACACTACTATTAGCATCTACTCGACTTCCATCTATTACTCGTTCGACAGCCCAAGTAAACACAGATAGGACTTTTAACCTGGGAAGAATAATATCTCAGGATGGATTACCCAGAGACACGCATCGCCCACGTCATCCGTACCCTGACGCTATATTCTCGTCAAGACCAATCCCGAGCTCTAGAAGATTATTTTCTACCTAATGCCTATTTCATACATCCCTTCTGTCGTGTGCCCTCCTTTGGCAACATCAAGATCCCCTTCACAAAATGGACTCTGAATTCCCGGCTTTTCGTCTCTTTCATATACCAATGGTATCGTATCCTAAGCCCAGATATCAAGCTTGATATCGAGTCTACCTGTAAGTTTATATATATCTATGATGGGCGATCCTTCTTCACCTTAGACTGACCAGACTAGGTTTCGACAGCAAGAATAACCTCTTGTATGTCACCATCCGTCAGACTTTTACCTTGTGGTTCGTGCCATTCTCGCTATGGCAAGCCAATGTCAAGCTAGTGACGGTCCTCGAAGTGCAACGCATGCCCACAGATACGCACCATAAACCCATCAGCGAGAATATACCGCTTCTCGTCGATGCCGACCTAGCTCTCACTCCGCAACCACCGAAGTTGTACTTCATCAAGGGCCAGCAAGACTTTTATCAAATAGGGGAATTCCTCAAGTTCATTGCACCCTTTGGCGCCTCGATTCTGTGGATTGTATGGCAATTGTGCTCAACGCTCGTCTGTGTGCTCGGCGTGCTGGTCCTACGGCACCCCGTCGTTTTGGTTAGGGAGCGGATCCTCGGTTGGAATAACAAGGCTATCCAGAAGCAGTAGGGTGCTTCACGCCCTGTTCTTATCCTTTCGAACAAGGTCCGCCGGGCAGGCACTCGCGTCGCGAAGCAGTACAGCTGCAAGGTCAGAGGCTTGCTAGCACGCTTGGTCGCATCCTTTCATCAAGGGGAGGAAGAAGATAACAAAGCATACTCTCTCCATCGGGACAAGTCAACGTCACTCCCCACGGAAAATGGCATGGCGATGTCGATTAAAATACCCCAGTCGCGTCGCAGAGCCATACCGAACAGACGGCCTCATTTTTCCGTGAGTAAGATGCGGTCGTATCCTACGACCGAAGCAGAGAAGAATGAGCGCGCTTATCGCTCCGCCGCATTAATGGAACTCTCACGTAAGATCCTTGAAGCGAACACGACCACCATCCCGTGTCAGACAGACTCGGAATTACGGTCCACTAAAGCGTCGTGGACGAGAAGTCCAAAAGCTACGAATGGCTGCACCCCTGGCCTGAGAGTTCGTACCCCTGAGAACCTCGAGATGACAACAGAGCTCGGAAACACACGTATAAAGAACAGAAGCGACGGCGATGAGGACTGCGACGACACCGCCTCGCCTGAGTCTGAGCCCGCCGATTCGATACGAGACCTAGACTTGACCTACGATGCTAACAGCGAAGAGGACGAGCCCGTCGAACCTCGAGGAAATGAAAACGGACATGAAAACGTATGCGAGAACGGATTTGCTGGCTAGGAGGAAGACCAGCACGTCGGCCAGGACATCGAGATCGATACTGGGGATAATGCGCCTCGCATCACGATCTCACGTGTATAGATCGTTACTGTCTGCCACGTAGAGCGTTTCTACTTACTCTGCGCGCCGTCATGGCTGCACGTAGGATATATCAGCGAGAGTAGATGAACACGGCGGCCCCCCCTTTAGAACTATGCGAGGGATGTGTGTATGGTTACGGGTTAAACGACACTGTTATCGCACTTGGACATATTTATATTTTCTTCACTTTCCTCCTCTCTCTATCCCTCTGTCTCTCAGAACATGTCTGATGAGACGACTAGCGCTAGATGGAAAGCGAGTGTTTTTTACGGCCCCTGACGAGCTTTTGTGGTATTGGTTTTGCCGTGTAGTTGGGAAGGTCAGGATACTTAAGGAGGTTTTGTATGTTTCTTCTCACACTGACTTGTGTTGGTATGCCGTTATTGCCATCATTCGACGCCTCTTGTGTACCTTAGGATACCGTGTCGAGTGCCTTTTCATTAATGGAGAATATGATTTCTTATGCTAATGAGAGTCTTTGGGTACCGTGAAGTGTGGCTTGACGTAGGATATGATGGGAGGTACGTGAGAGTATACTTCCTAGTTACGGGTAAGGCACTGATGCTACGACTTTGTGCTATTTACGAGGTAGGGATAGAGAGTTGGCTTTGGGGAGTCTTCCTGGGTATAAAGGGTCTTTGGGACTTTAGATTGGTTCACGAGGGTTCTACTTTATGCGGTATCGTCGTGGGTAGATACTACGGCTCTCCACGCTCTTCCCTACCCAGAGGTTACTTCGCTGTCATGGTAAATCTACACTTTGATTTCAGGTATAGAGTGATTGATAGGTATAGGTAGATAGAGGTTTAGTTTCTAATGTTTGGGCTGTACTGGAGCTGAGATGTGTGTCAAGACGGATGCATGGAGGACTAGGTAGCTTGTCTGCTCTCCTTGGGCAGCGATAGAAAAATCTAGTTTATTGAGAGTAGAATGAGGTTTTATTCAATAGGTAGTCATCGAGTAGGTAGGTTTGTTTCAGTAGTATATCTAGTTTACGCTAGGGGTAGGTCTACGGAATTGTCTTGGACATAGTTGTCGGTTCGGTATAACAGTCATGAGAGTGAGTCTACTGCGAGGAAAACTACGTCTAGAGATGAAAGTAGAGGCTAGAATTTCGTTCCAGAGTTTGTGTTCATACATGTTTCGGCCGACAAAATACCTAGTAACAAGGTAGTTTCA
The DNA here is from genome assembly GCA_902806505.1 of Hypoxylon lienhwacheense. Lineage (NCBI taxonomy): Eukaryota > Fungi > Ascomycota > Sordariomycetes > Xylariales > Hypoxylaceae > Hypoxylon > Hypoxylon lienhwacheense. Next base: position 3,078,650 of record CADCWW010000001.1, on the reverse strand, counting down.
ACGACATATTCCTGCTATTGCACAATATTGAGAGAATGTCTCCTTAACACACGATTCCAGTTGTCCCTTGACGTCGTTCGTCTATCATGTGTCTATAGAGGCTACAGGCTATCTGATCACAGCAAGACCCTCCTTTTTGTCGCCTTAGATGGATTGCTCTCGTCACACCACCTAGATACTTAGGTAACTTACGACTAACAGAACGGATGTATCCTTCAAGGTACGATTCAAGCTCTCATGTTACGACGCGCCTTGAAGCCTAAGCCTTCGGTCGAACAGAGAATTACATGCACCAACACCTACAGTCGCCCAGAGCAGGTGCAAGTCTGTCCATAACGAAAAACAATCTCGCTTAGGTCGACGTAGACGGGTGCAAGAGGGGCCAAGAGGAAGCTGCCGCCTTCAACGGCTGTGGACGTGATCAACCACGGTAGACAAGAGACGAGGCAAGTTCGTTGGTAATGCCGCACCTCTACATTCAACCCGAGCAGACCGTAGCAACGAATGGAGAACTCGGCCTTCGCTTTTGACTTGGCAAGGATGAGATGACTCCTTTGTTACGAATTTGCTCTCTAACTGATACTTGTACATACGTAGGAAGTTGCTTGAGCGCGAACCCAGGGCAACTCTTTGCGGCTCGGTTACGGACGCCAACAATGGAAGTCTTGCGACGTCTCGGGCGAGGAGGATAGTTCATAGCCGGCCGTATAACTTTGGTAGATTGTTAGACATATATGGAGTGCTCCACCGCGAAGGTTAGTTGAAGCTCCTTTTCCTTCCTGTTTGGACCTGTGTGTTGGAGAGGGCAGGGCGTGGTTGGTTGTCCGACTTGGGTTGATAATTTACCGACGCCACGGTAACCCGAGACGATCGCGCTGATGCGTCGACTCGGGTGCTCTGAGTTGTAAGGCCGCTCTCATTTCGATTAAGAGGGTCTTGCAAAAGTTACGAGGCCAACCCTATCCACCGCCGGCTGAAAACATACCCTCGACCGAGTAGATCGCGCATGCGGCGTACGTCAAAGCTGGGAACTTCCTCGGAGTTTGCGCCCGAACGGATGTTTGATGAGAAGCCCCCGTTTGAGGGCCTCTTTTGAGGAAAAAGATGTTCCTGCTCTGGATGACCTGCCTAAACGTCTTGTTTACAATGGCCCTGAGTAGGTAGGTGTGTACAGAAACGAACGTATGATGCAGCATGGTCGAGAGAGTTGCAATAAACTTGTACCTGATCCTCTACGTACCTAGTTCACAATGTCTACGTGCCTCTATTGAGCATTGAGGCTATAGCTACTCCCATCCGGGTAAGCCTGTTACGCGGCAATCCAACGAGATGAACTTAAAAGAGACGGCCTGGGATGCCAGATCAACTTCCAGGATTAAACTAACATAACCGCGTTTGTAGATACTCAGGGTAGGCAAGACCTTTTTTTTTTTTTTTTTCTTTGGTTTTGCCACGCTAGGATTTTCTTCTTGTGTTCCGTGACAGCCTCGGCTCATCGAAGTGACCTATCGTTTCTTTTTATTTCTCTTGTCCCTCCCTTGGCGGAGAGAAGACGTGACGGGTCGGCATTGGATACGGCTCACGTCGACGGGGAGTCGGAGAGCACGCCCACACCCCCGTTCACCGAAAAGGAACACTCGAGGTTCCGTGCGCACAAGGTCTACCAAGGCGCAGTACCTACATACATATTTTCTTCACGCTTTACCAGGCTTACGTCCGTTCAAATCGTCGGTGCGTATACATATACATACATAGCATGATCGATCAAGGGGCCAATCAGCTGCCCGGCCAGACCCCCACGTTCCCGCCAGCCCTATACGTCAAAGACGGTTGGGGTGCAGAAAAGGGTTATTGATACATTCACCTGGTGGCTAGCACATCAGTGCGAGTACGAAGAGACGAGTGGGAAGTTGGAAAGGAAAACGAGGTATTCTACATCTAGTATGTGGTTCCCGGCAGGGGAGGCCTAGGGCTGGCTGGCTGAGATAACTTACACCGCACCACATTAACTACATAACCGTACGTACTATCATCATCCTTTGTCTTCCAAGCTACTCGTCTCGAGGTAAGCTTACGCAATACCTACCCGATGCAGAGCCATCATTCAATTTTACAAACACTTGCTCTCCTGCCCTAACTTTCCACGATGGGGACAGATGTATGCGAGGTAGGGCGTGGCACCGCGAAGACGGACCGGGGTTCTGTATTGGTTTACACGGGGCAGCAGGGGGGGGGGAAGCAGGAGGAAGAAACGAACTGATCCGTCTCGGCCCAGTGTCGTGAATGAATAAATGTATGTATGTTGTATGGATGGATGGATGAGAACCAAAGGTATATGATATCTATGTACGTATAGCTGCACATTATACGTAGTCGCCTGCGTCGGAGGCGTGTCTTAGCTTAGTGCTCATGCCCCCCCTACCCCCCCCTTTTCATGCAGATCTGACGAGGTCTCGGGTGCTCCTCACCCTCTTCAGCTTCTGGGTTAATTGGATCCAGACTGTCGGTTGCATCTTACCATGTCACGGTGAATACCGTCCCCCAGATAGGTTAGTAACATTTTTTCGACCAGGGAATATATAACCCCCCCTAGCTTAAGATTCCGCGGCCCGATCCGGGTTTCGCTGTCGAGAGTGGACTGACGTGGTTAAGATGCCCATCTTTTTTTTTTCCTTTTGCTTTTTCTCTCTCTCTCTCTCTCTCATTCTCCTGTTATGTGGTTAGTTTGGTCTTCTTTTTCTTCCTCTATTTCCGCCCTAAGCTACGATACGAGGTCGAACCCATGCCTTACATGCCGGAGAGGGTGTGTGTTGCAACGACTAGGCTGGCCTGCTCCATGACGGTGCAGGACCCTGCTGCTGTTCTGCATACAGACTATTACGATTTCATGTCGTAGGAACCCTTAAATGCCTGATTCTGGATAGGAATTATAATCTGTAAGTGGTCCACGAACCGGGAGGAGGATTTGCTCGATTACTCAGATAACTTCTGGGCGTCGTCAGCCCAGCAAAAGAAAGCTTGTCAATGTCGTTGCGAAAATTCAGGGAAGAAGGGGTAACAGAGAGAGACTAAAAAAAAAAAAGAGAGAGAAGAATGTCATAGGTGTCACGAAATTTCCCGGGGATTTCGTGCCGCATGTAGCTTACGGAGAGGGCTACAACCTATGAGATCTCCATAACTCCATGAGACGCAGGCATCGCAAACAACTGTATGTACAACACACTTAACACAGCCCTGCGGTGGCCGCCGACCGCCCCCCTCGGGGTTTGTTGCTTCAAATAGCGGTCTCGTCCCATCCGTGCTCGTCCGCCTTAATGCAGTCCGCTCACTAACCTCACTAACCTCGAAGAGACGGCGTTAGTCAGCTTACTTGCCTACCTAGGTAGCACCGTAGTATCGTGGTATCGTGGTATAGTGGTATAGTGATATCGTGCATCTCGGGGGCGGCTTCGACTTGGAAGGAAAAAAAAAAAACGGTTATACATACCCCACGAATAAGTCGCATGGAACTTGGAAGCTCTTCGCCCTATCCGTTGCGGGGATGCAGAGCGGCATTAGCGTGACCGGCTGCAGGTATTACCTAGACTAAATTTTTTTTTCTCCGAAACGAGTTAGGGGATGACCCCATTCGCCGTCGAAGATCAGATGGTTGCTCACGACCGGGACGATCAAGCGTTCCCTCCCTCCCGTCAGCCTTACCTCCCTTACCTCCCTTGGTAAGTCGAGCCTAAGTCGAGCCCAAGTACCGGGAACATCAGGAACATGATGACCATCCAGTTCACGGAGGGTGACAATGGAAAATTTCGGGGTCAGAAAAAGGCCACATCGCGGCCTAAGGAGTTACGGTTTTAAAAGAGGGAATAGCCGGCGTGAGGCAATAAAGGTCAGGGGATTCAGATATACGTTGGAGGCCGGTTCTGGCTCCACTGGGTCAGTTCTTCTTTTTCTTTTCTGCAGACAAGATAGAGGTGGTAAGTATCCTGTTTAAGTCAAGCAGCAAGCTCGATTAGGTGCCCAATAAGAGAGGTGCTCCTGGATGCTTAATGGACGGTCTTATAAGTGATAATTATATCAGTGGCGTTCGAATCTCTTGCCGGCAGTGGCAGTAGCAGTCAAGATGTCGGTCGGCTGAGGAAGAGGATCATTTCACTCACCGGCGTATCCGGGATCTACGGCAGGGGTGTATTTCCTCAACGGCTGGCTTTTATTGACGTAATTTTATCAAAATGACAATCACGGCTATTCTAACCTGAATCGACAGAAACAATCAATGGACATTGCCCTAACTAAAAAAAAAAAAAAAAACCTACAACGCTTTAGTATTACTCGTATTTGACCAGAGACGTACAACCGGTAGTCTACTAGACATCCTAGCCATACGTAGTTCTATATTAGGGATAGGGTATAGATGATACAACCAGGATCGTACCCGTATCGACTCACGAATCCACCGCTGCGGATACTTTGAATTGTAGGTGAGAGAGACTAGAACGTCCATAGCATAATGGTCTAGCCAACCTACCTAGTCAACTTTGGTCCTTACAAGTTACAACTACATCCTTATTATATCTTTAGTAAACTAGGTTACGTCTCAAGTCGAGATTTGGCCGTTGCCGAATAATATTGAGCTTGGACTTAATAATATGATTTATATATAGTAACCAGGGAGAACTCACCGAAGCTGTGCAGACCGGTACCTAGTCCCAGCTACGTCGGAGTTAGTCTCGGAAAGGGGATAGACGGGAGGAGCCGGAGCCGTTGGTAGATTTTTGAGGTTACCCAGATTCTAAATCTCACTACCGACATTCTCAGGAATATTGACGATCTGAGATGATCGTTGTAATGCGCCGAAGATGCCCTAGCAAACAAGTATCATAGGTGGATGGCGGCCTACTTGGACGGGGAGGAGCAAATCTTTGCTGAGAATGGAACTTCGAAATGATTAGCTTCTTGTTCACACAAGTATACTGTGTAGTTGACTTATACACGTCTGATTAGCTACCAGCCGAATATATTGACACGCGAAGCCAGCCAATAAATATATTGCTGCTGAAGACCGGGGGGGTCGGAACCGGGGCACCGGGATTGTATGCGGTGATACGACTGATACATGTGTTCCTCGTGGTGCCAAGGCGTTTGTCAATGCATCTCCTGGGTTCTCCGTACATACACGCCTGGATTTCTACGTATAGTACATCGAAGGAGACGAAAAGAGAAAGAGAGGAGATAGACAGAGGGAAATAAGATAAAATAAGAAAAAAAAAAGGAGGGAAAAGGTGGACACTCACATACCCTGGGGCCTGCACTGTCGATTTCCTACCGAAAAAGACAAAAGTTCCAAAGCATATCCCTTGATATAAAACTTCAGCTGAAAACGCGCAAGCAAAAGCAGGCTCTCGCTCACGGAGGAGACTCCGCAGTTAAAACATCTTCCCGGCGGATCGTGGAAATAACTGTACGAGTTCTAGGTATGTCTTCCTAGCATTATGTGAAGGTAACGTACCATCCGGCCAACCATTTTCCCCGATAGCTGGTCTTATAGATGCCATAAAGGACAGTATGGCGATGTCCGCCCCGTGAGTGAACAGAGACTTTGCTTGAACTTGGCGTGTAAGTCAGCCATTTAACTTGATCGTCTGGATAGCGTGGTAAGATGCGAGTGCGCTAGGGGAGGAAGGGTCTCATCGCAGTGATGGTTTGTGAGTACAGTGCAAGTTTCGTTGAAAAAACAATAGTCGACCTTGGTTCGAGCCCAAGTAAATTTCGTGAAGGTTAGTTGTACCTGATAGGTATTCAGCCTCCTCTGCCTTGAGAATATGACGCTTTATCTACGATGCGTTAGCATGTCACCGAATGTAACGATAGTAGGGTATCGATTTCTTTTTTCGACAGAGCGATGACGCCGGACTAGAGTCATTGGCTCATCTGGGCTTCACGATTTCCTAACTAGGTACCTATCATAACCCTTAGAAATTAGTTCGTCATATCAGCCAAGCATGAAGTAGTCTAAACAGACTTAGCCTTCAAGAGCGATACCACGCTCTCCTGTTACTCCATCGAAGCACCGAGAACCACTAGATCACTCTGCAGAGTTAGCAGTGCTTTCAGTCGCCGCCAATGTCGTAATTGAGGATGAGTGAATATCTTGCGACTAACTTGTATCCATGCCGCAGCCATCAGCAATGTGCTGCATAATGCTATCATAGCTTCCTCCCTCCTATCTCAACAGAGGAGAATCGCTAGGAGATCTTACATAAAGGCATCATATCTAAACCGGTGTGTAGCGAAATAAGTAGAATGAGGTTGTGCAGATTGCTCGTCAGAGGGGCAAAGCCTCTTAACCGGGCAGTTATGTTTGCCACCTTTCTCCTTCAGCTGGTTATACGTAATTTCTCGAGAGGATAATCCTGTTTACACGCGCCAACCTTGGAAATGGCTTTGGGCATCTGCTGCTCATCAGATAAAGAAGGTGGAAGAAAAAGCCCCAATGAACTGACAAGATACGGCTACTCCCTAGGACTGGGCTATTAGATACTCCGACAGTCTCTGTTAGTTACAGGGAATATTTGTTGTTTTACCTAAAATCATCGAGAACTCCTTGCATACCGTCTCCGCATGAGAGCGTTGATGCATTAGGTATGAGGTTGGTGGATGTACACAGTTCCCCAAGCGTTGACATGTTCCTCGACGACTTTTGGAATAGGATATTATCCCCTATGTGAAAAAAAAAAAAAAAAAGGCGAGAGCCTGATATTAGAGTTGGAGGTCAGGTTGTTATTTTTTCCCTCATAGCCGCCGTTGTATCATAAAGGATGAGAAAATTATCACGACGTGTATTATCAGCAACGATGTATAAGATTAGTAGCATCGTATAGGATCCGGCATATGGCATGGGCTCGCGGATTATGTGACAGCCGAGAGCCTCCAATGGCGCTCGCGGATCTCGTTAAATCCTACCCTTCTGACGATGAGGGCGCTTCGGAGTTGAGTATCCAACTGCTACGCAGTCAGATCCACCTGCACGAGGTCGCTTACAAATTGCCCATCGCCGGTGGTGCTCCGGACGCATTACCGGCTATCACGATTCCGTCGTTATTGGTTGCGGGGGTCCTAAACATCATCATACCAACGAAACGGGTGTATAACGCACAGGTTTTCCACATAGAGAAGGTTACGGTAGGCGCCGGAAACGCGAGGAAGGCCCTTGAAGGGGTACAGGAACCTCAGGATGCTCTGGAGGTCAGACAGTGCATCCATGAAGTGGTGGAGTAGCGTGTTCTAACATCTGCAAAGCGACCATCTAAGCAGGGAGACCGGTTTACAAGTCGAAACGGACTTTGTGCCTAAATTAGCAGACTCCTATCGTCCCGGAGGGCTTAGGAATGTGATAGGTACCATCATGAACGGCCTCATTAATACCCCGCGTAAATCAGCCAGCCAGGAGGCATTCGCTTATGAGCGTGGGGAAAGAGGCGTTCCAAGAGTTCGGTCCCCCTTGAGGATGGCTGATGATTCTGTCATTTATGACAAGATACACCCTTGGGTCTCACACAGCCGCAAGGGTCTTGGGATTCTCTTCGACAAACACTCAGCTTTGTCAGGTTTAACCAAGGTAGAGCGATATTACAATTGCCGTTCGAAGCGAGACCGCCGCCCCAACATGAGACAATTGTTTGATATACCCTCATGGTTGTCTAAGTAAAACTGACGTAGTAAGAGATATGTATTCGTAGCCGTCTTATCCAGTACCAAGCATCAGTGCTTGAAATTATTGACTATGATTAGTTACAACTTGTAAATCCTGACGACAAGGTTTAAGGTGCTTACCCCCTACCCAGGTATAATACTATTCTCAACGGATTTAAGAAGCGAAGCGGCCCGTGCCTCGTTTTCGGAGACCCGAGTCCCAACCTGTCGGTGAAGTCGGTGAAGTTAAGCGATACTATTCGAGATAGGTGAGCAGCTATGTGTTCCCCCCCTCCCCGACTCTTGGGTAGTTAGCAGGTGTGGTACATAACCTCCCGTTTCTTAAGTATCCTACTTAAGATCTAGTATATTGGCGTTGTCAATATTTACTATCACCTATCAAAAATTTAACAACAGAAAAAAAAACTACATAACTAGCGTATTTAGTATAAATTACATCCAAATTAGGCTTAAACACAACACATCGGGATATCCCCCCCTCTAAAAAACTAGTTTAAAAAAAGAACCGGGGTTACTTAGAACTATCACATTCCCAACAAGGAATTCAGTGAACGGGAAAGAGGGAAAAGGAGAAGTAAGCGGTCAAACTGTCATGACAAGGCTATGTAATCTGTGATCTGTGATCTACCTCACAGACGTCTGCAATGTAGGTCAGACAAACCCGCCCTTGAGTCGGATAGTTTGTCATCCTGCTAAGTGATGAACATGTCTAATTCGAGTAGGCGTTCGTTCTCATCACTTTAGAGCATACCAAGTCAGCAAGGCAGAGAGGTGTACTGTACCAATAGTCACTCCTTATAGGTCATATGGGGGAACAGTTCATAATCAAAAGACAAACCATTGACATACTTGTGTGACGCGGATGCGAATCCCGGGAGCCCGACGCCTCGTTCTTCCTTTTCTTCATATCATGTGTCTTACACAGTGATTGCAGAAAACGATGCGCGACCTGCAGGGAGGCGGGCCAAGCTACGTTATCTAAGGTGTACAATTCGAGAGATCGTTGACTTTGTTCACGAGAGTAGGTATGTTAGTTCGAATCAAGAAGGTCCGGATCATTCTGTTGGTGAGGTAATTCTAGGCCGAAAGAATAAGAAGAGTAAGGGAAAAAGAGTCTCGGGAGTACATTATGATTATGTCGACGTTCCTCCTGATGGACGCAGCAGTCGAAAGCAACGATTCTCTCGGGAAGAAACATAACCACAAGTACCGAAGTTGATAGAGAACAAGGCAGCCAGTCTAGGTCACGTAACACCAAAACGGACGGGCAATCCACGACATGCATAAAATATATGTGACGTTGATGGAAGACTGGTTACGATTGGCGATATTGGTGTAACTTTGTATGCTTGGCTGGAGCGTAGAGAGGTTGACTATCAGGATAGACCGTATATTGCACACTGCGTCTGCATGACGGGAGGTGCGTAGATCGGATTCGAGTCCCGGCCCGAGACATCGTTGCCCAGTAGTTTGCTCCCGGGTCGTAGCATGAAAGCGTAGCATCCATTGATGCAATGTCTATCTGCCTTAATTTCGTCCATGACGGGATCCCGGGTTAGGTAGACGATCTGCAGATAGACAACCCTGGCGGGGGATACGACAAGGTGGTGCAGACAGATATGGGTGCCGCCCATCGCCGTCTAACCACTAGGTAGGGATTGTTTCGTACAACGAACTGCACCGATCTTGGCAATGAAAGAAAAGCATAGCCAATGTAAGCGTGACCTCCTCAGATTGTCTAGTGTCCCGGCAGGCCTAGGAAATAAGAAGTCGTCGGCGATCTGGGGAACAATGCTAGGTTACTGAAGCTAAAGTTGCGGCTACTGAACCGTGTCAACCAGCGTTGTGAGAGGTTGCGATCCGACACCTATCGAGTATAAACTACCAGGTACGCTAATAGTAGGGGCGACATGTGACCACATCCAACCAAGGGTATGAATTGTTGAAGTTGGAAGGTTGAGCCATATGCGGTAAGCTGACTAGATGGTGACTATCTGGACCGCTGTGCCTCATCGAGACAGTTGGAACGGCCCTGGAAAATGAAGAATATCGAGGAGGAAATATAGAGATCATCAACGCCAGACTGCAAGTCGACAATTCCGATATAGGATGATTCATATGAACCGATTCCCACGGGGTCAGCCACACAACGACTACGGTATGATCCCTGGTTTTATAACAAGGTATTACCGCCGAAGCTAAGGCACTGCACGACCCCGACCTCGACCTCGACCTCGACCTCGATGATACCTATTACCGGTTCGGAAGGAAGATGGTGAAGTTGGTACTCTATCTAAAAACAGGGCTACGCGTCTCATCCCAACTCCGCATGGTTTAGTAGTGTCTTATGTAGTAAGCAAGTTACGATGAAATAGGAAGTGAGGTTTTGCAGCTAAGACAGGAAGAAACTGGACATTTGCCGGTTCAGCGGGAACTAGGAGCGGGAGTGCCCGGGATTCACGCAGAATAAGCCGGATATTAGGACGGAATCGGTCAGGAGGGGTATTTACATGCGGGTTGGCCATGTGTAGGGCAAAAAAAAAAAAGAAAAAGAACGGCACATACATGTAATCTGGCCAACTATAGCCTCGTAACTCGTATCAAGTTCTAATCCTGGGAGTAACCGGCCGACCAAAAGCGTGATCAAACTCAGTGAAGATCTAGTGCGCGTGGTTGACGTCGTTGAGGGGGGGAATACATGCAACCAAAACCTGAACAGGTTGGACAAATGTAGCTCACTGCAAGTTTACACTCGACACTCGACCCTTCGGTCCAAGCTGCGTCGAGGCGCAGTGGCGGCCCAAGGACGAAGAGCCCGCCATTTCTCCCATCTTCGGTGAATGAACGGTGATTGGTAGCCAACCATCCCGTGACAGCCGCGGGCGTATCGTCCGTACCAATTGACGTTTACGGATCTGGATCTCTATAACGAGTGCGTGAACAGGTTAATAAACCCTGACATGTCGGTTTGCTGCATGCACGCGTGGCGCGGTATCGAGTGAATGATGTGACGAGGGACGGGTTCGTCTGTGGGGAAGGTCTCTACTTTAGCTGCAATATTGGAATGTTGTAATGCTGTTATATGGTGATGCCTTGGTCAATTAATGGGACTGTATCCATCGTAAGCTTAGGAAGGCATCTAGACTTTTTTTTTTCCTTTTTTTTTCTTTCTTTTTCTTCTTCTATTTTTTATATTCTGTTCCGTGTTATGTACAATGCATAGGATAATGGCCATAATAATAATAATAATGACGATAATAATAGCAATGATAATAATGACGATGCTATTGATGAAGCTGGGATAAAAATGTTTGTGGATCCTCCGTCAGCAAAAAAAAGAATAAATCAAAGTTGAACTTGGTTAGTTACCTCTAATTACCTATATTAATATATATAACTATACACAGAGTAATGTATGTACCTAGATATGCATCATTATGTTTATTTCCACCTTAATCTTGGAACTATTATATGTAGGTATCTTTTACGGAACATAGACCTTGTTACATAAGCCGATCTCATACCTTGGCTCACCTCGTTTACTTAAATAGTCCGTCATGATGTACTTCGTACTTCGTACAAATACCGTTGTAGAGCTGAATAAAAGGGGAAAGTCACGGTGTGCAAATTCGGTATATTAGGGTACTTAGGTCCCATAGCTGTATCCCAAAATCCCAACTTCCAAGCTATCTGCGTATCGGTACTTCCCCACGTGGCGGTCGATCTGCACCTGCACGCCCATACCCATCGTCAAGTTTCAACATTAAGTTTTCGGTAAGGCATAGTTACATGAATACTAAATTACATACATCAAATGTAGGTATACATGATGTCCCGTACATACCTTGATGTACTCTTGTAGATACAACATCTCATGTACACCTCTACCTCCAGTCTCTACATACATGTACAATGTAGGCTCTCATCACTTACATCAATCACTAACATCAAAATGTTCAAGTTACCTCAGAGTGCAACCTCATGTATGTGATATGCTCCGTCAATTTCTACATCACCATAGGACTTCATGCTTTTACCGCACCGTTATGAAAGAGAATACCTGTAGACGGTAAGACCTACGATTTTCATTTCATGTTTCCGCGAACCGGAAACGAGGCATTACGGAGCTCCTTACGAGAGATTGCGAATAATGCGCATATGACAATGGTACCAGGAATTGGCCATTGACGTTGAGAAATCCAGACAAAGAAGTTAAGACAAGGTTTTGTGATATGAAGCTGTCATCATCATACAACTTCTCTCGCCTTATCCGCCGAGTGGATTCCTCCAATCGGTTCCACCGCCGGGACAAAGCTACCTCCTATATCATGTCAGGTTGAGGTCTTATCGTCCGATTCCGTATCAAGCGGTAATGTTAGCGGTGCCTATTCATGCGACAGTTTCCCGTGCATCGTGCCTTGACATTCTCAGCAAGGGAGATTAATTAATATATCTGTTGATATTTTTATTTTTATTTTTCTTTACTATGTATATACGCCAGTAATCTCTTGTTTCCTTTTTACTGGTCAGCTAATAATGTATGCTAGTACTATCTTTGGCATATTTTCCCTCCAATGGCACATAATCAAGCGGGCTGTAGAGCCGAGTCCAGTGCTGTTTGTTGTCAACCGTAATTTTCTAAACACCCGATATCATACCTACATGTACCCTTATTTTCCAATAATAGACTTACATGAGACGTCCCTATGCACCTTACAGAGGCACAACGCTGTCTCTATTAGACGCCCGGCTAACGATATTCTTCGCTTTTTACTTTTTTCTTTTTCTATTTTGTTTTTCTTTTCTTTACCTACCCTTTACTTTTTATAATGGCATTAAACAAACTAGGTAGTTAGTTACACTTGGCCTCAAGCCTAACCCTACCTAGACACCTCTTTCCCTTATCTCACGAGGCTGCTATAGGGCGCTAAGGACAGGATAGAGTGGGTAATGGAAGACATTATATCCATTCGGGATTCTTGCCAGTTCCGAAAGAAACTTGAACTTTAGCTTCAGACGCCATGTGCAAGTGTAACTTGAAGCTACATAAGTAGGTAGCGAGGCTTGACCGAACTACAGAAGTAAGCTACATTTTATCGTCCGTGCTTGAATATATGTACATGCCAGGTAAACATTCTTTTTGAAGATGTAAAGTTATCTAATATTTCGCATGTAGCTTTCTAGGTAATAAACCAACTTTTCTATACCCAATATATGAAATCTTCATAAGCTTTATAAAACATATCTACCGATAATATATAACTATCTTATATCTGTAAAAAATTAATAATAGAGTCAAGGAGTTAGACACTTAGCATTAACAATTATTAGGGGTAATTGAGATTTCATTTCGAGGTAGGTACCTAACTGAAGAGGTACCTAGAAACATAACCTAACAGATACCCAAGGTTACACTGCCATACTAGGGTGATTTCCCGAAACTATCTCCTGACTAAGATAGCTTGGAAAACGATTTCTAGGACTTTGACGTTTTCCATCATACTTCGTAGAATCTTTCTATTTGAAAGCTTAAAAAATTGAACAAATAAAAAGTCATCCCAGGTACCTACTTAAGAATAATCCCGGCCTGGCGCGCTAACGTTTGTATTACTTCTCTCCTATTACCCCTATTTTATCCCTCTTCTTTGGCCTATCATTGACCAACTCATATGTCCGACCAGGCCAGCACCTATCCTACGCTAACAAGACAACTCGGACCAGAAAACTAAAATAAAATAAAAAGGTCAAAATCGCATAGGAGATAAATAAATCTAGTCCATCAGATAGGCTGGTCCTAAGGGCCCGCGAGTTCCACGGCACTGAAGACCTCCTGACCCGACCCGTCAACACGCACAAGTCTTCTCATCGGGCACCGCCGCAGAAATCCGATGCTCAAGTCCAATGCGAAGACTAAAGGGGCGGTGAGATACTGACGTAATTGGGTCGACCCGGAACCCGACAGCCTTCTAATTACTGGAGACAACGCAGCAGCCCTGCCACAACACCGGGACTGATGGGAAAGAAAGAAAAATCCCATTCTTTTCGTATGCATCCAGGTGACCGGAATAGCAAGTCGGTCGCGCAACGACGTTGACGTGCCTCATCAAGCGTGGGACCCTTTCTGCTGCACGACATTGCATGTTCCACATGTATGCAGAATATCTGAATCTAGCTTAAGTAGCGGATAGCGGACGTATGCTGATTCGCGCGTGACTTCGCTAATTGTCCATATGGTCAATGCTGGGAAGCGCTTTAAGCCTCCTTTTTCTCCAGCTTGATTAAAGTTAGGTATGTTGGGTCGACGATCCTAACGATACATCAAAATCGATCTCATTTCGGGGTATAGATCATATGATCACGTCTGCATGCGTGTCCAGTGTCTTGCTATCCAGAAAAGAACAATTCATGGGACGATTTAAAATAATTCAGATCTACCTAGGTTATGATAAAAGGGAAAAGGGAAAAGACGATTACATAGTAAGGGGAGAAAAAAAAAGGTTAGTTGGTACTTTGATGAATTACTATGTAAAGAGGAAAACAGGGGGGGAAGAGAGAGAGAGAAAGAGAGAAAAAGTAACTAACATAAACTACGTAGTTGATGGAGGCTTGGCGTTCAGGGCGAACAAGAAAGTTGTCCTAGACGGCAAGCTTCCGGTAGTCAAATTCAAGGCGCCAAATGGTTGGATCAGACTTAGGTACAAGCCAGGGATCAACCTTGCATATGAAACTCCCCATACTAGGGATTTACATACATAGTATGTCATATACTACTACTCCGTACTATGTACTAATATCAGGACAAACCCGAATTTCTGTTATTTTGTGAACGATGAGGACCCCTGCTTAGAGCCTCCAATACAATGAAGAGGAAAAAAAAGACATACACACCGCTACCAAATATATTTCATTCTCGGTACGTATAGGAGAAAAACACGACCCGCTGACCATTTTCGAAACAAACGGTTCTATCCGTAGCGAATACTTATTAACAAAAAATGTTATAATAATTATAATAATAATAATATCAATAATAATAAAACTACGGGATAAAAATAAAGCAAAAATAAAAATAGCGAGTCGATGACCTTCTCGGCTTCTCCGCAACCACGCATCATTTCATAGCGGCTCTCCGGATCGTACCCGACACGCCGGGGAACTTTGGATAAGTTTCCTAAGCGAAAAGGGGAGTATGAAAAGAAGGAAAAAAAATAGTTTGACTTCGTCTCGCTTTATGCTGTCTCCTGGTAATTCGGAACGAGCTACTACGAGATTTGATTTGCCACATGGTTGAACAGGGGGGGGAAGGTCTAGCCTGCCAACGCTCTTCTAGAACGTTACGGACTTGTTCCATAGCTTTGCTCTAGTGCTTTAGGGTTAGGGAGGGAACGGGGGGGAGGGAGAAAAGAAAAGAAAAGGAAAATAAATACAATAAAAAAAGAAAGAAAGAAAAAGAGAACCCTTTCGGAGAGAAAATGACTGTGGATTCCCCTGACCGTGGGATCGTTGTAAAAAAAAAAAAAAAAAAGTATTCAGAGACGGTTTTCTGATCGCCAAAAGCTACGTGTACGGTGCGCTCAGCTGACAAGACAGCAATCTCCACCGCCGCGTTGCACGGCGTTCTTATAGAAACTACTCATGCACGTTATTCTGCTCTGTTCTATTTTGTTGGGTGGCTGGCTCTCAAGTCACGAGAAAGAGTTGAAATTCTTGATATGGAATCGAACATTCGTAGGTAAACGCACCCATTTAGAACAGGGAGGAATAACTAAGCCACCACTCAAGGTAAAGAAGAA
This sequence comes from Hypoxylon lienhwacheense, assembly GCA_902806505.1. NCBI lineage: Eukaryota > Fungi > Ascomycota > Sordariomycetes > Xylariales > Hypoxylaceae > Hypoxylon > Hypoxylon lienhwacheense. The sequence goes on along the minus strand of CADCWW010000001.1, from coordinate 3,063,150 downwards.
CGAAGAAGCAGCAGCAGCAGCAGCAGTAGCAGTAGTAGTAAGCAACGGAAGAAGTACATCATTTTGATCGCCGGCGTTCCGGTACCAACGTAAGCTAATGTTATGGTTACTGATCGTCGATATTTTAGTTTATGAAAAGGCGATCACAGCACGTACTTGCAAGGTATTTGCACAAGGATGAAGCGTCGTGTACTGTGGGGAAAACTTGTGTTGCATTGCTTGAAGAGTATCATCGTCAGATAACGACATAGTTACCGCAAACCGAGAGCCTGGTCTACCTCTGTTTTTTTTTTTTTTTTTTTTTTTTTAATTCACCCTTCCCCTCAGGAGTGAAAAGGGGACGGCGACATGCTACCATACCTACATCGTCATCATCATGGAAGGCCCCGGCGCGGATGAGACGGATGGTTGAGATAGCCTGTGGGCTGATCATGAAATCGGTATGCTGAACCCAGCACGTCACCATTTACCTCGCGGTCGAGGTGAGGTATTAAGATAGTCGCTAATTGTAGCTAATATTAAGACGACGAACTGGTATGCAGAGCCGGCGTGATGTTGGATGAGAGAGTGAGCAAAGCTTTAGCAACCGGGAAGCGGCACTGACGAAACATACCAAGCGCGGCAATTCCGCTGGCTATCGGGTGTATCACAACATACGCATACTACGTAAGATGAAGGACCGGGATCATATTCCGACTTCGTGGGTGTAGTTTGTCGCGCGTCACACCCTGACGTTGGGTATCACATCTAAGGTAGGTAATTATTATTATTGTTATTATTATTCTGATTACCTTTATTATTATCATCATCATCATCATCATTATTGGTACATGTATATGCATACCTAGGTAAGTACCTAGGTAAGTATAGTATGTACTACATAATATGTTAGGTATATAACTACCTCCTACATATACCTACCTTATATATACATGTAATATATCATGATAATGATGATGATGACGATGATGGTGCTGATGGTGCTAATATATGTACATATAAGTATTCATGTAGATATGTATGCATTATGTAGAAGAATCTCTAAAAATCTCGTGGCCCCTGGAAACGGGGGAACGGGTCATTAGGGGGTAAGGTTTATGTAGATGGTATATGTACAGTACCAGTACCCAAGGTATGGGATGGGTAATGTTGCGGATGTTGTGAACGAAATCGTGACCTATATGGTCTAGAATAGGAGTAATAACCTAGTACTTGTACATGTACTTATAGATGTCTAAAGTACATATCTATACCTAGGTATGTACGTAGGATGTAGATACATGTATTATAGATTGGTACAAGTACCTTATATGAGAACGTGGCTTGGCAGTCGAAAAAGCTGGGCTGAAAAGGTTTCTACATCGCCCTGCGTCATGACAACACTCACTTCCCACCAGTCCCCGTAACCGTACCGACTCTTTGGTTCATCTAATATACCCCAGTTCTATTGCTATTTCCGTACTGCCACGGCCACACTCTTACTATGTATATGTACAGGCTTAACAGAATAGGTGTCCCTCGCCGATTTCACATCTCAACCTTTTCCCTCACGAACAATTCGAAAAGGCTGTGGACAAGTTTTTTTTTGTTTCTTTTTTTTTTCCTCACCGCTTCAACTAAACCTGACTGTTGTTGCCCTCTTCTGTCAGGCCTTGTCCGCTCAGATCCCGGCTCCACCATCAAACTTTTGGTGTGTGTATGGTGAAATTGATGGGCTCGTCACCGTCTGGCTTATTATTGACAAGTTTAAACCCAAGAAGGAAAGGTTCACAAGCCTTTTTTTTCAACCCTTTTTTATTTTATTTTAGTTTTTATTTTTTTTATTCACCATCATTAATATTACTTTACTTACCTATATACCTGTATTAAACTTACCTTTACTCTCTGCTTTGTAACTATGTACGCCTGCACACCTGCACGTCTACTTACATACACCACAGCAACCAAAGCATCCCTAGGGGTCTTTTTTTTTCTCCCTTTCCTTTTCCCTTTCTACACACACACGCCCCCCCCCCCTCCCCTTGTCTTGTCAGAAGCAGCCATGCATTCAAATGTGCCGGAGGAGAGTAGTGGGCATTACCTAGTAGGGATTTACCATGTATCAAGTACTCGTCTTCAACCCTTCATGTCTTTCTTTCATCCATTATCCTAGTATCCTAGTCCAAACTGTACATAGTATTCCGCTTCCCGCGAAAGGTCGTCCGAGTCAGGCTGCATCTGTGCTCCTCTCATGCAACAGGTAAGGCTCCAGAGAGCCAAGATTCCGACTTTTCTCATTCGCAGATACATGTCATCGTATACCCCGTACTGCCTCGTGCATAGTATGAGGGCCCACAGAGAAGTCCACTTCCAGGACAGAAGAGCCGTTTCTACAGATCCATCGCCGTGTTACACCTGGCACACTGCTGGAAGGATCATCTATTGCACTTGTACATACTCGTGCCTTTGCTTTTCGCCTAATATCTGTCACCGCTGGTTCCAGTATTAAATCACTTTTAATATCCGTCCTCTCCCACCATGGGCACCACCGTCAGTTCGACCGTTTCTAGTAGTCTTCTATCAGCTTTCCTTTTTATTATTCCTTGTTCCCATCCGTGCCATTGTCACTGCCAAGCTGATTACATACATACTCACTCGCCTTTTCCCCCTTTGCTTGTTCGGCTTATGTCACTACCTTTGTCGACCATAGCTCACCATCGATGACCGAGGTGATAAGGCATTGTTGCTTGTCCCTATTCCCCCGATCTTGATATATATATATATATATATAATATAACCCTACCCGGTACTCTACATCCATCCGGGACAAGTAGTCAAGGCACTTCCAAGCTTCAGACTTGGGAGAAAAGAAGACCAAGCTGCCGCTGAGCCTTAAGTCGCATACAGCCATACCACGACTCAGCTTGTTCGCTCGGTGACATCACCTTGTTCCCGTCCATTTTGAGGTCGTTCATGTAGCGCGGGGCTCCCGGTGGACTCTTGATCTATCATGACGAGTAACTTGTTTGCGAAGGGCGCCCGCCCTTCGATGAGCGGCCGTAATGGCGTTGTGCCCCCGTTTCCGAAACGGCAGATGCTAGTTTTAGGTATGATGAACGACACGGCCGTTTTTTTTTCTTTCATGGCCTGGTAAAGAAATCTGGCGAGCCTTGAGCTGATACGTGGTCGAACTATAGCTATCTGCCGTATATGCGAGCCAATTGCATTTATGGGCATCTTCCCATACATCTATTTCATGATTGAGGACTTCCATATCACCGATGATAAGAGCAGGATCTCATTCTATGCCGGCATGGTGACGTCCGCCTTCACCTTTGCCGAGTTCTCGACCGGCCTCCTGTGGGGGCGGCTAAGTGACAAAGTTGGAAGGAAACCGGTGTTACTAACAGGTCTGATCGGCACCGCGCTCAGCGTTTTGATATTCGGCTTCGCTCCTAATCTCACGGTTGCGCTCCTTGCTCGAGCTGTGGGAGGACTTCTGAACGGGTATGGAACCGTCTTTGGCCGAGTTTGAAGAGATAGTACTAACGCTTGTCTAGAAATATGGGAGTTCTTCAGACTACGGTGGCTGAATTAGTAACTTCCAAGGAGCATCAGCGTAAGTTGTCGCCATAGGATATTATGGTCGAGATAGCTAACCTCCGTAGCCCGAGCTTATACTATTATGCCGGTGGTTTGGTGTCTAGGGTCAGTCGTGACTCCTGAGAGACCCATTCCATTGACCAGGCCATTTATCTAACTCTTTAATAGGTCAATCATCGGTCCAATGATCGGCGGCGCCCTTGCCCGGCCATGTATCAGCTATCCCAACTTGTTCGCCGCCGGCAGCATCTGGGATAAATATCCGTATCTCTTGCCGAACCTTTTCAGCGCCTTTGTCGTCTTAGTCGGAGTTGTCAACGGAATCTTGTTTCTCGAGGAAACCCACGCCGAGAAGAAGCTGAAGCGGGACCGAGGTCTGGAGCTTGGAAACTGGATTCTCTCGACCTTGCCGATCTTTCGAAAGTGCACCGAGTCACGCGACGAGAAGGCCAAGCTCGCCGAGATGGAAGCGCAGCCGCTCATCGACCACGACGAGCAGCTCCCAGGGTACCAAACTAACGAGAACTCGCCCGAAAATTCGCCACTCCTGAGATCGGCCTCCGTCGCCTCCCTCTCGTGGGATCCGCTCGAACTCGAAAGTGCGCAAGAGGAAGTGAACCTCGGAGTATCCGGGATTTTCACTCGGCCAGTGATATTGAACATCGTCTCATTTGGCATCCTAGCTTTGTAAGTTTTTTTTTTTTTTTTCCCAGACGGGCACCGGGTCGAAAGAGGATTTTTGACTGATATCCTTGACCCTGAAGCCACACCATGACTTTCGATCAGCTATTTCCCGTCTTCCTGAGCACCGCGCCGCCAGATCACCCGATGCCGATCTCGCTACCTTTCAAATTCGTCGACGGATTCGGGCTCGACAGCAAGACTGTCGGCATCGTGCTAAGTGCTCAAGGAGCGTACCAGCTACTCGTCAACATGTTCTTAGTCCCACCTATTCTAAAGCGTTTTGGCGCGCGGCGCCTGTTCCGGTTCTTGGTTGTCGCCTACTTTTTGCTCTACTTAATCACGCCGTATCTAGTGTTGTTGCCCGAGAGGTACCGGATGGTATGCGTGGGAATGGTTCTGGTCTGGAAGTGCACGTTCGCGAGCATGGCGTATCCGAGCAACGCCATCCTAACCGCGGATTCGGCGCCGAGTCACCTGGCCCTCGGCACTATTAACGGCGTGGCGGCATCGACGGCGAGCCTGTGTCGCGCATTTGGCCCGACCATCTCCGGCATCCTCTACGCCGTCGGCCTGAAGTCTGGTTACTCGGGTCTGGCGTGGTGGTGCAGCGCTTGCGTAGCGATCGGCGGCGCCATCGTCGGACTGCAAATTCAAGAGCCAAAGAGCCATGCGAGGGAGAATAGTCCCGACACGACCGGAACGAGCGATCGAGCGACATCGCCTGGGTCGTCATCGTCATCATGAGATCGGAGCCGGAGTTTCATGTTCCTCGCCGCTTTCGAGGGCCACGTTTTTTTTTTTTTTTTCATTCTCGGCGGGATTTCCAGGTTCTACACGACAACTTGGGGGCATTCGGGTTACGACGTTTAATGACTTGTTCCTTATTTCACGGGGCGCCGGATCATCTCGCCCCTTTGTCTATCATCGCATCGTCTTAACAAACCTCTTGTCGTTCGACAGATCTGTGTTGGGATTCTTATGGCGGGAGAGGAAAGGAAAGGGGCGGGAAGGGGAACCGAAAAAAAAAGTATGATACTTTTTTTTTTCTCATTAACATCTTAGACTGGATTGGGCAACTAGATTTTTCATATTGTGTTATACTTTCCTACGAAGGGAAAAGAGAAAAAAACTTCTTTTTTTTCGGTCTCTTTTTTTATATGCTGCGATACCTCCTGTACAACGAATCATCATTATCATTATCATCATCAACATCAACAAACAACGAAAACTTTTCAACAAGAACCGATCTTCGGAACTTCGGCACAAAAAGAGAGAAAAAAACAGCAAAGGAAATTCTCGTTTATCAGGGAAACAGAAGGAGGGCGGGAGGGAGGGAGGGAAGGAAGGAGAGAGAGACAAGTTAATTCGGGCATGGAAAAAAACATTTAAGGGCGGGTTTGGAAAAACAAAAAGAGAGTAACACGGAACCGACGAGATATATTTTCATTTCGGCTTATACCCTTGTCTGCATCATTCTTCGAATAAGGGGGGAAAGGGGGAGGGCGGATGGAGGGGGGGTCAAGGCGTTATCTCTTGCAAGCAAGAGATCCTCTATTTATTTATTTATTTTTTCTCTTTTGGACCGTGTTATCATCTTATTACATGGGAAAGCTTCTTGTAATGCTCGGGCATTTCGCGGCAGAAGTGATATCATCCTTGATTTCGTCTTTTCTTTTTGGGTGTTCCCCTTTTAGGGGGGGCAGAGAGAGAGAGTCCGCGAAGACTCGGCCCGGGGCGCATTTTTGGACGGGATGTAGGCGGGATTTAGATAGAGGACTCTGGAGAGGAGAACTACGCCCGAGAGGCGGAGCCGGTCGTTGATATATAATGAAGTTATTAACCGGCGCATGCTTTGCTTCCTTGACTGCCTAGATATTGTGTCTGTGTCTCGTAGATGGCATGTTTGTTGAGTAGGGGTACCTAGTTGGATAACATGTGTGTACTAATATACGCTGTCTCCGTGAATTTACATATTGATAGTTTCGCTTGTAAGGTATGAGCCTTGTGGAATAACGCCTCGAAGAGCTCCCAACTAACTTTATATAGGAGCAGCAGTGGCCATGAAGAGGTATTAATAAGAAAGAGTAGGGTTAAGAGTAGGTAGTAGGACTCGACGTCTGCCTACATCTACTGTACCGTTTAGGTAAAAGCGAGCGAGAAGGATTTTAGTTACGTACGTGACTTACCTGGTAGGTAACGACAGAGCCTTCTTTTATCGTAGGTATCAACTTGCTACCTACCAGGTACCTACCACCTACTTATAGTACCTCAAGCTCGTTGCTTGGTTAGGAGATAGGTGAGACCTCGCTTAGGACTTATAAACCCCCATGATGAGTTGGTGAAGATATGTCGAATAGACTAAAATAGGGGACCCCTGGAGTGGCTGTCTATAGTCGATACCCTGATTGCGTAGGCTACGTCAAGATTTTACGGAGCCGCCTCTACGGGGTGTTTGGCACATGCCTTAGTTCACTATATGATGAATAATTAAGGGGGAAGAAAGGAAGATGCCGGTTTCTATATCTGACATATATAGATACATATGTCTTACTAGGTAATAAGCTGAGTTACCTGGTAACTACATATGACATGAGGCACATGATCCGGGACCAGTTAAATGGTATAACATCTCTAGGAAATGTGCACTTTAGCGGCATTCACTCTCGTACAATCCAAGAATATGACCATAGTGAAAAAATCACTATAATATCCTATAGAGGCTATAGCTAGGTACCTACGATTCGGCTCGGAAGACTGACGAAAGGATAAGTCCGGTTTTGACATGGAAGTTAGGCATTGACGTAGGTCAAGTAACCTCATAGGGAATCCCGTCTCAAACTAGAGGGTCGTCTCCTATCTGGAATCCCCCCACCCTCTCACATAGAGAAGCTGGCTCATATCTCTCTAGCGTAGCCTTTTAGATTTAAGGCCCTTTTTCAGCAGCCTTTCTCTTTTCCGCGCTTGCTAGAAAATAGTTTCAGCCCCACCGAGTCCGGACGGTCATGGGAAGAGGAGCTCACCTTGGTAGCGTCGCGGATATCATGAGCGATTATGATGCCGTCAGCCTCGTCCCTTAGCCGGTGTCTGGTGGTGAGATATGTGGCGTGGTGCAGGTCTCGGCCGGACCACCGCAGCTTTCCTATGATCCGTTCGGGGTCCGGATGGGATCGGCGGCGGAGCACCATGGACAGCCAAGTACGGACATCGTCCACGACGGCGTCCTTGGCCGGCACCTTAGAGACGATGTCGCCCTACGACTCGACGAGGTAGTTCTTCTGCTCGCTGGTTAGGGCACGTCTAACGCGCCGTTTCTGGCGCGTAGAGTGTCCACATGACTGATTACGGGTTCGGGCGGCGAGAAACTGGGCGCTGGGGTCCGGGGGCCAATGACCCTTGGTGGGTGAGACTATCATTGTTACCTATGTATGTAATTCTATATTTTTATCTCTTTCTCTTTAGGTTGTAAATTGTAAAATAATTCTATGGGTAAAAGAGAAGTGAGGTATTTGTTGGTCGGAATAAAATGAAGTAGACTGTAGAACAACTAGGTTAATTGGTTAGAGATTAGGAGAATTTGATGGATAAAAATTGCGTCTTTGAAGAGAATCGAGAAGTTTCTCCGCCCTTTCCGCTCCTCGGTCTTTCTTCTCTCCTTCCTTTTTTCTTTCTCGGATTATCAGTATGAGGTAGTTTCGAGGAAGTCGTCAGTCTTACAATTAAGTTTGACGTTGGTAACTCCGTGAGAGGAAAGGTCGATTGTCGGTTATACTTTCGATGTATGCACACATCACGCATACTTCAATGTATCACAAAGAATAAGAGGAGCAGAGGCAGGAGCAGGAGCAAGAACACCGCTCATAGCCGCATTTTATATTTTTTACATGTAACATTACAGATGTAGTTACCTAAATCTTCTTTCCCACCTTACTCCCTCCCCTACTTCCCCTTCTTTCCCCTACATTTCCTAAGCAAACTTTTCAAATCACGATGACGAAACATGTCAAGGACCAAGACTCGCGTATACGAACATATATACTACTACTACATTGTTGCACTCGAAAATAAAGATCGAAGCATGAACTGATAATTATACCTACTCCACAACAAGTATTACCTCGACGAATTCGATGTCTCGCAAGCTCATGTCGTAGAACATGATACAACAAGTGGTTCCCGTATCTCTTTAGACCGATACTAGAATTTTTAATATTCTAATAAGCACGGGTATAACGGTTATACTCTGAGCTATCTTTCATTATAGGTCGAGAAAGAGAGCTCGTAACTTCATACTCGAAAGAGGTTCATGGGGGATATCTAACTGTTACAACAAGATTATGTCTAAATGTTCTCGAACCTCCATGTGCACATGTGCGCATGTGCGCATATAATCTCGACCCGGTCGTCCCGAGCCCGTTTCGCTTGTTACGTATATTCAATGTTGATAAGAAAACATGATGGAATGCGGGGATGGGAATGCTGCATACATTTGATGTACGTAACCTATATTGATGTATGTATAAATATCGATATCTGATATATTCTTGGATAGTGACTTTGTAGAATGTATAAGAGAAGGATACTACGATAAACCACTTGCAGGCATAATTCTTTGGTACCCGGAGCTATTGCACCGTGCCTCGGTTCGACATGTTCAATTCAAGCAGTGGTACGTACATCTTACCCTCCTCCCTCTTCCACTGCTTCTGGAAGTTGAAACGAGGTAGACGGATATGTGGAACAAAGATGTGGGGTTCGAGTGGGGTTAAGTCAAGGTCAGGTGGGGACTGAAAAAAAAAATCCCTATGATTGAAGTAACTTTGTACTGCCCAGGTTACTACGTTTGGTTATGGTGGAAGCTAAGAATACATACACGTAAATGCCATCCCCAATCATACAGGATCTCGCTTTCCACCATTTTACCATCCTATTATCCTACCTACCTACCACATGCATTTTACAGAAAGGTTAGCTTAGGTTTATTATTCAGCTACCTTAGGTAGGTACCATGCTCCCATGTATGGAAATAGCTTGTCGGGAAATCTATCTTGCTTATCAGTTCCCATTAACCATTAATCGTTGGTAGATAAAATAAATGGGAAATCTTTAACTCTTACATAGTTCAAAGGCAATAAGATCATATATTCGAACGAAAAAGGTGACCCCCAAATTTATTAATATTATCATTATTATTATTATTATTTTTCGTCAATTCCATTTCAACATTGATACGCTAAAAAAAAAGATAAATGTCCAATTGCTCGAAAGTATTTGGTTTGCATTTGCGTTTGTACATTCAGCTGCAACTTGGCGGTGGGTGACGTCGTGGGCGTCTTCAATAGCTCCAAAACAAATCTGAACAACGAGTAAGATCTTCGATACAGCTTACCGAAGGATTTTACATGCAGAAGAAGAGAGCAGGGAGAGAGGACAAAGATACCTTAAGAAATTGATTTGATACAGATTAGAGAGAGTGGGAGTGAAAGTGAGAGTGAAAGTGAAAGAGTAAGAGGGAGATCTACCTTGTTCCTATTCCTATTCTTATCCTGGTCTTGTCCTATCCCATCCTGTCCCATCCTATCCTATCCTATCCTATCCTGTCCTTGTCTTGACTTGTCTTATTCTCGTCTCGTCTCCGCTATCCCCTCGCGCCGAATCCCGTGCAAGAAAAAAAAATGAATTAGGCCTTATCCATACACACACAACCTTCATTCAGCCTCTTCATCGTCGAGCCTTGCGACTTTTATTTCGACTTTAAGACATTGCGCCTCTTGACTTCAACTTGTCGCTCATCACCGAGATCATTATCCGTGCATTGTCCCCCGATTTTTAATAGATCTTGGTTTCTATTATTACGAATACGTTACCTTCCGTTCCGCTTCTCCCTCTCGGTCATTTCCTATCTCTCTTCTCTTTTACCTAGGTACCATCTCCGCCCACGATAATATTATTTCACGCAACTTGATCCATTGAGCTCGGAGATGGAGCCGGAGATATTCGATTTACACAAGTAGCCGTCCAGCGAGACCCCGCCCAGAAAGACGTACACTCGCGCCAAACTGGCGCGATCCGATATCTATCATTTCTACCTCTTGTCGGCTACGGTTTTCTCTTCTTCCTGATGGAATTGGACTCGGGAGCTATGCCACCGCGCTCACCGCCATCACCGGACCCGCATCCCTCGAAGCGTCAACGTGCTTCATCTCCTGATAAAGATTCACCTTCTTCTGTGAACGGCCTCCCAACCTCCCCCGTAGTCGAACACTCGTCCCACGATGGCATCGGTCAGAACTCCAAGATTGGACAATCTACTAGCTTTCGCAACGTCAGCGCATGCAACCGCTGTCGATTGCGCAAGAATCGATGTGACCAGAAGCTGCCTAGTTGTGCTAGCTGTGAGAAAGCGAGGGTTGCCTGCGTTGGATATGACCCTATAACCAAAAGAGAAATCCCGCGCAGGTCAGTGCTTTGTCTAGCATACCAAGTCTGGCCGACTTAGATAGCATGTCTTCACGAGGCTAACCTCACCTGTAGTTATGTTTACTATTTAGAAACTCGGGTCGACCAATTGGAAGCTCTGCTCCGTCAGAATAACATTCAGTTCCCGCCTGCTGACAATCTTGAATATTGCTCGCGACCCGGAGCTGATGGTGGCCTTGGGAAATCCCCCACAGAGGGCGCCTCCTCAACTGTTCCTGGACTCGCAGAAACCTCGACAAGTGCAAAACCCCCAAAGAATAATGACGAGATCGAAAGACCGAGCAAGATGGCGAAACATAGTGGGAGCAGTGGCCAGAGACATCTAGGATCCGCTACCGGGATCTCGTTTGCGCGTGTGGTATTTGCCGCCGTGCAGTCGTCCGTTGGAGACCAGAGGTCAAATTCTGATAAGACTGGTGTGCGGCCGTACCGACCAATCGCTGGAAACGGTGCCGCCGCGTCTGGGACATCTATGCGTGATTCCTTCTTTGGCCTCCATACACGGCCGACTATCAGACCAGCTGAATTCCCTCCTAGAGATTTAGCCATCAAAATGGTCGAACTATATTTTGAATATGCGAACCCCCAGATACCGGTTCTACATCGAGACGACTTCATGCAACTTTTTGAACGCGCATACGCCGAAGAAGGTAAGGTACGAGGGCCGAAGGAACTTTATATGTTAAATATGGTGTATGCGATAGGGGGCGGTATCATCATGGACGCGCAGACGACATCGGCTAAAGTGGCTGGCGAGGAAAAGAAACAGGCCCAGCCCGAGGAATACCACGCAAGCGCTGTCGTTCATCTGGAGGCTTGCCTGAGCAATAGTGGCGGAGGTCTAGAAGAGCTTCAAGCTGTGTTACTACTAGCAAACTTTGCCTTGCTTCGGCCCGTCCCACCTGGATTATGGTATGCGCCACTGGTTCCACGACTGTCTACGTTGAAAGGCCAGGTGTTGACATCGTAAATAGGTACATCGTCGGCGTCGCTGTGAGATTAGCAGTCGATCTAGGCCTCCATTATGAAGATGGAAAGGACGTCGAGTTTGACCTTGGCGGAGCTACAACGACATCAGATAAAGCAAATGCCGCCGATGAAGCTAATTCTAGATCACGAGAGGCCTATCTACGTGAAAAGGGAAGGCGAGAGTACACCCGCGATCTCAGGAGGCGGCTTTGGTGGTGCACGTATTCCTTTGACAGGCTTGTTAGTACCTGTGTCGGGCGACCGTTCGGAGTGTCGGACCAAGTAATCACAACTGAATTTCCTTCCTTACTAGACGATCGCTACATCACTCCTACAGGCTTTACCGGACTCCCGGCCGAAGATGAGCCTACGTATAAGATCGTCGCGAAACACTACTTTCGCCTTCGGCTACTGCAATCGGAGATCCTACAAGTCTTGCAATACCAGCAAACGCAAATGGCGAGGTACAACGGTCAAAATACGAGAAACGAGTACATGCATACTCAGCTCCCATCTCCTTTCTTATATAGATTCGATACCTTCCGGAACTGGCGGAGGAATATTGACCAGCGATTATACGAGTGGAAGAATTCTGCACCAACAAGGCAAGACTCGGGCGTCGCATTTTCACCAGAATTCCTCGAACTAAATTACTGGCAAGCTATCATTATGCTTTATCGACAAAGCTTAAGCGTTCCAGCTATGTTTGAGGGCGAATATAATACCTCGAGAGAAGTTAATAGCCCATCTATTTATGCTGCCGAGTCGCGGGAAGACGAAGAGAGAGTATACGTCAAGGTTGCTGAAGCGGGCCAGAAGATCCTCCGCCTATACAGGCAGTTGCATGTGATGGGGCTCGTCAATTACACGTACCTGGCCACTCACCACCTTTTCATGGCGGGAATTTCTTACCTCTATGCGATTTGGCATTCCCATGTCGTCCGTAGCCGACTTGTAAGTGCCAACACTTGAGGGGCGAGGTATCCTAGCTGACGTGGATATAGACGATGGATGAAGTTGATTTTACGATATTAGCAGCTACATCAGTTTTTAGTGACCTTATTGAGAAATGTCCGCCGGCGGAAGCCTGTCGGGATGCATTTGACCGAACCGCTAAAGCGACGGTTAAGATGGCCAATTCTACTGGCGGGTTTGGACAAGTATTACATCGAAGCAAACGTCCTCCGAAAGGTGGCAACGACTATATCAGCTCTAGGGAGGCGACGGCCAACAGACATAGGGCTCACCAACGTGGATCGTTAGATCATACAGCATCTCGATCCACTTCGTCATACAACACTCCCGGGCAGGAAAGCTACAGTTCCCACGAGACAGCGACGCAGATGGGGTCTATGCAGGGAAATGGACAAAATAGCGGGTTCCGTCTTTCTATGCCCAATGTGAAGGCAGAACAAGACGGGTACTCAATGCTGCGCTCCATGCCGCAATCTACTCTTAGCACGGCTAGCTTGTCCGATGGAGCCTCTATTCCTGATAACTCAGCCATAGACCCCGTTCTCCTGCCTTCCCCCGGCGCCCACACAAGCTCTCCCGTGTCGGTCAACAGCTTGACGCCGCAATCCAATCCGGGCCAGACATATTCGCAAAATACCGGCAATTCGAATTATAACATGCTCAGGTCCCCGGCTGCCACCTTCACACCTGGAGCCGCGATAAACTACTCGGATCTGCAAGGGATGGACTTTTTACAGGATATCCAGAACCAACCGAACGCGGATGGCATGGGGAATGCAGATTTACAAATGGACATGGGCTTTGGTCTTGGTTGGGAGGGATTGCACCACGACTTCAGCGACGGGCAGCAGGTGGATCTCTTCGACGGATTTTTCTTCGGGGGTCAACAAGGCGGGGTCTGACCAGGGGAAAAAGAGAACGATTTTTCCAAAAAGTGCAAAAAAACACAAACGCTTCTATTTACTTTATTTTTTATTTATTTAAGCGCGATATACGACGGCGTTGGAGTATGAGGGCATTTGTCTGATCTAGGACCAAATTTTTTTCTCTTTCGAACCAGCTTTACCTAGCTTTGCCTTATCCTATATTTTACGTTTTTACATGACGGACGAGGAATGTGGAAAGAAATCATTAGACGAGATGAAAGCCTTTTTTTGTTTTTTTTTTTGGGTTATGACGTACGTATGTCTATTTCCGTCCGGCGCGTCGAACATGCGTCCTGATTATTTCGATCTATATGGGGTTTTATTTTATCTTTACGATACTGTTGGAGTACCGTACATAACGACTGACCCGTAGCTTAATGAGTTATGTAGGGGTAGCTAATGTACGTAAGGGGAGAAGAGACCGTGAAGGAAAAGGAAATACTACCCTTGACTTTACTTTACTTTACTTCTAAAAATTGATGAAGGTGCGATGTATGTTTTTTTTTTCAATATTTCTTTTTCAGTGAAGCTCTTTTTTTTATGCCCCGTCTTGTCTTTTTTATTCGGCGTTGATGTTGAGGGGTTGTGTTTTAATACACGTATCTACCTACCTACCTACCTACCTCCTGTTCATACATACTTACCAGGTAGGCAGGTGCTTATTTACCGGTATGTATACCTACGGAGTACCTAAGGTACCAAGTATTGTATGTTATAACTAGTGGTTTAGTAGAATCTAATTCTAGGTCGATACGGTACCCCTACGTAGATTAGAAGATTTGATTAGGTACCTTAGGTAGGTATTTACAACATGACTCCCCCGACCCCTGATCCCATGATCGATCTAGGAGGTGTAAATACCGGTACCTAATAGAATACAAATAACCGTAAATTACCTCCTATAGAACTGGTGCTTGGAGTTTCTATCCGGGTGCTTTGTATGAAGGGTTACCTCTTACATACACTACATACCTACCTTAGGTACTGACAGACTAGGTAGGGGTTAATAGCAGGGTGTAGTGGCAAGGTGTAAGGGTTACTGTAGATGTCCCGGCGATAGATACCAACCTGCTTACCAGGTATGTCTAATGCTCCGACAGCTTGTGTCTGGGTTCTGGATGAGCTCAGTTACCTGATTTAAGCGGGCGGCTTACTATACGACTTACATACCTACCTACATCCGCCGCGTCTAAGTTTCTGCTAGCATGGTAGAACAGAAATAAAATATAGGTACCTAATATACCTTACAAGGGATCTCATCGGTGGAAATATCTGAGGGTAGCCTTGAATTAGCCAAGAGATCTCGCAGATCGACGGGATATATGATCTTAAGCACGGAAGAAGTCACTAACTAGATAGGGTTACTACGCAGTTGGGCAGATAGGTAGATAGGTAGGTAAGTAGGTAGGTAGGTAAGTATCACGCGCGAGATATCCGGAGCGTTTCGCAGAACCGTTATAGTAGGTAGGTAGCTAGTAATCACAGGAACGCAGATGACGACGAGGAGAAAACAAAAAAAGGCTTTGCCCCAATACCTATTCAAGACACGATCTTCCCGCACAGCACCACATCTTCCCCGAGAGGTATCCAAGCGGTGTCGGTGAGCCGGGCGACGGGGCTCGGGCCGCCGTCCGGCGACGTGCCGCCGTTCTTCCGCGGGGGACAGACGAACACGCTCCCTTCGCCGAGCCACGTGGGGGCGACGGTGACGACGACCGAGTTCAGCAGCCGCGCGTTCTCGCGGCAGAGCAGCGCGTTGATCACCTCCGCGCCGCCCTCTACCATCACGCTCCGCAGACCCTCCCTCCTCGCAGCGGCCAGAATGGCGCGCCAGGAAAAGGAGGAGGAGAGCCCATCGCCTGAGTAACCCTCGTGCTCGCCGGCACCGGCGCCGGCCTCGGTCCCGGACCCGCCGAGGACGATGTACTTCCCGCCGAGGTCCTGTAACAGCTTCCTCTTGGCCTCGGGGGGCCGGGGGACGGCGGTGAGGATGTACGGCGCTAGACCCCTGCCGGCGCGGGCGAGGCGCAGGACCTTAGACTCGGCGGTGAAGTCCCAGCGGAGCCTGGGGTCAAGGATTAGGGGACGGGGCTGACGCGCGGCGGCGGCCCCGGCGGCGCGGTCCACGACAGACTGGTTCGTCGAGACGGAGGCGAGGCCTAGGAGCGCGCCGATGCCGGCCGTGGCGGCGGCCGGGGAGGTCTCTAGGGGCGGGCCCTCGGCGGCCAGGCGACAGTTCAGACCCGGGTCGTCGGCGATGGCGGTGCCGACGCCGATGCAGATAGCGTCGTGACGGCTGCGGAGGTAATGGGTCATGGCCTTGGACTGGGGGCCGGAGAGGGTAGTCCTTATACCCGGGCCGAGGGAGAGGGCGGAATCGAGGGAGGTGGCATATGTCAGGGTGACGAAAGGTAGCTTGGATGAGGAGGGGAGTTGTTCTTTAGAGGTGACTTGTGGTAGGTTTAGGGGTGGTAGGTGTGGCTCAAGTCGCTGGGTTATATTGGATGGGAGTGTGAAGGTGAATTCGTCCATCTGGATGTTTGTTCTTTTCTTGTTCTTGTTTCTTGTTTCTTGGTCTTTCACGATAGTTTGTTAAATTTGGTCTGAGCTATGTAGATCTGAGGTTGTATGAGGAGATAAATAAGTGAGAGCTATGAGGTTTCGTTTCTCTCATCGTACCTGAGCCCAAGGTTAGGTATTTGTATGACTCGACTTATAGGAGAGGGAGAGATGGAGAGAGGAAGAAAGAAGCAGGAAGAAGGAAGAGGGTCGCTGACTTTAATGTTGATTGGGTTTTACTTACATGTATTATAACAATTCCCGGGTGATGCATATAAGTATGTAGTACTGTACATACATGTAGGTAAGTAAAGCTTTACGGTACTTAGCATGCACCAAAGGGGTATTCACATCAATACCTACATGTACATACATATGTAGATGTACAGTACTTAATGCATCAGGTACGTAGGTTGAATATTACACTTTCAAGACTTATAGATGTATTTATAAAGTAACTAGCTATATTTTAACTATCATCTATATCTCTCTTCATGTAGATGGTAATAATTCCATATTATTATTAAAAAGCGTTCAGAAAATATAACAGGACATAATCTACGGATACCTAATTACGAACATCGTCAGGTTCCTTTTCGGGTAACTACCGGTAGGTATATTAAAACCCATGACCTTAGTTCGATACTTAAGCCTTACATGTATGTATTAACGCTTGTTGTATTTAGGTACCTATAAGGCTTAGTTCCCTGCCTATAACATTGAAGTGATAGAGATGCAATACGTAGATGTACGAAAGAGGATAGATACTAGGTACATATTTCGTCATACCGAGCAATAGACTCGAGAATTCCGGATAAGTCCGAACATCGATTTAACATCTACGAGATCGAATACGGCTATAATTGTATCTCTACAAGGTACCTACCCATATGTGCATTATAATCTATGTACATATTGTATGATCGGGCACGAAACTTTAATACCTTTTTATGGATAGTATTTAGCTAATTAAATCTTATTACTGTATAAGAATTTATACTTTAGCAAGCCGTGGCTTCAACTTATACGCTCTCGGTCTTAACTCTCTGACGCAGCACGTTTGAGCGACGAGATCCTAAACAACTCACAGCTCATCACAAAACTCTCCCCATTCCCACTCACTCCATAATTTCTCGATTACTTAGTAACACAATAATACATACGAAGTAGTACTTGGCTTTATCTTCTAACTTTCCTTTCTTTCTTTTTCTTTTTTTCTTTTTTATTTATTTATTTATTTATTACATTACATTATATTATACTACATTATACTACATACATACATATATGTACCTTTACTACCTAATCCATCTTCCTTTCTCTCAACTCACATTCTCTCATACCCTGAACATCCATTTCCTATTTGAATATTTCTTCTAAAGTACCTAAACCACCAAATAATATCTTCCAAATCCTTAAATCCCCCTTCCGCCGAGCATCGTCCGTCAATAGTCGACAGCCAAGACGCTCACTCCATCCACGCGTCCCCGAAGCTCCGCCACTGTGCCAACTAGTTCTTCTAGCCGGTCATCCGAGCATCGTCTTATTTGTACCACGTCAAGTCCCTAAAAAAAGCCGACGATTCAAAAACATTCAAATTCCACTCTATCCCTTCTTCCGTCTTCGTTCATCCCATCAAGTCCAAGTTCAAGTCCAGGTTTATCGACAGACTTACATAACCTACCTTTCATCTCAATATCAAAAGCAACAACAGACAACCACCATTAAAGAAAAATCACCATGTCTCGCAAACCCGACGACCCCCCGGCCTACGCCCCCTCGCCCCAACAGCCGCAACCCGCGTACCAAGGCGGCTACCCGGGCGGCCACAACAACAACAATACCAACACCTACTACCAGCCGAACCCCAACATGGGCTACTACCCGCCGCCGCAACACGTCCCCTACGGCCCGCAGCAAAACTCCTACTACCCGCAGCAAGCCTACGCCCCCAACGGCCAATACTACCCATACCAGCAACAACCACAACAGCAGCAGCACCACCAAGGCGGCATGCGCGAGGAGGGTTGTCTAGGTATCCTGCTGGGCATGTTAGCCTGCTGTTGCTGTCTGGACTGTCTATTCTAAGAACAAGACCTTTTTTTTTTTTTAAAAAAAAAAAAAAAGAAGGACGGGCGTTGGTTGTTTATACTCGGCGCGGGGAATAGGCAAGGGGCCGGCGGGAAGGAAGGCGATTTCTCTTTTATATGAACCCCCTTATGCGGACGGACGATTACGATCGGGCGCATAAACAAGGAACGCATCTTGTCGCCAAGACCCCCTAGGTCAGGTAGCTACCACGGTCCACGGCTCCGATGACGATGCGATGAATATAGTGTTCGGACGGTTCTGTTCAATACCGGAAATCAGGCGTTACGGTCCTCTCAGGGAAATGTACGCGCGTGTTATTTTGTACTTCGTACGGCGGCGTTCTACTTTTAGGTACCTCCTTATATTTTTTTTTTGGACAATTCACTTCAGTTCGACCATTAATTTGTAGTGCCGGTTTTTTTTTCTTTTTTTTTTTTTAGAAAAAAAAAACAATCAATCTCGTGTAATTTCTACTCCTACATTCTACGTTTGTGTTTGTCTAGGTAATAAGTGTAATGCTAGAAATGACACAGCTCCCACGCCGCACTCCCCGTAGGCCTCCGCGCTGGCTGGCTTTGTTTAATTTGCATGGCCGTTCGCCTGCCCGTTCGTCTCGCGAGCGAGCGTCGCGTACAGCTCGTCGAACTGCTCCTGCGCGTCCTTCACGCAGTCGTACGAGTAGATCATGTGCTGCACCTCGGGGCTAGCCCATTTATCTGGGATCGGCGTCCCCTTCTTCTTCGCCATCGCGAACTGCCTGTCCCGCTCCTCCTTCGCCTTGCCCTCGCCCAGATGTAGCGACCGCGCCGAGGACGCTGCTAGGTCTACCAGCAACGTCGTCCGGTCTTTCCTCAGAAGCTCGTAGACTTTGAGGGCCTTTGAGACGGTGTTCCTGTCCGCGCCGCCTCCCGGCGCTCGGCTGACGACTTCCGCGAGTACGGCGGCGTCCTCGATGGCCATTGCGGCGCCCTGGCTGAGGTGCGGTAGCGTGGGGTGACAGGCGTCGCCTACTAGAGCCACGCCGCCTAGGACCCAGCTTTCGAGCGGCTTATGCGAGCGCAACCGCCACTCGCATACCTCGCCCTCCGGCACCATGTTTAGCATCTTTTGGACGATAGGGTGGAAGTCTTCGTACACCTTTAACATAGCGGGCTTGCTGCCGCGAGTTGTATACGTGATACTCGGGGCCGCGGCGAAGTTGACATCCGGCTGGCAGGTTGACAGATTGTAGATAGTCTTGTTGCTGATGGGGTACGCCACGATATGCCGTTTCTCGCCGATCCATCGCAGCGCGCAATCGGCGTCCAAGAGCTCTAACAGCTCTGGGTCGTGCTCCATTTGGGATCGGGTGAGCATGATCCGGTAAGCTGCTTGGCCCGTGTCTTCGACGTCAGCCGTGATGCCTAAGGCGCGCAATAGCGCGGTTCGCACGGCAGATTTGATGCCGTCAGCGCCGAGCAGAATATCAGTCTCGACCTCATAAGGATTACCATTGCGCGGTTGCGCCGTGAACACCGTTTTGTCTGGGCCAAAGGACGTGAGACTGGCCAAGGAGGTTGAGAAGTGGAAGGTGATGGCCGGCTCTTTCTTGCATCCTTCGTACAAACCGCCAGCCAGGGAGGCGCGGTGTCCCGTGCAATGGGGATACCCGTACTTCTCAGCTATGTCGGGCATCTCGACGTGCACAAGTTCGCGATTCGTTGATCCCTCGCGGATACTCGACGATCGGATGTCAGTAGCTTCGGCCAGGATCTGACCGTCCCAGCAGCCCCAACGATCCAATACTCGGGCCATGTTAGGGGCGAGCTGAATCCCCGCCCCGACGAAGCCCAGATTTGAGGCCGTTTCGTATACGTCGACACGCTTGAAGCCCTTCTTGGCAAAGGCGAGCGCGCAGGCGAGACCGCCCATACCTGAGAAGAGACGACATCAATCGTAAGACACCATGAATTTTTTTTTTCTTTTGCCGGCATCACTTACCCGCGCCAATGACGGATATGCGTAAATCCCTATAGTCTGACATGTTGATGATTGAAGCCAAGGAGTTTATGCTTATGCGGAAGGGTGTTGTGGTATATCAATCTATCATTAGTTCAGAGTCTCAGAAGGTCTACAGAGGACATTCGGGCACAATTATAAGCAAAGTACAAGCAGAGTATGAGTACAGGTACTGTATATTGTGAATCACGGTAAAACAGGATAGGATTAGGACATGACACATCTTGTAGATAGAAGTAGTTTTCATCCCAAGTCAAGGTCGGCTTCTATAGGTACCTACGTTCGCCGTCTCTAGTAACCCGGGACATTCTGCCGTCCCCTGTTGAGGCCAAGCTAAACGTTGTCCCGACGGTGGTGAGGGAATAAGGCAAGTAAGTGTCTAGATGTTCAACTCATCGAATTCTTAACCTCTAGCGAAGAAGAATGTGGGGCGTGGCCATTGCCGGCTAATGAGGGGTTGTTCCATGTCGCCATGTTGTATCGGCATTGGGATGGTGGATGGAAAGTTGGAAGATTTGTGAGAGGAGAATTATTTGGCCTTTGTCCTTTTCGAACGTTTTTTTTCTCTTTTTGCTATGTACTGTACGTAATCCTGTAAGTATCAAGGTATCTTACTTATCTAATTGATTGATGCATTATTACATATGTATGTACCTATGTATACGCATACCTAAGTACATGCACAATCCTGCATATGCATCATGATATCGGACATATCTAATGCCGGTAGACGGATCTATCTCTTATCGATAAATAATATTATGCCTAATGACATGGACATCCATGGATCTGGGATCCCCTTTCTCCTTTGTCTCTCTCTCACACACACACAGATCGAATCCAATCAAGTGACGCATGAAGATTTCAAGTCCAAATTGTTTCAAAATCTTAAAACTTCTCACTTCTTCTTCTTTTCCTTCTCTCTTTCTTTTCTTTTGAATGCTATCTTTCATACTTTCCAAGGCCACGAGATGGCCTCTTCTAAATTCAGTGCCCTACCAGCGTTGAGGAGGCAACATCTCTTGGTTGAATTGTGCGTTATAATCACCTTCATTCTTAACTACCACTCACACATACACCAAGACTAACAATCATACAAAGCGCCGGTCTCAAACAGGCATGTCCAGAAGGCGTTTTTGTAAGCCTCACTCCTGGCGACCCTAGTCTTTGGTCCGGAGTCATTTTCGTTCGGGATGGTGAGAATCTTCGGGTACCTGCATAGCCATTGCAGTCGCCAGGCATATCTAACCGATCTATTCAAAAGGTCCTTATGCTCCGGCTGTATTACGATTCCAGATCTCCTTTCCGGATTTATATCCCAAGCTACCGCCTCTCGTCACCTTCTCAACCGACATGTTCCACCCCTTAATCACTCCTCTGAGCACATACATGTACTCTACCGACGTCCAGGATAACGGTACCGTAAGCGCGACTGATGCCGAGCGATTGCCACCCGGAGGATTTAGCCTGAGGCATGGCTTCCCTTCTTGGTTTAGACGATCAAGCCGAAGCCAAAATGCCAGCAGCAGTGGTAAACAGTCTACCGGACTGCAGGATGGACGACAGACGCCTCATCGGCCACCACCTCCGTCGATGAGTAGCGCGGGTACACCAGGCTCGAAGGGGTCTGCTGTTGGCAACTCACCGGGATTCCAAGAAACGAATCGAAGAGAAACTTCTACTTGTGATGTTCTTCGATATATTCGTAGCACGTTTAACGACGAGAACGTTTTGGACTCTGTCCCTCTCGAAGCCGCCGGAAATCCTGGTGCTTGGCACGCATGGCGGACGTACCGCGCCGAGAATGGGAAAGTGTTGTCCGACGAGCCTGGAGATGCGGATGCAGGCGTCAGTCCTACTTCGACGAGAAAACCGGGGGAGTGGAACTGGGAAGGAGTATGGGAAGAAAGAGTTAAGAAAGCCGTGTCTGCAAGTTTATCTGAACCTGTTCTATATGGAGGGGTGGGTGCTTCCGACGATATTGTGAGTTCACTCTTACCCTCTCTATCTCGTTTGCATCTCGAGTAGGTGCTCATGGCTTGTCTGCTAATGATCGACTACATAGATCCGCTTTCTAAGTATGGAAGAAAATGATGTGGATGCCGTAAAAGATAACCTCGTACGAACCTTAGACCACAGCTCTTGATTGGGCTTGCCCGTATATAATTATTATGGTGGAAAGTACATCTATTTATACTCTGTCGGGGATAGTTTTTTCGACCTCGAATTATTGATACCCATCACGATGCCTAGAAGGTACCTTATATTTCAATTTGATTACTTACCTCTCAGTACCAATCCTCCAAGGCATGAGGTATCTTGACATATTTTGTAATTGTACTATTCATCGCTTTTTATCAGCCCAACTTGAATCTGATATCCATCTTACCCTTCAAGATCGACGGTAACATTGGCTATGTCCGAACAACCTGTTCATCCCGGTATCATTTGTGCCATCGCTCTGATCCCCGCTGCTCTGATCGTGATTGTCACCTTGACGATTCTCAAGGGGTTTAACCTCTTGTCGCATCTCTGCTCTTGTTGTCAACGAAAGCCGCGACGCCAACAGCAGCAATCCTCGGCCGCTGTTAGTCTCGTAGACCCTGCGGGGGGCAGCTTCACGACCATCGAGAGCAGCTTCATCGGCCAAGCTCGGAACGTGTCAACCCAGACCGTTACCCGGCCGTTACCTGTCCACCATGGGAGATAGGCGGTCGTCGGGCGTAGACGTCCCTCCGCCGCTCCACATAATCAAGCGAGGCAAGTCGATGCAGGTCCTCCGCAGCAGCCCGAGAAAAATCAGCGGCGAGAGCATCGACGACGAGCGTGACGAGCCATTAACGGTCATAAAGAGCCGCAAGTTCCCACGTAGATCCAGCGCCAGGAAGAGCCAAGGGAGCGGTAACGAATCAGTCCTCGACCAGAGCTTTCAAGGGCCATGTCATAGCGTCGACGTGGATATAGGTACAATAGCCCCAGCTCGAATCAGACGCTGCCTTCTCCGCTAATCAAACCGCAGCTCCGGGCGAGGCCCTCGACCCTGTGACCCCAAGGCCTAAGAAGATCCCGGCGGCTCGCCGCTCCTCGAGCCTGCAGATCGGGCGGTCGCTGTCTCCGACATTTCTCTCCAGGCTTCGCTCGCTATCTAACCGCCGGGCCCTATCCTCGAGAGCCAGCCACCGCCGATGCGACTCGCGAGTGACGAGCGAGTCGTCGCTGGAGTCTGTGTTTCAGTCGTCTGACGAATGCGAATGCGAATGCGTAGCGACTAGTTCGTGGGACCAGTCGTCGGCCTCGGGCTGTTCGGAGGCTCTCTCGCGGTCCGGAGAGTTCGAGGCGTACGGGCTCGGTAGCCAGCCTCTTCTGAACGTTTAGGAGCCGGACGGCGGCGTACCCGACCCCTACATGCTCACGCTGCACGTGTCCATCACGCCGGAGTCGAGGTCCTTGGAGGAGGGACAGTCGAGCATCTGGGCTGCCGTCGAGATATCCGGCCAGCTGTTCCGCCCCAGCGTCGGCAGCCCGACCTACGGCGCTGGCCAGGCCCCTTTCCTGCCTGTCCACTGCGACGCCGGGTTGTCGCGATACGGGTACCTGTATAACATAAAGGTAGACATCTTACCAACAGCAGACGGCAGCGTTATCGATCTGATAGGCGATACTGTAACTAGGTAGGCTAGATTGGCACGTTTCTTCTTTTTTAAAAAAATAATAATAATAATAATAAAATAAAGAGCCACGCTCACGAGTATATAGAACAATAAGTCCCGGCTCCAGCCTCCTCATACTAGCCTGCATCCGACCCGGGGCCCGGAAGCCCCAGCGGCCCAAGGCGTACAGACACGACGCCGACAGCCTCATCGCCGACCTCGAGTCCCAGCTAGGGAACGCGCGGACGGAGTACTTCCGAGCGCGCGTCCACTACTGCCACTCGGGGTTTCCGGCCTACGGGGACGCGCGCGCCGGAGACGGAGACGGCGGAGACGGCGGCGGCGGCGGCGGAGTCGGAGGCGTCTCGGCCTGCCGGACGCGTCTGGAGACGGTAGCGACGGGCGTCGTCGCAGACCGGCACGACCCGTCGTCTACCTGGTCCCCGCGGCCGGCCCGTCGCGCGCCGAGCCCGAACCCGCTGTTCGCCATCGCCGCGTCCCACTGGGGCCCCGCGCGCGCCGCCGACGTCATGCACAGGCTCGCGCGCAGCCGGCCCAACAACCCCCGGAGGCCGGCCGTCCGGGGCGAGCGCGCGGCGAAGACTCGCCCCGCCCTCGTCCCCGCCCTCGTCCCCGTCCCCATCCCGCGTCGACGAGCGAGCCTCAGGCAGCCGGGCGCGGAGGCCCTCCCGGACTCGGTCCCGGACCTGGACACGGATCCGGCGCGCAAGATCTGGACGGAGCTGCGGCAGACGTCGTCGGGGCGAAGGCAGCCGGTGACGACGACGACGACGACGACGGGGTCCGAGTCCGTCCGCCGCCGCCGCCAGGCCATCCGCGACACGGCGCTGCGCAACAAGCGGTCCATCGGCGCCGACAGCCTCAAGAGCCTCGTCCCGTCCGTGCCGGAGTCGAGCCCCGGGGGCAAGGAGAACGGCGCCGCCGGGACGCCCGAGTCCCCGCCCGGCTCGCTGCTGCCGATGATGCTGGGTGGTAACCGGCAGGAGACGCACGCGGATGCGCGGAGGAAGGAGGGGCGGTGGAGTCTGGGGGGTTGGTGGTAGGGCGCCATTAGCGGGGGGAGGGGGAGGGAATGAGTAGATACGTGGTAGATACCTGATGAGGAGGTAGGGGTTAAGACGTACATAGGAATAGGATTCGGTCAGCAGGACTAGGCAAGAGGTACCCATTAACAGTGGAATTTTCTAGATAGGCCCGTAGAGGGGGGTGGGGGGGGGGATTCGACACGAGTGTGGTTTTTTTTTCCCTTTTTCTTTTTTGGTTGGTTTCTGTAGATAGTACCTAGGTATCTCCTAATGAACAGGAGTTCACTATGACTTTTTTCTTCTTTTCTTGGTAGGTATTCTATCCTTAGTGCTGTCGTTGCTACCTACGTACCGTAGGTAGATGAATAGAGGTAGTATGATTACGAAGTAAATCACCTCCCCTAGCACAACTCACAACTCGTCGCGCCAAGGTATCGAGTCCTGCGCGCCCCTCCTCTCCACCGTCTTCGCCGCAGCACGGTTCGCCTTGCGCACCGCGTCCGCGATGTCGAAGGAGCCCGACGCAGCGGACACGACCTCGAGCGCGTACTGTCCCACGAACGTGTCCCCCGCCGCCGTAGTATCCACCACCGTCGCCTTCTCGGCCGGTATCAGGCCCTTCGCTACCTTCCCATCCCCCTCTCCGGCGCTGGCATAGTACACGCCGCGCCCGCCCAAGGTAACGACGACATTGCGCACGCCGCGCGCGAGGAACGTCGCCGCCACGCCGTCGAGCCCGGGTTCGTCGTCTAGGGCGGACTCGGCGACGCCGGCGAGCAGGGCGGCCTCGGTCTCGTTGACGACGAGGTGGGCGAGGCCGGCGTACGCGGGGGGCGGGAGCTCCCTCGCGGGCGCGGGGTTCAGGAGGACGGGGACGCGGGGCGTGGCGGCGGCGGCGGCGCGGAGGGCGGCGAGGACGACGTCGAGCGGGACCTCGAGCTGCATGATGAGCAGGTCCGGCGGCAGCGGGGCGCCGAGGGAGGCGGGCGCGGCGAAGGACGAGGCCAGGTGGCTGTGGTTCGCACCCGGGCTCAGCACGATCCTGTTCTCCCCCGTCGGCTCGTCCACTATGATGATCGCCAGCCCCGTCTTCGCCCCCGTCGGGCTGGACACCCCCGACACGTCCACGCCGTGCCGCGTCAGGTTCGCGAGGAGCTGCGTGCCGTAGGTGTCTTGGCCTACGGCGCCGATCACTGTGGGGAGTTAGCATGTAAGAACCTTTTTGTTATAGTAAGGGGATTTTGGGTGTAGGGTTGCTTTAAGATAGGTACCTAGGTAGGGTTGAAGATGGGAAGGTCAAGGTGGACGAATATCCGATACTACTTACTCCGGACGCGTGCCGTAGCCGTCTCGTCATCGGGGGAGGCTTCCTGGGTACCGGGTAAGCGGGAGCGGGAGAGCTTAGCACAAGCGACGGCTTGGTTAGCCCCTTTTCCACCTGGCGATACGGCGAAGTGGGTTGAAGTCAGGGTCTCGCCGGGGAAAGGGTGATGAGGTACGTAGGAGACTAGGTCCATGTTAAGGGAGCCTAAGACGGTGATGAGCGGTATACGAGATTTTGTCGTAGCCATGGTTGATGAAATATATGAGGGTGCTAGGTGATTAAGTCTATATTATGTGTGTGATATAAAATTCTGAAAGTAATTTTAATGTCTTTTTCTGAATTTCTGGATTTCTGAAGAGTATATCGAAATTATGTAACATGTATCTTGTATCTTGTTACATACATCTACGTCAATCTTTCCGGCACCGTCAAACGTTCGAATAGCGGAGCTGTTTCGGATCCACAGCCGTTAGCCAGGAACCAAGGATAGAAGCTTAATTCATATGTACTAATACAATGTATGTACTAATATGAGGTAAGTATAAGCGTGTACCTCATAACTTTTCATCGTTGATCAAAAATTTACTTCACTTGTAAGACCTATTCAATACCTGATTATATGAAAACACATCAGACATATCTATATAGCAGACATGATAGTTAAATAGTATACCTCGCTACACAGAATTAAAATCCTGATCCAACGCAATAAGAAACTGAACATAATATATTATTATAAGAAATACATATAGATAGGGGATAGGAGGTACATAGACGCCCAGTGAACCAATCACACGCCTTTCTTATTCCACATGCGGTCAACGGATAGCTTAACAGAGAGGTGGTGGTACGGTAGTATACAACTATAAACCCCTCATCAGCCCCTGTACTACCCCACCTCCTGCCTTGAAATACTTTGTATATACATACCTAATCATCTCCTTTTCAAATCTCGTTGAAGTCTACCTAGAAACCCTGAATAAATAAATGAATAAATAAATAAAATAAAAAAAAAGTAAAAAAATATATCACGATGACAGACGTAAACCTACGAGAAATTCACGACACCCTCATATCGGTGGCCCGCGCAGCCGGCGACATGATCCTGTCCGCGAACCCTACCGATATAGACACGGGGACCAAGTTAAACTGTACGGTCGTCGTCTACTTCTTTACTCCGTCCCCTTCATGACACTTACGTGGTGCACGTCTTCAGTGACTCTTACCGTAAAGGATCAACATACTTACTTGCTTGCTTACCTCCTTATTCTCAAAAAGAACATGACATACCTAATTCAATGTATATGGCTAGCATTATCATATAAGACTAACCCACCCTCCTAGCCGCGGACATTGTCACCGAGACCGACAAGGCAGTTGAAGCCTTCGTCTCCTCCCGCCTCTCCGCCGCCTACCCCTCTTACGCCTTCGTCGGCGAGGAGACGTACGATCCCAGCACCCGCGTCACCGACGCCCCTACCTTCGTCGTCGATCCCATCGACGGCACCACGAACTTCGTCCATGGCTTCCCCAACGCCTGCGTCTCCCTCGGCTTCACCCTCGCCCGCGAGCCCGTCGTCGGCGTCATCTACAACCCCTTCCAGGACATGCTCTACACCGCCATCCGCGGCGAGGGCGCGTACCTGACCCAGGGTGCCGCCTGGGGTCTCGAGGGCGGCAACGGTCGCCGGAGCAAGCTGCCCCTGGCTCGGAACCCCGTGCCCCTCACCAGCCTAGACGAAAGCCTTCTGGCGACGGAGTGGGGGAGTCACCGCGACGGCGTCAATTTCGAGGTTAAGACGGCCGTGTTTAAGAAGCTATGCGCGACCAAGGCCGATGGTGGTGCTATGGTGCACTCGCTGCGCAGTATGGGTAGCGCCGCCCTCAACCTGTGTGCCGTCGCCGCTGGTCAGCTCGACATGTATTGGGAGGGCGGCTGCTGGGCCTGGGACGTAGCGGCAGGCTGGGCCATCCTCACCGAGGCCGGCGGCATCATGGTCGGCGGCAACCCGGGGGTCTGGGATCCTCAGATCGATGATCGCAAGTACCTGGCCGTGCGCGGAGCGCCTTCCGGTCAGAAGAAGCTTGTGGAAGAATTTTGGGCGGTGATTGGCGACGGGAGGATGGAGTACTAGAGCTAAGAAACGCAGGGGGTAAGTCGTTGGTATCTAGGGCTATGAATTGGCCATCATGAAATTCTTATTTCCTATTGGCATGGTATAGAGATAAACTCGAGTACGCGGTCTGGTTGGTTTAGACAAAGGGAGTGAGGGATAGACCGATTGTTCGATAGATCGACCATTCATTCATGTCTTGTCCATTCCAGGGCACCCCCCCTTTCTCACCCCCTTTCTTCTTAGAAGCCTCGGCTGGAATGCTGTACACTTTCTTTCGTCGGCGATTCTCTTTTTAAAAGAGACGCTTTCGAAGTAATAATCTTGTTTAACGCGATCTAATCCATTATGGCTCCCCCGCATCTGCGCGGTTGACAATCCCAAAATTGATCAATCCAACGATTAGAACGACGATGATGGCGCCGCACGTAGCTGGCGCCCGACACGCCCGCCCTTCGAGGCAGCCGGGCTCTACGCCGAAGAGGTGGAATAAGGCAGAGCTCAGGAAATGCGGTGCTATAGGTTAAAACCCACCATCTTAAGATCAATTCAAAATGATGACACGTTCTAACGACAAAACCGCAGGGACCACGGAGCCCCGAAACCTCGACCTACAAGGCGAGATCCACGCCGTCTTCGCAGATTGGACGGATACGGACGCGGAACTCCGCGGAGAGCTACGGCAGCCGCTCTTACTTGCGAGCCGGATCCTGGACGCGACCGGGATGCGCTGGATCTCCGACTTCCTCGCGCATGATATCTTCGCGAAGAACTACCCCGGGCGAGCCCCGAGCTGCCGCTGCAGCTTCGCGCACTCGGCGGTCGGCCTCCGCCGCGGCGACGACGATGGCGACGACGAAGCAGCGCCGCGGACCATCGTCAGGCACCACCGCGCGCCGTGGGCCTCGGCGCGGACTAAGGACCGGTGCCTGCGTGCGACGGCGCGGCGGCTCCGCGACGAGACGGCCGGGTCCCTGACGTGGCAGCTAGATGGGGACATGTTCCGCGAGCGCGGCTGGGTCGGGTATACGTGTCGACACCCACGCCGCGGGCAGGCTCTGGACGAGCTCGATAAGTACGAGACGATCCGGCGGTGGGACAGTGCGAACGGTGGCCGCCGGCGCAAGCTGACGATGCTGATGACGGATGAATTTCCGAAGAAGCTTGTCGCGCTAAGGCGCGAGGGCAAGGAACGCAGCGAGGAGTATCTCCTTACGGCTTTCATGGCGGCCGTCACAATCTTGCACGAGTACGCTTGCACTACCCATTTCTCGTTATTCTTTACTTGGATGCCGGCGCTAACAGATCGCTTTCTAGACTCGGTCACGCCGTCTACTGGCAAGACTGCCGGGCTCTCACGCGGGGGCTGCGCGAGCCCTACTACGGGGCTGACCTAGAGATGGAGCTGGGGGATAGCTTCGTCTCCTCCATCTTTGGCGGCTGGGTTCCGGTACCTATCAGAACGCCCGACCGGTTCAGAGACGGCCTAGACTTCTCGGAAGGCCTCGCGTGGAAACAATCGCTCACCTGGGACCTCCACCGCTTGCGGCCCAAGCATCGCGCGCACTACTCGATACCCGTCAACTAGTAAGTTAATGCTGCGCAGTCCATTTTATCAGAAGTACTAATAACAAGTTCTTGTAGCATATCTCGCTTGTTTTCCGAGACGTGCTGGCTAGGCACACATAATGATGTCTTACGTGATGTAATTCGACCTCGGACGTTAGATTCGGCCCGTGGAAATGTCGGTATATGCTCGGCAGTCGTCATGGATTGTACGCATGCAACGGCTGCCATAGCCGACTTCCATTGCATTGGTCAAGGTTGGATGTGGAACCGCCTACCCGGGACACAGTTCCGCATCCCCCAGTACGACGGCCACCTCTGTCCGGACTTGGACCTACCCGTGGCTACTGACGACGTGATCGAAGAGCCGAAACCTCGGCCCCGGCTTAAACCGTCCCCTATGCCCCCCTTCCGGATAAGGGAGCGGGGTGAGATCCTTTCTCCCAGCTCGCCCCCAGTTCAGGAAGCCAGTCTAGAGATGTTTCCGCAGCCGCCACGGAATCGCGTTGGAAAGAAGACGGCTCCTAGCTTCATTCGATTAGCTAAGGAAGAGCAATCCTCATTAAGTACAGACCGTGCCGAGATATCCGTCGATGAGTTGAGGAACAGGCTCTCACACCTGCTGGGAGTCTCTCTCAACGAACTCGAAAGGTTCTTCGAGGCTTCGCGTTGTGCATGAGACCTAGTTA